>JAPXFQ010002057.1:0-1219157 GCA_028564705.1 Apricaphanius iberus
TGTTGGTTTTCATTACATGCAAAACATAGATATAGATATATAGCTATAATGAAGACTCAAGACAACACAGCTTCTGTTCTAGAAAGTAGCTTCAGCCGGGTTTTATTGGATCTTCGGTCCTCAATACAATGCTACATAGGTCATTGACCTCGATATCTAACATTCTGTATCCATTGTCTGTTAACAATTGACATACCTTATCTCTGAGCAGAAAGCATCCTATCGTCCACGCTGAGATCCCAGCAAGACCAACTAAAACCCCTCTCTCCTCTAAAAGGAGCTCTATCTTTTATACTTAATCATTGCGTCACTTACGGGAAACATCTGGTGTTCTTGGCCAGCGCAACCACTTGGCTTGACATTAGTTTATCTTCAGGCGCCTAATTGTCTGGTTCTGAAGAGGCCAGAAAAAGCTGGGAACAAAACATTTCCTAGAATCGCTTAATGACAAGTCTTTCGTGGAAGTACCACGTACATCTTCTCAGCTTCTCAGAATTGATGCACGTGTTGATTACACGTGCCACGCAGGCCCAAATTTTGGCTTCTACATTCCCCGGTTTGATGCCATTAGGCATCACTAATTAGCTACCTATAAATGCAGTTAATATGAGTATTATATGGTAAGTAAACATCAATATGGTAGGATATACTGTGGTAAATAGGCATATGACAGACACATAAAAGTAACATTATAATGGGACTTATGCAGGATTACACGTGTCCAAAGCAATGGTGAGTAACAATCAAACCTATGTCAGTTGTGGTCCGTTGTGTGGGATCAAAAACCTGCCGCTACAAGAACAGGGAAAATTATCCCACTGCCCCTCCGGCCAGGCGACAACCTTACGGTCCACCGGACCTTCAAGCGACATGAGGCATAATCCTTAATATAGCATTACCAAAATGTGATTAAATGCAATCCTTAATAAGTCTGACACAAGTGAGAGTAAATGGCACAAATGAGAATAAATGTAAACATTAAAACATTCAACTTAGTTATAAATTCAAATTACCAACTGGCTTATTTGTTGTAACATACTAGAAATAACATATGAAACACATAACATATAACAGATGAGAAAATGTTGATCTTGTCCATCCCGGGAAGGTATGATCGATATGGTGTTAAACAGTCTCGATAGTCCACATATAATGAACACAATGAATAGAGTAAGAGTATAAATCCTTCTTGAAGGTTATGATGAGGGATGAAGGGGTGATGAGGTGATGGTGTCCTGGAGGGGACTTGTAGTCAGAAAGCACTTAATTGAGCTTGTTTAACAGTCTTGGCTTAGATACTTAGACATGTTGGGGGGCAGAAGGATTGTTCATTGCGATCACTTCCAACTGGATCAGCTGGGTTGCAGCAGCCAGGTTCATCTGTTTGATCAGTGTCCTTGTCCATACTCTCCTCACCACAGGTATGATGAGACATGTCAATAAGAAAATTACAATTAGAACTATGGTCGCACTAATTGCCACCTTAATTAGCATTGCTTTCCAATCTCCTAAATTTAGGTCTAACCACCCCCCAGACCAGTCATTCTTCCCAGCATTCAAACTAAGTTCTTCTCTAAGTGCTCTAAGTTTTGTCATTGCGGCAGTAAAGGATCCGTCGTTAGAAGTGTGTGATGGAATATACGTGCAACATTCTGTATCTTGAAATAATTCGCAGAGTCCTCCTTTATCTGCCAACAGCCAGTCCAAAGCCTGTCGATTTTGTAGAGTCATCTTACTAGTCTCATGTAATTGTTGACCTAACATTCCAAGAGCATCTCCAGTATAATTAAGGATTCGCTGTTGATTATAATAAATATAATTAATCCATTCTACATTCTTATTTATGGTAATCTGAGGAATTATTGACTCAAATCCTGCTTTTACTTCATGTCTTGCCTTGAATTCATTTGGAATTCCTTTGGGTTGTCCTATTATATCAAGATAAACATTCTGATCTGGCATATACTGTCTCTTTACTCTAGGATTAGCATTCAAACGATCAAGGTTAATTATCTCATTCACACCTTCATACAACATTGTGACAGGTATTTTCAATCTTACCATGGTGCACAAACCTATCCATCGTGGTGGCAAAGTGTTTCTTAGGATGTCATCTCCACACATAAAATAACTATCTGCTATTGCCCAAGTTTGTTCACTCAGAAAGTATAGAGGAGGGAGTGTCATAGTCATATTATCACAGGTCTGACTCAGGGGTTCAGGTTTTTCATACCAAACTGGTGTGGTAACAAAAATAGGTGTCACGTTAGCATGTGGAAAGCATGATAGAACCCAAGTTACCTTACAGTTGACTGTTGTGTTACCCATCAAGGTTCCTTCACTCTCAGAGAAGCCTCCGCTAGCAAAACATTCATATTCAGCATCATAGTCTACTTTATACGTAGTTGGAGGACCATTTTGTGCTGTTGAAATGTTAAATTCTGCACATTTATCTCCTATTTTGTAACCTCTATGTTCGTCTAAATAATTATGAATTCTTCTCGACCCATAGAGTAATCTGCATTTAATTCTACACATGGAAAATCTGAAAAATAATGGTGTACCACTTGCATTGTTGAATTCTCCTAATTTACAAGCTTGTTTTTGTACTGAAGCACATTCCTCAAAAGTATATTTTTCTGGAATTGCAATTGGAGGAATTCTTGGTGAACCAGAACATATAATACATTCTTTGGAAGTCATTTCTCTTGCTGTATACCATACCCATAAATACCAGCTATTTTGGTTAGCTTCTTCCCAAAGTTTATCTGTTGTTAACTTTGGCCTTTTTGCTCTGGGGATGATCACATTAATTGATTTTGTTCTAATCGGTTTATAGCTAGGATCATTTGTATTTTGATATTGTGATCCCTTAATTGTATCTAGTCCCCCCTGACGACGGTCAGAACTGACCTCGTCACCTGGCTTAATCATACTTTGTGTAACTACATTGGTTGCCTGTTTCATGGAAGGCTTATTATTAGCTACAGGTGGGGTAGGAGCAACTGGCGCTGCTTGATTAGTTGCTGGCTTGTTAATTGCTGTTTGTACAGGTGTTGTCTTTACTATTTCAGGTAACACAATAGGTGAGAGTTTTTCTGTTACCAGTGTAGGTGAGTCTACTAATATAGTAGGTGCTTCAATAGGTGGGGGTTCTGTTGGTGCGGGCAAAGGTGCAGGCATTAATACCGTGGGTGCCGCAATAGGTGGGGGTTCTGTTGGTAGCTCCCACACAATCTTAAATCTATCCTCAGGTTTCTGTGCTAGTGTAGGTAGTTTAACTTCCTTAACATTTTCTGTTTGTCTACGTGTTCGTGAATGAAGTGTGTGTTTTAAACTATTGAATACTGGTGTCCTGACTGATCTGGTGCGGTGTAGTGACATGTCAGCGTCATACTTAACTTGTGGTGTTGTGTCTTCTTGCTGCCGTCTTCGCGAATGCTCTAGTGACCGGGCGTTGCCTTCTGCTCCTTTGGGAAGTGTCTTCACCTCCTCCAGGACTAATTCCTTCATCACCAGCATTCCTGCCACCATCCAAGATAGTACAGTTATCAGACCCACAATCTTTTTCATGTTTTTCAGTTTTTTCTTTCTTATTTTCTCGATGGGTACTCTCCTGTTTTGTTTCTCTGACTTTGGTGCAGTGGCTCAGATGATACCACATTGAGGAACCGTCAACCTGGATTGCCGTGGGGGTTGCCTGAACCACGAGAAATGGTCCCTCGCGCCTTGGTTCATGCCATTTCCTCCGGAAGACCTTAATATAAACCTGATCTCCAGGAGCCACTGGACCTTCGATATCTCTGCTTATGGCAGCCTCTTTTTCTATTTCCTGGAAATAGATTGCTTTGTGGATACTAGTTAGTTGCCTGACATAGCTTTTGAGATCTTGCTCTGCTTGCTCAAGTGATGGTCCCTTATGGGGACCACAAAACTGTGGGACCGGCATTGGCCTGCCTGTTAGAGCTTCATGTGGAGACAAGTGAGTTACTCTGTTTTCTTGCATGCGGTAAGAAAGCAAAGCAAGCGGCAACGCAGCCACCCAGTTTAGTTTGGCACATGCACACACCTTCCTGATCTTAGTTTTCAAGGTCAAGTTTACCCGTTCTATAATTCCCTGGGATTGGGGATGATAGACTGCTCCTAATCTCTGTTTAATCCTCAATTGCTGCAAGACTCCCTTAAATACTTTATGAATGAAAGCTGGGCCATTGTCTGATGAAAGCTCTGTTGGAATTCCAAACCGAGGTATAACCTCTCTGACCAGAAATTTCACAGCAGTTTCTGCGCTCATATCCTTAGAAGGGATTGCTTCAATCCATCGGCTGAATCTGTCAATCACAACCAACATGTATCGCTTTCCCTGCAATGTTTTTATCATGTCTGCATAGTCAATGACAAGGTGTCTGAATGGACCTTCAGGTATTGGGATGTGTCCTGTTGGTGTTTTTATGCCTTTGTTTTAGATTGTGTGAGTTGTTGCTTTTGTTGTTTCTTTGGGACTGACACTACTTGTGGTTTTGCTAGTGCAGATGTTTCACAAAGGATTTTGATCATGGTTGAATCTTTAGTTGTGAGGATTAAAGGGTTGTCTGTTGTTTGCCAAGAGGCCTGTGTGGCTGCCAGCATCATAGGCCCCAAGTCTTTGGATTCAAAGCCTTTGTTGACTAGTAACGTGATATGAGGTGCAGATTCTGGTACACAGTACCATCTCTCGATGACTGGGTTTGTTTTTACATTTAGGGCTGCCCCTTGTTTTCCTATCAAAATGTAACCTATTTCTAGCTCAACCTGTAAGTCTTTAGTTGCTTTGTCCCATTCTTCCTCGAATATCTCACTGCACGATGGATCATAGAACATAGTGCAATGGAAACTACTGAATGGTTTGGTTGAATTAGGGATCTGTGCTTTGATGAATTTTTCCCATTTTCCAAAAATGTCAGTTACTGTTTCAGAAATGTTACCTAGCCAGTAGACTTTTGCCAGCTCTGTGTTAACATGCATCTGTAGATCCAATCCAGAGCTGTCAATGTATATCCCTTGTGGTGAACACCAAATTTTTGCATTTAGTTTGCAAAGTACATCTCTTCCCAAAAGATTTACTGGTGTTTGATTTGACACAAGGATGGGAATCTCAATTTCGCTTTCGTCAATGCTTAATTTTATTGGAGCTGTTACTGGATTGAACTGTGGTATGCCTGAGAATCCTACGGTTTTGATGAACTTATCCGTCAAGGGGAGGTGTTTTGCGAAGCTTGTGTTTACACAAGTGTAACTAGCTCCAGTATCAATTAGCATGTTTGTCGGTTTCCCTTCTAATTTTACTTCAATGAATGGATCACGTTCTACATTTAGAGAAACTTGAAACTCCCCTGCAGGATTCTCATGGCACCCCTAGCGTGAATTTGTAAAGTGGTTCACTGGACCTCTAAAATTGCCTCTCTGTCCTGTACGGCCCCGCCCGTCCCACTCAGGGGCAACAGGTGCATCCTCACAATCTCGGGCCAGATTTCCCGGCCGATTGCACACCCAGCAACAGTCTCCATAAGGCCTTGCGCCTCTGCCTCTTTGCCCTTCACTCCAAGTTCTGCGGTAAAATGGACGTCTTTGGCCCATTCCTCGACCACCCCTTCGATTTGGGAATATATTAATCACAGGAGGGGGATTGGTGGGGGATTAGGCGGCTGTGGTGTCATAACCATTTGTGTAGTATGTCCTTCAGTCTCTAAAGCAGTTGCTGGTTTCGTTTGCTTTGCTTTAGCTTTATCTTGTAGTTCTGCAATGTGGAGCTGTGTAAGTTTTCGTTGAGCGTTTCTTTCATCTTCTTGGGCTTTCAAAAGCTCCTTTCTGTATATTCCAATAATATGGCACACGTTTTCCCTGAACATGACATGGCTCATGGAGTGAATCCCAACTGTTTTTTTCAAGTCTCTCCTTCACTTTTTCTGGGAGAGCAGCCATTAGGGATGACCGAAACAATGTCCGCATCACGGCATTTTCATTAGGGTCGCTTTCCGTTTCTTCTTGCCATCTTTTGAGCTGTCGTTCTACGTACGCAGCTGGATTCTCCCCTTCTGATATTCCTTCGCCTTTTAAGACGGATGGGTCAACATTTGTGGGGTATTGTTTCCTCAGTAGGTCCCATACCCTGTTTCTGTAGGGGTTGAAGGTCACCCCATCATTGTCGGAGTCCGTTATAAAACAAAGATCTCCTTCATTTAGCATATTGTTCATGACAGTCATGCCCATGACTCTTGCTAGTATCGCTTTAATGTCCCCCAGGGCGAGCATCAGTCCGGTAGTCTGTTCCTCGAATGCTCTGACCCACCTTGTCGCCCCGTCGTGTACATCGGGCAGACGGGCCACCAAGCCATTGAGGTCTAACATTTGCCAGGGAACATAATTTATGTTATTGCCCTTTACCAAAATAGGGCACATTGCCCCATCAGGGAACCTTTGGGGTTTTTTAATTTTTTCTCTGTCGCGTAAGTCATGCTGCTTTTGTGCATCCACCACAATGTTTGTTGCAGTTTCCGCTAGGTTCTGATGTGTTGGCTGGGCTGTTGAGGTGGTTGGTGTAGGTGAGTAGCAATTGGGACGATAATTAAGGTTAAAGTCCTTTTGTTTTACTTTTGTTTCTTTTTGTTTTCCTTTGTCATCTGATTGTTGTGGTTCTACAAATGTATTGTAACATTTATCAATCTCTTTTTCTAATTCATTTATTATTGTTCGTTTAACTTCCCTGTTGGGATTGAGATCTTTATTTTGCAGTGTTTGCCAGAACTGATCCTTGACAGTCTCAGGGTTTTTTGTCTTTATTCCTGCATAGCAGTCTCTGAATTCAGGTTTCTTAATGGTAGTACTGCAATGGACAGGTGATCGTAATTGTTGTGGGGATGGAAGTCCATTCCCTTCTCCGCTTTCTTCTGATAAGCTGGTTCCTGTTAATCTTAGCAGTAGTGCATATTCTTCCATATCATCTTTCTTTATATCAAAGTTAGCATTTATGTGTAGATCACCTCGCAGGCATGGGTAAATGCCTTGTGTAGGATCTTGATTTACAAGTTGTTTTGTTTCTGTTTGCTTTTCAGGTAGATTTAACTCTCCCTGTTTTTCAGTCAGGCTTGTCATCATTGCTTTGAGATTTCCTCTGAAATTATCACCTTCAGTTCTGAAAAGTTTTAGAATCTGTAGTTCTTTTTGTCTTTTTTCTTTTCTATTTTTCCTATTTTGTTTGGCTTTGTAGTCAAGAATCCTTTGTTCCATTATTTCATTCAAGAGGAAGTCGAATGATCCTCCTTGTGGCCAGGGGTTTGTAAAGTTTTTGGTTCGTTTATACCATTTCTGAGATATTTTATCGATGTCTTTTGCTAATTCAGGATTTTTTACTGACAGAATGGAAACAGGGTCGGCAGCCATGATGAACTCTAGTGTATTTGTGTTTCAGATTTTTAAAGTGTTTTAGTTTAATCAGAATATTTTATTTATTTAATGGCAATTCCACAATTTATCAGTGGATTGTGAGCCTTCTTGCTGTTCTGAAAGAAGGGAGGGGAGGTTAAGTCCTGATCTTTAGATCTGTGTATTTTCTATTAACTTTTGTTTTTGTAAGCAGTAAGTTGTTTTATTATTTTGAAAATGTCCTTTAATTAGATCCTTTATAAAAAGACATCAAGGTTAATGCTTCATCATTGGAACAATTCAACTGTAGCACAAAAAGTCAGGAAAGGATTTTCCCTTATTGTTAATCTCAGTTTGGGTGAAGCAACTGTGTAAATAATCAATTAGTTTTTTAACGAGGAGAAGGAGCGGGGAGGGGGCGCGCGACGAAGGAGCTCAAAGATGTTGTCTATGGGGGTGGACATATGTTGGTCATTAATAAGGAGTAAAGCTTAATGCTTGCATCTCGGGGGGAGGTGCAATGTTTAAAGATAGTGAGTTGATGATATTTCAATTTCAATGAGCACACCACACCTGATTTTCACCATGTGTGGCTTGCTGCTAACTTTAATAGTGCCAAGGGTAAATTTTGGAGGGCTTGTACCTAGGAAGGTCTTCCAGGCAGAATTATGCATTGGAGGAGGAAAGACTTTGTTATTTTTCCTTCGTCTGCAAAGCCTCTACAGGATTCAGAACCTCATGCTGAACAGAGACATGGTCTTACAGCTATTGAGCGTGCAGCTGAGCATTTTCACTGCAGGGTAGCCTGCAAACGGACAATACAGCCCCTCTCCGGTAAGTTCGTGAATTATCTTTATCTGTACTTAGTTAGGTTGGTTTTAATGCGTATGTGTCTGTGTGTATATGACAATCCTAGTTATAAGCTTATTGGTGCGATAGTTTTAACACTTATAACATCGATTTAAGCTGTTCACTTTTGTTTTAAAACAGAGATCAAACGGTTTTCTGGCTTATATTTCCTTTGACGTCTGCAGAGGGTTGCGCAAAACTGTGTGTGTGTGTGTGTGTGAGCGTGTGTGTGTGTGTGTGTGTGTGCGCCTTCAATAACAGGAAATGCCTTTCTTCTCTTGCAAGCCAGAGAGTTGAAAAAAGAAGAAATCAAACCAGCACAACAACGTATTCCAAGTAGCCTCCTTCAGCAAGAATATTCAAAGCAACCTCAACACATCGAAATTGAACTAAAAGTGTAAAATATAACAGTGAACATAGCAATCGGCACACAGCACAAAACTTGTCATTGATTTATATGCAATTTATAAGCAATTGAATCAACAGCATGCAATGTCATTCAGAACATTTCTTTTGCAAGCAGTGTGCAGCGGCAGTTATACACACAAAATCATTATTATAGCAGATCTGTCAAACCATGCATTTGTCAAAGGTCACGTCAATGTCCGTGTCTATTTACTTTGAAATAAACTTTCCCTATTCTCCCAGTTTGGTCTGTTGTTTTTTATTTGTTTGATTGTTGTACTTTAATGTCCTAAATTTTAAACCTGCAGGGTTTTAAATCCAATCCAAATTAATTTATTTTTTATTTTTTATAATATGTGCACTTTATAGTAGTAATTATTATCATTGATTATTATCATTACTACTCTTTTTACCTTTTTACAGTCGACTGTCTTAATTATTTAACTCACACAATAGCACACTACTGCTATTTTCTCTTTATGAAGCTTCAATTTAACTCTTTACTCTTTAACTCTTAACTCTTAGCGCTATTTTCTTTAACACAGTTTCACACAGAGTATTCTTTTTCACAAATACTTCTCAAGAGGTTTTTTGTGTTACTCTAAGGGTTTTTTCCTTTTTTTTTTTCCAAAAGTTCTTAAAGCAGAACTTTTTAATTATTTATTATTTTCTCATTTATACTATTTTTTTTGTTCTTTCTCAAAACTAAGGCACAGTTTCTTTTACCTCTATTTTCATTTACTCTGTTTTTCTTATATTGTCTCTTTTATCTCTTCTTTGTCTCTTCTTTTTCTCTTTACAGCTGTCTCTAAGTCCAATTTTGGGTCTCGTATCTGCTCAGGGTTCTTTTTCCTTTTTAACACTTATAAGCAAATTTTAGACAGCTTTATCTCCCGGGAGATTTGGCTGCAGCGTACTTCCAGATGAGAAGCTGATAATGCCTAGGAACTTCTTCTGACTTTAGCATCCAGACAAACTCCGACACCACCTGGATTCTCCCCTTCTGATATTCCTTCGCCTTTTAAGACGGATGGGTCAACATTTGTGGGGTATTGTTTCCTCAGTAGGTCCCATACCCTGTTTCTATAGGGGTTGAAGGTCACCCCATCATTGTCGGAGTCCGTTATAAAACAAAGATCTCCTTCATTTAGCATATTGTTCATGGCAGTCATGCCCATGACTCCTGGCTAGCTCGCCAAATGTTGTTGGTTTTCATTACATGCAAAACATAGATATAGATATATAGCTATAATGAAGACTCAGGACAACACAGCCTCTGTTCTAGAAAGTAGCTTCAGCCGGGTTTTATTGGATCTTTGGTTCTCAATACAATGCTACATAGGTCATTGACCTTCGATATCTAACATTCTAGTATCCATTGTTCTGTTAACAATTGGACATACTTAGTCGTCTGAGGCATAAGCATCCTATCGTCCACAGTGCAGAGATCCCAGCAAGACCAACTAAAACCCTCTCTCCTCTAAAAGGAGCTCTATCTTTTATACTTAATCATTGCGTCACTTACGGGAAACATCTGGTGTTCTTGGCCAGCGCAACCGTTTGGCTTGACATTAGTTTATCTTCAGGCGCCTATCCGTCTGGTTCTGAAGAGGCCAGAAAAGGCTGGGAACAAAACATTTCCTAGAATCGCTTAATGACAAGTATTTCGTGGAAGTACCACGTACATCTTCTCAGCTTCTCAGAATTGATGCACGTGTTGATTACACGTGCCACGCAGGCCCAAATTTTGGCTTCTACAGTCACACCTAGAGCAAACCTCCATCCATTCAGGCCCAAATTGACCTTTTTGCTCTTTGCAGCCTACCTGCAAGGCTGCTGACCAACGATTGTTAATTTTTCCTCCGCAAGGTTTCCACACATTGTTATGGGTTATTGGTGCTCTATAGCCATTCACCTTTTGACCACTGTTTAATAAATTGACCTCCATATATCATATTATTTTTATACACCAGGAAAAAAAAGGAATTCATGGGTAATTATTTTGAGTATCCTCAAAACTCAGAAAAAAATGTAACTTGGAAAAGTATAAATAAATGTGCTTTAGCTACACTTTGAAAGGAAGAGTTAGGTTTTCTAATCTTTTTCTAGTGGCAATGAGGCGAATCAGAGAAACCAAGTCCTGAAGCTAAAAGTGCAGATATTACTGTAATGACCTGATTGCTTATTAAAGCAGTATATTTGTTTACAAGTTAAATAACACTGGGATGTTGAATGCATTTTTTTCTACATGGTAAAAGTTACATTATTTCATGGTTTGCTATTAAGACAATACTATTAAGATATTAATAAATTCATAGTTTAGTTGAAAGTTAAAAAACAAATGTGTATTATCTGTTTATTATGTGGTGATGCTGTGTGTGCGCTTCGCTAGTTGAGAAGCATAGAAGAAGAAACATTACCGGAAGAAGAAGAAGAAAGAGTTGGAGGAGACGGGAGAGAAGCACGAGACATGGCGTGTCGCGCTGCTGCGTGAGAACGACACGTGCATGTGTGAGAGAAGAAAACATTATAAAGCTCAGTGACTTTAGGCCTGGATAATTGCCCCTCGCTTCTGTGGACTGCTGTGGAGTTCATGAACGACCCGCACCGCGAGAGAGTGAGCTGTGAGTTGCGTTGCCAGGACAGAACTGAACCAGCTGAGTGAAGTTAACGCTAAGCTAACGCTATTAGTCGGGACGGATCAGCCTCGTCAGAAGTCGGACGGTGAGGAGAGACGGTGTTGCCGCCAGGAGGATCAGCACTCATCCGCGTTGAGGACAACGGGACAGAGAGAGGTTCTGCGGGCACCAAGCTTTCTCATCTGGTCGTGAGGACAAGTTTTCTTTCATCCCTGAGTGGTAGGATTATCCTTTCAATTGTTTCCAATGGATAAGAGCTCCAACGCGCGCCAACGTTTCTAAAAGAAATTGCTTAAAACTAAAGAGTGCACTCTAAAAAAAGAGAAAAAAAAACAACTAAACTTTATTCCAATTGATTCAAAACCTTTTCCATCCAAAACTGTATTGTTTTTTTCATTGTTCATTCTTGAATACAGCAGACTAAGTCTGAACTACCGTTACTGTGTGTGTGTTAAATCATTTCATCATTTAAATAGTACACTGAAAAATACCATTTCTTGATTTAATTAGTGATATTTGCTTATTTGGTTTAGTCATTGATTATTATTTCGGGGAAACCTTTTATTATCAGATTCGTAAGTGAGCATCATATTTGACCCTAGACACAGTTTTTATACATCGGAATGTCTCTTTTGCCATAGGAATTATTCAGTAAGGGAAAAAAGGGGTTGAAGATTAAGAAATCGCTCCTTTAACATAACGAGTCGGGTGGCAAAAGGGTTACATTTTTGGGGGCTCGTCCGGGATCTTTTTTTGTTTGTTTATGTACAGTGTGGGTGTATTTTCTTTAAAGCTGTATGTGATGCTGCTAAATATTTTCGAAGTTTTGCTGTAAAATCTAAGAATTTTGGTTACTTTTTCTGCTTCAACTACTGAAAATGGACGCAGCAGAAATTAAAGCTTGGTGCCACAGACATCAGTTAGATCCCACTCATGCTTTAGTTTTAAGTGGTGTATGTGACATCCCAGATGAGGTTTTACAGGAAGTCTTAAGCTCAGTTAAAATTTTGGGAAAGACAAAAATAGTGGACAAACGTTCAGACTTGACCTCTAAGACTGACTTTGTGCTAGTCCAGACCTTAACTAATGTGACTGAACACACTTTACCTGACCAAGTGGGAGTTCCAGGTGAAGTTGGTCCCTGGCCTGTTCACATCATTCCGCTAGAAATTGAACATCAAGGAGATTTTCAAGCAAAGCTGCTGTCATTTCTTGAGCATGAGGGCAAAAGTATGTCTGATGTTAAAGGACTGTTAAACCCTTCATCCCTTGATGTAAATACTGCTCTCATCAATGCCATTAGCTCACTTGTTGACAAATGCAATGCTGCGCCTGCTGATATTCAAAGCTACAGGAAGCTCAGAATGTTTTCTGGTGTGCGACCAACACCTAGTGGTGAAGAGGAGTATGACGCTTGGGCAGAGCAAACTACACACATGCTGGAAGAATGGCAATGCAGTGACAGTGTCAAGAAACAACGAGTTGTAGAGAGTCTTAAAGGACCAGCTGCTGACATAATAAGATTCCTCAGAGCACAAAATCCTAATGCTACAGCGAATGACTACATGCAAGCTCTTGAAACAGCCTTTGGGACTACTGAAACTTCATCTGATCTCCTAGTCAAGTTCAGGCACACATTTCAACGCGAAGGTGAAAAACTGTCCACGTACCTGCTGAGGCTCGATAAGTTGCTGCACTGTATCTTCAGGAAAGGGGGATTGCAGTTGGCAGATATGAATCGACTCCGTATTGAACAAGTTGTACGAGGTGCATTACCACATGACATGATCGCAATGCGCATACGCATGACCCATAAACTACGACCACCGCCTTCCTTTAATGATCTGTTGAAAGATGTCAGAGAGGAAGAGGATATGTTACAAGGCAGAACTGATGCGAAAAGTATGGTTATGTCAAAACCAGTCGCCTCAGTCCCCAAACCAGCACCTGAGAATAAAGCTGACCCAGAAGTTGAGAAGCTCAAGAGAGAACTCAGGGAGATTAAAACTGAAATGAACAATCTTAAAGTGGCAACCGTTGCAACAGCAGCAGCTCAAACTGAACAAAAATGTCAAAAACTTGACAATGCAACCAAAAATAGATACCAAAGAAACATCACCCCTCAAAGATCAAAGAACACAGACCTGCCTGGGATCTTTTGTTATAGATGCGGTGAAGATGGACACTACATGAGAGACTGTGATGGAGTTGAGAACTTGCAAAGAGTAAATAAGCGGCTTATCAAACTGACAAAGAAGTCGGGAAACTACCAAGGGGCCCAGTAAGGGAACGGCCTGGCGTCCCAGAGGTAAAGACACGTTCCAAGAGCATCAAAACTGAGGAAATAGTGGAAGACACTATCCCAAAAGGCTTAGTGGGCCCAAGCTCTGCTGTACCAGTTCAGATTGAAGGCATTTACACGAAAGCAATACTCGACACTGGCTCTCAGGTCACTCTACTCTACAGATCCTTTTACGACAGATATTTGACACATCTGCCATTGACATCTATCAGTGCTCTACAGATATGGGGTCTCAGTCCTGCTGATTACCCGTACGATGGCTATTTGTCAATCAAGCTGGAGTTCAGGGAAGCTGATGTTGGCGTGACAGAGACCATTGATGCACTTGTGCTCGTCTGTCCTGACCCAGTTGTTAAAGATAATGCAGCTATACTGGTTGGCACCAACACACCAACAGTGAGACGACTCATAAAAAGTTACAAGGGCAAAGGGGGAGAAAACATCACAACCGTGAAACGCATTCACCCTGCTTTCCAAAGGGCTATGGTGGAAATATCAAAGTCCCCCTTTGAAACTGACAGCCAGATAAGAGGATCTGTATGGTTTGCGCAACCAAAACCAATAATAATACGCCCAGGAGGTGTAGCGAGGGTCAAAGGTGTGCCAAAGTTTCAAGGGATACCAAGTACCCAAGCCATTTTGGTGGATTTACCCGATGATCTTGCAGAAGAACCAAGGTTTCCAGATCAGCTTCTGGTGAGACCCAAGCTACAATCAGTCACTGCTGTGAGCTCCAAAAGAATCACTGTCCTTGTCACTAACAGTTCATCTAAAGATATCATGCTGACTCGAGGTATGCCAATCGCTCACCTTTTTCCAGTGGATGTGTTTCCAGCTCCCCCTGTGAAAAGAGAGACCAAACTTAGAACCTCAAAGAAACTCACCCCATCCTTTTTTGACTTTGGAGCTTCGCCTGTTCCTAAAGAATGGAAAGATAGGTTGGTGAATAAAATGCTTGAGAGAGGAAATGTTTTTTCCACTCATGACTTTGATGTGGGCTGTAGCAAAAGTATGCAGCATGAAATCAAAACCACAGAGGATAAACCATTTCGAGAGAGATCTCGTCGCTTACCTCCAGCCGATCTTGAAGCCCTCAGAGAACATTTGTCAGAACTAAAAGGAGCTGGCATAATCACAGAATCTCGCAGTCCCTATGCCTCCCCGATAGTGGTTGTGCGAAAGAAAAATGGCAAGATCCGGATGTGTGTGGACTATCGTACCCTTAACAGACGCACAATCCCTGACCAATACACAGTGCCTAAGATTGAAGACGCTCTGACATGTCTGAATGGAAGCAAGTGGTTTAGTGTCCTAGATCTCAGGAGCGGATACTACCAAGTGCCCATGAGTGAGTTAGACAAAGAAAAGACCGCTTTCATATGTCCCCTTGGGTTTTACCAATTTGACAGGATGCCACAAGGTGTGTCAGGCGCTCCTGCAACTTTCCAGCGCATCATGGAAAAAACTGTCGGAGACATGAACCTGCTGGAAGTATTGGTCTATTTGGATGACCTCATTGTTTTTGGAGCAACACTCGAAGAGCATGAGCAACGATTGCTTAAGGTGCTTGACCGCCTACAAGAGGAGGGCCTCAAACTGTCGTTGGACAAATGCCAGTTTTGTCAACCATCAGTGTCTTATGTTGGTCACATCGTGTCACAAGAAGGAGTATCTACAGATCCAAAGAAAACAGAAGCAGTCACTACATGGCCCAGACCAACCAATGTAACTGCCTTGAGATCTTTCCTCGGGTTCTGCGGATATTACAGACGCTTCGTCAAAGACTATGCTAAAGTCGCATTTCCTTTAACTCAACTTTTGTCTGGTTACCCGCCCCATGCAAAAAAGTCCAAGAAAAAGCTAGACCAGGTCTACTTTAATCCATCAGAGCCGTTTGGTCATCGGTGGGATGACAAGTGTGAAGCTGCTTTCGAGGAGTTAAAACAAAGACTCACCAACTCCCCTGTGTTAGCCTTTGCAAACCCACAGTTACCCTACGTGCTACACGTTGATGCAAGCCGAGAAGGACTTGGTGGAGTTTTATACCAAGATCAAGGTGAAGGACTAAGACCAGTTGCTTTCATCAGTCGCAGTTTAACCCCCTCTGAACGCAACTACCCTGCACACAAGTTAGAATATCTTGCTTTAAAGTGGGCCGTAGTTGACAAACTACATGACTATTTGTATGGAGTACGTTTCGAGGTTAGAACTGACAACAACCCATTGACCTATGTGTTGACATCAGCCAAGTTAGACGCAACAGGTCACCGCTGGCTTGCGGCCCTGTCAACATACGACTTCAGTCTTAAATACAGAGCAGGAGTTCAAAACATTGACGCTGACGCCCTTTCAAGGCGCCCTCACTCTAACCCATGCCAAGAAAAACAGTGGACAGACATCTCAGCAGATGGCGTTAGAGCAATGTGTCAAGTGTCCCACGTGACCAAGAAAAACACGCATCATAAGAGAGCAATCGATCATTTGGGCTTGTCCATACACGCTGTACCCAAAGCTTTCTGTAACCTGTCCACACTTAGCTTAAAGGGAATGCCAATTCTGAGTCCCTCTGAGATCTCGAAAGCTCAACAGGGAGATCTGACTCTAAAGGAGATATGGAGAGCTTTAAAGCAGAATGGATCACCTCAGATCAAGTCAAGAGACCCCGCAGCTTCACTGTTGTTGAGGGAGTTCGAAAAACTAAAACTGCAACAGGATGTTGTATACAGAGTGACAGTTCCACCTGGCCGAAACCGTCGTTCGCAATTAGTTTTACCAGAAAAGTTCAGAACAACAGTCATGAAATCACTCCATGATGATTCTGGTCATCTAGGCATCGACAAGACTTACGGACTCATCAAAGAAAGATTCTATTGGCCTAAGATGAGATCTGATGTGGAAGAACACTGTAAAAACTGTGCAAGGTGCATACAGAGGAAAACACTTCCAAAAAAAGTAGCGCCCTTGTTTCACATGCAAAGTGACGGTCCAATGGATTTAGTATGCATGGATTTCCTGTCCATCGAGCCAGACCAGAGTAATACGGAGAACGTTTTAGTCATCACTGATCATTATACCCGGTATGCACAGGCTTTTCCCACCAAAGACCAGAAAGCAGCAACCGTGGCTAAAGTTCTGCTGGAAAAGTATTTCCTCCATTATGGTCTGCCAAAACGCATGCATAGTGACCAGGGCAGAGACTTTGAAAGCCGTCTCATTCGAGAGTTACTGAGTTCTCTTGGAGTGGAAAAGTCAAGGACCACTCCATACCATCCCCAGGGGGATCCCCAACCCGAGAGGTTTAATCGAACCCTATTAAACATGCTTGGAACTCTTGAGCCTAATGAGAAAAGGAATTGGAGCAAGCACATTTCACATCTGGTTCACGCTTATAACTGTACGCCAAATGAAGCTACAGGTTTTTCGCCATATTATCTCATGTTCGGGCGTGAAGCAAGAATGCCAGTGGATTTGTGTTTTGGAACATCAAGCGACAACACCTGCAAAGAAACTTACCTTAAGTATGTGAAAGACTTGAGAAAAGAACTCAAAGCTGCTTACAACCTCGCAGAGTCTGCCGCTGCTAGACAAAATAAAGGAAACAAAGAAAGATATGATCGGAAGGTCAAGTTCGCACAACTTTTACCTGGAGATAGAGTCCTCATCCGTAACCTCGGACTGCAGGGAAAACATAAACTAGCAGATCGCTGGGGCTCAAAACCTTATGTTGTGGAAAATCAACTTTCAAACTTACCTGTGTTTCGGCTGAAACCAGAGGATGGTGATGGTCCAATCAAAATCCTTCATCGTAATCACATATTGCCCTTGGGACAGAAAGTATGTTTGGTACCAACACAAAACCCAGACATTATTCCCAAGAGGAGATTGAGAAGGAGGAAAAGACACCAAAACAAAGATATTGGCAAAGGATCAGTCCAAGATCTGGAAATGTCAGAACAAGAGGACAAAGATGACACAGACTCAGAGGATGAAATGTTCTACATGCCATTCTTCATACAAAGTACCAGCAAAGATGATGGAACACGTGAACCATTCAGTCTAGATCTTGATATGCAACCTGAAGAGCAGACAGAAGATTTGCAAGCGGTTCAAGAAGACCAAAATACAAATAAAGAGACTATACTTGACATAGCTGAACAGTCAGACTTGCAAGAGACGTGCAATACTGAGACAGAGAAACGAGACTCGATACGTTTTGATCCAAAGACAGACTCACAAGAAGACTTACAGATTGATAGTGAGATCAGAACATCTCAAAGACTTAAAAAAGTTCCTTCAAGACTTACTTATGATAAACCAGGGAATCCCAGTATTTGCCCTGTGAAGTTTGTTTCTTGTTTTTATAAGTGGATAAGCTCCCCTTTCCCACCTTAGTTGGTCCTATCTGACTTTATTAGCCTACTTACCAAGCCATGAGGGCATGTCTTTATTTGGTAGGGGGAGAGTGTAATGACCTGATTGCTTATTAAAGCAGTATATTTGTTTACAAGTTAAATAACACTGGGATGTTGAATGCATTTTTTTCTACATGGTAAAAGTTACATTATTTCATGGTTTGCTATTAAGACAATACTATTAAGATATTAATAAATTCATAGTTTAGTTGAAAGTTAAAAAACAAATGTGTATTATCTGTTTATTATGTGGTGATGCTGTGTGTGTGCTTCGCTAGTTGAGAAGCATAGAAGAAGAAACATTACCGGAAGAAGAAGAAGAAAGAGTTGGAGGAGACGGGAGAGAAGCACGAGACATGGCGTGTCGCGCTGCTGCGTGAGAACGACACGTGCATGTGTGAGAGAAGAAAACATTATAAAGCTCAGTGACTTTAGGCCTGGATAATTGCCCCTCGCTTCTGTGGACTGCTGTGGAGTTCATGAACGACCGGCACCGCGAGAGAGTGAGCTGTGAGTTGCGTTGCCAGGACAGAACTGAACCAGCTGAGTGAAGTTAACGCTAAGCTAACGCTATTAGTCGGGACGGATCAGCCTCGTCAGAAGTCGGACGGTGAGGAGAGACGGTGTTGCCGCCAGGAGGATCAGCACTCATCCGCGTTAGGACAACGGGACAGAGAGAGGTTCTGCGGGCACCAAGCTTTCTCATCTGGTCGTGAGGACAAGTTTTCTTTCATCCCTGAGTGGTAGGATTATCCTTTCAATTGTTTCCAATGGATAAGAGCTCCAACGCGCGCCAACGTTTCTAAAAGAAATTGCTTAAAACTAAAGAGTGCACTCTAAAAAAAGAAAAAAAAACAACTAAACTTTATTCCAATTGATTCAAAACCTTTTCCATCCAAAACTGTATTGTTTTTTCCATTGTTCATTCTTGAATACAGCAGACTAAGTCTGAACTACCGTTACTGTGTGTGTGTTAAATCATTTCATCATTTAAATAGTACACTGAAAAAATACCATTTCTTGATTTAATTAGTGATATTTGCTTATTTGGTTTAGTCATTGATTATTATTTCGGGGAAACCTTTTATTATCAGATTCGTAAGTGAGCATCATATTTGACCCTAGACACAGTTTTTATACATCGGGATGTCTCTTTTGCCATAGGAATTATTCAGTAAGGGAAAAAAGGGGTTGAAGATTAAGAAATCGCTCCTTTAACATAACGAGTCGGGTGGCAAAAGGGTTACATTACTTTATAAAAACAAGAAATGGCCAATGTCAGAAATGATTAAACTGCAAGGTTTTCTTGATTCATTACATATTTTTCCAGTGCTATTGAGATACGATAACAGTTTTCAGCCGCTAGATCAGGGGACTGTAAGCTGGAAGTAGTTTTTTGGCTCTGTAGCTCATTTAATATAATAAGCAATGAAATATTGCCCTGTTTATTTGTTTCATTCTTTTGTTCTTTGTCCTCAGGGTGTTTTTTCTCTCTACAGAAGCTACACCTGGTCTGGTATCCTGCTAAGCTACTCTGCCCTGTTGAGCGGGGGGCATGACTGGGATGAAGCTCCCTGTAAAGTCCTCCATGTTGCGTTATCAACTTTTAACTCTATAATATAGAAAATACTCTTACATCAGTTCTTTTTGTTCTTTCTCTGCTCTGTCTTCTCAAAACCTCAAATGATTGAGGCAGATGATATGACCACTGGTACTGAGCCAGGTTCTGGTTCTGCTGAAGGTTTCTTCCTGCTACATACTTTTACTACATGCTTCTTCAGTACAAGGGATTGCTGAGGCAACCTACTGGAATTTCTTAAATAGCAAACTTTTTAACTGACTGGAATGTTTGATTGTATTGAAATGACTTGTAAAGCGCTTAGAGCAAGTGGATCAGTTTGTTTTTAAAATTGGTGGGGACAATAACCATAAACCTAAATACGGTTTGAGGATTGTTGGGGACAGTTATTAAACATTTATTTAGCCTCTAAGCATTAATCTGTTTCATGTTTCATTACAATATGCGCTGCAGAGTATAAACGTGGTGAAAATAACATCTTTATCAAATCAATACAAGTTAATAGTCATAGGTTTAACTGTTTTCTTTTTTAAACGTCACCAATAGGCTGTTGGTTGGGAAGAATGATTAAAATCATTATAATCATTATATTAAAAACATGCTCCTTTTACAACCACAACACTGTACTGTGTGGAGAAACTTCAACTTACAGCTGACAGTCCTGCAATAGGGCAGCTACCTGTGGGTGATCCGCATAAAGTTGTTTCAGGTGGAAAAAAGAAAACAAAATAAAATTCACAGCTTTGGGAGGAAGTTTATTTAATGCAAGCGGAGTGGGAGTGAAACATTATTGTTGTTATGTTGTATTTAAGACTCCCAAATAGGAAAATGTTGATATGTTGTTTTTGTGGAGGGAGCAGGAGGGAATGTTTCCCAAAGTTGCACTGATGACGCAATACTGTCGCAATTTATCCATCCAGCGCTTCCAGAATTTCAGGAATTAAAAATCTAGGTAGGGAGTATGGACAGTGTTTGCTTTGTGCAGAGTGATTTCTGCACAATATAAATTTCAACTGCAGTATCCAAATAATGAAAGACTAATAATTCACTGCACTATAATTTACTCTCACTAATGGATCAAGTTATTTTTATTTTTTTTCCAACTCTGGTTCTCCGTTCCTGTGTCGCAGAAGGGTCTCTGGCAGCTGGATGCAGAGATAGTAAGAATTTTTCGCCTTTGGCACAAAGCAGAATTCTGGCATGCTCTCTACACAAATCCAATATGTCAACATATTATCTCTGGGAGTCTTAAACAAGCAAAAATATTGCATGAATATTTTGTTTCTGGCAACCCACCCTCAGTAAAGAAACCAGACCTATTAAATTTAATTTACAATGGTCCCTCATTTATTGTGGGGGTTCTAAAAATGTCCTGCAACAGGCGAAATCCGCAAAGTAGTCATCTTTATTTTTTTCAATGATCATGTTTTAAGGCTGTAAAACCCCATCTCCACACACTTCTTTACACTTTTCCAGACATACATTAACATTTACTCACATTTCTCACATCTTTTAATACTCAAACCTTAGTAGATTTAAAACATAAAGTATTAATATGCAGTACGGTCTCTCCGTTGTTGCGCCGCTCAGTGCGTCTCTCTCCACTGAAAGTCTCTGAGCAGGTGTCGTGTCCTAGTGAGGAACATAAGTATGGGTGGTTTTTTGTGTTGTTTTTCCTTCTGGATGAGGAAATTATTACAACCAGGCATGATAAATTTGGCAAGCACGGGAGACATGACGGGAGGAGATTCACAACTGCATCCAATCATTTAGGATGCACTAATGCACACAATGAGCGTTAGTGCACTGTAAGGAAATCATTTATATTGTGCCATTAAAAACATCCAGCAAACAGCGAAGCAGCAAAGGATGGACTGCGTTATAGCAAAGGAACTGTATAACTGTATTTTTTCCATCTTAAAACGGGTACCAGTGACATTGCAGGACTCTGTCCTTTAGCCGACTACTGGTCTTTTAAAACATGACATTTCTACTGCAAAGAATGCTGTAGCATAGTATATGAGCAGAAATAAACATGACTGCATAAGAAAGTGGAATGGAGTGATTTAAATAACATTCTGTTCAGATACTGATTCAGAAACTTTGCTGTGAGCACAAGTGGCTGTAAGATCAGTGCAGGTAAAGAATTTACGCAACAGGTTTGGTGGGGACAAACCCGTCAATCATAAATATTGCTGGGGACATGTCCCTTGCGTCCCCAGAGGAAATGATGCCTATGGCTTTGACATGTTATCTGTTGTGAATCAGCGCTATATGAATGTTCTGTAACCTCAGGAAAAAACTGGACCCAACCTGTCCCCAGGTAAATTCATGTTGTTATCCCTGTCACAGCCTTTGAAAGAGCCTTTTCATCGATTCTCATTGTGTACCTGACCCAGACACGGAGTAGCTAATCTGGACATTTTCCATGGGCTGGTCCAATATTTGGGCCACAAGGGCCGGGTCAAAGGCAAGCAGAGTTGTACTACCGTGCCAAATGTGCAACTTGGTAAAAATGAGTTGCTGCTAACCGTATTTCTGCTCTAGTTTGAAAAAAATTCAAACTTGTAGGGAAAAATACTTAACTGGTCCTGTACAGCTACATCTGTGACCTTTTGACAGGTTATTCTAATTTAACACGATGAATTAATATCAGAAGTTCAGATTCAGAAGGAGTCCAAAATATTTAGGGGAAAAAATTATTGTATTCAAATTTTCAATAAAAAGAATAGTTTATTATATAACCATTTATGCAAAAACAAAAAAGAAGAACTTTAGTCAAAAGGCCTTTCACTTCTAGAATGAATTAGAACTTCATGAATCACCAGAACTGAATTATTCTGATTTGGATTCCGCACTATGAACCAAACCAGATAATTGTCTGAATGAGAAAAGCCCTTCTCACATCATCTTAGTGCATTCAAAGTTTAGCACCATCCAGCTGCGCTCAGATTCCCTTTGATGAATGGAGGTGTCAGATCAGTACAATGTTATGCCTTACTTCATTTTATTTCCACAGTTTATGATATCACTCTGAATAAAATGATGCCACACAGTTTAAACATATAAAAGATGGTTTAGAGGAAAGGAAATGTTGCAATACACTTAAAAGTTTTCTGCTGAAGGCGTCCATCAGATATCAACATGAACATTGATATTCTGGTTAGATGTACATACTCTGTTACTCTCTCTGGACCTTATGTTATTGTTTTGGATTTTTAAGATATTTTGTTGCATTTCATGCTGAATCTAACTTGTTCTTAATTTCACAGAATACAATCCTGAAATGTCCTCCAACCTACCTGAATCAAAGGAACAACTTGTTACCAGACTTCTGCAGAGCTTAATGACGAAATACCGAAGAGGGAAGTCAGCCATTTCATTACCGTTTATCGGAGAACTGATAAATCAATAGGCAAATCTTTGTTGACATCTTTGTGTGAATGCGTGAGTGGTTGGTGGCAAGAAACAAACAAAATGTCAGGCTATAAAGATATTACAAACACTTCCAACAGAGCAGGTGAAATCCCCTATTTATAATCACTTTAATGTCTGAGCAAAGGGGGCGGTTTAGATCAATCATTATAAACCCTATCGATGATAAAATCAAAGTTATTCAAAGCCAATATGAGATCTGGGAAAAACATTGGTACAATTTACCCATGTCTTCGCCACAAATCTGCTGGGGAGACATTTATTCCTGTTTAATAAAAAAGTCTTGCACCTTCACTGATACATTTTTTTTATAAAAAGCTTTCAAAAGTCTTGATGCCTACAAATACTTTGTTTCAAGGAAAGTTAGGCCAATGTCTGCGAAACAGAAAGCCACGGTTGTGCTAATAGTGAGGTCAGACCTGGGAGAGTCACAGCATGATTCACCTCACGCATGGCTGATTCAGACCTCACTTATCAGTGTCCTTATCTTTTTGTTTACTTATGGAAATGTAGTCCCTGTTGTACAATTTCAGTTGTCCAGGGACTTTAGAAATGCAATGGTGTCTAGTCTCTGGTGAAAAATTGACCATCACTACTTACAAAATTCTCTTTTAAATCCAGTCTTGTAGAAACATGTTCTCATGTAAGGCAAGGCAATTTGATTTGTATTGCACACTTTCAAAACAAGGTAATTCAAGGTGGTTTACATGATTTGAGACAAATACAACAATGCAGCATTTAAAACATGGAAGAAAAGAATAAAAAGCAATAACAGTGATTAAAGCTGCATTCTGGAGGATTTATTTATTAAAGTTCTATATATCCTTAAAATTATGTGGGGTTCAGTACTATGATAAAAGGCTAGTGCTCCACATTTGTTATTTTTCTTAAGTCCTTCCTCTTATAGACCCCTATGCAATTCACACTGACCGGCAAACTTTTTTATCCAATATAATTCAAGTTTCTATCATGTCGACTGTCAATCAGCGTGCATGTGCATCGCACACACCTGTGGAGATGAGGCTGTAAAGACAGGCCGCTCCATGTTTTCCTGTTTACAGTCACCATAATGGCAGAGAGCGGTCTTGGAGAAGTCACAGCAAACTTCTACTAAATAGTTAGCTATTCCCCAGCTACCCAGGGCTACATCAACTTCAGAGAGAAAAACAAGGGGAAGTACAGGGACAAACTGGAAAAAATGCCTCACATTTTGTTTGCGTCAAGCAACGCTCCCAACGCATCTAGTTTGATGTATATACATTTTTAAGCTGAAGCTTGCAAAGCACGTAGGTGGGTTTTCTCTGCCGGATGTTTTAATACTAGCGTATCGTTATTGGCTAGACATCGTCGACATCGGGCGATGTCACTAAAGTGAGACGATCTGATTGGTTGGGGCACTGCGTCCAGTCCGTCAAATCCGTCAAAAGTTCAGCTAGCTGAACTTCTGCGGTGCTTTCATTTGCTATGTTGCCGCTTGAAACGCAGGTAAAGGAAATAATTTACAAACATTAAGGAAATATAAAAATTTGATAAATGAGTTTAATCTCCTGATATCCTGCAATCTCCTTCGTTTTTCGCAGCGAATACTATTTTTTATTTTAATCAGGCCACTAACAGGCCATACAATCAACCACACAGCAAGAGTGAACCAAATGATTTTAGATTAAATTATGATGGTCAGAAGGTGACAGTGTTGGTTCTACTGGATCTAAGCGCTGCCTTTGATACAGTAGACAACACTATTCTTTTAACTCGTTTAAAACAGATCGGTCTCTCTGGTGCTGTTCAAAAATGGTTCACATCCTACCTCACAGACAGGACTTTTATGGTAAGTCTGGATACCTGTTCCTCTAAGGTCCATAAGATAAATTGTGGAGTGCCCCAGGGTTCAGTTTTAGGCCCAGTGCTTTTTAACCTGTATATGCTCCCTCTTGGCAGTGTTATCATGACATGGAGTTAACCTTCACAGTTATGCTGATGATACAGAGTTGTACATCTCCATGTCTCCTGAAGACACACGGCCAATGGATGCACTTTTTAACTGCATTTTAGCCATCAAATCCTGGATGGCAGAAAACTTTCTCCAGCTCAACCAGGAAAAAACTGAGGTTTTAGTTATCGGTCCTGAGGCTCAGAGAGAGAAACTTTTACCAAAACTACAATCACTGTCTTTTAATCCTTCTTTACAAGTGAAGAATTTGGGTGTAATTTTTGACTCTAAGATGACTTTTATCCCACACATTAAAAATATTACTAAAATAGGTTTTTATCACCTTAAGAACATCGCCAGAGTCCACCCCATTCCCTCCCCAATGCGAGACACTAATTCATGCTTTTATCACCAGTAGAATTGATTACTGTAATGCCCTGCTTTCTGGTCTTCCCAAAAAGACTATGTCAAGTTAACAGCTTTTACAAAACTCAGCAGCTCGTGTCTTGATGAAGAACAGGAGGCGGGAACACATTACACCGTTCTTACAATCACTGTATTGGCTCCCCGTATGTTTTAGGATCGAATTTAAGGTTCTTTTAATAGTTTTCAATTGTCTTCAATGGTCTTGGGTCTTCTTTTCTTTCTGAAATGGTTTACCATATGAACCTTTGCGGTCTCTGCGCTCTTCTGAAAGCCGTCTACTTGTCTTCCTTAAAGTCAGGACACATACCCATGATGAGGCATCTTTCCATTATTATGGCCCTCACCTCTGGAACAGACTGCCAGAGGAACTCAGGGCCACAGAGGCAAGGCAAGACAAGTTTATTTGTAGAGCACAATTCCTACACAAGGCCATTCAAAGTGCTTCACAGTTGCATAAATTAAGAAAACAGATAAACAGGAAAATAAAACAAACAAAAAAAAACTTTAAAAAAAAGGAAATACAATAAAAAGCAAGAGTGCAGAAAAAATAATTTAAATTGTCATATGCACGGGTAAAAATAACTGTTTTCAGCCTGGATTTAAACATTGTTAGAATCAGAATCAGAATCAGCTTTAATGGCCAAGTATGACACATACAAGGAATTTGACTCCGGCAACTTTTCTCTCCAGTACAGAACTTAAATAAGTGAAATTAAAAAACGGAAAAAAATAAAAATAAAATAAATAAAATAAAAATAAAGGATAATATATACACCAAACCAGGGTTATTGTACAGTAAGTATATACAGCATATATACAGAGTTGAGGCTTTTCTCACATCCTCATGAAGACTGTTCCAGATTTTAGGTGCCTGAAACTGAAATGCAGCCTCACCGTGTTTATTGTTGACTCTGGGAACCACCAGGAGACCCCTCCCTGAAGTTCTCAGAGTCCGAGATGGTTCATATGTCTCTAACATGTCAGAGATGTACTTTGGTTCCAAACCATGAAAAGACTTGTACACAAGCAGAGCTGTTTTAAATTCTATTCTCTGAGCAACAGGAAGCCAGTGCAGAGACCGGAGCACTGGACTAATATGGTCGTATTTCCTGGTTCTTGTCAGGACTCGAGCAGCAGCGTTCTGGATGTACTGCAGCTGTCTAACATCTCGTTTAGAGAGGCCAGTGAGCAGGCCGTTACAGTAGTCTAACCTGCTGGAGACAAATGCATGGATAAGTCTCTCTAAGTCTGGTTTAGACACTAGTCCTCTGACCTTAGCAATGTTTTTCAGATGGTAAAAATCTGTTGATGTTATTGCTTTGATGTGGCTGTTTAAGTTCAGGTCTGAGTCCATGATTACCCCTAGATTTCTAACCTGATTTTTTGGTTGAAGACGAAGAGACTCAAGATGACTGATAACACTTTCTCTTTGTGTCTGTGGGCCAAAAACAATGATCTCAGTTTTGTCTGAGTTTAACTGGAGAAAGTTGTTTTGCATCCACACACTGATCTGTTCAGTACAGTGACAGAGTGTATCTATAGGCCCATGTTCACCTGCCGTCAGTGACGCGTAGATCTGAGTGTCGTCTGCATAGTTATGGTAAGACACATTATTGCCGTTAATTAGGTGACCCAATGGAAGCATGTACAAGTTAATTAAAAGTGGTCCCAAGATTGACCCCTGGGGTACTCCACAGGTCATGGGAATTTTGTCTGAGACACAGTTGCCAATTTTGACAAAGTACGTCCTGTCCTCGAGATAGGACTTGAACCAGTTTAGAGCAGTACCAGAGATTCCCACCCAGTTTTCTAACCTATGAAGTAAGATCCCATGGTTCACTGTGTCAAAGGCAGCGCTCAGGTCCAACAGAACAAAAACTGAGACTTTTCCTGCGTTGGTCTTCATGTGGATATCATTTGTCACCTTGATCAGAGCCGTCTCAGTGCTGTGATGGGGCCTTAAGCCTGACTGGAAAGTATCAAACACATTGTTAGACAGGAGAAAGTAAGTGAGCGGTTGATATACTACTTTTTCTAGGACTTTTCCTAAGAATGGTAGGTTTGATATGGGCCGGTAGTTGCTCAGTACTGTGGCATCAAGGCTGATCTTCTTTAGAAGAGGCTTAATGACCGAAGTTTTTAAGACATTTGGGAATATTCCAGTCTCAAGTGAGGTGTTAACTAACTGACCAAGTTGTGGTAACAAGCTGCTCAGCACAGACTTTAGAAATCGACTGGGTAATTCATCAAGGCAGCATGTACATGAACTCAGACCAGAGATAACCTCTTCAATTGTTTTGTCACTGACGGGTGTAAAATGTGTAAGCTCAAGGTATTTATCTGTAAACAGTTTTGCTATTTGTTTTGTGGTAATTATGGCAAGTTCTCAAGCATGTTGAAGGGGCGGGGCCAGGCCTCCAAGTGTGACTAAATGCCAAAAATATTAGGCAAGGCAAGGCAATTTTATTTGTATAGCACACTCTCAACACAAGGTAATTCAAGGTGCTTTACATGATTTTGTGGTACAGAAACCAAATATATTATAAAAGTATGAAAATTGAAAACAGAGAAACGAAGAAGACATTTAGCATTTGATTCAAGGTTGAATATGGAGCATTTTTCTTAAAAGCTATCTCTTTAAAAAAATAACACTTCAACGGGGAGTTTAGAGACGTGCACAATGAAAGTGCACCTTTTCCCTCAAAGCGTTATATTTAACCTAAAATCATTAAAAAACATAACTTTTTTCGACCACTGCACTGTGTTTATATTTACGTGTTCCAGCCAACAGCGGCGCGCCATCGTGAGTTGCCAAATACTATTGTAAACAACTGCTTGGAGCAACGAGGCATGTACTGTTGAACATGGAACACTCGGTTAGTTTAGCTGCTGTGTCTAAGCTCCAGAGATTTAATTACCTTTCTCAGAAGAGGAACGACTTTATATTAGCTAAAACCAGAGTTACTTTTGGTGAAGCCTACAGCGGATGGACACAAATGAAAAACTTTCATGGGATCAAAGCGTACACGGAAATGGCAACGTTTCTCATGGAGAAAGGTAAGAAAGCTTGCTAATGGCTAAATTTAGCTGTCGTTAAAACAGCTTTGCAATACTTGTGTATATGACGTTATTCCTAGATACAAGAGCACTGATTATGACCAATCAACCTCCACATCAAGTAAAATCCATTGGCTCTGGATCTGCATAGCAGGCTTGCTTTCACCACTGCAGTGAGTGGCTATTAAAAGACTGTCTGTACTGATATGGTCTCAGACCATACACAAACTTACTGTTGCCTTTGACTCATATTTTGTTATAATTATTTTTTGTTTAGTATTTTAAACTTGTTAGTACGAAATAGTCTTTACCCTGTAAGATTCATCACTGGACATTATTATGGCTGGTCATGACTACGAAACTGTCATCCCGACGGCACTTTTTTATTGTAACTACAACCTCAACAAACAAGATGTCGCTTTGGTGCCCATGTTCCATATTCGAACTTTAAAAACAATAATTTAGGAAAAGCACAAAAAAAGAAATGTATGTACATTTTTGGAAATTAAAAATGGATGAAACACGAGAATGAGTAAAAAAACAATTTGATTTAAAAACAACAATTTAGGAAAACCATAAAAAGAAAATTAGTCAAAAATCTATATTATAATATAATAGAAAATTTGGAATTCTTAATTCCTTTTAAACACTTTCTCATGCAGATTTTATCATCATGTTCAGTGTAAGTGTTGAGATGGCGTTGAGGCGGTGATGCGAGAGTCTCGTGGTCATGGCACAGGCCGGAGTGGCGCTAAACTGCGATGGCCGTTCAAGGTTGTTTGCAGCTTTAATTTAGTCTTATATTTTTATGTAACAATGTATTCATCTCAGCTGGTGACGTTTGCTGCTGATTCTGAATAAATTTGCTTGTATTTACGGGCTATAACAAAGGCTTCTGGATTCAGAAGCTTTCTGGTTTCCATTTTTATTTTGAGAAATAATGACTATGTACATTTGAAAGGGTTAAGATCGCTTTTATAAAAACTGAAATGACCTCCAGACAAATCTAGAAACCTCTCACACATTTGCTTCAGAACATTTGAAAGCACTTGACTTCAAAGAGAAATGAATCAGGACTTGCCTCATGCAGGAATCAAATCAATCCAATTTTCCCTCAATACTGACAGTACTTAATGATCTTCAGGCTTCATAACAAGGTCACTGCTCTCTATACTTTGCACCTGAGTCAATACATTTAATCAATCTTTGCTGAATGTTCGGGCTGTAGCTATGTTTTTATACAATGATCTATTTTTGCTAGCTGCCCAATTTTCAGACATTATCACCTTTTAATCTCAGCAAAGTATCCAGCATGATTTGATCAAAAATAAAATTGGATTACAGTACATCTCATCTGTACTCCTCATCATGTCTTCATACCACCTTTCTTAGCAGTTGCTTTTAGTAAGCAGGGAAAAATAATCTACTCACATGTAATGATTTTTTCACAGATGAAAAGATCAAAGGGATAGTTCAAGATTTTAGAAGTGACATTCTGTTTAAAGGGTATAAGCAGTTAACATTTTACCTCCAGCAGAGGTAAGATTAAGTCAATGGCAGGTATAAGAACTGCTAAAGAACAAGGCCCTGGTTGATCAAAGGTTTGAACTCGTTAAAACGTGCACCAACCTCACAGCTGACACAAAAACCATTCAGCAGGTGATTTACTAAGGAGGCGAAGGGAGGACTGTGCCTGTTAAACCTGCAGCAAGAGGCACACAATCCATTTAGCACTTTAGTTCTCGCAGATGGGAGTGAACCCGGGTTCAAGGTGGCTGAGCCCTCAGGAACAAGGCCGTGGTTGGGGAATGGGTCGTGGAACAGGCTGATGCGCTGATGGTTGAAAGGTGGACTGCATTGGTCGGATGACTTGGACTTGAACTCTTAAGGAGACTATATCATGCTATTTTACAGCTTTTAACTTTTGGGATGGACATACATATATATGCTAAAATGTTACTGTTGGTGTTATATAGTATTAATTTTAGACTAATAATAACTTGTATCCTGTACTTAATGTTGGACCACGAAGTAAAACGGCTCGTTTCTCTATAATCTCGCCTACTGCAACCCCCCACACGCTCCGCTCTTCTTGTCCAGAGTCGCAGCAGCTCGGACTGAGAGAAACAGTGTGGAGCTTTATCTCAAACTGTATTCTGACAGTGCATTTGAAAAGCACAAAGTACCACAATGAAACTCTGTAATATTAAGGGCTCAGACGTTTGATTTATTTATTTTTTTTTTTTTTAAACGGAGTCAATACAGCTTATCTCAGTGGCTAAATCTCCAGGCTTTAGACAGAGCCAAAAACAACTAGCTGATTCCAGCAACCTATCTGCCCAGTATATAAAAAAGCCGTGGGTGTTGTTTGCACCTATTTACTGAACATTCTGAGATGCTACAGATCAATTAATTAAGCACACAATGCTGTTATAAGATTACATAAGCAGCTTGATAAATGGCTAACACACATTAGCATTAGCATGTAGCCACTTACTTCTCTGTCCATCAGGCATCTTTGTTCTTCGATCCAGCTGCTGTTCTTTAGGAATGTAGAATAAAATCCTGTAATCCATGCAGCCAAACAGGCGTTTTCATAGAGAAAGTAAAAAATCCAACAAAAAAAGTGTTTTAAGCTGCCAAAAAGCGAAGCAGCTATGAGCTGTAAGAAGGAAGAGGGTGTGTTTGGAACTCTAGCAGAGGTGCTCTGCCTGCAGGGGCAGTGCAAACACCTATATCATCCATCTTTCAACCAGTGATTTTACTAGTTTTTTTCTAGGTGATGGAGGGGCAGCTGCTCAGAGAGCTGAATTAAGGAGGATTATTCGGACATGTGTGAATTAAGCCAAAAACTACTCTGGTGGGGTTTTTGTAAGAGAAAATTGCATTACCAGATTTTGCATGATAAAGGCCCTTTAAAACTGGCTGGACATAGGATGATCGATGATTGAGCAAAGTGAAGGTGAGTGGAAGGGTCTTTTAAACTGAGGGGAGAGCGGAGTAATTGTCAGAAAGCTCATCAGACACGGCTAGTGGTGTTGGAGCTGATGACTTCCTGACATATAAGGCTTAGAGTATTGGGAAGTGAAAATGCAAATAAGTAGGCATTGCATGTGCAGAGTCATTTATCAAACAATTAACTTTTTGCGGTGGATGTTTTTGCTTCTATATTGTTGCAGACTTGAAATGACCGAGCAACTGTTGGACATTTTGTGCGTTTTTTGTTGTTTTTAAAGACCCACTCCTATCATCTTTTGAGCTATTTTAAAATGGTTTCAGTGGTCTTCAAACAATTATTTTGCCGTTTTAAGCCAACGTCTCAAAACCTTTGCCGTTTCCTAGGACTTAGATTCTGCCAGCAGCAGTAGCCCATTAACAATTCGCCGCTGCCGTTAACTTATTTGGCTTCTTTAGCTACTAGGAACAGGAATTTAAGAACTGTGTACATGAATAGACATAATTGCTCACAGTCATACATCTTTGTTACACAGGCTTCACACAACATTACAACTAGTTCTGAGTCTTACGTCAGCTTAGACTCTATGTGCGACTAGCACATGGCTGCTAGACACAACTTTGTCATTTGCGTTGATGAACAGTTGCACTGTCTACACACAGAGCACTAATAACATATTGTGACATTCATTCATGTTAAAGCCCAGAAACAGCATATGCAGCTCGCCATCATCTCAGCCACAGCAGTTCTAAGTGATGTACTGGGACTGTCTTGATATCAGCCGTGTACCTATACAGCTTACCCCTCCTTGTTGTGAGACCAATGAACTACACCCTTACTGGTCGTTCAACACCTACTGTTCCCTGTGCAATGACCTCAAACAAAACACGCATAACATTGTTCATACACCTGTGCCTCAAACACAAGGATATAAATCAAGCAATCAGCGGTCATTAGCAAAATGCTAGGGAGTTATGGGCAACAACAACTCAACCTGTAAGAAAACGAAAGGACATAAGTACTCATTCATTCAACTAGCTCCATAGACTCCCATTCATCTTGCACGCATGGCGATCGTCCCCAGTGAAACTCTGGTGGAACTGCAACAAAATTTCTTTACAACGGGACTAAATGGAAAGTGGCAAGGCTTTCCTAGAATAGCTTTGACTCCGCCATCAACTCTGTCCTGGGTAATGAGGGTGAAACCATAGAACACTGCATACACGGGGCACACTGGCATCTATAGAGTGGGCATATTTACTGTATCATTTTCAATGAGATCAGATCTTGCTTACTGAGTGTAAATGCTGTGTTGTAAGCACCCGCGAATTCAAACAAAAACGACAACGCTTTTGTATAAAATGCATTGGGATTCTAGTGAAGCACAGTGAGAGTCATTTTTCAAAACATGGAGGAGTGAAGAACTTTCCCAGGAGTGGCCAGCTTCCATAAATTACTCCAATAGTGAATCAGTCAGTGCCTTTACTTGCAGCAAGAGTAAGTGAATCATTACCTTAGTATGACTGAAATTAGATTTTTGACATACATATATACACCTTAGTCCGACTTGAATCGAACCACCTGGAGTTTCACAAATCAGACTGTTCTAACCAGGTAAGGCATTTTGGAATTCCCCTGTGAGTTCAGAACATCTGAGAGGTGCTAAGGTATTAGTATCTGGGTTTTTGCAGGTGTTTTAATGTAACCAATTCCAGCGTACATTAACCTGGGATTTCAACGACGTTGCACCTGCTGCCAAGGGCATCAGTTTTCTTTTAAAATTCCTGGGGACAGTAGTTATAAACTTAAATTTTGGTCTGATGATTGCTGGGGACAGTTATTAAATATTTATTTAGCCTCTAAGTATTCATCTGTTTCATGTTTCATAAATATATGTGCTGCAGAGTATAAAAGTGGTGAAAGTCGCATATTTATCAAATCAGTACAAATTAAAAGCCATAGGTTTAAATGTTTTCCTTGTTAAAGGTCACCAATAGCGGTTGGTTGGGAAGAATTAATAAAATCCACACCCTAACACAAATAACAATTTTGGATATAATATGTACTTGCACCAGCAGAATGCGCAACAATAAAGCACACTCCTTTTGCAACCCCAAAACCGTTCTGTGTGAAGAAACTTCAAATTTAACTTACAGCTGACAGGCCTGCAATAGGGGAGCTGCGTGTGGGTGATTCACATAAAGTTGTTTCAGGTGGGAAATACCCAAATTGAATTTAATGGATCCAGGAGGAAGTTTAATTAATGCGAGCGGACACAACTTGTTATGTTTTAAGAGTCCCAAAGAGGAAAATGTTCATCTGTTGATTTGCCGAAGGGAGCAGGAGCGAAGTTTTCCTGAAGTTGCGCTGGTGACGCAATGCTGTCGCTATCTATCCATCCAGCGCATCCAAATCTAAGGATTGGACAGTGTTTGGGTTCTGCACAGTGATTTCTGCACAGTATACATTTCAGCTACAGTAGAAGCTCACACAGTTACAGCTCAGTGTAAAAGTTAGGAGTTAAGAAACAAGACGAAAAAGGCTGCGGGTAAGTAGTTAAATCGACAATTTAGGCTAATTTAGAAAAACAAGATTGGGAAATGTGTTGTGACATGTGCTTTTTAAGTGCCAGATGGTTACAGTATACTGTTACAGCAGCTTTTTGATGTGTTTATGACATGTTTTTACAAGTTACCAGACTAACTTCATTAGTTGATGCATTATGTCAATTTTCAGACAATGAAGAGAAAGTCCATAGACATATCTTCTTATTTTAAGAAGAGTGAAATTAGATGACAGGAGAGCAACAGAAGGAAGAAGAGGATGGAGGATAAAAACTTACAGAGCATAATTAAATTAAAAATTATGACATAATAACTTAAAGCTTTGTGGTTCATGTTTATTAGTAGTTGAGTTTTATTAGTCTGAATAGAAATAACTATAAGCCATTATTACAGCTATAATTGATAATTATGAGGGGCTTATTATTATTCCATCAGAATAACTGATTTTGCCTCTCCCAGCCTCCTTAAATTCAGATTATGATAAATTAGTGAATAGGGAATTCATTAAAGTTGTTGGTATCTGCTTTTCCCCAGTAACTGTTTTGTTAACAATAAATTCAAACCTTATGCAGGGCTGGCCCAAAGTCTTATGGGGCCTTAAGCAGATTTTGACTCAGAGGGCCCCCCTTTCTGTTAACACCCCTACCTACAATAACAGCATTTCAATCACAATTTGGTCTAATCTGGGAAAGTAGGAGTTTATTTAGCTGATCCTAAAAATCAATCAGAGGAAATTGTTATTAGCTGAGACAATCTGAAGCTCCAAGAAAATAGAAAGGTTAAACAAACATCAGATTGTAACAATGTTAACACAACAATCAAACAATGAATATGAAAAAGTAATTTTAGATTTTGTTTTAATTTAATTCAAATATTTAAATATAATTAAAAAGTGTTTTTAAATTAATTGGTACAGTATAAACATTTTTATTGCTTTAAACGTATTTAATTTAAATACTTTTGCACCATTTTTAAAATACAAATAAAATATTAATTAAAAAATAATAAAATTAGTTACAAAGAAACTTGCTTTGTTACTACACAAACATTTAAAAATTGACATTTAAAAATAGATCACTGAAACAAAACTAAATCAAATGGAGTAATATTCACATTTTCAGAAATTGTAACATCTGTAGTCTTTTCAATTTCGGCATTTATGATATTTATGATAGTATTCTACTGGCCAGTTTACTACAACATTACAATAAAATTCTGAAATTATGGTTTATAGTTTTGGTTGTGCCACCCCAAAAATTTAAGTGGCCCATCCCTTTAAACATTTCTGGAGGTGCCACTGGTGCGCTGTAAAGAAAGCATTTGGATTGAAAACCACCAAACAGCGGAGCAGCAAAGAATGGACCTGTGTTATAGCAAGGGATACTGTAAATTTTTTTTCCATCTTGAAACGGGTACCAGTGACATTGCAGGACTCCATCCTGTAGCTGACTACCAGTCTTTTAGTTGACAGCTTATTAAAGACCAAACCCAATTACAGCCGAACCTGGCATTTTTCCGTTAGAAAAAACCAGCATCAGACAATGTGACTGGCAGGTTTTCAATTCACTGGACATATTTTTGAAACTCCGGTCAAATAGGCCTGTTATCTGAAGCATAAAATGATAAATTAATAAGAATAATTTCCAGGCATGTTGATTTATAATCTTTTCTTTTTTGTCTGCAGCTATATGAAGCTTGAACTACTTCTGTTGCGTAAAAGTCTGTATCGCCTGCGTGTGTTTCTGTGTGGGCTCCTGACCACTTCCTCTAGATTTCAGGAGATTTTATCTTTGGACATCAGGGAGCTGCTATATAATTGCAGGAGACTTCTGCAACTTGAAACTTGGGATAATAATGCATTTACACTTCAGCATTTTCTCAGAGAGTGCAGTGCCACAGTAGGAGCATGTTTTCTGTTTTGATCTGAGAGGAGTGGGTCTTTCACATCATGATGCATGCGGTGTGCCGGCAACATTTTGACACGTAGATTAGGAATAATATTAGTGGCCCAATGCAGCGCTTTATTATAAATTATCACGCCAATGAGATGATCAGCTGACCTTTAAAGCCTGACCCAAGACCGTGGACAATGATAGAAATAAAGCGCGGTCTGGTTCGAGATCTTCAGCTCTACTGTAGCTGTTAGTGCCATTTTCTATGTTGTGTTTAAATTCAGATTTAGATGTAACATTACTTTAACTAATGTTTGGGGAGTGTTTATTGATACATTTCTTTATGGTTTGCAATTCAGTTTATTATATATTGAAACACGCAACATATTGTCTAGATTGTATGTTATCTGAGAAGAGAAGAGAAGAGCAGGAGAGTAGCGGGTTTTTACCACATGGTGGAGCACTTGCACCATTTATTAAGTGGCGTGCTGTGTAATGTGTAATTCTGTTGCTGAAGCAGAGAAAAATAAAGACGGAGCGAACACACTGTTTTCTACCGTCGTAGTTCAAACTATGCACACGTTAGAGACTCGTTATTTCCGTCTAGAGTGGTTAAATGTATGAACATGAAAAAGAAGATGTCCTGATGGTTGAAAAACGACTTTAGCCACCACAGTAGCATATTAGCAGAAAGAAACAACTATTGTAACATCAACAGCTGATTAAAATGTCAGGAAACGAATCTGAGATGGATGGCAACGTTGAGCTGAATATTAAAAGACAAAGCCACGAGGCTGCCCACGATAAGGCTGCTGCTAAACATGTGACTTCTAAACATGATGCAACACCACCTGAAGATGTGAATCCAGATTACAGTGCTTCCAATGTACAAGAAAGACATGTCCCAACTCACAGTGTATGCAGCAGACTTTCAAGGTCGTCTTACGCTACATCTGTACGTAGAGCAGAAGAAGCTAACTGTGCAGCCTTACTCGCATGTGCAGCCGCACTTAAAAAAAAAACAGGCTCTACAGATGGAAGAGGCTCAAATGGAAGCACAGTTAAAGGCAAAGTCACTTCACAGTTTCTCCATTTTTCTCACTGGATGCAACAATGTGATGATGAACATTGAGTACCTTGAGGAGATGAACAGCCCGAACAACCTTCGGACTATTATCTACAAGCTGCCTTTCAGACTTCGTGAACGATGGAGAGATGTGGCTTTTGACACACAAGAAAAGGAAGGAACAAGAGCAAAGTTCTCAGATCTTGTGGCGTACATCAACCGACAAGCTAAGATCGTTTCGGACCCAATGTTCGGTGATGTCAAAGACTCTTCTGAAGTGAAGGTTAGGAGCAAGTCAAGCAATAGACTTCAAAAGGAAGCGGACTTAAAAGAACCCCCGGCTGTGCTACAAGTGTTACACCAGATGCTGTTGATTCCTCAGAACCAAGAAAGAACAAGCACTGCGTTTCAAGAGCCGTGCCTGTATTGCAATAAAGGACACACCCTGAGTGCATGTAACAAAATAAGAAGTCTGCCAAATAAAAAAGAATAGAGTCCCTTAAAGGTAAAGAACTTTGTTATGGGTGTCTGACTCAGGGGCACATTGGAAAAGACTGCAAAAGGAGAACCACATGGGAAATATGCAGCAAGAAACATCCAAGTCTGCTTCACAGCAAATGGTATGAGAATGTGGATCAAACTAAGCCTGATAGAGGTCAAGGTAACAACGGTCAACTCCACAAGATGATGTCCTAGCCAGTGAAGTGAAGTCTCAGCAATCACTGGGGCCGGAGGCAACGGATGTATACTTTCTATTGTACCTGTGTTCATCAAATCCAAAAGAAGCAACACTGTAATAGAGACATACGCGTTCATGGACTCAGGAAGTTCAGCTACGTTCTGTTCTGAAAGGTTGATGAGGCGGCTTGGTGCTCATGGTAAAAAGACTCAAGTGCTTCTTCGTACTATGGGCCAAGAGAAGCCTGTGTCCTGCTTTGTGCTCTCAGATTTAGAAGTGTGTGGTCGACAGAGAACAAGTACATAAGCCTGCCAGATGTCTACACCCACACAGACATACCGGTGATGAAGGACAATGTTCCTGTTGAAAAGGACTTGTAAAGATGGCCGTACCTGCAGAGGGAAGTAAAGCTACCTCAGGTTGATCCAGATGTCGAATTACTAATTGGAATGAATGCTCACTCTGAGATGGAGCAGTGGAAGATAATCCACAGCCAAGGCGATGGGCCTTACGCGGTAAAGACGACCCTCAGTTGGGTAGTTAATGGGCCGCTCAAGAAAGGTGAAGCTCATCACAAGTCAGGACAGGCCGAGTCAAGCGACTACGGTCTAAGGATTTCAGTAAACAGAACCTCTGTCAATGGCATAGATAGCATGCTGATGCGGCAGTACAATATTGACTACCCAGAGCAAGCCTGCGAAGAGAAGTCTGAAATGTCACGTGAAGATACGCAATTCATGAAGTATGTGATCGAAACAATCATAAAAGTAAATGGTCAATACAGCATTGGGTTGCCTCTAAGAAACAGAGATGTGGTGATGCCAAACAACAGATGTGTAGCCAAGCAACGGGCATTAAGCCTAAAAATGGTACTTACAAAGAACTCCAGTTTCCGACTACCTGGCCTTTATGTCAGATCGGCTGAAAAAGGGTTATGCAGTGGAAATTCCCGAAGACGAGCTCAAGCGCAATGATGGCAAAGTATGGTATGTTCCGCATCACGGCGTGATTCATCCACAAAAGGGAAAGCTCCGGGTGGTTTTTGACGGTGCCGCTTCGTTCCAAGGGAAGTCACTGAACGAGGAACTGTTACAGGGGCCGGACCTCACCAACAGTCTGGTTGGAGTTCTGAAGAGGTTTCGTCACGATCATATTGCACTCACCTCTGACATAGAAGCGATGTACTATCAGGTAAGAATCCCCGATGAGGACTCCAGTTTTCTAAGATTCCTCTGGTGGCCACAGGGGGATCTGAGTCAGCCTCTGCAAGAATTCAAGATGGTGGTTAATTTATTCGGAGCCAAGTCAAGTCCGAGCTGTGCCAACTATGCTTTAAGACGGACTGCAGAGGATGGGAAGGACTGGGAATCTCCTGGGCAGTGTCTGCAGTCCTAGAGCACTTTTATGTGGATGACTGTCTGGTCTCAACTTCTGATGAGAAGATGACTACTACTTTGACCAAAGACCTTATGACACTCTGTGGTAGTGGAGGATTCCACTTAACAAAGTGGGCTAGTAACGGACGTGAGGTGTTGTCGTCATTTCCCGAACATGAAAGAGCGAAGGAGATCAAGAATCTTGATCTAGACAGAGATGAACTACCTATAGAGAGGGCCCTTGGAGTGGACTGGTGCATAGAATCATGATTCCTTCAAGTTCCAGATCCAGGTGAAAAGTATGCCCATCACCAGACGGGGTATCCTCTCAGTCGTAAGCTCGGTGTATGACCCCCTTGGATTCCTGTCACCGTTTGTTCTTCTTGCGAAAATTATTGTCCAGAATTTCTGTCAAATGAAACTCACCTGGAATGAGGAGATTCCAGAAGATGTGGCAAACAGATGGTCATTATGGCTGTCTGACCTGAGCCTGTTTGCTAACTTTTCTGTGAAGAGGTGTATAAAACCTGTGGGATTTTGTCCAGTGATGTCAGGACAATTGCACCATTTCTCCGACACCAGTGAAAAGGGCTATGGCGTCGCCACATACCTCCGCATTGAGAAGAGCCACGGTCAGGTCCACTGTTTGTTTATTCTCGGAAAGTCCAGAGTGACGCCACTTAAACCAGTAACTGTCCCACGTCTGGAGCTCACCGCTGCTACCATCGCGGTGAAAATGGACAGTCTTACGAAGCAAGAGCTTCGGATGGACTTAAAAGAGTCTGTGCTATGGACTGATAGTACCACCGTCCTCCGATATATCGACAACAAAAGCGCTCGATTTAAGACATTTGCAAATAGAGTGTCGGTGATAAGAGAAAATACACAGCCAGACCAGTGGTTCCCTGGATGTTAAGGCTGAAAGAGCTGCTTAGAAGTATGTGAAAAGCAAGGAAGACCTTCATGTCTCAAATCCAGTCATCAGAGAGTCAAAATAGAAAAAGCAAGACAGTCAAGAACTATATGCAGAATTGGAGATCCACAGTAAAATGATCCCATTTGATCGTTAAAGACATCAGAGAAGCAGAAAATATGATCACCCAGTTCTGCCAAAGTCAAACTTTCCATGAGGAGCTTTGCGCTCTACAGAAAGGGTGAGAAGATCAAAAGAAGCAGTTCTCTCTTGCAGTTAAATCCTTTCCTTCAAGATGGAGTTCTCCGAGTTGATGGAAGATTGCATAGGACAGCCTTGCTGGAATACACAAAGCATCCAGCTATTTTGGCTAAAGACCACCACATCACAACCTTGATGATCCGGAGTGCTCATGAGGAAACAGGACATAGTGGGAGAAACCATACCCTTGCTCGGCTGAGACAGAAGGTCTGGATATGCAAAGGAAATGCAGCGGTGAGAAAAGTGCTTTCACGATGTGTAAGGTGCCGAAAGGGTCAAGCTCCCGTGAATGAACAGAAGATGGCGAATTTACCATCTGATCGTCTGCTGCCTGACAGCTCACCGTTCACTAGTGTCGGTTTGGAGTATTTTGGCCCCTTTGAAATCAGACGTGGGCTTGTGCAAGTTAAGCGATATGGAGTATTGTTTACTTGTCTCAGAGTAAGAGCGGTTCATATTGAGATTGCACATTCACTTGACACCGACTCATGTATAAATGCAGTGAGACGCTTTATTGCCAGAAGAGGACAGGTGGAACTCATGAGATCTGATAACGAAACAAACTTGGTTGCTGCAGAACATGAGATTCGCCAGGCGATGAAAGAATGGAACCAGTCTCAGATTTCTGAAGCTTTGCTGCAAAAGGGAGTAACTTGGATTTTCAATCCGCCGGCTGGTTCGCACCACAGAGGAATCTGGGAGCGAGAGATAAGATCAGTACGGAAAAAACTTACCAATCTTCTGAAGAACCAATCACTCGACGATGAATGTCTTCACACTGTGATGTGTGAAGTGGAAGTTGTTATTAACAGCCGACCTCTTACCAAGTCATCTGACGATGTGGGTTAGGGGACGCCGAACCATCTTCTCCTCCTCAAAGGGAAACCAGCGTTTCCACCAGGTATATTTCAAAAGGAGGATCTGTACGGCAAAGAAGATGGAGGCAAGTGCAATACATCTCCGACATCTTCTGGAAGCGGTCTAGGGAATACTTGTCTCTTCTACAGGAAAGGCAGAAGGGGATTGGAGAAAAAGAGAAATGTGAAAGAGGGAGATGTTGTTCTCATCGTGGACAAGAGGTCTCCAAGAGAATCTTGGCTAATGGGAAGAGTGGAGAAGACGGGTCTGTCGGTTCCTGGCTAAAATGAAGACCAACACTCTGGAGAGACCCATAGACAAGTTATGTATTCTCCTGGAGATGGAAGAACCTCATGGACAATAAAGGACCGTATTACTTAGACTGTAGACCCGTCCTGGTTTAGTTAATGCTGTTCAGTTGGGTCAAACATTTCTTTATGGTTTGCATTTCAGTTTATTATATATTGAAACAGGCATCATATTGTCTAGAATGTGTGTTATCTGAGAAGAGTAGGAGAGTAGCGGGTTTTTACCACATGGTGGAGCTCTTGCACCATTTATTAAGTGGCGTGCTGTGTAATGTGTAATTCTGTTGCTGAAGCAGAGAAAAATAAAGTCGGAGTGACACACTGTTTTCTACCGTCGTAGTTCAAACTATGCACGTGTAAGAGACTCATTATTTCCATCTAGAGTGGTTAAATGTATGAACATGAAAAAGAAGATGTCCTGATGGTTGAAAAACGACTTTAGCCACCACAGTAGCATATTAGCTGAAAGATACATGACTGCATGAGAAACTAGAATGGAGTGAGTTAAATAATATTCTGTTTAGATACTGATGCGGAAACTTTGATGGGAGCAGAAGTGGCTGTTAGGTCAGTAAAAATTTCAGCATCAGGTTTGGTTGGGACAATCCTGTCAATCATAAATATTACTGGGGGCATGTCCCCGGCATCCCTAGCCTATGCCCGCTGCCATTACAGCTGGAATCTGCGTAGGCTGGGGAAAGGGAGGCTGTGGAAGCTAAAGTTAGTCAATCTGATAATTCAGCAATTTGGAAACACGTAAACGTGAACCAAGTTGATATCTGCAGTAGTTCTGTCTAACCGACCATTACAGCTGGAATCTGCGTAGGCTGGGGAAAGGGAGGCTGTGGAAGCTAAAGTTAGTCAATCTGATAATTCAGCAATTTGGAAACACGTAAACGTGAACCAAGTTGATATCTGCAGTAGTTCTGTCTAACCGCCCACTGTAGAGCACAGAGAGAAAATCCTGCTCAGACTACAGCGGGGATGGAGCACAGCAGTGATATCATTCAGAATCGTGCATTAGAGTAGTTATTTTGCCTCTCACTTAACCAGGAACCAAACAAATAAACACTTACGAGACATTCTGAACTCAGGAGGATGATATGGTGTAGTGCTAACATTTCATAACAAAACATGGCTAAATGAAGGAGTTTTGGGGCAGTGAACTGGCGACTGAATATAAACTCCAGCTGAACGGTTCCAAGTATCTCCAAACTTGTCTGGGTGAGTAAATGGACGTATTTGCTAAAAATAAGGTCCAGGTTGAAAAAGAAAATAACTTTTCCTTTAAGTTGTTTCATCAAGGCACGGTGGCACAGTGGTTAGCACTGTTGCACTGTTGCTTTTCCTAAATTGTTGTTTTTAATCAAATGTTGAATGTTTTATTTTATTGTTCCTGTTCTAAATTTTCATACTATTTTCATATATTTGGTTTCTTTCCCACCAAGTCATGTAAAGCACCTTGAATTGCCTTGTGTTGAAAGTGTGCTACACAAATAAAATGATATCTTGCCATGGATTTTTCTGTCTTGTTGCTCACATAGAAACAAGTAAATATCATGTAAAACTTTGTAAAATCATAATCTTTGTGTTGTCTGCATGCTGCTCTTTACATGGAGACTATGGTGTTATTTATTTTTTGAAGCAATGATTGATTAATAGGCTGCACGGTGGCGCAGTGGTTAGCACTGTTGCCTTGCAGCAAGAAGGTCGTGGGTTCGTATCCCGGTCCAGGGTCTTTCTGCATGGAGTTTGCATGTTCTCCCCGTGCATGCGTGGGTTCTCTCCGGTACTCCGCTTCCTCCCACAGTCCAAAAACATGCATGATAGGTGAATTGATCTTCTAAATTGTCCGTAGGAATGAATGGAGTGTGAATGGTTGTCTGTCTCTCTGTTTGGCCCTGCAACAGACTGGCGTCCTGTTCAGGGTGTACCCTGCCTAACGCCTGATAATTGCTGGGATAGGCTCCAGCTGCCCCGTGACCCTGAATTGGATAAGCGGTTAAGAAGATGGATGGATGGATGGATGGATGATTGATTAATAGTCTGATACTGACAGACATAACACATCTGCACATTCCTCATGGTAGCTAAAATGAGGACAAGTTTCCACTTACCCCTCCGTCGCGCAGTCCTTTGCAGGAAGGTTCCAGATCTGGATATAGATAATGTTGTTACACACAGCCATTGGGTGGCGCAAATCTCCAATGTAGCTCCACAGGAAGTGGAGAGGAAGAGAGTTTATTATTCATTCATTATTTTTATTCATTTATTCATTCAGTTATTCATTTAGTTTGATCAGTTGTGTGTTGGTTACTTAGTTTGAGTGATTACATGTTTCTTTTCCTTCTTTTGTAAGTAAACTCTTGTATTTTGGAAAGTAACTGTTATCATTCTTGTTCAGCTCACATATGGCAAGGTTTCATGATCATTAGACAGTAAAGAATTCACTCCTTGAGATTACAAGACTGATATAGACATTTGGCTACTAAAATAGTTCCTGGTAACAGGTGGTGCCCCAAAATATTAATAATTTTCATAAATTATTTATCTCATTTACAGCAGTCCTTTAACTATTAATAGCCAAATAGCTGCATTTTCTGCCTTAATTCCACTACAATAACAAACCTCGATCGTGTCCATTTATTTCCCTCCAGGTTTTATCTGCTTTAAGCGATGCTCCGGAGTAGGACGAGGGAAAATTTATCAGGAAATAGTGTGTCAGGGTATCTCAGCTCCACTAAAAGGTCCGCTCTGACAGCTTCCAAGTATCTCAGGGGCATGGTAAGGGTTGGAGATGTCTAATCCTTTTAATTTTCCGGTACATACAATTATATCTTTGGTTTTGAAATAAAATAAAAATCCAAGACAGTGACATTTATTTTGATTACGTTCCTGCCTGCCAGTGTGATTTCCTGTACTGCAACTTATTTCTGATATGCTTTTTTTCTCTACTGTCAAAATTAAAATTCAGATTTTGGGCTAGAGACCAAGTAGCCACAACCTAACTGCACCCCTGGCAGATGATACATTTTGTCACTAAAGACTCTAAAAGCCAAAATAATGTATTTATACTCTATGAGTAGCTATCTTGTGTTATTTTTTATTTTACGTGTTGTGTGCTATAATGTTTCTCTAAACAGTGGTTACAGTGGGCTCTCACATGCTCTCTACATGTCATTGCACACATAGCTATTTTTTCACTTTATTCCTTGACTGTACAGAAAATGAACCGAACCTTGAAACTAAACAACAGTACACACCAAACCGAGAGTGTTGTAATATGGTTAAACCCCTAAGATGGAGCAAAAGCAGAATATCAAAAATGAGTGAAGAAATTGATAGCAACAATACTGCAGCACAGAACATAGTATTGTACTTTTGGAGTTTGCATGCAAAGAAATTTAATTTTGTCATATCATCTGGGTGTATTAGAGAAGAGAAGTCCAGTTCGGTTTGACTTCAGCCAGACGACGGCAATGATTCGGCTTTCTTTTACTGCTTTTAAATGTACTGACTGTAATTGATAAAACCATAAATTCTGTTCCCGATCAGAAAATCCTGATCTTCCACGATTGCTTTACTGTAAGATAAGATCAATAAATTAAAGTGAAAACATCCCCAAGTCAAGTTTGCCTCAAAAAGGCTAAAAAAACAAATGAAAGATTTTGCAATGGGCTTGTCAAAGGCTCGGCTTCAATACAATTAAAATGCTGTGAATGTCTTATCCAGAGAGCGGAGTGTGTAGGCGTGTGTGTGTGCGCGTGTGTGTTTGTATGTCTTGCCTATTTTCAGTGCAGGATATGACCAGCAGGTGTCCTCTTCATCAGCTGGAGCTCATCAAGAGTAATCAGGAGTAATTTACAAACCAGTTGATTCCCAGTCTGACTCCATGTTATATTCTCAAAAGAAATAGTAATCAGAATTCTCAGCATTTTTACATTTTGTTATCTTAGTTATTGTACTTTCAGTTACTATAAAAAGTATTCACTCCTTTTTATTTCTTTAAAAATCCATCATGATCAACAAAATGTGGCTTTTTGGACAAAGAAAATATGGCAAAAAAACGGATTACTTTAAATTTTTTTTTGTTTATATGCTTTTATGCAAAATGAATATAAATCGAATTGTCTCTTGGCAGGAGTTAATGCAGAGCTTGAACCTCATTAGCATCAGAATGAGGAAGTAAAACTCATTAAGGGCCCAGTGTCTTTGTTAGCATTGATTGTCTATTTAATGAAAGCAAAACAATAAAAAGAGAAAAATCTGTGAAAAGAAGATAAATATAGTTCCCTCAGGAAATATGTATTTTTTCTTTTTTTTGCAAAATCTGGATCCTCTCATTCTTCCACTTTAGCAATTGAGATGGTTTCCTAAAAGTGGGGGTGGCTCGCAGAGTCATTGAATTTTAATGCTAATGTACATGACAGGTTTTTGACGAGGCTTCAACATCAGCGCAAGGCAGAAGATAAAACATCACCAAATAAACTTCGAAACCAACTTCATTCTAAGCCACAGAGTAGAAAATATTATGAAACATATTTTCCCTTTGGTTTTGTTACACCAAAAACCTGCAAAGGCTTGACCCATGTTTGTTTGATAATTTCTTATATCAATCATCTATGGTTATTTTAATCGCTGAGACTTATTAGTCAGGTAGCTATTCATAAGACAATAATTGAAAACTGTGTGGCTATTTTTTCCTAATAATTCGGCGGTTCCCCAACTTGATCCTTTTGGTCCAAATTATTCATTTTGTTAATAATTGCTGTTGATACTTATTAAGTTATTCATCACCAAACCCATTGTTTCACAGAAATTGGAATAGTAACCAACTTCATCTTATTTATTTTCACACAGACACTCAGTTATATATTTCTGCTTTGAAATTCCGACAAGACAAAAGTTGTTGTCTTCGGACCAGAAACTTAAAAAAAGAAGCTGATGAGTCAATTTCTTCATCTGGATAGCATTAAACTCGCAACTGCCGCGGCCGCTGCTGCGAGTAACTGCAGCCACCTTCGGAGCGAGCACAAAAAGTAAATAAATCAGTGACGTAGCGTACTTTCAGGCCACCACACATTGCGCACATTGCCAGACTGTTCAAGATAATGGGATTACACATGGGTGGGCTCATTTTACTTAGTTTAAAACGCTTCATTACCCAATACAAGTACAAAACTGAACATGAATATAATTTATTTCAGAAATCCAGTCCCCTGCTCCTTTGAATTGGCCTCTGGTAATGGTGTAAAGAACCTCGGTGTAATTTTTGACCAAGACACAACATTCAAATCCCAATTAGATACCATCCGAAATATTAAACAGGTTTCCAAGATTTATTTATTTCACCTACGGAATGTTGCTAAAATTAGAAAAATCCTGCCCAGGAGAGATTCTGAGAAACTATTTCATGCATTTGTTACTTTAAGGCTGGACTACTGTAATTCCTTTTTATCAGGAAGTCCATAAAATGCAATCAAAAGCCTTCAGTTGATCCAAAATGCTGCAGCAAGAGTTCTGATGAATATTAAAAAGAGAGATCACATTTCTCCTGTTTTAGCTTCTCTTCATTGGCTCCCTGTTAAATCCTGAATAGAGTTTAAGATCCTCCTTCTTACATATAAAGCCCTTAATAATCAGCTTCATCATATATCAGAGATCTGATTGTTCCATATGTTCCTAACAGAGCATTTTGTTATCAGAATGCAGGTTTACTGACGGGATTTCTAAAAGTAGAATAGGAGGCAGATCTTTTAGTTATCAGGCTGCTCTCCTGTGGAACCAGCTCCCAGTTTTAGTCCATGAGGCAGACGTTCTGTTTATTTTTGTTCACTCTGCTACTTTTCTCATGTGCTACTTACTCCTTGTTGGATTGGAGGCATTGACTAGAGGAAGCTCCCAGTAATTGTTCGTCCTCCATTTTATCAACTTTTTATTTTCTGAGGAATTGCTGTGGTTGGAGTCTGCATGATCTGGGCACAACCTCACATCGATGACTTAACATAATCTGCTTAGATTCCTTACATTGAAAACTCTTTACTGATTGGAATGTTTGTATAATTATAATGAAATTACTTTACTTGTAAAGTGCCTTGAGATCTTTTCTGTTGTGAATTGGCACTATATAAATAAACTGAATTGAACTGGATACATATTTTAATTCTATACAGACATTACTTCTACCTTAATATTAGGATTGCTTTTAATGTAATTGTCTTAAAGGAGGACACATTTGAACTGGGAGGTTGATCCGCCAACCTAATTTCCGTCGTCCTGAAAACCACACATACACCATTTATTTCACTAATATTCCCAGCCCTTTCTTGATTTTTGGACTAAAGCACAAACATGGGAAATTCCTTCACTGTACATGTGAGGCCTGGTTCAAGACGTACTATCAGAGATGTGTGACTGGAGGGCCCCATGTGCTAATAGGCTTCACCAGCCGGCTACATTCCACAGCTGTGTGGCTCAAGGTCCAAAGGCACATTCACAAACACATACACACACTTTAATTTCTACTCAGCTGGGAACACCTTCAATAATAACTCAGGGGGATTCAAGGGTCTAAGCCGAATCTCGACTACCTTTAATGTATTTCAACCATATGAGAAGGGTGACTAGAGTTCAGCAGGGATTCAGGACACTTTCATCTCAGATTTACACAATACAACTTTATTATTTTAAGTGGACATAAGAACTGTTTTCACCTCCACCTTGATTTGATCTAAAACTCCAGGATGTCATATATGAAGGCTCCCTATTGGCTCACAGCTCTGTGATTCCACTGTTGGCAGCAGTCAGTCAGAAGGATCAACACCTTTTAGGATGAATGGATTTAAAGTGAAATCATTAGACACTGTCATACAGAAATGTGTGTTTCAGGATTATGGCTCAACCGCAGATGTGAGGCTGATCACCATAATAATCCTTAGCAAATATTCACACGTCCTAGCAGATGAATTATAATCTTTCAGGATAATCCATGGATGTTTTGATAAATCTTATAGTTAGAATGGTTTAGGTTATCCTGAGTTATTTTTGTAGGTATTCTGCTTAGACTTGGAGGACAGACTGACCACTTCACTCTTCTACTTTTCTTTTCTACTTATCTCCAGACATACTTGTTCTGCTGTTATTGCGATTGTTAAGCTTGTTTTCTCTCAGAGTTTTTGTCTGCATAAAAGCTCCACCTGTTTGGTATCCTGCTCAGCTACAATGCCCCCTGCTGGATGGGGAGGATTGGTTCAGGTGATGCTCCAGTGACCTAATGTCCTCCATGTCCGGTTGTCAACTTTTTACTTTCTTTAATATAGAAAGTACTCTTACATCAGTTTGTTAATTCTTTCTGTGTCTCTTCTCTGTCTTCTCAAACTCCCAGATGATCATGGCAGATGGTTGTTCATACTGAGCCAGGTTCTGGTTCTGGTTCTGCTGGAGGTTTGTTCCTGTTAAAGGGGAGTTTTTCCTCTCGACTGTCGCTACATACTTGCTCAGTATGAGAGATTACTAAGGGATTGCTGCGGTTGGAGTCTGCATGTTCAGGACACAACCTCACATCAATGACTCAGCACAATCTACTGGGATTTCCTTACACAGAAAACTTTTAACAGATTGGAATGTTTGTATAATTGTATTGAAATTACTTTTCTTTTAATGTGTCTTGAGATGACATCTGCTGTGAATTGGTGCTATATAAATATACTGAATTGAATTGAATTGTTTCCTGCATTAATGATTATTTGCCAAAAGAGTACAGCTCCAACAGGAAACATATATTAACTTTTGAGTCAAGGAATTTAATAAATGCAGGAATTCACTGTATTATTTTCTTCAGATCACAGGGCGTATCTCCAAACATGAAGTTCTTAGTCCCTGTGTGAGTTTGCAACTGTAATCTGGCTTTTTTTATGTTTCGTTTGGAGTAGTGGCTTCCTCTTTGCTAAGTGACTTTCAGCCCAAGTCAGTACTGAACAAATTTCACTGTGGATAATGATACTGCTGGACTAGTTTAATCCAGTATGTTCACAGTGTAGTTGGCTTTTTTGGGGGGATTTCCACATTTCTGATTCAGAATTCTGAATATAGATAGTTTGGCTGATTTCTATTGATTTTCCTTTCATGTCAAATCAGAAAGCAGTGTGTTCCAGGTGTGGCCTAAGAGTCCATCCACAGTTGTGCCTCCAAATGTGTCAGTTAACCTATCAGAAGTTCCCAAAGCCCTGACAAATCTAAATTTGGTCATTCTATGCGAACTAGAACAAGAGAAGTTTAGTCTGAATTACTTAAACAGTGAGAAACAAATATGAATGTGTTCTTTTATTTGGTGTATGCAAACTTCAGGTTTTAAGTGTGTGTATATTTTTGTACATTCAATTATCTTTACCAAAAATCGTATTTTCAGGTTCAGTTAAAAGGAAAGTCATATTGTTTCTCTGATTTATTACCTAATATATGACCGCAGTATATTTACACAGAATGTTTTAAAATCTTAGGTAATGTTCCTCTTAAAACGGATCAAATAAACAGGAATGATCCCTTCATTTTTTTCCCAGGATAACCAGGAGGTTCAGACACACATCAACAGTAAAATGGCTTAACAATGATAGGATCATCCATTAATCTCTGGAAGAAAAATTTGCTGTATGGAAATTTAAACCTTGAATCAACATGCTTTTTATTGTTATATTCCGATTTTTGTTTTGCTTTTTTGGATTATTGAGAGGAAAGAGTGAATTATTTACTGTAAAATATGACTACTAAGGTACATTTTGCAAAGGGACACACATCTAAACACCCTCTGAGGTGACTGTATGTGTTTGTCACAGTCTTATTTAATATTTTCTTGTAATTTAACAGACAATATTTCACCCCCTTCTCACAGGAGCCATAGAAAATCCTGTATAATTGAAGCCAGCAGATTGTAAAGGCCAGCAGGCTTTGTACGTGTGCTCCTGTCCACCCTGCTGAGTGTCTCTATGAGCAAAACACTAAATCCCTTGCAGTTCTCATGTGCTGCTTCCTCCCTCACCCTGATCTCTGACCTCTCCACCAGAGGAAAGAAAAGGTGATTCTGCTGCCGCTGGAATGAATAATGTATCAGTCGTTTATTGCAGCTCTGCACGGATTACTAACCTGTCGTCCTGAACCCACACCTACTGGACACTACTGAGACGTCAGGGGCCTCGGTGTGCTGCTCTTACGTCTCACTTATCAGACAGAAGAAGAGTAAACAATGGAAAGGGATCCAAGATACACAGATTGGACCATCCCTGAAAAGTTTGGTGCTTCATTATTCTCAGAAACACCCTTAGAAACAACAGAGCGCAGCAGAATTGACCCAAACAGTGGCTTTAGTCTGGTTTCATTCATTCTTTACTTTTTTGTTCCTACAACGGCCATTATGTTGTGAACTAAAATGTATCATTTTCTGTCAGTTAGAATAGAGAAAAACAGGAAATCACCCTGTAAAATAATGTTTTTGTCTGAATGAACCAAACTTGAACTTTTGCTCACCAGTTCTGAAAGGTTAATTTACCCCAAAGACAACACTGCATCACCTAAACAAGACATTACCAAGAGTTAAACTTGGTGGAGGCAGCATCATGCTTTGGGGTCACTTTTATTTTGGTATTATTGTCAAGATGGATGAAACTGAACTGTTGTAAACACTAATCATTTTGACCTAAAATGCTCATCGGCCAGCTGGGAAGCTGAAGATGAAGAGGTTTGGTTTTGCAGCATCACAGTGAGTCCAAACATCCACCCAGAGCTGGAACATATCCTCTCAATGGAGTAAGATTTGGAGAACATTTGGAGAAGATCCAGTGTGATAAACTCATACAAGCAGAACAGAGAATCCTATAATTAAGTCAAGAAATACTTCAACCGAGGAAAATGGGTACGTAGAATTATGCAACAAAATTATTGTACATGTTTTAGATTACATTCCTCCCCCTAAAGATATGTTCTAGTTTTACATGATAACTTGTGGAAAACTATTGAAATGATTTGTAGTGGTTTAATTTTTACATATTAAAATATTATATTCTTCGAGGTGATGGGGTTTTGATAGTTTTAGAGATACTGTATATTTAGTGATCTGTACAGCTTTTGGTCTCCTTGGATGTGTAAAGTGCTTTATAAACAAAGTTTATAATAATAATAATAATAATAATAATAATAATAATAATAAAAGTAATAATAATAATGATAATTATAATAATAATAATAATAATAATAATAATAATTATTATTATTATTAGTATTACTATTATCATTCCAGATGAGATTTCAGAAAATTTGGATAAGCAAATTGCAAAAGCTAAAGAGTGTAAGGGGACATAAAGTTGATGAGTTTGGCTATTTTAATTTTCTGTATGCTCTTCATTCTAATCTGCCCACTTCAAATAGTTTCCAAAAACTCTGATGTTGTGAAAACACAAAAACCTTTGCTCAAATTGTTTTAGTAATAATAAAAAAGGTAAAGCAGCCAGGAATTAGCAAACCCCAAACCTTTGAATGCCTATCAGCTTGCACAGAACCCAATCCTGACGTGCCTCTTCACATGTAGTGGGCCTATTCCTGTAGACCCTACTTTCTGTGCCCACCTGAGACCCAGCAGCCAACGCTCCACCATTCATCCAGGGGAGACTCAGAATAGAGTTGCTGCTCCTCCACATCGAAAGAAACCAGTTGTGTCTTATCAGGATGGCTTCTGGGCGCCTCCCTTTCCTTTGGTTTTTTTTTTCTTAGCTCCAACCACTCGGTAGAAAGTGGAGCAGACCCAGATACAGAAGGAACATTTCCCCCTGACCTGCATGCGTTGGAATCCTTCAGAATGAGCTAGAAGGTGTTCCTGAGGAGAGGGATGTCTGGGCCTCCCATTGCATGACTTGAAAATGAATTTGAACCAACTTGGTATTGACTTTAATGTCATTACCATAAAGATCACATTGCGCTTTATTTTAAATAAAATACCAATTTGTTCCATATGTTTAATCGCTTGCTTAATAAACCGAACAAATGTTAATCTAATGTCTTTTTGTTGTTTATTTTAATGACTTTAAATCATTATGATGACTAAGAGAAAAACAAGCATTGGATCATTTGTTTATTGATTATAATCCTAAACTTTCCCCACATATCCAAACATCAGTGACTGCCTGTGATTTTGTTCATGAATTATACTATGCTTGTTTCCTTTTGAACAAATGAAATCCAACAAATCTGAGCTCCTCCAGTGACCAGAGACAGTCTGTACATCATCCCAACTATATGTTTAAACCTCGCCTCATACTGAAAGCTCCCTCGGTCCCAGGGAATATCCATCCTCCACCTATCGGACGCTCTGGCTATTTCTCACGTATCCCGGTGGCCACGCTCATTGGCCGCTTCCTGCGTCATTCGCGCTGTGTGGGAGGAGCCGTGTAGAGGGGCTGGAAGGAGGAGTGGCGCCCGAGAGGCGGCGCGACTGTCTGTCAGCTGGGTTCTCGTCCTCGTCTAAAGTCGGCTGTTGTAGCTGTGACTGAAATCCGACGGAGCCTGTGGCTGCGAACAGTCCGCGGCGACGCATGAACAGGTGGCTCCATCCGGCTCCAAAACCGCACCGGCCCCGCCGCGGCGACAGCCCGGTTCCCTCTGCGCTCTGACACCGACGTGTTCCGGGCACAGAACGGCTGGGTTTCGGGTATTCCAGGTAACCCAGTAACAACGCTGGATTCGAAGATTTCATTTCCTGCAACATCTGCTTGCTATGACCGCACAAGGAGGCATTACGCGCGTTTGGATGCCTTTACCGCTTCCATAGAGCCAGTCTGGACACAGTGAGGACTTGTTGCGCGTCTCCCGGGGAGCGCACCAGTACCCCCTTTGTGAACCTGCCTGTGATGCTCGCATTGGAGAGATTTTAGATGTGTTGTGGAGCGCTAACAGAACCAGTTTAAAGTCAGCACGGACTTCTTCTCTGGAGCTATGAAATTCTGCTCATAAATAGGCAAATTGAGGTGACCAGTTTGCGTCAGGCTGACACAGCTGCTCCTCTTTTAAATGGCATCCCAACTCAAAAGCATCAAACTTTATCTGATCCCGTAGATTTCTGAAATCCTCCCTAGCCCGCTTGTTGTGAACTGAGCCTTTTCCTTCGGACCGCCGACATGTCTGAGCGTGATGGCAGTGGAGACGACGGAACACCGGATTTCATCCCGCCGAGAGTGTCCCGCGGCCGGCGAAGCGGTGTCATCCTCCCCGGCGGTGGAGTGGGCGGCCAGGACGCAGACACCATCCTGCTGGAGTCCGTGAAGGCAGCACCGCGGCGCAGCAGCATCATTAAGGTACCCCAACATTCCTGGAACACGGCATCATCATGCCCCCCCTCCAAAATAAAGTAAAATATAGGAACAAGTGATACCAGAGGGAAACTGGCAAGGTGTTGCCTCCGTTGTTCCCATAAGGTCAAGGCACTGCACCTATAGGAGGAGATGCGCGTCTTGTGGCACACTTATGATAAAAGAAATTTCTTTAAGCGCGTCAGAGGTGCATGATTTTAACTTCCATCATCTCTTTACTTTTCTTTTCTAATTGGAATGTCAAAGCTGTCCAGAATGTATGGACTTGCTGAGCAAACAAAGAAGCGGACATAGTAATACACATCTAAGCTCCAACAGTTTATGCTAATGACCTTTTTTTAAGGTTAACATTAATTCTGAAAGTCTTTCCTGAAAGTTTCTCACGTTCAGATTAGAGCTCATATTACAGAGTAGCTGACCTTTGGTTTCCACAGAGGGAAAGAGACTACACTCTGATTGTCTGACATCACAGTGTCATCATGCCTCCCCCCAGGCTTACCTTTGCTCAGGTTGCAGGTCACTGGGCCGTGCACAGGAGCGGATCATGTTTGGGAGTTCTTTACCTTTCATGTCTAACATATCTGCTCCATAGAAGTCTCTCCACCTCAGGTGATGTGTCTCATGTTTCAGTGAAGTACTGGAATGTAACATGTATGCATGTAACTGATATATGCTGCTTTTCATCTGAGCTGCCGCAGCAGTGCTGGGAGCCGAAGGGCCGACTGTGCCCAGCAAAATCTAACCTTAAGCTCAATATGTGACATATCTGAGTTACTTTTACCTGACTGCATTCATTAATTCAGTTGAATAATCACAAAGTCGTTACTTTGACTGGGCCATTCTAACATAGAGATATCCTTTGGTCTAAAACAGTGTTTCCCAACCCTGGTCCTCAAAGCACACGGCCCGCCATGTCTGCTTTGGGGGTCAGCCTAAGGTGTCGGCGGAGCGGGGTGACACACTGCCAAACAGGACAAGTAAAAAAAAAAAAAAAAAAAAAAGCAAAGCTACTTTTCTGAGGTCAGTGTTTTGCATTTTGGCCAACAAGTAACATTTTGATCTGACCTTGGCCATATCATGGGGGTGTTCCCCAAATGGCTTGTGGCAAATGGGGGTCACGGGATGCCAATAGTCCCTGTTCTGTACTTACTATGGTTTCCATTCATGGCTCATTTTCCGTAGAGTCGGGGAATATAGGGACATTTAAACTCAAATTGTGCTTGCAGTAAATTATCTGACCAAATGTTCTCAGATAGCATCAAAATGTATACAATAAAATATAAGATAAATGAATACTAGACAAAACTTTTGAGGTTTTCTTTTTAGGAAACTGCAAAATCAATACTTTGGCACTCTGCCATTGCCTAGACAATTTGGAACATGAATTGAATATGTTAGACTGCCCTACTCTCTGTGTCAACGGTGGTAACTTCTAACAAGTTAATTTGGGGTTAAGCTGTTACCTGAACCAGTTGACAGGATGTTACATCAGTTATTCAGGTGAGATGGGAGCGATTACAGCACAGTGATTTAATCACTGCTGCAGGGTTAGCTTTTTCCTGAAGAGCCAGGCTTTCTAAACCCAGAGTTTCTCTGTTTCATGTGTTCTATTTTAATGTAGTTGTATATAGTTTTAGAAGTGTTATCTTAAGACAAAAGATATCAGATAAGTAACTATTTAAGTATTTATATAGAACCCTGCTGTTATTATTAGAAGCTGCTGTTCCCAAAGCGTTCCCAACCAGCAGGCTTTAACAGCAGAAGTTGGTTTTCATCTGTCTATTCTCCCTCAGAAGAGTCGCTGGCCATAACTTCAGCTAGCATTAAATTTGTTTATAGAGTTGAACGTGTTGTTGGCAAAGATGCAACAGAGTTATGCTTCTGTGTGAAATGTTGATATCAGGACATTCCTACTTAAATACTATATTTAGGGGTATCAGAGTAAATGGGGGGTAAATATGCACTATACTTTTCAGATTTTATGTGTTGAAAAAAGAAAGAAAACGTGTATCAAGAAAAAAACGAAAATGAAAGAAAACTTATTTTTTGCCATCAAATATTATGACTACTTTGTGTTGTTCTGTGACATTAGATCTTAATAAAACACTCTGATTGACGTTTGTGGTTGTAAAATTGAAAAGGCACTACATGTCTAGTAATTGTAACTGTAAAGTAGTCAGTTTACACGTTTTATTCACCAGATAGTGTTCTGCTTTTTCACCTGAGGTGCTATCTCATAATTTCTAATGTGAGATATGTCTGCATGATGGAAATGTTGGGAAAAGATCCTATCCTATCCACTTATACTGGATTCTCATTCTCATAAAAATCTACCAGATGTGTTTTCTTGGCGTTCAGCAGCTCTAACCTGGGCACAGACCAACGCTGTGACCGCGGTTTACGACCTTTCTGGCCTGTTTCCCACCTGACGCCATTAGGTCAGCCTCTATATTTCAGGTCCTGAGGAGTAAACTCAGAGGAAGGAGCCGTGTTTGAATGGCCTCGATCCGTGCCGCGTTCTCAGGGGCAGAGAGTTGGCCCCATCTGCAGGAGCCAGCTAAACACAGAGTTCTTTGACTGCTGTCATTTTGACTATCCAAATGAGCTAATAAAGCCTATCATCGTCTAAAAATGTCTCATTTATTAGACAGGCCATTAGATTTGAAGGTGATTGTTGTTACGTCTTGAACTCAGATCAGTGTATTCAATTACTAAGGCACCCCGTTTTCATTATTTACTAACTTCAAATTTCAGACCTTGCTGCGTTTGGCTGAATGTACATGCTGATACATTATTAATATTGATTCATTATATGTGAACAGTCATGTTCACATACTTAACATGCACGGTATATTGTTCATTGTTCACTGTCATCGCATAATGCAAGATGAAGTAGCAGTGAGGGGGTCAAACTGTTAAGAAAATCGCAACTGTTCAATAAAACCTTTTTGAAATGGAAATAATACATTTTCTTTGGTGTAGTTGCCAAGCCAATTTTATTTATAAATCACTTCAAAACAGCTGGAACTGACCAAAGTGGTCTACATACAATTCAAGTGTCAGTAGGTTCAGTAGTTGTCTTGCAATCGGAGGGTCGTAGGTTCAATTCCAGCTTCCAGTCACATGTCGTTGTGCCCCTAGGCAAGGCACTTAACCCCAAATTGCCTACTGATAATACTGGTGTATGAATGTGTGCGCGTTAGTGAGTGCGAATGGGTGAATGTGGCTCCAGTGTAAAGCGCTTTGAGTGGTCAACATGACTAGAAAAGCGCTATATAAATTTAGTCCATTTACCATAAATTAAAAACAGGGCAATAACATAACAAGCTAGACTGTTGGATAGACTGTTCTCTATCTGAGGACTATATTTTCTATTTACCACAAGCAGGAAGGAAGTAACATTTTTATTTATGGTTGAGTTATAGTAATATAGTAGACTTAGCCACAGCCAACAGTGAAATGCTACAATCTGCAATTACTTAAGCCTACCTCTAAAAAAGCTTAAACTAACATATTTAAATAGTGTAAATCACAAATATACCAAAATCTGTATTACATGCAGTGGAAACCATCTCAGTATTACCACAGAAGCTAACAGCTATGGGGAGCCTAAGCCCCGCCCTCCTACTTCCGGTCCATGGGTCCCCCACTGCCAAAAAAAATGAATGAGAGTCAATGGAGCGATAAAAGTTATTTTCTGATCTAGTTTGAAATGCGCCGTGGATTGAACATATGATGTCCGTGAATTTTAAAAACGTATTTTGATATAGAGAAAATGCAGATTTATGGCTGGAGGCAAAAGTTACTTTAGATTTTGTATGAAAACCTTTAGTGGACTACAATTGCAGAAGAAGAAGGAGAGTGATGGTCATAGCCTCCAGAACAAAGAAAGGAGGAGTAAAAACAGAGAAAACCTCTATAAATCTGACCATGTGGAAAGTAGCAGCTATGTCGGGGATAAAGCAGTCGGTGGAGTGAGAGCCAGCATGGAGGAGAAGCTCTACAAGCTTTTAGGGAGTGTTTTACGTGCTATAGCTAGTGCTAGCTACCGTTAGAAAAATGGCGTCATATATGCGACTTCTGATTTGTAGGCATTTTAAATGCAAATTTTTACAATCAAATAAATCCCGAATCACTGGACAAACACATTGGAAATGTACATAATTAGTTATCATTTAAATCCAAATACAACATATGTATGATTCAGGACGTAACACAAAGCGGACAAGAAAATAACTTTTACCCCTCCATTGACTTCCATTCATTATTTTTTCGGTTTGGGGACCCACGGGCCGACTGGAAGGGTAGGAGACTTAGGCTCCCCATAGTCTTTCTTATTTTGAGTCTTTTGTGGTTCAGCCAATCAGTGTGAAGGACAATGGATGGCGCTCCTGGATTGGCTGCTTTGCAAACGGCAGCCAGTAGCTTGATATGTATCATTGCATTGAGTTATTTCAGCTTCCCAAGCTGCATTTTCTTTTGATTTATTTACATAAGCGTCAAGAAAAGTTCAGCTAAATGGGCAGAATTAAAGTTAAATAGAAAATTCAACAATACCAAACTGTGAATAGATGAGGGTCTACTGTATCTGTCGTCATGGTGACTTTCAGCAATGTTATTGCATCTTTTCCCAATATTGTACAGCCATACCGTGCACACAGATGCAGATCTGTCGACTGCACATCTGTGCTGTAAAGCTGCCATTCCAACACATGTAGACGCTCTGCTGGATTGAGATCTGCTAACAGTGGACGTCATTGGTGTACATAGACCTCATCATACTGCTTGCTAATTAGGTTTGATGAAAGGAATTGGGCCCCTTTGTTGACTTGGTCTTTTATTTTTGTTATCTGGATGCTGAAAATGCTTCATGGTTTGTCAATGAACGCATCATTGGTATTCACCCCAAAAACAAAACACCAGATTTTCTATCACAAAATATTGCTCTTGTCTTGTTGGACTTGTCATTAATAAGTTCTTAATGAAACCTTTTGACAAAAAGCCAAGGAACTGACCACCAGTGAGCTCAGGGTTTGTAGAATCTGAGATATGTTCAAAAATGTACTTTTAGTTTTGGTGCTCAAGTTTAACATACAAAAACAATTACATCTACGATTAATCTGGACTTTATAAAGAAGAAAAAACTATTTACAGCTTGATTATAGGCCCTGGCTACAAATTAGGGCATTGTTGTATTAGAAGGTTTAGTTTTTCATTTCTGGAACAGTCTGCCCACCAGGGGTCCAATTAGTTACTGGTAGCCCAAGCCAGATTTGCTTTGCAAGCTTGAAGGAACTGTAAACATTTAATGTTTTATATAAGAGACAAAGAATTATGAAGGTATAAAAAACAGACTCTGACCACAAAGCCACACAAATGGACCACAGAGAGACTCAGAAGAACCAGAGATGCAGAAACAACTTCTGTATCACTGCCCAGATGGTAGTGATGTGAGGTGGGGCTCGAGGGGGTCGTTTGTTAATTGCAATTGGCAGACGTGTGATTGGTCTGTTATTGATGCCTCAGAGGCTGGCTGTGGGGATAGTTAGTTTTTGAAGAAGGATTTATGATGTTTGAATTTATCTGACGATTAACCTATTTTTACCCTTGTAGCTTGAAGCCTGTTGGCTTGAACAGTTTAACTCATTTCCAGACTGATGTCTACAATACATCAGATGTCAGGTTTATTTGTAAAAGGATTATTTGCATTTTTCTCTTTTAATGGACATAGGCGTTATTTTTTATTGAGGTTTTATAACTTAAGCATCAATGTCTGACCCAAGGGCCGCCTGAGATGAGAGTAGTGATAACAGCATCTTTAGTCCTGTCTAGTCAGTGAAGGACAGAAAGTCAGTACCTTGAAAACCTAACAGACCTGCACCCTACTCAGATATTTAAAAGCATGCTGTGGTGATCCTATGTTGATTGTGAAACATTGCTGTTTAAAAAACTGAAAACCTGGCAGCAGCCCTATTGTTTCTCTAAACACCCTTCAGGATAAATTATATCAGCAAACTCTAGTTTTTGTGAAACATAGGAGCCATTATTAGAAGCAACTAATGTCACTCTTTTCCAAAAATAATATGGCTGTGTTCAAATTGTTAGGGCTTATTGGCACTACGGTAATATAGCTGTCAAAATATTAATCCAAGGTCATTGTTTGTCATATCCCTGAATCTCTGCAAGTCTTTCCACACTCAGGTTTCTAACAGTGATATGCTGTTTGGCTCTAGGTACAGAGGGTAAAACAGGGTGTGTCCAGGATGTGTAGGATCTGCAGAGATGTTAGCTGCCCTTTTCCTGACCCTAGACCTGTACAAGTCCTGGATGGACAGAAGGTCAGCCCTCATGATCCCCTCTGCACACCTCATTGTTTCTTGCAGCTTGCAACTGTCCTGTTTTGAGAATGAACCAAAACCACACAGTGTTTGTCCTGGGTACATGTTTGGACAGTATTGCAATAATTTTTTAAATGAGAGTGAATGAAGTGAAAACCATTCATGAAGAGCTCATTTTTACCTTGGAAACGTTATCTTTTCAAGCAGCCATGGTTGCCTTGGCGGTCTGAGTGCTGACTCTTCTGGAGTATCTCAAGGAAATTTCAATCAAACGCAACTGGACTTGGTAATTTGTCTTGGAAGACGTTTCACCTCTTATCCAAGAGGCTTCATCAGTTCATGCTCGCCGCTGACCAGGCTGGGACTGGTCAGTCTGGTCAGCGGCGAGAATGAACTGATGAAGCCTCTTGGATAAGAGGTGAAACGTCTTCCAAGACAAATTACCAAGTCCACTTGCGTTTGATTGAAATTTCCTTGAGATAACCATGACCTGGATGAATGAGAATATTCACAGGCTGACTCTTCTGTAGCTCTCCCTTGTCGCCGTAGCATGAACTGTGTGGTCTCTACATCAGTTAGTGTTAAGATCTTTGCTGTTATACATTCCTGGAGTTAAAAGTGTTTCCAACAGAGAAACGACTTTTAGGTGGATGAGGAAGACCAGCTTCAGATGATTACTACAAAACATTTTTCTGTGTTGCCAATAAACACCCATTCAAAAATATTCCTGTTAAAGCGGTCTGTATTGTCATATAAACATGACTTTTTCTGCTTTTCTAACAAAAGGAATTTTGTTCAGGAAAACGCACCATCATCCATATATGGTTGTTCCTTTTTTCATTATACAAGGCATATCTTTTACAGTCCTGTCATGGTTTTTTCTCCGTATGATGCATTTTACTATCTCTGTTTATTCCTTTCTTTAGAATAGTTTCTTATTAGATTAGATTACTTTGATTCCGTCTTTGTCTTTGCTTCTTAATTTATTTATTGTGTCTTTATTATGAATTTATTATCTTGTCATTTCTTCTTTCCTTGATCGTTTCATTCTCTGTGCTACCTTTAGTTCTCATTTTCTGTTTCCTTGCGTCTCCATATTCCTCACTCTGCTCAGTGTACGTATCTGCTTCTCTTCCCAGCTGTTTCCCATGCCCATGATCCTCCCTTGCTTCTCCCTTTCCCAGGTTCCTCCATTTTCCTGTAAATACTTGCTTTGTCAAGCCTTCACCTCCTCAGTATTTAAGCCAGTATCCTATAAAGTCCTATGAAGTGCTGGTCGAACAGGACTCAGTTCTGTGCTGTTTTGACATACTTGTTTGATCCAAACCTATAAAAACAAGAGAAACTTCTGACTTTACATAGAAACCGATGGAGTTTGTATTTTTGAGGAAGATTCAGTAGGAGGAGTTTATTAAAGACAAAAATCCTCACAGTCTGCTGAACCTTCTAATATTAAGTTACACATTAAATCAGACTAACAGAGTTTAGCAATGCTTTTCAGACTATATATTTTTTCAGTCTAAAACCATAAAATAATTCTGGACGTCTCTCCTTTTCTTTCATATCATGCGTGCCCTCACAGCTGCTCTGAGCACCAAATGGGACAAGACTGCGAGGAACATGAGATTATCATTCCACTGATGTACGCATGGAGCCTGCTTATTTTAGCCGCCATGAGAGAGACAGGTTATTGGCCGATAGTTGGATTCTTCAGGATTAGGATTGTGCGACATTATTAGCCATTCTGGGTGAGTCCCATCTCTTAGCAGCTGGATCATCTGTGCTGTGTTTCTTTAGCCAGTAAGCATGGATCATGTCAGGGTTAGGGTTAGGGTCCAGTTTTTCATACCTGATGTTGGATGTCTGCCACTGCTCGGGGAGGTTGCTGTGCTTTTATCTCAGACACCAGCCATTGAGCACAGCTGTAATGTGCTACCTCCTTTTTACCATATGCTCTTCCAGTATCTTTCAGTTTCCAGCCTTGGTGGGTCTACTCTGCTGCTATTGCCCTGCCACTGAGCGTACGGATTCACAGATTATGTTGCAAACAGCCTGTTTATTTGCCTGGCTTCATTGTGTTTCGGGTACCTCTGTAGCGGCTGGCCAGGGCTTGGAGTCTTTGTTTGGCAGTTTCGATGGCTTCAGGTACGGACATCTGGCTGTACCCCTTTGGTGTTAGTTGTTTCATTGTACCTATCTGGTCCTCTTTCAATTGGCTAACTTCTCTCCGAGCTACCTTGATGTTAGCCTCCATCCGTCTTTTCCATGGTGGGTATTGGTTGTCATGGCTCCCATGGTCTATTTAGTTTTGTTGCCAGTGAATCATGTAAAACACCTTGAATTACCTTGTGTTGAAAGTGTGCTATATAAATAAAATTGCCTTGCCTGTCTTGCCTTGCCTTCCCATGGTTGCTCTTATAGCCAAGCATGAAGTGAAGTTCAGCTCATTGGTTTCAGTGATTGTTGTGGTAGGGTTCGCTCTCAATGCTGCATTCAGTTTCCAGGAGACGTTCCGAGGGTACTTCACTTAACCGTTGTAATTGGTGTCGGGGGGGGGGTCTTGCGCTTATTCTCGCCATGATCAGGTCAGGTGCTTACTCGCTCAGCGCTGTTGTTTCACTCATTGGGGTTCCATTCCCCATCTGTGGTTGGGGAGTTGGTATAACCTCCCATCTGACCTTAATTTATATTACTTCATTCTCTTTCATTGTATTTTGTGTATTTAATGTCCTACTTTTAAAGAAAGAATGCAACATGTCACATTATCATTTCGGCACGGAAAGTGGTTTTATTGGAACTAATGGAAACTTGTTAACACATATTGCTTTTATACTAAAAGAAATCTTCTCATTGCTACTGACTCCGCTTCAGACACCTATTCACTTTTAAAAATGATCATAATTCTCAGCACACGTCTCCAAATTTGACAAAGCCTTTGATTAGTTCACTTAAGTTTTATTATTGTAGAGCTGAATCAGCTAGCATTGCAGGGTACTTTTCATAGCAGGTCTACACCATGCTCTGCATTTTATTAGTAGTAATTTAGAATATTAACTCAATAAATAAGTCTGCCCACTCTGGACTTGTGAGCTCATTTTGCTTCATGCTGGAATCTCCTTCTAACTCTTTGGAGCTACTAGACAAAGTTTCCCAGTTATGTGGCATCCCGTCATGTCATTAACAAAATGACATGTTAAGTTAGCTGCCACAACACCACAGCATTGACCTGATATATTGACTTGAATGGTGGTTTGCAGGGAAAGTTCAACATGTTGTCTTCCCCGTTTCATTGTCCTCGTTAGCTATCACAAGCCACCAGCTTGTTTTGGTGCTTATTTTTACACAGGAGCAAAATGGTATAGGTGTCTGTTTGAGGTTTCCTCATTTTGATGGTAGTCCTCTCCTTGCCACCCTTGCTATACCTTTCAAACACCACTGAGTGATTGCTCTGACGTGTAACATCAACATGCGGAGAGAAAAAAAGAAAGCAACCAACTGGGAGCTGTAGCAGCACTGTATTGCAAGTAATTTCGGTAAAAACTCTGTATCCTGTATCCATTGTGTTCTATGCTAAATTGTATGCAACTACACGGGACTAGTTAAACATTTCTCATTACAAGCCTGACTTTTCCAAGCACGTGCACAAATATTGTTACTAGTTACACATTTTTTTTGCTTAGTTGTACATTTTGCACAGTAGTACAACTCTGCTTGCCACAGTAAAATCAAAGCGATCCACCGGGAAATGTCCCGGTACTTTCGAATAGCCTCTCTGGGCCTGGCTCATAGCACATTCCTTGGTAAAATGCAAATGTAACATGTTTTATTATCCATCCCGCTCACATAAGAAACAGGGAATGTAAATGATATGCAACGCTCTCAGATATCGGGAGAAACTCGGGAGAATGGTGGCTTCAGGAGATGTTTGGGATGGGCACTGAAAATCAGGAGGGTTGGCAATTCTGTGAGTCTTTCATGTACCAAACAATTTTCTTTTTTCTTGATCAAAAACCTGAGAAGCAGAATTCCCCCATTTCTTGCCTCCATTTTAGACCCGATTGAAGAAGGGCACACCTGCACACGTTGTTAGGTCAGATCTGGCCTTAATGGGTTAAAACAAAGTTAGGGCGAGGCTGCCTGCAGGACAGCTCATGCTACCATGACAATCCCACATGCAGCTGATTAAATCACTCCTTGTTTGGTTCTGTGGCCTCTGAGCTGTTGCAGGGATGCAGCTATGGTATTTGCAGCTCTGTAGGTAATCTGCACTCATCACGTTCACTCTGAACTTTTTCATGCAGCTTAATTTACAATCAGTCCAAAGAGGCTTAAATGGTTTCATGATTGTAATGATATAAAATTATCTTTCAAAATGAATTTCTCTAGGAACTAGAATATTTAAGCTTTTAAGACATGTTACACATTATTATTGCACTGTATTAAAATAACGGAAAACAAGCTTTTATCTCTGTCTTGATCATTATTTTTATGTTTTAGGCATGCTGGCGATGAAGATTTTATTTTGTTTAGTGCAGTTGTTCATATTTTGTTCTCATGGTTCAACAGGGAAAGATTTGTGTCCATTAAGGGCTGAAAAGTCATGACACATGATGTCAAAAATAACTTCCTCTCCATCTCGTTTAACAAGTAGGAAATAATTGTACGTCCAGAGCCTCAGAAAAAGAAAAAGATGACCAAAATGAGAGGAGATAGGCCCAAGTATAGAAAAGTTGTCTCTGTATAAAATACAAAATTTGCTGTCAATACCTTGGACAACGAAGAGAGCATCTTGAAATCTCAAAAGTACACAGAAACTGTTTCAAGGTATTGGACTGTCAGATTCAGGCTTGTTTTTACTGCTTCAGGTTTTGTCATTTGGGCCTCAGTCAGTACCAGATGCTGCTTTATCACATTTAAAGAGCCACTTACAGGGATGCAAATCTCAGTCAAGTTGAATTCATTAGGCTTGGGCTGTTATATTAATTTTCCCCCAGCATCCGATTTGCATTTAGTTTACAGTACTACAGTGGGACAGGCCATAAGGCAAATAAACACAGTGAGACCAGGGAGAGCAGTGTGGGATTACTACTGAATGAACACACACACACACACACACACACATACGCTCACGTACACACAGATCCTGAAGCTTTCCAGGATGAGGCTCAAGGGAAGGTTTAGACGTCTCCCTGACAAGCTGATGTGTCTGCTGAGCGCTGATGGATTCCGTCTCTGTCCATCTCCACAAACTGACTGTCATGTTCTGACTGTCATGTTCAGTATCTCTGTGGGGTTTCCGAAGTGTCATTGGGGTTTAAAATGTCATTCCAAGTCATAGTGCTGGCTAATGTGAACCTCTCTCATCAGTTTGTCTGGGTCATAAAATAGCTACCTATTCTTTACTCTGCTAGTTTTTACAATGCATTGAGAAGTCAGCCTGTGACCAGAATCATCAGGATTTAACCCCGCAGACTCTGAATGATGATAGATGGAAACTCATTCTGGGAAACTAATTTTTTGGATGTTTATCTTACCTAATCAAGAGGTAACAGGTTGTGTGAACCATGATACTCTTCACTGAGAAAAGGTGTTTCTAAGGGAAAAGACATTTACAGTATATAACAGTGTGAGATTTGAGGAGCGCAAAGTTTGTAAGAAGCTTGATTTTGTGTCTGCTGGAATTTCATAGGTGTGTCCTTTTGCTCTTTTGTTCTCTTTGTTACTTTGTCCCTAACCTTCTTCAGTAAAATAAAGGCCACGTAGTGCGTTCAGACCACAGGCTTGTCAGCGTCAGCAAGTCTACGGTTGAGACCGTTGGAGGAGCGTCACAGTCTCTGCGGCGCTTTGTGAATGTTGGCTCCGTTTTCAAGCTTCAAAGCTCATAACGCTAGCAACGCAGAAGTTCAGCTAGTTGAACTTTTGAGCTCTAAAGCTCTTGATGCAGCACGGCAACCAATAAGAGCGTCTCACTGTAGTGACGTTGCCCGACGTCGACGCTGCCTAGCCAACCATGATCTTTTGAGTTTTGTTAAAATGCCAGGAGGTGATTCAGCAGATGCCAGGACAGATGACAGTGTTACAATGAACCATTGCCTGCTCAGTATTTGTGGATATTTCCGTGGAACATAATTTCTAATTAGTTGCGGAAAATGTACCTATTTGCAGATGTGTTTTATAGAGCACATCTGAAATATGTGAGAGTAAAAGCAGTTTAGGAATCTGATACATCTCAAACTTGGATGCAGTGTGAAGACAAACACTCTTCTTCATTATGCTTGCATACCTGGTACAAAGTATGTACTAGGTAGCTTAATGACTTCATAAAAATACATAACTGTGGTATAGTCAAATTCTCTACCTTCGGCTAAATTTATAACATTCTACCTCATACCTTTTATATTGCTCACTACTAATTTGCATAATAGCTTTTGCAAATACCAATTAGAATGTATGTATGAATGAATTATAATTATTACTTATCTATTCATGTGCTTAGAGATTACTTGCTGTGAATTGGTGTTAATTAAATACAATGAATTGAATTGAAGCTGACTTGAATAATCGAACCGACTGGATTTGAAATGTTGAAAACTATTTGAAAATTTCTTAGGAATGTAATTATTTCTTATATAATGCGTGAAAAAATTTTCAGCTTATCGAATGGAGCCAGTAGATGTTCAGAGCTAATAACCAAGATGCTGAAGATCACAGAGAGCTGGAAAAATCACAGGGAGCCTAAGTCACGCCCTTCTACTTTCCATCCATGGGTCCCCTGCCAAAAAAATGAATGAGAGTCAATGGAGTGATAAGTTATTTTTTTATCGCCTCATGGATCGGACATATGATTGCCGTTAATTTTAAAGACACATAGATGCAGAGAAAACGCTGATTTTCGATCGGGGGCAAATCTTATTTTAGGTTTTGTGTGATAAGACTTAGCGGACTATAACTGCAGAAGAGACAAGGGCTGTAGCCTCCAGGACGAAATAAATTAGCATTAAACACGGAGAAAACCTCCATAAATTTGACCATGTGGAAAGTAGTAGCTATGACTGGATGATGCAGCGTTACCTCCATTATGTCATATATGTGACTTCTGACTTCTGATTTGTAGGCATTTTAATGGCAATTTTTTCACAATCAAATAAGTCAAAAATCACTTGACAAACAAAGTCGAAATGTACATTAATAGTTATTTAAATTGAGGTATATCATATGACAAAGCGGACCAGAAAATAAATTTTATCTCTCCATTGACTTCCATTCATTATTTCCTCGTCCAGGGGAACCATGGGCCGACCACAAAGGGAGGAGACTTAGACTCCCCATAACGGAAAACCGAAAACAAGATTAGGGAGGATAATGTGGATGTATCCGGAATATTGTGTGGAGTTACCGTAGAGTTTAACAGATCACTGAATTTGTCTGGGCAGTTTTGCCTCCCATTGTTCATTCATAAAACAGTTGCAAACTTTAGATGCGGGAAATGGTTTACTTCGCTAACCTTGTGAAATAAAAATCAATTTCTTTGTCAAAAAAAAGTTTCAATTTATTGCAAACACTCATTCAATTTACCATAAAGCTAATGGAATGTGAAGTCATATGTTGGTTTGTTTGTCATATTTGAACTGAATTTGTATGAATTTGAGTCTGGATGAAAATAACTTTATTTGAAATATAAAGTGACGCAGTATGTCTTAAACCTAGTCCATCTTCCTTCTGATGCACATGCTGCTGTGTACCAGCTAAGTTTTATTCTCAATTTTGTCACCAACTTAGGGTGTGTTCACACTTGTCTTTTGGTTTGATGATCTGGATACAAGCAGCTATTCACGGCTTTTTTCAGACAGTTTTGTCACAAAGGTACAAAGAAACCAAACATATTATAAAAGCACGGAAAGAGTAGTAAGACAAAAAAACAGCGTAAAAGAATATGAAAATTAAAAACAGCAGTTAAGCATAAAACATTAGAATTGACATCTGAGTATCATCTGCATTCTTATTGTAATTAATCTTATTGGTTGTTAGGATTAGAAGGGGAGAGGCCTTCTAATCTTATATAGTATTAGTGTCAGTTGTGTGATCTCTTTAAGAAATGATTTTCTGGAGGAAAACAGGGACAAAATAAATATCTAGAAATTGTTTTGAAATTCTAACATAACTGTACTTATTCTTGCAAGGAATGTTGCAACTAATGACAGAAAGTAGATGTTAGATGGGCAGTGGGCTGTTTATTTGTCAGACAATAGGCCCGTCACAATAAATCAATTATTCCAATGATAAATTGAAAGGAACTAGTATTTCCAACCATAATAACTTACAATTTGCTTGATTGTTTTCCTCCACTTTGTACTAAAAAGCGTGGATGAAAAAGACATTATTAATATATCGTATAGTGGCAGTCTTTTTTGTTAGTTTAGGTATTAGTGTCTAATTTTCCTTTCGGAACCAAGTAATTCATGTTTTCTACATGAGCATTTTGTTTTACAGAGTTCCTGCATTTTTTTGAGTGTCTCATGGCTTTTTTGTTAATTTATAATGGAGATCAAAATTATTTTTCACTTAAAGTGGTAACTGTTATCTAGAAAGTAAAATTTATTGATTGTTTTGAGGTTGTGAATTTATTAATAAAGTAGTACAATATTATCATTTATCGCAATACTTTCTGGGTCAGTTTATCATCAAGCAAATGTGTTATGGTGACAGGCTTACTGACAAACACTGCGACTCTCACATCTTGTCACCAACATTTGTTTAGTTCCTCAAAGGAGCAAAGGGAGGTGCACCATGGGTATCCAAGCAATGAGCTACCAGGGAAAAAAGTACAGAGCACATTATGTTGAAAGACTCAGATTTTGACTCAACACTTCCTATAACCAGATCAACGTCCACACTGGGATAAGTATGTTATATTTATATTAACATTGCAAATCTCAGAAATTTTTAGACCATAAAATGTTGACTAACCCATAGCGGGTGTTTATGTTGTAATCCACTACCTGGTAGAATTTTACAGTAAGGGATTTCATTGGTTTTATTTATGTAATATTTGTGTCATTTTTGCTGGCTCTAACATTACTTATGATGAATAAGAACAGCACTGGCCGAGTTGTTTACATGTAAGAGCTGCTGACTGAGCTTGCTGAAGCCTTAACTAGTGCTCCAAGTCAGAGCCCTAATCCCTCCAGAGTTTCTCAGGAGATGCCATATATTGTAGAGTTAAAAACAGAACAAGGATCTCTGAACTGTATGATCATAAGAATCCTAATTACATTAGTTTGTGACATTTTTAGGACCGCTCTGTTTTTCAGTGGGGCATGTTTTTTTCTTCTTTTCAGCTACTAATGTTGGGATAAAGGAAGCTGCGTATCCATAATGTCCTGGCTCTCTGTACAAGAGATGATTAGACGTATGAATCCGACTGACTATGAAAAATAAACAAGTTATTTTATGACCAGAGCCTGTTGTCAAACATTTCTAAAAAAGTTTCTTTAAAAATAATTCTGAGCTGGGAAACAGAATTGTGCCACTGATCCAGTACTGGAAGTCATGGAAAAGTCATGGACTTTCATATGAAGGCCACAGATAGAAGCTTGTTTATGTCTGATATGAGTTTATTTTTGTCCCTCTCAGACAGAGAACAGTGTGGACTCCTCATCCGGCTTTCCAGTGTCTTCTTTCCCATCCAACCTTCCAACCAAGGTTCATTCCTTCATTCAGCAACACTTCCGTGTTCTCTCCTCTGTTTCTTTCTGCATTGTTCTCACTTTGTTCTCGCTCTCCGTCCGCATCGCGCCATGCCGCTTAACTAAGAGCGGTTTGTTTGCAGTGTACTGCTGTAACGGGTCAAGTGGAATGACAATACGTCTCCTGTGATTGTGTCCCTTTGTTTCTGAAGGTCCTCTGTCTACCAGTATCACTCAGCTACTGGTGCCACATCTGCCCTGGAACAAACCTCATTACAGCTGTCGGTCATGAGTTTGTGCGAGTAAAAGAGACAAAGCCAATGTTGCACACATTTGTTATTGCCAACGTTTCTCGGGAAGAGCTCATCTCGGTCCCTTGTTAAAAACAGGGAAGTGCTGAAAACGACACCTCCTCGCCTCACAGGACCAACTGACATTTTACACCAAATAATAAAAAGTGATAATTGAGTAATTTTGGCTTTTGTTTGTAACATTTGGTGTCTGATCTTTTTAAAAATAGCGTGTGAAAATGTAAATGAGGTACTAAAGGAGCTAATTTGTGAAATCACATATTACCAAGCTCAATGGGTGATTCATTTTCTATCTATTACATTTTATAGGTTGAGGCTATGGGGTGCACTAATACTGATATTAGGCCGATACCGTTATAATGTGCTCTTATCGGTACCGGTTAAAGTTTACCAATACCATGAACCGATACCTAAAACGTGGAAATTCAAATAATTTCAGAATAATGTTTTTATCACTTGAAAGTTACTTTTATTGGTCATTTTTATTAGTATTTTATTTTTTTCTAAATTACTGTCCTTTGTTATAACAAGCAATAAAGAAAATGAAACCTGTCTTTTTATGCATTGGCATTTTATGTGTGGTAGGAGTATCGACATTGGTACTCTATATCGGTAACGACTCAGATCCAAGTATTTGTAACATATCTGTTTAAGAAAAGTGGTTTAGTCGCATCCCTAGTTGATGTTATCCTTGAGCTCTTGGTGTGTGTTATAGGTCTTTGTAAAATACGTCAGCTATTAATTGCTTCTCCGAAGTGATTTGGTTTAGTTCACAAGCTTTTTAAACATTGACAAGGTTTCTTCAATGTTTTTCCACTACTACCTACTTAGCGTGGCCCGATTCGGCTCTATAAAGGTAACTAGTAATGGTTACATAGTCCCAGCGTCCTATTGAAACTCATATAACTGGGGTTCCAAGTGTGTGGAGTCGGGCTTGGCGTGGGGTCGGGGTCACTAGGTAGGTCACAGGAGCGACTCCATAACAATGCTACTTTAGGACCACCCGACTATATGAAAACCCCAACCAATAACTGTCACTCAATTGTCATGGAAAACCACCTGAACTGTGCAGAGGAGTGTTGCGCCTAGTCGAGCCATGCTGCTAGTGGAAAAGGCTGATAATGGAGTATAACAAGACAGCTAAGGGGTTAATTAAGAGACTCTAAGCACAAAAGAACATTTCAACAACTTCCTTCCCTACTTCATGATAAGAGTTTCCAAAAAAAGTTCAACAGGAGAGCAGGTTTGTTGCACTCAGCTTCATAGTTGCTCCAGCCTGCTTCACTAGAAGGAAGCTCATGCAGACACGAAGTTAATACTGCTTCACAGGATATACTTTTTAAAGAGGTGAGATCTTGTGGCATGAGATTTGTTGACCTTTTAGAAGTTAGTAAGTATGACCTTTCCTTATACCTTACAAGTCAAAATTAAACACAGTCTCACCCACCTCTGGTTTATGCATCTGTCAGCAAGTTGTGTCTCGTCCAGATGATTGTTACACCCATCACCCAGCTCCAAATCTAACTTTGGTTGGATACTCGTCTACTCTTGGCAGGATTCATAAAAACTGATTTGCTGCCAATGTTCTGTTTTTATTCATATTTCACAACATTTCCATTCATTTGAAGTCTTTGCTTTGGGAAGGTTATTCCAGAATATTACCCTGCTTTATCCTTGCCAGGAACCTGTTATGTGTTTAGGGTCATTGTTCTGTTATCATGTGCCAAAGTATCATTCAGCTGCCATTTTAAGGTGAGGAGCTGTAAAGTGGTCATTCCCTTTTAATCTTTTTTTTTTGGTAGCACTTGAATGTGTTAGTTTAGGAGCAGGCGTTAATTTCTCAGTCAGCATTCTGTCACTTCATGGTTACATATGGACAGCTACCCTGGGGTTCCAGCAGTTTCCAGTTCATGGCATGAATGGTCCATAATGGTTCCTAGGTTACCCACATACAGTATAATAATTAGTACATTCTAAGCTTGAACTCTGGAGTTGTCGAGAAATAGCTCTAAAGGACTTTGCCATATTCTTCAGAGTTCCTTGGACTGAGTTCTGGGTATTGGTCATTCCAGTGAATGTTATCAAATGAATCATTTTGAAATTGGCCTGTAACACTAGCTGTGCCTTGCATGCCATTCACTCATGAACACCAAGAACAAGTTAACAAGACTTGGATTTGTCCGGAAAAAGGACATTTTAAAACGCCCAGAGAAACTCAATAAAAGATTTAGATGAATGTATGTATACGTTTAGGCTTTTATGGATATTTTTGAGTTTTTGTGAAAAAGAGAAAATCCTCAAACATTTAAGACTTTTGCATCCATATCTGGTTCACCAACATCATTGTTGTTGTGGGTTTTTTTTAAGTTGTCTTTCTACTGGACAAAAGCTATGAATACTTCGAAGACTAAAATAAAAATGGCGATCCACTTATAATTAATTTATGTCAGTTTCACACACACATAGTTAATGTTTAATTTAGGAAAGCTTATTCTGTTCTGTATTGCCTGTCTTATATGAGGGCAACGCCAAAGTTATATAAAAACCCACCTCCTGGTCATTTTTAGTTTTTTTGTCCTATTTTTAAAAACAGTCAGTTTTGTTTACCATGTGACCTATAGGGCAATTTTTAGTTCATATTCACTGGAAATGTCACTCTTTTTTGAGTTCTTTCCTGAATCCTCATCAAATCGTGCACCAAACACTACGATACACTGCATATTCATTTAGTAATCACTCCAAGTAGTCATTAACAGTCAGTTTTTTTTGTTGCCAAAAGCATTCAAATGTGAACACTTAAGTTTTGTTAATCAAAACCTCTTAAATGGTAAGTAAAGAAATACGTTTTTATGCTGTTGGAGAATGAATGTTGCACTGTAATCTCAGTTAGATTGCAACAGTTTCATCAGACGACGATATGACCGACTCTGTATGTCTTGGAAGAAGATGATTAGACAGAATGAGTCACTGGAATACTCATGTCTGTTACTGGAGTTGATGTGAACACTGTGGGATTTGAGGTGACCTTCACCTCAGTGCAGTCAAGGCACACAGAGGCTTTTATGTTTGATTAACTAATTTAAATACAAACTAGTATAAAGTTAGGTTGACTTTTGGCAAGGACAACGCAGAGCTGCTCAAATCTCCAATTCTCCAAACCAAAACCAATTCTACCCGCCCCGCTTGAATCCACACGCTTGAACACATCTGTCAGCTGTCCTGCCTGACTTTCACTGTCTGTCCTCTTTCAGTTTTCTGTTGGAGAGAAAAACAGGAAGGAGATGAAATGCCAGGAAGAGAGAAGCACGATCTCCAGGGTGAAAGGAGATACAGACGGATAAAGCGAAATGCTCGGTGCGGTTCAGCCGTTTGTGGAGAGCAAAGTGCCAACTGCTGAACATGAAAAGTAAATGCTAAAAAAAGCGTGTAGAACTGGAGAAAACATTCATCTAGGCAGATGCAGTTTGCAGTGTGTCGGCTCAGCAGTGCGTGGTGTTAGCTCCGGGTGTAGTCATTGGGGAAAACTCTAGAGACTGCATGTCAGCTCGCTTTGCTGTGTTGGGTTTCAGCCTAGAGGGTATCAAAGACACACAGAGACAACACACTACCATCACAACACACTGGGACGGGCTACGAGAGGCAGACTGTGAAGATCTGGAATTTACCCTGTTTTGCAAGAAAAGCCAATGCCAAAAATGTGATGCCTCCTCTAACTGTTACTGTGACTAGATAATGGTCAGAGTTAAACTATTTTGTGAGAATATTCAGGTCTAACTTTGCCATGCAGAACAAAATTGTCAGGATGAAATGAATGAATTATTTAAATGAATTATTTAATCTTTGTTAGTTGACTTTTAAAAGGCTACTTGTGAAGAGTGAACCTGGACCACACTGGTGCAAACACAGATGGGCTAATCTGTCCGATTCTTCGGAGTTCATCCTTTAACATATCATGTGGTTTTTATCCATCTGGTACACTCTTCATCTTTGTTCTGACAATCCTTATTAAAAATGTGCATTCATCTAAATAATACAAAAATTCTCTTTATAGGTATGATTGTTAGTCTAGATCAGGCATCAGAAACCCTTACAACTTTTACTCATTTTTGCCTTTGGTCCACCTAAACACAGTTCTTTAGAATATTTGCAATGCCTTTTTATTATTTTTTATTTTTAAATTAAAGAAAACGTAAAAAAAATTCCAGCTTTGAAAAATCTAACTTTCTCATAAAAGGGAATTAATACATTTTCAAAAATGAAACCTTCAAATTTGTATAGCATGAAATTTTTATTTTTGCGGACTAAAGGCTAAACAATGACTTCTCAAAACCATTTACTACATAATGCACATTTGAAAAACCGCAATGGCTAACATTTATTTATGTATCGTTTTTGAAGATTGTTAAATACTTTATGATTTTGTGCCAAAGTCATTAAGAGCCACTTTCGGTTGCATACCTCTGGCCTAGATCATAAAGAAATATAATGTATATACCTATAATTTGATTTCTGCATGAATCACCCCAAAAATCTTTTTGAACTTGACATATCTGTCTTCATATTCCTTCTTTAACAACACTTTCAGTTTTCAATTTTTTCCTTCTTCATGATTAGGCTGTTTTTCAGTTTATGTCACCTTTGGCTCTTTATGTTGAGCTCTTGTTTATTTTCATTTTCATCAACTCTTAACAAAAATCGTTTTTAGTGTAGTCATAATGTAAAAATCCTGTAGTGATCTGGAAAGATGTTAATTCAGTAAACTTGTTTCCATAGAGGACAGGCCCGGTTACATAAATATGCACAGTGCACTGAAGCAGAATAGATGGATGAAGATCCCTCTCCTTCATTATCCTGATTTAGTAGATGAAGCGCTTGCATTCACTGGCTGCAGAAGCAGTAGACAACTTCCCCTCATTCTCCTCCTTATTCTTCACCCATCACACTCATGCAGGAGTTGGCCCAAGTGGTTGGGAAGTGGGAAATCTGGGTCTCTTTGGCTGATGCCTCTATCACTCGATCCCTGACTTAAAGGAAGATGGTGGATGGATCGATGACTGGGTTTCCTCTGTAACTATTAAAATATTTGATTTCACAAAGAATATAGCCTTTTATAGCTGCAGCTGTCAGTAATATTCATGATTTGACTGGCTTAGTTCAGCTCCATATTTACCGTTGGAAAACCTGTATGATTGTAACCCGTTCTTTTTTTGTGCTGCCTTTTAAATAAACAAATTTTTGACAAGCTGATTACAGCCAGCAGGACAACCAAACCAAGCATGTAAAGACTGTGGTGTTCTCACAGGAAGGCTCTGTAAACTGCTTTAAGTTAAGCATGCAATGTTGTTGTAGTAATCCTGGATCAGTGAGTGTGTGATTTAATTTTTTTTATTTTCTGTGTCTCCCCTCTGTCTTCTGGAATCTCCAGTTGGTCGTGGCAGATGGTCACTCATACTGAGACAGGTTCTGGTTGTGCTGAAGGTTTCTTTCTGTTCTTTTCTTTTCTCCTCTCATCACATGCTTGCTCAGTAGGATTGAGAAATTATATCCAATTAGAATAGTAAACTGAAAATGACTGTATTGTTTAATAACTTGGATGAATTTGATTATATGTATTTGACATGGAATCTTTCTGGAAGATTTATTGAATCATATTTTTATTCTAAAGTTTCTAGAGAAAGTTTTTGTTGTTGATTGGTGCTGTAAAAGTGAACAGAGTTGACTTATTGGGGCTGTTTTTGGGAAATATTTGAAGGAAGTTATTTCGGTTTCCTTACTTCTATTGTTCCTGAACATGAATGAAGGGAAAAGGAAAAAGACTTGCTGCATACATTTACATATTTATGAGTATATGCAAACACACATCTGTTTACCATTAAAAACACATGCAAGTAACAAGTTAAGCAGACAATAATGCAACTCATTCCACATGAGGAAAAAGTTAGCTTACTTTGCATTAGCTGTAAGCTACCTACTGACACAGATGCTTCGTTTGTTCTGCGTGTACCTCATTCCGATTGTCTTATATGTTGTGCAAAGAGAAGCCTTCTTTAAAAGTATTGTGCGAGCCATGGTTTTCTTAAATACTTACCCGATGGCAGACTTGGTCCTCTCTGGAGGACAATGTCTGTTACGATGTTAGATGTCTGTGTTCTGAGTTTTAGTTCGGTCTTTTGTTTATTCAGTTTACATTATCTTTTTAGTTTATTTCTAGGTGTTCTGTTATGTTTAACTTTAGGACTTTAAGGCACTTCATTGCTTCCATATTTTTCACTTTCTGCTCTTAGATGTTTTCACTTTTTTGTTTAATTGCTTTGGGATTTTATCTTTTATTTGTGTTTCCTTAGTTCTACAGTCTTTTTAAATTCTCTTTAACTTTATTTTCTCTAATTAGACAGTTCCCTCATTTACTTCTCCTTCCAGTATTTTTCTCTTCTGTTCTGTTTCTCTACTCTGTTCGCGGTGCTCTTGAGTTTCCCTTAGGTTTCTCCTTAGGTATCTTATCTCTAGTTACTTTCTAGTTTATCCCTCTTATCATTTATGATCGTTTTCTGTTTTCTCTCCTGTTTCTTCCTTTTCTGTTTTCTCCCTGCCATTCTTCTCATTGACCCATTGATTATCTCCAACTTATCTTTCCATCTCACCTGCAACTGCTTTCACTAGTTAGTCCTCAGGTTTCTCTGTGATTTCACACTCCTCCTCAGTGTACCTAAGCTCCCCATTTCTCTCAGTTCATTACTATTTCCTCGTTGTATATAGGGATGTGTATTGTTAAGAATCTGGCGATATGATATGTATCACGATACCGATGGAACGATACAATATATTACAATATATCACAATACAAAAAGTTATACTATATATTGTGATTTTCAGAACTGAATAGAACTTTAGAAAACCTACCACAGCATCCTAACCACTCAGACCTGTTTCATCCGTAACACATCCAGTTTTATTATTAGTTCTAGTTGATCCACTGGAACAACGGAGGTAAAAAAGCCACCAACTACCAGTCCTACTTTCAATTTTACTGCCAAAATTATTGTATCAGAATTTCATTAAAATTCTTAAAAATAAAAAATAAATTCTTTGCTTATGAATATTGATACAATATGATGACCTAAAATTCCACAATATATTTGCATATCAATATTTTCTTACATCCTTAGTTGTATACCCTGCCTGTTCTTTGGTCCCTGTATTTTTGATCAATTTTTGTCATCTGCTTGCCTTCATTAAACTCCCAAAACTAAATTCTGCTGCATTTTGCTCCTCATTCTATACCGAACCCTGACATGGCTCTTTCACCAGTGGCTGTGTTTGTTAGCAATGCTATGTCTGTTGGACAATGGAAAGCTTTTCCGGAGGTTTTTATGGTACAATAATTATGGACAAACCTACAACGGTTTCTATTGACAATAAGGTTGGGTGCTTCTACTGGGCCAAGGTTTCTCTGATTCAACCAGATGAGCTCAAGTATGAATGTGTCTTGCTTATGAGTGATGGCAGGATGGAGCAGGAGATGGGTAGACAGATCATGGCTTTGTCTACATTAATAACGGCATTGATCTTGTCTGTCAGGGTTAAGAAAGAGTCTAGCTGAGGTTGAAGCTCTTCATTACTTCCCCATTTAGTTTTCAACCCGCACCTCTATTGTTAAGACATAGAACTTGATCCAAAGAACAAGATCCTCAACGCGGGTGACTAAACTGATCTTACTCCATAGGGGGGCCAAGGTCTGCCCTTAATATACTGTAGGCAAAGATTTTCAATCATCTGGGGGAAACTTATAGTTAAGCTGCTGTTTTGTGGAGGAGAGAAAACAAGTTGGTTGACGTGGTTTAAGCATCTGATTGGAGATGGCTACCGTATACCCCCCCCCCCCCAGATTTTTTTCAGAGATGCCTCACTGAAAGTAGAGGTTGAAGGGAAGGTTTTTCCACTTACTCACTTAGACAAGTCCAGTCCCGATCAGCATATATCCATATGATGGGAGTGGTTTTAGGCCGGTGATTTGCCTCCTTTAATAAGTCATTATCTGCCCCAAAGCTCCTGCATTTAATCAATCTTTTGTTATTAACGGTTAGCACTATTCCCCTGTTAGTTCAGAATGTGATGTAAGCTTCTGGGGTTTTTACAGTTTTATAATCCAACCGATTTCAGCTTACACTAACAGGCGATTTTAAGCTGTCTGCGTAGGTTGCAGGATGGGGGCCTGTGGAAGCTGAACTTACTCCAATTGGTCATTTGGTTTTTGCAATTTGGAAACACGCAAACCATGTTGAAACTCTGTCTCTAATAATGCTCATCTGCGCAACAGAATGCACATTCTCCCATGACTCAGGTTAGAAAAGCGATTAGAACCAGATACCCTTTTACAGACAGTTTGACAGAATGACGGTTCTGTTACTTTGTGTGGTAACTGCTTAATTCTCTGACATTTCACTAATGAAGCTTTTTTTTAAATAAAGAAATAATCTCCAATAGCAAAAATAGTTGGTTTGTTTGGTTGAAATCACCATTTGAAAAACAGTCTTGGTAATAATGCCACTGTTTTCAAAATGCGTCCCCTTAAAGTCGCAGGGGACATATATGCAGGCCTAAACATTTTAGAAAACATACAAGTAAAGGTAATTGTTATTGATTGACACAACTGTTTTCCTGGTCCAGCAGAGCAGGAATAGCTCTAATGATTCTGTCATTATGCATGGTCACGAACTTTAATTTTTCACAGAGAGCTGAACTGATTACAGATCCTCTGATTCCCATTGCCTCGGCTGAAAGGAAAAAGTGTTAGTTGAGTTCATTCTCACAGTTCGATCATAAGGCCACTCCTGCTCTCATCATCATGTTTTCAGCATTATCAACACTTTGTTTTCACTCCATCTGGCACGTTGCATTACAAAGCCGGTGGGTGTGCCCTGACTTACCAAATAATTGACTGTTTGCAAGACACACATTTAAACTGTTGTGGTCTGTAAGAACAGGCTGATTTCAAGTGTGTGTTTCTGTCTGTAGAAGTGTGTGTGTGTGTGTGTGTGTGTGTGTGTGTGTGTGTGACGTATTTCAGCTCTTTTACGGAGAAGGAATTTTCTGTGACTGTGGGACCGGTGGAGATTCCTGGCACCACACACACTCACTTGCTGCTATGGCAACCCATATGCAGGACAAAACTCCCCCTAATCCCAAATCACCTCCTCCTAAAACCAAAAAAATTGTGTGTGAACATCTATTTCTCATGTTTTGGAGACATAAATCTGAGGCACATGCTAGTTTTTTGGTTTCATGTTTGAAACTGAGAATTGGTAAAAACCTCAAGTAAAAGTTATTTTACCAGTCAACTGAGGTAAGTACAAATATAGGGAAATAAATGTTGAATACAGCTTAACTTAGAGGGAAGAAAAGGCAAATTTATAGTATGTCCACCTTTGTGGTACTGAGAAGTATTTTCAATCATGTCATGGTTTCTATCTGGAAACAGACGGATTACTTACTCTCTGCTCTTGTTCATGGAGCCATAGATGGATAGATGACCTACAGCCGTGACAGTGCTCTGGTAGTCCTAGTAAAGTTGAGCCAAAACACAAAACTTTCAATTTATTGGTTTCTCTGCATCCAAACCCATGGTTTACAGCAAGTAATTAAGTAAACTTTATTTATATAGCACTTTTTACAGACAGGAGTCACAGAGCACTTTACAGAAAAAACAACTGAAAAGAACGATCATTTAAATAAAAAGCCAAATAAGTAACAATGAAATCCAGTAGGTGACTATAAAATACAGGTAAATGTTCCTGCTAAGGCTTCACAGCTTATACTCAATGCATTGTAATCTTGGTATTCACCCCTTCAACAAGTTGGCTAATTGATCTATGATTGAGGCTTTGATTTGGAGCCAATGCCCTACTCTTGTCTGTATTACTCTTGTCTCTGAATAATCTACCAAATCTGGTAATTAACAGAATCATTATCATATATTTGCAGTATTGTGAGGGACTCTTGCCAGAGTCAAGACAGCACTATGGTGTCTAGAAACATGGATAGTCTATAAACAGGCTTAATGATGATGTCTTTCCTTGTATACAAACATTCAGTAGAGTGAAGGCTGGGCTGGGGTGCAAGAAATACCTCAGTAGAGCAGAAAATGCATTCTTCTATGTATCTATTTTCTATAAATGCTTAACTCTTGCAGGATTGGGGGAGGTTGGTGATGAACTGAAGTGGACACTCGGGGATTACCTTTAGAACTAAGGAAACAGTCTCACCTACAGCATGTTTAGATGGCAGAGAGCTTACTTGGTCTTAAACCGATGTGAAGGGCCCCTCAGAAAGGTGTGCGGTCGCTAATTGGATTACTTGAGTAATCATCTTTGTGCCTGTGTTCTTTTGGGTTAAACTAAAATTACATTCATTCAGCATCTGCTCTTCTGTTTGCGTTCGTCTCGTTTTGCTGGACAACAGCCTGCAGTCGTTTGTTGTACTTTTCAACAAGTCTCTGACATGTCCCCTGAGAAAACCCATCCTATTCATCATTGGCAAATCTCTCCTTCAGATTTCATAGCTTTCTGGCATGAGCATTTGTCTTTCTCGTCGACCAACACAATTTCAGTGAGATTCTAGTTCTAGTTCTTCACCAGCAGGTCATTGTTATGCTGGTAGACAAAGCAACAATTTTTCTTAGAATCTTCAAATTTTTATCTTTTTATGCTATTCCTTCTATCTTGACAATGGTTCCTATGTTTCACAATGGGGACAATGTTATTTTTTAGTAACAGGGAGAACCTTGTGGTTCTCCAGGGTTTAGTTTTGTTCTCAACTTGTTATACGAAATGATGGTGAATTAGATAAAAAAATGACCTTAAAACTTTCAAGAGTAAAATAAATAATTTCTGTGAAATTATTGCAGGTTTCCAGAGTTTAAGCAGGAATGCACCAATCCACATTTCTTTATTCTGATACAGATATCTGAGATTCATATTCTGTCTATACAAATCCAATTGAATTACACAAACTGTATGTCAACCATGCACTAGTACAGCAAAAATAATAACCAATAGCTTTACAAGCTTGGCCAAACATGAAATAAAATAGTAACAATAAGCCATTTCGGTATTGCGATGTGCGCAATGCATTCTGGAGTTTTGGACCCCAAACAGGCAGAAGCGAACATACATATAGATAGGGAAAGCTGCAAAATTGAATGGTTGAAAAACGACGAACTTAAAACATATATTTGCTGAAGAGGGCTGTCTGTGTCCACAAAGCATAAGAACAAATTCTGTGCACCAGCGTGTGCAGCTACAGCGCAGAAACTACAGATTGTTTTTGACGAAAGAAGAAGAAAGGGACGTTTTTCTGGGTGATTACGGAGTGACAATCCTAGAACCACAAACGCTGTTAGATGGTTGGGAAGAAGGGAATTTTGTCATGCAAAAGTTTTCTCAGTTACTTTTCATCTCAGAGCTCCTGGAGGCAGGATGTGCTGTATCATCCTTTCCATGTCCTTGCCATTAAATATACGGCTAGCAGTTAGCATGTAGCTTATTAGCTTCCGTCGTGCCCCGTCTTACAATTTTTATTTTTGAATGGGATTTTTACTTGTTAGAAGCAGTAAGAGCCCTGATAAGGCTCTAAACATCGACTTCCAGCAGTAGGCTATGCTAGGTCTGCGTGCTATTGACTATGCTACCAAAACTGAAACTGTTAGATCTAGATGATCAACAGAAATTTCGAACAATCAACATGTTTAATCACACATTTCTTATTTGTTTATCCACCTTACACATCTTTTCAGATCCTTCTTTTCTGTATGTAATGTATATAAAATAAATGGTGGTTCATTACAAGGATCGGTCTCATTCATACACTGGTGCGTTTTGCATTTTCCACCATTTAATGTGGTAACTACCATTTCCATAGCCAAACACAAGAAAAGCCTCCACTCTCTCTCGCTGCTTTAAGCGAATCAACAAGCATGGCGTTGTTGCGACTGAGAGCCTAAATGTTTCGTTCCAAAATGAAATTCCTCATCCATTCTATGGAACTGGTTTGGTTTGTTATCAGTCAACAAAGAGCAAATGAAACATAATTTTCAAACTTTGCAGGGAGAGCGTCAAGGCAAGTGATCGCAACACCAATTGTTTAACCACTTGAAGAGAAGGTATACCAAATAATGCAATGAGCCATCTGGCAGCTAAAGCTATAAAGCCGACTGCAGCAGCAGTGGCTAGCGCTCCTTCTTAGTTCAGCAAACGCTAGAAAAAAAATCATAAAACTTACCCCCTACGACACAGATGACAAACAATCTGTGCAGTTGCCAAGCTTCCTTTTTTCCCCAAACACCGCCATTGCACGCATGTACACTGAATGCGCAGAGAGTTGCAGGGAATATTAACAATATGTTTGGATGGATGGAAGAATATTTAGAACTGCTTACATTATGTACTACCTTCATTATCTTATGTAGCAGCAGCACTTTGTATGCTGTTGTGTTTTTACACTACATTGTTATTACTTACATTTTTACTAGGCAGCTTTATGTGTGCCTGTTTATAATATCAGCATTCTGTAAAAACATTTGAACCATTTAAAGCTGCATTTACCCCATTGTATGAGGATTATTAATTGGCGTATTATAGATTGCACATTTTTTCAGCTGCATATTAGTCTTTTATTTTAAAAGATTTGATTTTACTCTATGTTCTTAATATTTTTTTAAACTAAAGTAAGTTCATCTTTTCTTTCTGTTTTATTAGACAAGACAAGATCAAATTTTGACATAATACATTTGAATACGTTTATGATTTAGATGTATTTGTCATTGAGTATATTTAAAAAATATATATATATATATATATAGTTTCATTCGGATCTTTATGTGCATTTCTATCATCTCTGAAAGACATATCAGTATTTTAGCCCTGTGTTGGTTATCCTTAATTTGAATTAATTAATTTATTTAATGTTTCTCGTCTTTAATCTGCAATTTAAGATGTGTTGGTGATCATTAAAAAAAAAATCGTGATAAAATTGAAATCGTGATAATATAACGGAAAAATCGTGATATTCTGTTTTTGCCATATCACCCACCCCTAACCACAACACAATGAGTACAGGGCATATTTGAAAAGTCAGCCAAAAACAGCCTTTAAGAGGCTTTAATAGGCTCAGTGTTAACGAAAACACACGCATGCATACGCTGTTTACAGTGGAGCCCGGGGTTTGTTTGGGGATCAAAAGCTGTGACCGTGGGCCCAAGCCGCATTCGTGAGCATGCACACTCGCAATACCAATATGGCTTATCTTCAGCCGGTTCAGTCAGAGGAAACATGACTAAAGAAAAGGTAGTCGCGGGGGCAGTAGCCTATGCAGAGAGACCCAGACTTCCCTCTCCCCGGCCAATTGGGCCAGCTCCTCGGGAGGAATCCCGAGGCGTTCCCAGGCCAGGATGCCCGAGCCACCTCAACTGGCTCCTCTCGATGTGGAGGAGCAGCGACTTTACTCTGAGCCCCTTCCGGATGACCTAGCTCCTCACCCTATCTCTAAGGGAGAGCCCAGCCACCCTACGGAGGAAACTCATTTCTGTATCCGTGATCTCGTTCTTTCGGTCACCACCCAGAGTGCATGACCATAGATGAGGGTAGGAATGTAGATCGACCGGTAAATCAAGAGCTTTGCGTTTTGGCCCAGCTCTCTCTTCACCACGACAGACCGGTACAGCGCCCGCATAACTGCAGATGCCTTACCAATCCATCCATCGATCTCCCGCTTCATTTTTCCATCATTCATGAACAACACCCCCAGATACTTGAACTCCTCCACTTGAGGAAGGACCCCATCCCCGACCCGGAGAAGGCACTGTACCCTTTTCCGGCTCAAGACCATGGTCTTAGATTTGGGGGTGCTGATCCTCATCTCAGCCGCTTCACACTCGGCTGCGAACCGCTCCAACGAGCGCTGTAGATCAGGTTCAGATGAAGCCAACAGGACCAAATCATCTGCGAAAAGCAGCGACTCGATCCTGAGGTCACCAAAACGGATCCCCTCAACACCTTGGCTGTGCCTAGAAATCCTGTCCATAAATGTTATAAACAAGATCGGTGACAAAGTGCAACCTTGGCGGAGTCCAGCTCTCACGGGAAACGAGTCCGACTTACTGCCGGCAATGCGAACCAAACTCTGACACCGGTTATACAGGGACCTAACAGCCCGTATCAAAGGGCCTGGTACCCCATACTCCCGGAGAACCCCCCACAGGACTCCCCGAGGGACACGGTCGAACGACTTCTCCAAGTCCACAAAGCACATGTAGACCAGTTCGGCGAACTCCCACGCACCCTCCAGGACCCTGCTGAGGGTGTAGAGCTGGTCAAGTGTTCCACGGCCAGGACGAAAACCGCATTGTTCCTCCTGAATCCGAGGTTCGACTATCCGTCTGACCCTCCTCTCCAGAACCCCTGAATAGACCTTACCAGGGAAGCTCAGAAGTGTGATCCCCCTATAGTTGGAACACACTCTGTGGTCCACCTTTTTAAAGAGGAGGACCACCACCCCTGTCTGCCAATCCAAGGGAACTGCCCCCGATGTCCATGCAATATTGCAGAGCCACGTTAACCAACACAGCCCTACAACATCCAGAGCCTTGAGGAAATCCGGACGAATCTAATCCACCGCTGGAGCCTTGCCACCAAGGAGCTTTTTAACAACCTCAGTGACCTCAGCACCAGAGATTGGAGAGCCAAATTCCCCAGACTCTGCTTCCTAACAGGAAGGCCTATATCACAATATATAAAGTAAAATAAACTAATTAAAGGAACTGAAAATTGAATTTAATCTTTCTGAGACACAATCCACTCTAGTCTCTTGAATGTTGTATCTACTTCCTTGAAATGCTGATACATCTCACCCCTGAGGATATTTAAAGTTGCTTTTGATTTTTTAATGTCACAACATTGGTTTCAGGCTTTTGTAGATGAATCTTCTGAATGTGCAGATGTGACAAAGCTCCCAGCATTCATTCATGCAGTCACATATTTAGAACAGACAATAGAGCCACTGATGTTTTCATTTTCAGTTTTTGACCTTGAGAATATTTCAAGACTCAAAGACTTCTGATGAAAAGGCATTCTAATTACTCTGCATTAGTGTGTTCATGATGAATTGGTGTCAGCAGGTGTATGCTTACATTGGAAAAATAGACCTTGTATCTTTATGCCTGCAAACTAACAAATGCTTCATTTTTAAATATTTTGCCAGGTGTTTGGAAGAAACTACCTAACATCACTTTACCCCCTCCTCATATTCACTGCCGTCATATGCGGTTTTTCAGCCATAAGCTTTGCAGAATGACATATGAGAACATGTTGCAGTAGAAGACAATTAAGAATGATAATGACATGAAGGGTGGCAGGTTTAGGGTGCAGTGAACAAGTGAAAAGGACAGGCAGGTGCATTCCATCTCACAAATCATTCTTAATCATCATGTGGGAGTAGTGAGAGGAGATGCACCCTGGAGTAATAAAGGCCTGCTGCTTACAGTAAAAGCATTCCAAGAAAAAATAACATTCTGTTGATGCTGAATACCTGTTTAAAACCATGAGTAAGAACATTTTTATTTCAAATGCAGATTTTAGTCTCTCCAGTTTATACTCGATGTTAATGAGACTTTTCCTGATCCATGTTGACAGATGTTGAATTAAATAATTATCATAAGTAATTCAATGCATGTTCAAGCAGAGACAAAATGGAGCCAATTTCCAGTTTAACATTTATTTTGAACAGATTAACAAATTGCAGTTTTACAGAGGAATTTTGCCCCCGTCGTTCCTCTGTGGTCCAGATTTAAAGAAATCTGAACAATTAACTGATCTTCATTTCACAGCTTTATAGACAACCGGGCCTCTAGGCGTTTCTAATCTCTCCAATCAGAACATTTTCATACAGTGTCTTAGCCATGATTTGCTGTCAGAGAATCCTGGAGTCAGAAGATGGGTCGTCTCTGTTCTGGGTCAAAGGTTCATTATAAAGAATTATGGTTTTATGGCTATCTGCTTCTCTAAAACTTTTCTCCCAGTTTCTTATCTAAACATCCTGCTTTTACAGCTTTGCAATTTAAACTCACCCCAGAGTTCTTAAAAGCTTACCCATAACAATATCCCCATTTTTACAACCATGCAAACTATATAAACAGTACCTTCTGAATAATAAAAGTTTAAAACTTATGCAGAATTACCACAATTCCCTCTTTCAATCTTTTTTTGAAAATAGATTGATTTTAAGATCAAAACCTGTAAAGCATTTTGAGAATGCAAGAAATCAAATCCAAGAAATTTCATCAGTTTACTAAAATTCAAAACACAAACTATTAAAGTACCTTTTTTAACCTTAACTCCCATTACTCAAAAAATGTAAATCTGTTAATTATAAATTCACCCTCTTTTGGCATTAACCAAAAAATTTATTTTAACAATTCCCACAAACTAAATTCAAAACCCAAAATGTATAAGAATGTCTTACATGTGAAGAGATAATTAAATCTGACTTGATACATGTTAATACTGTGGAAGAAGCTTAGAAAATCCATGAACAAATACATTCTTACTATGTTATATTCTGAAATAAATCAAACTTAAAGTGTTAAGAAACCTGTGAAATAGAAGGTATTAAGAACCCTTTAAAATGTAATCCTCGAGTCTATTTAGTCTTTCCTCTAGTAGACCCTGTTGTTTATTAATGCAAACCTTAATACAACCTTAAAAACAACTGGAAATTAAGAAATCCTGAAAATTAACTGATTAAAAATTCTTTAAGAAACCCTCTTAGGCAGTGTTACCACTCTTCACTTGTGAATAAAAATAGTTAAACAACCTGTAAAATGCAAGAAAATGATTAATAAATGTTCAGTCTTTATATTTGTATTCTGTTCTTCTTTCTTCACTCTCGTTGTACCCCACCATGGCACCTTGCTGCTGCGAGAGCGATGTACAGAGCTGATCAGTGTGGAGGGCTCCTATTTTTTAGTGTTCCAGTTTTACTCCCATGTATACAGTAACCACTCTCTGAAATGCCAATTACTTCATTAATTGAGCATTTCCCCCAATAAACACAAATCCACAGCTGGCCCCACTTCCAAATAGCTTCAGCTTCCGTTTCAGCTTGGTCAAAACCTTCTTGGCCCTCTTTAGGTAGATTCCTGCTGATCCTCGACCAGGCTCGTCGTTTCCGTGAAGCTGCATTCAGTCCATGTCTATAAAAGAATTGTCTTTTCCAAATCAAATCACAATCAGATGATTACAATAATAATCCCTCTTTAATGGTAAATTACTCCCGTAATTGACCATTCCCAAACACAGCCAATTCATTCAGGTGCAGGAAGATGCGATCTGATGCTATTAAAAAAACCTGGTATGGAATCAAATGATTAATTTAACATTTACGTATTGTTTCTAAATTCTTCCTTACAGCTTAACAAAACCCATAGCATGTGTCATAATAGCCAGAAATATATCCCATAAGTACGCAAAAACTAACTTAGTTAGCCTGAGTTTTTCACACTTTAGCTGTCAGACCCTGTAAATCCTCCAAGTATAAATTAATAAAAACTAAACCTATAAATTTAAAGTGTCCAATTTATCTTCTTTCTCCAAACCTGAGCATGGGACCAGAGCCAGGTTTTCCCATCCAGCACCCGACAGGCCTGTCCTACTGGGGCAGCAGCTCTGTGCTCTCCCCATTCTCCTCAGTGCCTGCTGTGGATAAAGCCAAGAACGTTTGTTAATCTCAGCAAATTGTCTCCTGCATTGTTGTGAAAGGCAGTTATGACAAGTTTCCACAGATAAGCAGACCAGACATTTCATCCAGTCCACACAAGCCTTTGGAGTGCGTCAACAGTGGAGAAACAGCCATTCACGTCCCATGCCCTAATTTGGCAAATCAATATAATGTTATTTAGTTTTAGCAAACATGCCCAGACTTGGTAGATCTATGGTCTGATCACAAATACAATCAAAAGTATAGAAAAACGCAGGTTAACCTCTATCAGTCAGTCTTACCCACTCTGCAAATTCTTCCATCACCCCCACAACTTCCTTCCTGGGCAATACATTTCAGTGTCAGCAGTCTCCAATTCCTTGAGGTGAGAAAAATATCTGAAAATTAATCAGTAAGATCAGTAGGCTCTATGTTGATGTCCTGCAAAATATGGTGTCTGAAAGCAAACATAACTCTTATGTCATAATGTCGATTCCTCAGATATAAACTGCATTGATACCATTCACTAATTCTTTTCTTCAAAGTTTAGTGGTCTGTTCCCAAAGTAAATAGATAACTAAAATAAAATTAAAAAACAAAAAGGCTGGATTTTTCTGTTAGATATTGCTAAAACACCACTAAAACATTGTAATAACAAAAATAAAGGCAATAACCATCTGCAAAGGTTCTATCCCCTTTTTTTCTGTCCCTCTTACAAAAAGTCGCTATGGAAAAGTGGCTCTCCTGGTTTCGCTTCACTGAGGTTGAGACGAATAGCTCATATTGAACTAAACCCCTTTGTAATCAGACTTCACACCACTTTTCCCCGACTCTGTCCCTTTAATCAATTAATAATTTCTGCTAATATAAGTATGCTACTTACATTGAGATAACTGTTGTTGGTGTTGAAAAAGGTTACCTGTGAAGCTTCTCCCATCTGAGCAATTACCAATAACGATCCAGTCTCCACTCCCCATCACTTAGTGTACTGGATCTCTATCAAGCTGGCTCAGACAAAAATTATCAAAATTAAAAACATCAAATGTTTAAAACAAAACCAGAGAACAGTACTGACTGATAACACAACATAGTTTACAAAAACAGTCTTCAGTTTGCTATACTTCAAATTCTATCCATATTTCTAAAGAAAAATCCAAGATTTAAATCACTGACAAAACAGCTTCCCTATAAATATTGCCAAGCCTAAAGTACTGTTTTTTCTTTAACACAATCCAATATCAATTCAAAGCAACTTTTGCTTATATGATTCCTCTTTAAACAAACACAAATGTGCTCACTTGCCCAAATATTCTTGATTGTAAATAATGAAAACATTTCATACCTCAAAAACATCTGTCAGAGTCTGTGAAGTGAATCAAACATAGTCAAACTGATTTTTTCAACTAAAACTCCTCTTAAATTTTGTAGGATACATAGTAGTCTAATTCCCCTTAGCAGTAAAACAAAAAAATTCAATAAAGGAGGTTCAAGAGATGAGATTTCTCTAAACAACAACTAGTCGCATTAAAAATAAAAAATAAAAACCAGCACTTTTTCAGTATCCCAATTATCCTCTCAAACTTCTTTTTGTTGCTCCAATGATAAACACCAAATTGAATTGAAGCTTCTAGAAATGTCAAATAAATTACCACTGAATCATGTTTTTCTTTAATCCAGCATCTCCAATTAACATTTTCCAAAGTTCTCATTAATAAGCAGACCGCAATTCAGAAATCTGGGTCAGAATCCAAATCAATACAAATATATAAATTTTGAGAGAGAGAGAGGAAAAAATAAAAATAAAAATAAAAATAAGAAAAAATAAAGAAAATAAAATCAAAAATCTAAATAAATTGTCAGTTACAGAGTCCCCACTAATCAAATGGTATATTATGCCATTATTCTATGATCAGAACTGTTCTAAAATGTTTTAGGACCTGTAAATTTACTCTCAGCATCAAGTAGACTAGCTAACAATCAATAAAGAACATCTGAAAGATTAATCTTAAATTTTAAAACTAAAACCGATTCTTATTTGTTAAAACAAAATGTGCATTCAAATATATGGTAAAAATTATTTCAATGTAGCTGGTCCAATCACATTTTGCCTCTACACGATCAGAATAAATGAATTTAGAATTTACTTCTTACTTCAAAATTAAACCATCATTTTCGATCACCGTGATATTCATTACTTTCAATCCTTAGACCAATTCAAATTTATCCCCAGCCTGTTTAAAAACAAACTGATTACTTAAAGATGACTCTGTGTTTTAATGTTTTCTTTTTTTCAAACTCAAACATTCAAATCCCACTAGTTTATAAACTATCACTATGATAAGTGTTGTTTTGCATGGTAAAAACATTTAATTTGTAACGGAATTGAAATGTGCTGGGTTATTTCTTGAGCCCCAGTTGAATTTTGATAACTCCAATAAGCATTTAGTGTCCACAAAATCCTTAAGAATGTTCAATTGTGTAAATAATTTAACACCAGTCTCCTTTAGGTCATTCATTCAGAGACTAAGCTATATTTCTAAAGTCTATAGAGCCATCAGAAATAAGCCAAACATAATTTTAGCATAAATGATACTTATTTAAATCACAGACTCATTTTCTGTACCATTCAACACGGTGCTTATTAAAATAATTTAAACCAGTTTGTTGCTTTCCAATTAACACCGTTTGCTTTTCGTTAAATTCTTATAATTACTACTTATAGCTTTATCTTTATTTAGGCCAACTTAACAACTCCTGCTTAGATCAATAAAAAAGCAAAAAATCCACCTATTTAAAGATTCAAAAAATGCATCTTTTATTTTGACTATAAACTCCCTTCTTTTTAATTTTAAAGATGAAATCAAAAATTAAAACTACACCAAGTCAGAATCGACTCATGAGTAACTGTTCTTAGTCATTTGCGTTTAATTGTAACATGCATAATTATCCCAAATAAATTTACATGCTCTCCTCATGGTTTTGCTCTCCTCGTAAAACCAGTTAACCAAATTCAGCATGTACTTCTTAATCTTTAATCTCCGTACCGTAACAGTGCAGTCAAATGTGAAACACCTTAAAAAATTGCCCTTCGTAGAAAATGTGCTAAAACATTGCCTAAGTTATCTTGAGGCCGTTTTACATCCTAATTAACCAGAAAAATTTAACAAAATCCAAATTCGTTTAAGTCTTAACAAGGCAATCGTCTGCAGGAGTCTGTAATCACTTTCTATCCAAAATCAACTTTTAGCTTGCAACACATAGAACATGCAGTTAGCCACCACCGCTAGGTTAGCACAACAGCCTATAGCAACGTGCTACCGTTAGCTTTCTTTGTGAAACTAAACGTTATACAGTACAAAACGTACGGCGAAAACACTCCAGAACATCGCAACACACACTTTAGAAGATGACTTACCGCAATACCAGGACTTAATCCGCACAAGTTATACCACGTCACCAAACTTTAATTCGGCATGAACAAAAAATCTCCTGTTCTTCCACGCGGACTGAAACATATGTCCCCAATTTCAGCCGTTCCGCACAGCAAACACCGATTCTACAACGTCCGTTACAGCCCAAAACCATTAACAAAAAACACAACATTATAAGCGGTGACTTTTAGACCGTATTAATCATTTTATCGCGGAGGTTTAGACCAATCTGTTATAAGTTCCGTAGTCCGCTTTGAGAAATTTCCTGGCACCGGCCTCCAGAAAACCACTCAAAAGACTCGAACAGATGGCAGAAAACCGCCTACTACCACTAATTTATTTATCAAAACATATAGTCAAAACTGTCGTATGTTAGCCACGCTATCAAGCAAAAACTCACACAGAATTAGCTCCGCCATAGCACCTAGCTTAGGGCGGCCACCCAGATGGCCTGTCGTAAATGTTCACAACTAATTCTTATAGATATTTAATTACCGTTATCCATCATCCACAGTTAGATATTCATTTATGTATTTTAATTTATTTATTATACTCGAGTTCATCATTTATACAATAACATTTTAACACAAAACGCAACATCACCAGCACGTCTCGCCAAGCGCCTGCGTAAAAAACATCTCACACACACATAGTAATACACCCTTGTACAAGCAGAAATTAAAACACTAACCTCATCGGAGCTCACCAAAAAAACAATGCCGGACCATTAACACAATTCCCGTTCGTGGTGCTCAGCCACGCGTCTGGAAGTACACGCAGCCCCACTCCCAGGTCAGCCGTCCAGCAGTCGGAGGGCGCCACAGGCCCTGCCGCTGCCATATCGCTCGCAGCCTGGAAGCTCCCAAATAGCGTCCTATTCTGGGCAGAGTGGCCAACTCGTCGAGTTCCGATCCGCACCGTGGCTCCAATTTGAGTCGTTGAAGATATCGGTCCGTCTGCTCCACTGTCCGCCCCGGAGAACAAGCAGCCCGCACCGGGCGCGCAGAGTAAAAAACTCCATCTCCCAGCATGCACCGGTGTTCCTCTACGGAGCAAAAAGAAGGACTAAATCCTGCTCAGAAACAGGAAAACAGACAGCCGATCAAGTCTCAACACTCCGGGCATGCAATAGTCAATCTGGCCAAAACAAAAAACATATTTAACTTGCATGACAACATTACCCAATGTTAGATTAACCAATCAATAGAATTAAAAAACTACGCAACTCTGCGCAAATTGTCAATAGAGCAAATACATGTCCGTTTATTAACTTAAAAAAATAACTGGATTTTGGTCTAAAACTCTGCACACAGTCAAGGTCACCATTTGTTGAATTAAATAATTATCATAAGTAATTCAATGCATGTTCAAGCAGAGACAAAATGGAGCCAATTTCCAGTTTAACATTTATTTTGAACAGATTAACAAATTGCAGTTTTACAGAGGAATTTTGCCCCCGCCGTTCCTCTGTGGTCCAGATTTAAAGAAATCTGAACAATTAACTGATCTTCATTTCACAGCTTTATAGACAACCGGGCCTCTAGGCGTTTCTAATCTCTCCAATCAGAACATTTTCATACAGTGTCTTAGCCATGATTTGCTGTCAGAGAATCCTGGAGTCAGAAGATGGGTCGTCTCTGTTCTGGGTCAAAGGTTCATTATAAAGAATTATGGTTTTATGGCTATCTGCTTCTCTAAAACTTTTCTCCCAGTTTCTTATCTAAACATCCTGCTTTTACAGCTTGCAATAAAACTCACCCCAGAGTTTTATGACTTAAAAGCTTACCTGCATAAACAATAGTGACAGACCCATTTTTACAACCATGCAAACTATATAAACAGTCTTTTACCTTCTGAATAATAAAAGTTTAAACCTTATGCAGAATTACCACACAGACCGGTCATTTTGATGTTCTTCTTGGAGAACTGTGCCTGTGAGCAAGGCTGTCTGTTTGTTTATTAAATTGTCGAGAGCAATAACCAGTGCTAGGCAAGTTAAAATATTTTTAAATGTATTTTATATTACAGGTAACAGCATCAAAAAGCAATATGTTTATATGACATATTACTGTCTCAAAAATGTAACTGATTTGCACTACTTTAAGTTACTTTTGGCAAAATATCTTAGATTTGTATCTCCATTTGAAAATAGGGTAACTTATCAATTATATTTTACACAAGTGGACTCCACAAATACTGTATTTTTAACACTATTTTATTAAACTTCAAGTCTCAACTGACTACATGTAATCTAACTCATGTAAATGTTAAATCACATTAAAAGAAAGAGCTGAAAGCACTCATGACAAAGATTTGTGTTTAGGTGTTATAATGAGACTTGTGAGTCCTTCAACACGTGGTTAGAGGTTTAGGGAAATGGTGCGAATAATGCCTCCCAGTTAATGTACAGGTGATTTTAATTTTTCCCTCAGCCATCCTGGTTCCCTGATGTTTTGGTTTTATGAGACAGGAAATGTACCGTGAATCTTCTATGGTGTCCAACTTGTATCAAACTTGATTTGGGCAGCTGCTTTAGTTGAACGGGAAATTTTTTTTAAAGGGAAAGTTTGTTTTATTTCAACCTGAACCTTATTTTTAGAATTTATTCTGCTCATTTACTCACCCAGACAAGTTTGGAGCTACTTGGAGTCCTTCGGAAGAAGTTATATCCAGTCTGATGTATGAAATACGACAGCCTTTCTGTTATCTGACGTCTTCCCCAAGCTGCTGCCTTGTGGGTGGTTCTGATCGCTTCATAGACAGAACAGGGCAGCTGCTGAAATTTCCTTCATACCGTCCGTGTCGCAACAAATGTGCTGGGGAGTAAATGGTGCACATAGCTGGCAGATTTATTTGTGTTTGTGACTGGCACCAATGTTGCTGTATGTCATATGAACTCAAAAACTATGAGAAGGCTGAAAAAGGTCAGAGATCTTCTACTAAAATGACAGAAAAGCTAAAGATTAAAGTATACACTTTATTTTAAGTGTCTTTGTGAATCTGGTAATATTTATTTTAATTATTACATTTAAAATACAAAAAATACTTATTTTCACAGAATATAATCATAGATTTTTGTCTAACATTTGTCCGTTGCAACTTAAAAATTGAGCTATTTTTGTTACAGGTTTATTCTAATACTGAGGAGTTACTTATTTTCAAAGGTTTCAGGGTCATTTTTTATTCTTGTTGACTTGTCAAAGACTATCTGAAATTTATTTATTTATTCTTCCAAACAACATAGAGAAGGAACACTTCAAATATGTTAAAATCTAAAGTCTAACCAAACTGTTTCAGGACCAGACTTAGCATCCTCCTTTTTGGAAATAAAAATATGGTTACCTAAATATGTAAACAACTGTTGAAAGTCAGGCTTAAGTGGAAAAAGTTGAAAACCAATGCTGTAATTCATAATTCACTGAATTTTTAAAAATAATGTATACATTTATAAATAGGATGTGTATTGACAAGAATCAGGTGATATGACATGTATCACGATACAGAGGAAACAATACGACATATCAAGATGAGTAACAATGAGAAATACTTTATATTGCGAATTTCAAAACTGAATTTAACGTTAGAAAACCTGTCACAGCATCCTAAACACTCCAATATGCTTTATCCATAACTCATCCAGTTTTATTACTAGTTCTAGTTGATCCACTGGAACGAAGGAGGTAAAAAAGCCACAAACTACCAGTCCTACTTTCAGTTTTACTGTCAAAATGATTGTGGTGTCAGAATTTTATTTAAATTCTGAACAATAAAAAAATCGATTCTTTGCTCTTGAATATCGATATAATAAGATTGTGACATAAAATATTGTGATATATTTGCCATCCATCCATCATCTTCCGCTTATCCGGGGTCGGGTCGCGGGGGCAGTAGCCTAAGCAAAGAGGCCCAGACTTCCCTCTCCCCGGCTACTTGGGCCAGCTCCTCGGGAGGAATCCCGAGGCGTTCCCAGGCCAGCTGGGAGACATAATCCCTCCAGCGGGTCCTGGGTCTTCCCCTGGGTCTCCTCCCGGTGGGACGTGCCCAGAACACCTCACCAGGGAGGCGTCCAGGAGGCATCCTGACCAGATGCCCGAGCCACCTCAACTGGCTCCTCTCGATGTGGAGGAGCAGCGGCTCTACTCTGAGCCCCCTCCGGATGACCGAGCTTCTCACCCTATCTCTAAGGGAGAGCCCAGCCACCCTACGGAGGAAACTCATTTCAGCCGCCTGTATCCGCGATCTCGTTCTTTCGGTCACCACCCAGCGTTCGTGACCATAGATGAGGGTAGGAACGTAGATCGACCGGTAAATTGAGAGCTTTGCCTTTCGGCTCAGCTCTCTCTTCACCACGACAGACCGGTACAGCGCCCGCATAACTGCAGACGCCTTACCAATCCGTCCATCGATCTCCCGCTCCATTTTTCCCTCATTCGTGAACAAGACCCCCAGATACCTAAACTCCCCCACTTGAGGAAGGACCTCATCCCCGACCCGGAGAAGGCACTCTACCCTTTTCCGGCTCAAGACCATGGTCTCGGATTTGGAGGTGCTGATCCTCATCCCAGCCACTTCACACTCGGCTGCGAACCGCTCCAACGAGAGCTGTAGATCACATTCAGATGAAGCCAACAAGACCACATCATCTGCGAAGAGCAGAGACTCGATCCTGAGGTCACCAAAACGGATCGCCTCAACACCTTGGCTGCGCCTAGAAATCCTGTCCATAAATGTTATGAACAGGACCGGTGACAAAGGGCAACCTGGGCGGAGTCCAGCTCTCACCGGAAATGAGTCCGATTTACTGCCAGCAATGCGAACCAGACTCTGACACCGTTCATATAGGGACCTAACAGCCTCCTCTCCAGAACCCCCGAATAGACCTTACCAGGGAGGCTCAGAAGTGTGATCCCCCTATAGTATGAACACACTCTGTGGTCCCCCTTTTTAAAGAGGGGGACCACCACCCCGGTCTGCCAATCCAAGGGAACTGCCCCCGATGTCCACGCAATATTGCAGAGCCGCGTCAACCAACACAGCCCTACAACATCCAGAGCCTTGAGGAACTCCGGCCGAATCTCATCCACCCCCGGTGCCTTGCCACCAAGGAGCTTTTTAACAACCTCAGTGACTTCAGCACCAGAGATTGGAGAGCCCGTACCAGAGTCCTCAGAATCTGCTTCCAAACAGGAAGGCGTGTCGGTGGGATTGAGGAGGTCTTCGAAGTATTCCATCCACCGACCCAAAACGTCCCGCGTTGAGGTCAGCAGCTCACCGCCCCCACTGTAAACAGTGTTGGTGGCAGACCGTTTCCCCCCCCTGAGATGCCGGATGGTGGACCAGAATCGCTTCGAAGCCATACGGAAGTCGTTCTACATGGTCTCTCCAAACTCCTCCCACGCCCGAGTTTTTGCCTCAGCGACCATCCGAGCCGCACTCCGCTTGGCCTGCCGGTACCTATCAGCTGCTTCCGGAGTCCCACAGGCTAAAAAGGCTCGATAGGACTCCTTCTTTAGCTTGACAGCATCCCTCACCGTTGGTGTCCACCATCGGGTTCGAGGGTTGCCGCCGCGACAGGCACCGACTACCTTACGGCCACAACTACGGTCAGCCGCTTCGACAATGGAGGCACGTAACATGGCCCATTCAGACTCAATGTCCCCCGCCTCCCCCGGGACGTGTTTGAAGTTCTGCCGGAGGTGAGAGTTGAAACCCCTTCTGACAGGAGGTCTGTCCGGCGTCCTCCCCCACCACCGGAGCCGACTCACCACCAGGTAGTGGTCGGTGGATAGCTCCGCCCCTCTCTTCACCCGAGTGTCCAAAACATGCGGCCGCAGGTCCGATGAAACGACAACCAGGTCGATCATCGAGCTGCGGCCTAGGGTGTCCTGATGCCAAGTGCACACATGAACACCCTTATGCTTGTACATGGTGTTTGTTATGGACAATCCATGACGTGCACAGAAGTCCAACAACAAAACACCGCTCGGGTTCAGATCGGGGGGGCCATACCGCCCAACCACGCCTCTCCAGGTCTCACTGTCACTGCCCACGTGAGCGTTGAAATCCCCCAGCAGAATGAGGGAGTCCCCAGAAGGAGCACTCTCCAGCACCCCCTCCAAGGACTCCAAGAAGGGTGGGTAATCTGCACTACCGTTTGGTGCATAAGCACAAACAATAGTCAGAACCCGTCCCCCCACCCGCAGGCGGAGGGAGGCTACCCTCTCATTCACCGGGGTAAACCCCAACGTATAGGCGCCGAGATGGGGGGCAACAAGTATGCCCACCCCAGCTCGGCGCCTCTCACCGGGGGAAACGCCAGAGTGGAAGAGAGTCCAACCCCTCTCGAGGAGACGGGTTCCAGAGCCAGAGCCATGCGTCGAGGCAAGGCCGACGATGTCCAGTCGGAACCTTTCAACCTCGCACACCAGCTCCGGCTCCTTCCCCACCAGAGAGGTGACGTTCCACGTCCCAAGAGCCAGCTTCTGCAGTCGAGGATCGGACCGCCAAGGTCCCCGCCTTCGGCCACCGCCCATCTTGCATTGCACCCGACCCCTATGGCCCCTCCCACAGGTGGTGAGCTCATGGGAAGGGGGGCCCATGTTTCCTCTTCGGGCTAAGCCCGGCCGGGCCCCATAGGTAAAGGCCCGGCCACCAGGCGCTCGCCAACGTGCCCCACCTCCAGGCCTGGCTCCAGAGTGGGGCCCCGGTGACCCGCGTCCGGGCGAGGGAACACTTGGTCCAACGCTGTCATTCATCATAGGGGTTTTTTGTATATCAATATTTTCTTACATCCCTAATTTATAATTTATCATTTTAAATGTATTTTTTCCTTATTTTTTTGTTGTACAGCTGTGCTGAATCTATTTGTTAAATGAATTGGTGTTACAAATAATTAATTTCACATTTAATAAATGACTGATATATCCTGTCCGTCTGTTAAATTATTCCATTCCTAGATAATTTATTGAATTTTTAAACATTCATTTTACTGACCTGTCTTTATCCCACACACGTTTCATGACACATTTTATCATCAGTTTTTATTTAGTGTATTTACTTCCATCTGTTGTTTAATGGTCGGATAAGTGATAGCGATCCATTATTCTGATGCTCTGTCTTTAGCCCCGCTTGGCATCCCTGTACAAGAATTTGTCATTTTTCTTCAACACTGTGCTGCATGATTTATAACTTCTATATAGAACTGAAATCCTTATAAAATAAATACAACCTCCACATGTTTTGCACCTGTGTTTACATAACCAGATAAGACTCTCAGCGCAGTAGCTGGGACAGCCCCTGGACCACACACAGCACAACCCAGAATACTTCTGTGGTGGAGCTAATGTAATCAGATTCTGAGCTTCAGGGTAAAACTAATACAGTTTTTTTTAAATCACTGAGTTGATGAAATATCGGCACATCCCATGTCTCAAGAACCAAACAGCAGGGAATTGTTTATTCCTTAGAGTATTTCTCTGCTGCCATTCAACCCTAGACTTTATTTTAAAAAGATGAGCAAAACCATACAGAACATAAATATGGGTAAATATGCCTTTTTTTAAACATAATTTTCCTTTTTTTGAGATTCTATATTAATGTTTAATGTTACATATTTGACATTAGTTCTTTAGTCCTTTCGTTCTTTCTTGTAGAAAAAATATATTTGATATTTAACAGTTGCGTTAACGCAGTTAATAAGTTGTTTGCTAATTATCAGAGTTTTTTTTTTTTGATTGAGTTTGAGCCTAAAAAGGGTACAATAGTAACTCTGGTGTTAAGCTTTCCCATTATCTGCTGACAGTCTCACTTGTAAAATGTCAGTGCGGTATTTGAACTGTTAGTATTGATAGTAGCTGCTTCCTTACCGACTTATGAAATACCAGAATTGCAAATGTTGCTAGCTAGTTTTTGGAGAAAATTTAGCATAATGGTACAATTTGAGGGACTTTTATATTCATTTTATTAACTTTTCCAAACAAAAATGGTTCTATTTAAACGCCAAAATCAACTTCTTTTTGTTGATAAACTGTATAAACGAGTCTATGAGGGCACAGTCTACATGTCGGATCATTATTTTATATATTTTAGTACACTTACTGAAAATATTAATTTTGTACCAAAAACTATTAGTTTAGTGCCCCAAGTGGTTAAACAGTTACACTGCACTGGAATTCCCTACAATTGGAATCCTGCATTGCTAATGGCTCAGTTCGGGTTATTGACGTAGGCTTGGAATAGTGACGACAGTTACTCTTTAAGTTTTTTAAAACAGGAATATAAATTTAGGGGCACAGTCCCTTTAATTGTAAACGGCTATTCTTGGACTGTTTTCTTAGAGAGTTCAGTTGTTCACCAATACCACTACGTCATATTGGTCCCACTTTCTAGTAATATTACTTTCTTGTTTGTTTGCTTTATGTGTGGCCACAAAAATGTCTTTCTTGAACAATAAGGAAGAAGAAATGTCATTTAAGATGTTTCACAGATATTATCCTCCTAACTCTCATCCTCACAGATTTAAATGTGATACTAATACTGAATTTCTGTGAGAATCACAGACAAACCAAAACACCTTTTGGAGCCAGTTATCAAATTTACTTCACAGTTGCTTAAATTTTTCTCTACTTTGGAGAAATGCGTTTTTGTTTGCACCATTTCCGATAACAAAACAAGTTCTCAAGTTTATACGATTAACCTGCTGATATATTTGAATGGGAAAGCTGAATTATCCAATCATGAGTCTAGCCTGAGCTAATCTTTCATTTATAAAATAATGACCTGTGATTGGCTGGGGGCCTGTCCAGGGTGTACTCTGCTTCTAGCTCCATGACTGCTGGACATAGACCCAGACCTGTAGAATCCTGCTTGGTGAAACTGGAATAGAGCAGGGCTCTGCAACCCTTACAATCCAGTGAGACACTTTTCTCCTCAGTCAAGAGAAATAAAACTAATTTTAGAACTGAAAATGTTCTATGTTTTTTTTAAAAGACAACTTATAATTTTTGATATACATCTACTATAGGGAATTTGGTGTCATGTTAAAAGAAACACAATTTTATTTCTATTTTAGGTTTTAAAATAAACTAAACCATAAAACCTTTGCAAAAACATGAAGGTCCGAAGAACCACCTCCTGTTATAGAGCTACAGGTTCCATCTACACGGCAATCTTAACACCATGGTCACAACGTGATGAGGTTTGCTTTAGACAGAACGCTATACTTTATTAAACTTAAAGCATTGGGCGGTCGACCAACAGTTTCGACCAGCAGTTGAGTTTTCAGCAACTTTAAAACACTAAATTGAGACCTTGATCTGACGGTTCTGGTTCAGAACATTCTCTCTAGTCTTAAGTAAACTGAGGTGGTTTTTTTTCAGACACATTCTTAGTGGACCAAGTTTCACCCTTGACTGCTTGCTTTTCCTGCTCCTCTTCCTTACCAGTAAACACAGGACATAAATTCAAGCTACAGCCTGAAACTCATTGTATTTCTTATTCAGCCATCAACCAAAGCTGAACATAGGGTGGGTGTTGTGGACGTGTGGGCCCTTGTCCCTGGCTCTGAGCCCTACCCTATCACTCTAAGAACTACCATCACATGAGTAAACACAACATTTAAAAGTTAAATGGCTGTCGGATGTTTAGCAGGGAGGGGTCAGGAAACATACAAACATCACTCATTACATAACTGAGAACCCTGTTTTTTTTGTAGTTTTCGTTTCTACAAACCATTAATTCCCTGTCAACATCAGCAGATCTACAAACAAACTGGACATAAACGTTTCACTGCTGCACATGTCCCTGTGTGGGTTTCTGCTGAGGTCATGGAGCTCCCAGACATGCTGGCTGAAGTTGACTCAGCTCACATGCTCCATGAAGTCCTTCTCATTCAGACACTTTGGCTCTCCTCTGCTGGATCTGTTCTACAGACGTCATAGCTCTCTGTCCAGCACTCATTTCCTGTACGTCACCCATGACCTATGACCTTGAATTTGGCCACCCAATGTTTCCTTGGATTCCAAGAGGAAAGATATACTTATGTATTTTTATGCAGATATGTATAAATACATTTGGATTTTGACGTATGATTGTTTAGCAAACAGTTTTGTAGTTTACATGGTAAGCAGTGGAAATGATTAAAAATCAGGAAATACAAACTTACGAGTTGCCAAATTTGAAACTTTTGGAGAAGGAGGGAAGGTTTTATAACAATAGCAGCCAAGCAACTTAATTTGAGAGAAAAAAAAGATGATTCTGGAGATTTTCTTCAGTCTCTACTTTTGATTTGTAATTGAAATAACCAATGTGGAAAAAATGTCACATACAGGTGCTGGTCATAAAATTAGAATATTGTGAAAAAGTTTATTTATTTCAGTCATTCCATTCAAAAAGTGAAACTTGTATATTAGATTAATTCATTACACACAGACTGATATATTTCAAATGTTTATTTCTTTTAATTTTGATGATTATACCTGATAACTAATGAAAGTCCCAAATTCAGTATCTCAGACAGTTAGAATGTTGTGATAATGTTCAATTTTGTAGAAACCTGGTGTTACACTCTAATCAGATAAGTAACTCAAACACCTACAAAAGTCTTAAAGCGGTCTCTAGTTCTGTAAGCTACAAATATCAGGAAGGTTGCTGACTTGACAGCTGTCCAAAAGACGACCATTGGCACCTCGGAAAAGGAGGGCAAGACACAAAAAAGTCATTGCTAAAGAGGCTGGCTGTTCACAGAGCTCTGTGTCCAATCAGCACAAATAGAGAAGCAAAGGGAAAGACAAGATGTGGTAGAAAAAAAAGTGTACAAGCAATAGGGATAAACACATAACACCTGAGCGGTTCTACAGATCGATCGACTCCATGCCACGCCGCATTGCTGCACTAATCCAGGCTAAAGGAGCCCAACTAAATATTGAGTGCTGCATATGATCATACTCTTCATGTTCATACTTTTCAGTTAGCCAACATTTCTCAAAATTATTTTTTTGCATTGGTCTTTGTTGATATTCTAATTTTCTGAGATACTAAATTTTAGATTTTCATTAATTGTCAGTTATAATCATAGAAATAAAAAGAAATAAACATCTGAAATATATCAGTCTGTGTGTAGTAAATGAATCTAAGATACGAGTTTCACTTTTTGAATATAAGATGAATCCAAAATCATAATACTTTATACTAAATCTGTAGTAGTGTCTCACATTTTGCACAGAATTTCTGCAGAAATCAGTTCAATTCAGTTTATTTATATAGCACAAAATCATAACAGATATCACCTCAAAGCATTTTACAAGAAAAAACATTTCTATTCAGTTGTACAAACATTCCCATCAGTTACAAAGTTTCTATGGAAGGAATCCCAGCAGATTGTGTTGAGTCGTCAATGAGGTTGTGCCCAGAACATGCAGACCCCACCCACAGTAATCCCTCAATAATACTTCATACTGAGCAAGCATGCAGCGACAGTGGAAAGGAAAAACTCCCCTTTAACAGGAAGAAACCTGCTGCAGAACCACCACAAGAACCTGGCTCAGTACAAGTGGTTATCTGCCTTTATCGTCTGGGTTTTAAAATTCTGTAAATTTACTACTGAAAATTCTCTGGAATGGACATCCCACCAAGTTAAGCTTAAGGTCAGACTTTACAGTGGTCAGAAAAAGCTCCAGCTGGAAGTCTGTAAGCTATTATTTTAAAGAAGTGAAATATTTTGACCAAAAGTAGCATACTTGGGTAAAAACAAATACATCATATCAGCTATAAGTAATGGGTATTGTGAAGCACAGTGGTGGAGGGTTGATGTTCTGGGCTTGTTTTACAGTCAGAGAACCTTGACTCCCTAAATTTTCTTTTTAGCAAAACTTACAAAAATATTTCCATTCAACAGTATCATGAACCCTGTGAAATTAGATTTTTTCATACCTGTATTGTTTTACCAGTCTTCTTTAAATTGGTATATTAGTGTAACATTTAAAACACCTAAATCCCTTGGGAAAATCCAGATTTATTTGCTCTCATCTACAGATTAATCACCACCATATTTTATTTTTTACACTCAATTCCATTTTAATAAATTGCGTTCTGTGATTTTGTGTGTGATTTTTTTCAGCACAACGGGCATGAGAGAACCCTAAACACAATATACTTGGGTCAAATGTGCTGGTATCATGGCAACAGCTTAAAACCTTTTTGCAGTTTGTTAAATTATATTTTTTATTTTTATGTTTTTGGTGTTTAAACTTTTAAAAGAGGCAGCTATACATGTTTTAGAGGAGGACTCAAGTATCCATGGATTTCAGCCATTCACAGGCAGATTCAGCTTTAATTCATTTAATTGGTGAGAAATGTAGTTTTAAAGGGTACTCACTTAAAAAAAGGTCCTGATATCATTAACTTTATGAAAAAGGGTTAAGTTACACCTGTTTTACCTGAGTGTTATTCTATTCTCTTTGATAATAATTTAAAGATGTCCATTCTGACAACAGAAATGGCAGAAACAATGTTTTGTTGAATAATGCTAGTTTTTAATCATGACTTTTATTATGGTGCCTTCAAAAAACCCCGAATTAATTCAGTTTTCTTACAACTCTTCCCATTGAAACGAGGGAATCTCATCCTCTCCTGGGTCTGGTTCTAGGACTCTTAGCTGCTACTTTGTTGGAGAAGCTGCTGCAGAAGTTCTGGGTGTAAAATCAGCTCCCAGCTTCAAGGATCTATTCAGATTTTAAAAGGAGCTCATTAAAATAATTACAGCTCCTCTAGCATGATGATAGCCTGCCCTGCTGCTGCAGGAATGGGTGCATCATTAAGAGTCTATTTTCTCCTAGAATCATCATGCTGTCTCCATGAATAGCAGCATTTTTTTTGTCATAGGTGCTAACATTGCATATGGTCATTTTTCCTACCTATGTTTTGACTGATAAAATCACATTTAGATGAAATTACTTTTATTTCCAAACCAAACCGTGCTGCGCTGGCTGAGTGGGATCGAACCAACCCAAGAATTGAGCACTTAATCCTGCATAAGAAGCTGAAACAAGTTTAATTTCTTTTCCTTTTACCTTCTTTTTTAACCAGTAACCATGCACTGAGATTAAAAATCTTCTTTACAGGAGATTCATGCCATAACAGGATGTTATTCTTACTGCATGTGTAAAGACATGTTGCCTGGGTCAGAAGACAAACAGCCCAAATAGCCACTGCTCTCTCTCTCTCTCTCTCTCTCTCTCTCTCTCTCTATATATATATATATATATTATTATATATATATATATAATATATTATATATATATATATATATATATATATATATATATATCCAACTATAGGCCCATTTCTAGTCTCCCATTTGTATTAAAAGTTCTTGAGAAACTGGACCACTAAGCATTATTACCTCTTTGAAAGATGCCAATCCAGTTTCAGGTCCGCTCACAGCACAGAGACTGCCCTTGTCAGTGTAACAAACAACCTCCTCATGTCATCTGATGGTGGCTCTCCTTCTCTCATCTTCCTCCTGGTCCTTTCTGCCGCATTTTATACTTTCCACCACGGCATTCTTTTAAACCGGCTCCACCTCACCATCGGACTCAATGACCCTGCTCTCAGTTGGTTCAAGTCATACCTCACAAACCAGACAGATTACATCTCCCTGGGTCACTCCAAATCACATCCACACACAGTTACCTGCAGTTTCCCCCAGGGATCTGTTCTTGGCCTTATCCTCTTCCTCCTCTACCTCACCCCCCTTGGCCATCAGCTGTCACAAAATTTCATTCCACTGCTATGCTGATGACATACAGCTTTAGGTAAACGCCACAGCTGAAACCCCATCCTCACAGTGATCCCCATCAAAACTCTCTTCCTGTCTAGAAGAGTTAAAGGCATGGATGGAGCACAACTTCCTCCAACTTAAACAGCTCTAAAACCGAAGCCATACTGATTGACACTCCTCACCAGACCAAATCATCATCCATAACTAGCATCACCTTCTCTGACTCCAACACCCCCCTTTCATCAACAGTCTCTCATCTTGCTGTAAAAATGGACTCCAAACTCACTTTTATAGCCCATATAAATCACCTCTGCAGCATTTCCAAACTCTGCCCCATTCTGTCCTCCTCAGATGCTGAAAAGCTGCTTCATGGCTTTCTCTCCTCCAGACTGGACTACTGTAACACATTTCTCCTTGGCATCCCTAGCAGGAGTTTGCAGAGGCTTCAGTAGATCCAATACTCTGCAGCTAGGATCCTGATGAGAGTGCTGACACACGAGCATATAACCCCCATTCTCCACTCCATCCACTGGCCTCCCATCTCCACCAGGATGGAATACAAGGATTCCCTCCCCACTTACCAATGAATCCATGGATACGCCCCCACCCCACCTCAAAGAAATTATCAATCCACTAAACACAACACACTCCCTTCGCTCCACTCACTCAAACCTCCTCCACATGCCCAGAACCAGACTGAGGACCATGGGAGATGGGGCCTTCTGTGATGCTGCCCCACGTCTGGGGAATTCCCTCCCTGACACCTCGAGGGCACCACAATCCGCCGACTGTTTTAATGTCTTAAGACATTTCTTTTTAGCAAAGCTTTTGGTCCCCTTTAGATGTTTTTTTAAAACCTTTTTTATTTTATGTTTGCCTTTTCCTTAAACTACTCATCTGTTTTTGTTTTTAACCTGTGGAACTTTAATATCTATGATGTAAAGTGTTTTACATATTAAATGTATTATTATTATTATTATTATTATTATTATTATTATTATGCTCACTAACTACACTGTCCATACGAAGACTGTGTGGCTGACAGACGTACTGCACATCCATCAGGCAATCTTCTGTTCAGTCAGAATTGTGCAACACACTCAGAGCTCAGATTCAGATATTTGCTGTGCACCACTTTACTGTTTCTACTTTTTATTTTCTTGACATGCATGAAGCCTTTCTGCTGTACAGGCCTGTTAGTGTGACACTGGCCTGAAGATGACAGTCAGAGAGATCACAATCCTATTAGTCCTCCTTTCCACCTGAGGAGTGATGATCTGTCACAGTGAGAAGATTTTCCTTAGCCAACTGTTGACAGGATTATCGAGACTCTGCTTTCACTCGTACTGCTACTAAGTTTACACACCTCTTTTCTCTTCTAGGAATTTAAAATGCTGTTTACCAATAGCCCTACAGACTGTAAATTCAGTCTCGATCTTGACCTGCTGAAAATGTAAGAGTAATACCGAAGCAGATCAATTTTGTAGTAAACGAGGTCTGAGTTTGTTTGGCATTTCTTTTTGAGAAAAAAGGCCTCCGCGTTAGTGCTAGACATGCTGCCTAACTGAGTAAATAAAAACAAGAGCTAAAAAACAAGAACCAGAGCCACATTATAAGTAGATATAAGATCATTTCTATTATACCTATTAAATGAAAGCTTTGATCATTCTGTCTGAATATGTGCAGAGTATTGCAGTGCAATAACTCTTCTATCACCATTCTAAAGTATAAAAGTTGTTTTTAAGAGCACTGAATATTGACATCTGATCTACATTTATAAAGCTTGCTTCAAACCAAAGTTACGTACACACAGTTCTCAGTGAGTGGATACTGTTTGTAACTTCAGCTGAATTTGGCCCTTATGAATGTGGTTCTATAAGATCCACAGACAAATTTAAACAAGTAAAGTTTGCACCAGTAAAGTTAAAATGCTACACATCACAGACTGTGTTTTAAGGAATAAATAAACAATATACACCAAACAAGTCCAGGTGTAAATTTGGAAAAAATGTCGAGGGAGTTTAATATGAGATTTCATAGCTTTTTTTTTGTTGCAACAGGTGACTTTTTTCCTAAAGAGTTGTCGGAATATTACAAAGCGTTGTTGTCTTTCCAAACTGCAGATATAATTTAATAATTTCAGAATAGTTTGAGTGCTTTAATCTTTCTCAGGATTTTTTTCACAACTATCAAACACTTAAAAACGAAAAATGTATTTTCTGGTTTTTAACATCAACAGCCAGAAGCTAAGAGTATCTACAGTAGCTTCATCAACTCTTGGTTTTGTTTTACCTCCTTGTACAGTAATGCCATTAATGCCGACGTAGTTATGTAAAGGAGACACTAATTAAAGTACATTTAAACATTGATGAGACACACAGTTAAGGTCACTATTTATAGATTAAACACAGCTCTTAGGGACATTCCTTTACCAATTAATGATAATTCTCCAGCTCCTGTGGTAGTGCTCACCTCCTTTCTTAAGGACAATCCACTCATGCTGCATCTCATGGTACACCTCCACTAAGAGGTTTAAATAAAGAATGTCCCAGTAGTAAAGCTAGATTAATTTTGATCTAAGGACTTGTTATAAGGGATGTTCGATATTGGCTTTTCTACCGATATCCAATATACCGATATAGCGTAACTCATAATTTCCGATACCGATATAAACCGATACCGATATGTGGGTACCCTCCCTCATAAAAAACAAAAACTACTAAACCCTTTTAGGTAACCACAATATAATATCTTGTATAATGCATACTTTTTAAAAACGTTTTAAAAATTTATAAAATGTAATAAGTACTAGAATTTTAGTTAGGCAATTGAAAAAGGTGCCATTTTTATTTTGTCTTTAAAAGTAGCTGGAACATTTTCTCACACAGAGAATACTGACAAAGGCCCACCACTCAGGACAAATTTCTACTGTTAGAAAATGTAACCAACATTATACCTTTATAGCATTGAGGTAAAATGGAAACAAACGAAACAAGAATAAAAAAATAAAAAACCAGCAAACATTTAAGCAGGGCCAATAATTTGCCTACTTTGGGTATTATAATCTTAAAAATAAAGTGGTTTTAAACACTGCATTAATTTAGCTCTACATGGAACTGGCCAGTGGCCATAATTTAATACAATCAACCAACAACATTGACTTAATTAGCCATCTTTCAAGTAACCAAAGCTAATTAAAACAGTGTCACAAAGAGGAAACAGTGACAGATTAGAGCCCAGTAAACAAAATTCAGTCCTTTGTTAAAGTTATCTTTAAAATTTATTTTTAAATTTCTACTTTTAGAAAATGTAAACAACATTATACCTTTGTGGCTGATGATGTCACCAAGTGCGCCCGATAGACGGTCAAGGTTGGCCCAGAAGAAGCCTTTTGATAAATTGAAAGTTATCTCAAACAACTAATATCTCAAAAACTAAACCTAAAATCTGTCATATTTTTACATTCTGAGAGAGAAAAGAAGTAGCTGAAGAGTTTAATGTATAATATGTGTATGGTGTGAAAAACTCATCTTATGAAAAAAATAAAAACCGATACCAATAATTTCCAAAATTACATTTTAATGCCAATATCGGCCGATAATGACTTCAGGCCGATAATATCGGACATCCCTACTTTTTATGTGTACTCATTGGCCTTCACTTTTTAATGCTCAAATCTGACCCAAAGGCTTCCATGAGGATTTGTCACACAGATTCCTTTATTAAAGTTCTGATTGATTAAACCTCATGATGTACACGATCAATGAGAATACATAAAAACCCCACATTTACAGTACTTGCCAACATTACTCAAGCGTTGCATGCATCATCTGCTATGTGGTACATGTGCAAACTTTTGGTTGTATCATAGCCGGTATGGTGGAGTAACTATGCCGATGTCACCCTCACAGATCCCCCCTGTCCTCCTGGAATGGACAGAGGGTGAATATAGGAGGGGAAAGGTATTTTGCCTTCACCTGTCCGGTATATTTCAAGAAAATATTTTTTAGAGGTGTGGAAGTCTTTTCATAAGTCTGATAGATCATGATTGCTGTTATGTCCCTTTGACTGACTGGTTAGCGTGCATGATTTTCTCCTGGGAGTCCAGGGATACAATCCTGGCGGTGCGTTTGTTTGGCACTTTGTCACAAAAGAACTCATGAAAACAAGCACCTGCTGCAACACACAAAGAAACATTTTGTTATACGTTGTGAATATATATGACATACATAAAATTGTCTGTTTTACTGTTATTTGTACATATCTGTACCTACAATATAGGAAAGCAAATTTTATGTATTTCACATATATTCAAAACCTGTATCAAAAGATATATTAAAACTAGTGGTGGGCATAGATTATTATTTTTTTAAATCTAGATTAATCTCATATGGTAATTAAACTAGATTATTCTAGATTAAAATGGTTTATTTGAATTCTGCCGAAGGCATTCAGAATATGAATGCTACCCAACAAATAACTAAAAGTAAGTCTATGAGAATGGGTTTCTCAAGCCAGGTGACAAATTAAACCAGGGCAGTGTTTCCCTTTTACATACTCATTACCATGGTACTACGCCACCGCAGAAATTCCAGCCACACGCCTACAAAATGCAAACCTGTCAACCTGTAGGCTAAGTAGTTTGCGTAGCAAGTATGTAATTTAACTACGTACGCTGGTACAACTCACCCCTCTACGAAAAATAAATCTGCGGACATGTGACAACATGATGTAGCAGTTTCCTTCCGCTCTCTGTCGGTCCTTTGATTATTCCACTGTACGGAAAACAATTCACTCACGCTTAGTTCTAGAGCCGGCTGGTTTATTTAGCACCGTTGTGCATCGGTCTGAGGACAAAGCTTTTCTGTTCCTCTCTGTCTCTGCCTGATGCTCTTCCTGGCTTCAGACAAACACCTTCCAAGACGCTCCAAACGGACTAACACACACATGGACACACTCTGCTTCTCTTCATCTCATTATGTCCCACCTTCCTTCATGTAGCCTCAAAGCCTAATCTGATCAGCAGCCTTTGTCTATTGCAGATTCCTCAGCTGATAGGACTCACTGTCAGATGGTTTTCTCTGTATAGTTTTGCACCTGGACTGGATGAACGATGAGTTCTGTTAAAAATGTGTAGCACTACTGTTATTCTTTAAGCACTGATGAGATCTTAAGGAATTTAAAGGCACAATAACTGTTACTTCATCTAAAAAGGCAGTTCTTACCACTAAAGATAGTAAAAATGAATCAAACCTTTGGCACAAATCTTGAGCTTTTTGGATATGTACTAACATGCTAATAATATATATAATAATATACATAAATGCCTAAAACATATATATAATATTTCTAACAGTCTAATTTAAAGCTGATAGAAAAGGCAGACCGTTTCACCTTCAACTCAAGATTGAGTTTTTATTCAAGAATGGGTTCCAGTGAGAAATGGTTGTGTAATCTGCTGCAGTGTGCAGGAGCAAAGTTATTTTCTATCAGCCATTCACCAAAACGAACACGAAAAATAAAAACTTGATTAAGCTGGTCACAAAAGCAGCTGAAGGTACTTCAGATGCACCTCAAGGTTATAGGTAGTTTATTTGTACAGTGCCTGTTATGTCACGGTATTTTACAAAAAAAATACTCAATTTATTATACATACAGACGGATTCCAAGTTTACTGCATACTTTCCAAATTTACCTGGTTACAAAACATGTAGGCCCGTTCCATTTATTAATCCAATTGTTCAAGGAAACCCAGCAGCTTGCATTGAGTCATTGACTCACAGCATTCAGTCCTCCTAGACCAACATGTAGTGATAGTAGATAGTCGCCTGCATGGGGAGCCTAAGCCCCGCCCTTCTACTTGCGGTCCATGGGTCCCCTACTACCAAAAAAATTAATGAAAGTCAATGGAGCAAATAAATTTATTTTCTGATCCAGTTTGAAATGCACCGCGGATTAAACATATGATGTCCGTGAATTTTAAAGACTAATTTTGATTCAGAGAAATGCTGTTACTTTAGGTTTTGTGTAAAAACGTTTAGCAGACTACAACTGCAGAAGAAGGAGAGCGAGAGTCAAAGCCTCCAGAACAAAGAAAGGAGTATAAAAAACAGAGAAAACCTCTATAAATCTGACCATGTGGAAAGTAGCAGCTATGTCGGGGTTAAAGCAGTCGGTGGAGTGAGAGCCAGCATGGAGGAGAAGCTCTACAAGCTCTAGGTGAGTGTTTTACGTGCTATAGCTAGTGTTAGCCAAATAACGTCATGCATGCAACCTCTGACTTCCGATTTGTAGGCATTTTAATTGTGAAATTTTACAATTAGGTAAATTCCAAATCACTGTACAAACACAGTAGAAATGTACATCATTCGTTATAATTTAAATCTAAGTATGTATCTAACATATGTGGGATTCAGAACGTAAGAAAAAGCGGACCAGAAAATAAATGTTATTGCTCCACTGACTTCCATTCATTATTTTTTAGGCCATGGGACCCACGGGCCAATAGGAAGGGGAGGAGACTTAGGCTCCCCGTTGTGTTGTAGACTTCACAGCAATCCTTCATACTGAACAAGCATGTAGTGACAGAGGAGAGGAAAAATTCCCCTTTAACAAGAAGAAACCTTTGAAGGATGCCTGTCATTTTGGCAGATTATGATTCACGCACCCAATCCTTTGATGCATATGAATTTTACGTACAGAATACAGAAAACTCAATCAATAAAAAAAAAGAAAAAAAAAAAGAAAAAACATAATTTCCAGTGAGAAAATTCAAATATAGCCTGAGAACCACACCCTGTATGTGTCCTACAATTTGTTAACCCGGAGGCTTTGAAATGTGGCTGACAGATACAGCCGGTAGGGTAGAGACGTTCCAAAGAGCCCGTTGTTGTGCCTGCCACCACTCGTTTCAGCAGTATTTTCTCCCTCCAGAGTTTGCAAGTCAGAACACGGCTCCTTTAGAGAGTATTTCAGACTTCTGATTTTTATTATTCAAATGTTCCCTGATTTTCAAACACTGCACAAAGCACCCCTTAATGCCTCAAACCGTTTTTTTAAACCCATTTGAAGATTTGCAGATGTTTGATGTAACAAAACCAAAAGTAAGATATGCTTCTTCATATTTTTGTACTTTTTGGCTTGGAATTAAGTTAGTTTAGAAGCAGGTTTCATTATTTTTTATGTTCTGCTTTGCTTTAATGAAGGAACCTCGTCAAAAACCCATTAACTATGTGAGCACTGTCCAAACATTCATTCATCCCCCCCGCCCCCTCTTTGGGAACCATTACTGTTGTTAATGACTGGTAGGCCCTTTACCATACCTTAGCTTTGGCTGAACTTACGCCACTGGCAGAACCGGGACCTGGTTTCGTACAAGCAGCCATCTGCCACGACAGACAGGACAGACCAGACACAAAAAGAACAGAAGCACTGATCCAGGATTTCTGCAAATTACGTTAGGTGCTGTAGTAGCTCCTTTAGTTGCTTCATCTAGGAGAGAAACCCAACTGAACAGAGATCAGATCATATAAAGCTGAGGTTTGAGGCTGAAATAACATCAAATAATGCAAAATTGGAGAGTAGTAGGAGTATGGGGAAAAGAGGTCAGTTTTTTGTTATAGTGCATTTTTTTATGACTGATGTTTTAATTTGGGACTAGTTTGTTTAGACAGTAATGAGAAAGCAGTATCACAGCCGCTTCGTAACCATTTTAGACCAATCTGGTGGCAGAGTTTAACCAACGTGATGACGTACGCGGATCTGGAGAGCGCACGAACATACTTTTAAAAAGTGTATACAAGACCAAGTAAAAATGTATGTACCTCTTAGCTGCATTGATCATCCATGATACACAAACAAGAGATAGATTTCAGATGGATAATGGATGAATTTTTCAGTCTCCCACCACCTGTACTGGGTCGAGGGAGCATCCTAGCAAACAGCTGGGAATCCTGATGATATTATCTAATCGCTTCGTCTCAGCTGTAGATAAGCTGCTGCTCCAACAGACACCATAGAAGATGGCTGATTCCACCACAGAGTCAGAAAAGGTCTAAAGGAGTGCTCCCTGCACTGCAGAAAAACACAGTCTCCTCAGCTGGTCTGACCCTTCCTATTGAGAGAATCATGGATTTGGCTTCAGTCCGGTTTATTGTTCAGCTGAACATCCAGGTACGTAGAAGAATCAACCATCTCGCTGTCCACTCCCTGGATGTTCACCAGTGACCGTGTAGAGGGTCTGCACCTGTGGAAATCCACTCCCAGTTCCTCAGTTAGTTACTCAAATATAATTAATTATTGTGAATAGGGTTGCCACAATTCGTCAACGAGTAAAATTGTCGACAAAAAAAGTAGCAATCGACATTATCGTTGTTTTTTTTTTAAAGCTGTGTTTTTCTGTTGCGGTTCCTTTATCTGCTCCCTTTCTGCCCCTGAGGCACATGCGCAGTTGTGGCAATCGGGGTCAGCAGCTGCAGCTTAGAAAAGCTTTAACAGCAGTATCAAAAGTGAGCAATGTAGCTTGAAAGTTCTGGAGAGTTTTATTTAAAAAAAGAAAAGTATATGTAATGCAAAATTCACAAAGTAGAGGCTGCTTTCCACGGCAGTACAGCAGTGTTGTTTGAGCTTCCTAAAGGGAAGCTCGCTGTGGCTGATGACAAAGAGTGACAATAACCTCCGTCAGCTAGTTAGCTTGTTAGCTGCTAACATTAGCATCAACAGTAGAGCAATTTTTTCAATTACCCCCAAAGCCCTAAATGTGAACTCGTATCTCTTTAATGCAACATGTTCTAATTATGCTGCGCTACCAGCTCCATGCATCCCAGAGGCAAGGCAGACATGCACTGTGCGATTTTTGGATAATTCCCACAAATTTTACTTTAAAATAAATATTGCATTGGTTGTTCATGAAGTTAATACAAACCTGGTCACTAGTGATTTTTGTGTTGTAGCCATAGCTTAGTCATCTTATTTACAGGTTAAAAGAATAATGCCCTTTTTTTTGTTTAAAGCTCTGAAAAGGTCCAGCAAAAAGCCTAAATCCGTGCGCACATAAAACGTGCAGATGGATTTGTAATTAATCCGCACGTTTTATCAATCTGAGGCTACATATTCTTAGACCTCAAAATTATTTCTTCACCTGACCTCAACTGGGCTCAATGCAGAAATTAAGGGATTGTTGAGTGTTTTTATCATTTTATTCCTCTCGTCTTTCAAAATTGCATTGATTGAGCTGAATCCCCTCTCACACTCTGCTGTTGAGACGGAACTTGTAAACTGAAGCCATCAAATTTTCAAGGTGTTCGCCTTTGTTGTTTAAGTCCTTCAGCAGAAGTACAGGGGCTTCACAATTCCTGTGAAGGGAAATATTTGTCTGTTTAACCATAGGGAGGAACAAAAAAAAACGTCCCCCGTCACTTTTGAACTCAATATGAGTGTTTTTATTTTATGAAGAAAACAGTAGGCTTCATAGATGCCAGAGGTCGGAACAATAAACATTTTCTAAAGACATTTTTGGGGTTCACCTTACGGCCTATTAGTGTCAATCCAGATTATTTGGTCCTGGAGTCTGAAGCTAACATTCTGAGAGGGGCAAGACCTCTAATCTTAAAAATGGCAGCATAATTTAGTTCCCCATCAAGTGTTAGCCTCCTTACCGGAAACACAGCAGACTCAGCCAATTGGAAGTTGCAGTACATTTACATACACTTCTAAATCGAGCTTTTGGCAAAAATGGAGCTCAACCAGAACGGGAGCCTATATCCTAATTCATATGTCAATCACATTTTTGAATGACGTGCGTTTCCCACCAGGGCACTAGATGGCAACATGTGTCAAACAGCGTAAAACAGAAAGCAACCAAATGCTGATGGCAGTAAAGAAGTTGGAATAAAAGCAGGATATCCACGATAAGCGAACACCAACAAAGCTGCAGCACTGTACATTTACTAAGTACTTTTCTTTTTGATTGTGTTACGCTTGTTGCTGCTTGTTCTGGTACTGTTATTCCTGCGTGCGCGGTCCTCACTTTCCCAAGGGGAAGCGCCCAGGATGCTAATAACTAGGCTACACTACAGTATGTTGGGGTTTACATGCAGAGAAATTCAGCTTTTCTAATAGCGTTATCAGGGTGTTCATTTTGTCTCCAGCAGGACTAAGGTGTAAACATGCATTTTAAAAGTTCAAATTCAGTCGGACTAAAGCAATAATTCTGTTTTTTCTTACTGTACGTGAATGCACTGATTGACTTCTATCACCTTTTTGTGTGATCCAGCAGCCCTCAGCGAAAGGGTGGCCCCACATACAACACATGAAGAAATAACAAAATCAGGTCAGGTAATACAAGAAAAGTAAAAATAATTATGCTTTTAAAAGAAACCAATCATAGGTGAGATCGGGCGTTTTCTCATTTAGATAAGTCATCTCTTGATGAGCAATAAGAGGACACAGACTGAACAGGATCATTTTTCTGAATGATTCACTGTGAACTCCATAGAATGACCTGAGTTTGCCATCTCTGAATCTTTTTACAGAAGCTCCCTTCAAAAATCCTCACCTGTCCTTTTCAAGACAGAAACTGATATATAAATGTGCTGAAACATCTTGTTCCATCAGAAACCCTCAAAGCAGCACAAATCTCAGTCCACAGGCTAAAATGAGCTGATACTTGACATGTTCCCAGCCTCCATATGTTCTGCCTCTGCTGGATCTGTCCTCATCTCTGTTGCTGTAATTCTTTCTTTCATGCTCAAGTAATGTGGAGCTGAGAGACAGTCTGTTAGAAGGATACCTTGAAGCCACTTTTTACTCTTTGATCTGTTTGTGCAGAATCTCAGCCACTTTTGGACACTTCCATGTGCAAGCGAATGACTTTTTAATCAGTTTTGAGTAATCAGCGCCGAGCGAAGCAGAGTTCTATCTTGGAACTGTTTTAGCAGCTACCGGTGATGCATGAAACTGGCCTGAATGGAATTAGTCTCACTGCTCACCTGAGAGCTGTGTGAGGCAGATAGAGTGCATGTGCTTGATTTTGTTCCCACAGAGTGTAATTGAAATTCGGAACAGCGTGACCCATGGCATCGCCATTAGCATTGCAGTAGCAAGACCCAACTCTGCAGCGCTCCGTCTGCAGCGTACTGGTTGTAAATTAGCTGCGACCAGATTTCTCCTCCTACCTGGGTTTTATTATTGGTATAATGGACATAACTTCATTAATCTCAATAAATTGGTCAACGTTGGCCTTTTACTAGGGAGAGAATTTTACAAATATAGTTTGCACCATTAGTATGTTTCCTACTTGAACAGTTTGAAACTATATCTAAGACAATATTTAATACTTTTAGGTTCTATGAGATTTTGAAATAAGTGAATCGATTATTGATAGTGTTTTCCTAACAGTCTCATTTATGGCAAAGAAACTGAATGAAAAGCCACCGTTATCTGCAGCTCGAAACGGAATTTCTTTGTAGCAGATTGACTGCATCACCTTAACAGCACTTTTTTTTATTATCATTAGCAGAGCAGAATGTAGGTCAGGGAAAAACCTAGTGAGCCGGCTGACCTGCTTTTTGCATCTTTTTTCTTGCTGTCAGATTGAACACGACTTGCACAGCTAAGTGAGTCATAACAGTGCTATCTAAACCTATATCTATTATGATAAATGTAGCATTTATTCCAGTAGACGAATCTTACACTGAAAGTTGGTTTAAATGGACCCAATCTAACCCCATGTTTGCTTGTCTCTGCAATTCTGAATAGTGGCTAAGGAAACATAAATATTTATATCACAAAGTAACAGAAAGTCAGACTACTAACTTAGGGTTTCTCAACTCTCTGATCAACCTAATACAGTAATATGTAAAAAGAGATGCTTCTTGTAACCTTCTACCAGTCTCTGACATCAGCATGAGAAAGGTTATACCCACTCCTTGCCTCTTGCTATAAGATGTTTGAGATCTTTCTTGTATGTACAGCGCCCATCTCTTGCTCAAGCACTCTGCTTTGACTTGTGCCACAACCTTACAGTTCTCTTCAAGTTTTTCAGTTTTTGGTAGATTTACTGGTATGTTTGAATCATTGCCATGTTACAGGTTGCAGCTCTGCGTCAACTTTATTTCTTGAATGGATTCGTCTCACATTTTCCTCAAACTCCCTTTTGAGCTACAAATCATGGTGGATTATGTGATGGTGAGATAACCAGGTCTTATGTTGTAAATCATCTCCAAACCATGAAACTTCCTTGGATTACGTAATCTATTCTTGTATCCAATTGACTAAATTTTTGCAAACTGTCTTCTGAAGCAATATCAAGTATCAGATCATGTCCTTGTTTACCTAACATGAAAGTTAAACTTGTGTAGTCTTAATGATTTAAAAAGCCTGCATGTTCAGATCAACAGTAGCCTGCTGTAGGTTTTAGAATAGTACTCTATGGTTTTTAGACTTTTCGTTTAGCCTCTTGCTATGACCTCTACTTGTAGATTTTTTTTATAGAGTGTACTTGCAGATTTTAGATGATTTCATAACTTTTTAAATATCTTACATACAGCTCTTCAGATCTCATCTGAAGAGCTCAACCGTCAGCAGGACATTATTATGGTTAAAAATATAGTTCTTCTAAAAACAAAAATGACTGGCTTTAAAGTATTTAATAGGCACCTCTTTGGCCAAACAGAGTTTACCCTTATATTCCCTAGCTTGAGCTAAGCATCTCTGTATTCTCTGATAGCCCAGTAGTGAACCGGGTATCCGTCTGACAATCTCTGAACGCACTGCTGACATCTGTCTGGCCGTCTGATACATTACTTATCAAAACATTTCATACTGAAGACCTTTGGTTTCTCTACATGACCTGGTTTCCTAGATGCACTAGCTAAAACAGATAAGTATTAATTGAATTCTAAATAAATAAAAAATATTTCAACACAACCCCAAACTAAATGTCTAAGGCTTAAAAAGGCAGGGTTCCTTTAAAATGCCTAGTACCATGCAGTCATCATAAAAAAAAAAAAAAAACTCACAAAAAGATTCACAAGATGTTTTTCTAGCTTTAATTATTGCGGGGATTTCAATGCATGCAATTGCATGGGCAGGCACCTATTACTATTCACTTTTGAACATTTTTGGAAATTAATGCAGGTCGTACCGTAGCGTGTACCCCCACAATATATATATCAGAACGACCGGCTCGATCAGGCCATCCGGGCTATTACTTTTATTGCCGATTGGAGTAACCATGACGTATTTAGCGAAAAACCACGCCCAAAAATCCCATAGGAAATGAATGGAGCCAGAAGTCAAAATCATGAAAATCCCCTATTTTTGAGGATTAACTGTGTCACCATACAATAACCTAGCAACCCCATTTGAAATTATGGGTGTAGCTACATCCCTGTTCTGTTCAGCAGTGAAGACTGGATGTCAATAGCTGTTACAGTTTTTTCACAATTTCACTTTGTTCTACCCAAAGTTGACCCCAAATCGCCATTTCTAGAGTGGAGCAGCTCGGTAAGCAGAGTGTACAGCGATGTCATTTTGGAACCTGATGGTAATATTTTAACTCGCTGTCACGGTCACATCGTTCAGACTAGTAACATGAGTTTTGGTCAAGAAATAGATTTACCCTTTCGGATTCTCACGATCATTTCAAAATTTCCCTATTACTCACGGGTTCCTCTCAGCAAGCTCCAGAGCACTCAAAGTGGGACCCAGTCTGACAACCTTCCTCCTGTACTTTAACATTGTGACTGATAAGGATTTTCTGAAAGTAAGAGATGTTCTTACTCATCTCTCGCTCGTTTATTCTCGGACTGTGAATAATGTAGAAAGTTATGCTTTGAGATTATCGAAGAAGAAGGATAAATCTTGCTCACACTACAAGAATCTTTCCGATACCTTGTACGGTTTTTGAATGTACGGGAACGATTTGTTTGGAGCACTTTTTTGTAAAAAGGGGGATTAAGGAGATGTAAATTGAGTAAGTGTGTGACAATCAGCTGCAGCTGTCACTGTCATTTGTTGCTCGGCAACGGGGCACTTTTGATCAGAGTTCATTCAGAGTTCACAGTTCATCTCATCGTCTATACACTGAAGGCCTAATACAACAATACAGTACTACACAGCACTACATGGTACAATGCAGGACTACAGAGTACTACATGGTACAATAAAGTACTACACACTACTACATTGAAAATTGTAATACTACACAGTACTACAGCCTAAAATACAATACTACACAGTACTATATGGTACAATACAGTACGACAGAGTACTACATGTTAATATACAGTACTACACGGTACAATACAGTACTACATGGTAAAGTACAGTACTACATGATACAGTACAGTACTACACAATACTACATGGTACAATACAGTACTACACAATATTACATGGTACAATACAGTACTACACAATACTAAATGGTACAATACAGTACTAGACAGTACAACATGGTATACTACAGTACTACACAGTACTACATGGTACAATACAGTACTACACAATACTAAATGGTCCAATACAGTACTAGACAGTACAACATGGTATACTACAGTACTACACAGTACTACATGGTACAATACAGTACTACATGGTGCAAAAAAGTACTAAACAGTACTGCATGGCATACTAAAGTACTATACTGTACTACATGATAAAACACAGTACTACAGATTACTACAATTTATACCATGGTCTGGGTTCAATTCTGATTGGCTGGAGGGTGTACATTAAAAGTGATAATATACACTTACGAAAGGCATCCCGTCAAATTGCCTGATTACAGTTCTAAATTATTGCGCTGGCTCAAATGGCAACGTTATTTGCATCATCCTCTGGACACACACAAGCAGTAAGTAGTGTACTGGCCTTCTGAAATGATATTTTGTATCACGTAACATAGGTAAAGCCATCATCTCACTTCCCATCACTAATGAATCGCTGCGGTCGGCTCGCTCTGGCTACGTTGCTTGGCAATGCCTGTGTACGGGAGATATTAAATAGTGCTCTCGACTTATATAAAAAACCTCACGATTTTAACTCTAAAACACATTAAAGTATTACTAATTGATTATATGTGTCTTTCTTTCGTAAGTCACCATGGTATAAGCGGGATAATGCCCTTCGAGGTATTCACTATCAGAAAATAATGAACTTCACGGAAACCGCTTCGCTTCGCGTCGGAAGGTTCAAGCCTCCGCGTTGTCCATTATTTTCGGATAATGTACACCTCTTCGGGTATTATCCCTTACGTATGACACAATACTACACAGTACTACATGGTACAATACAGTACTAAACAGTACTAAATGGTAAAATACAGTACTACGCAGTACTACATGATCAAATACAGTACTATACTGTACTACATCGTCAAATACAGTACTACACCGTGCTACATAGTATAATACAGTACTACACAGTACTACATGGTACAACACAGTACTACACAGTACTACATGGCACACTAAAGTACTATACTGTACTACATGATAAAACACAGTACTACAGATTACTACAATGTATGATACAACACTACACAGTACCACATGTTAATATACAGTACTAAACTACACTATAAAGTACTACACAGTACATTACAGTACTACACAGTACTACATGGTACAATACAGTACTACACAGTACTACATGGAACAATACAGTATTACTTGTTAAAATACAGTACTACACAGTACTACATGGTAAAATACAGTACTATATGGCACAATACAGTACTATGCAGTACTACATTGTGCAATACAGTACTACACGGTACTACATGCTAAATTAAAGTAATAAAAGTAAGTAAAACCCTTGCTGAATTTTTCAACAGAAGCTCTTATAGGGGTTGATAGTGACTACGCACACCATGGCAGACCCCTTTTAAGTTTTTGGAAATTTTCTAGTTTGGTTATATTACTTTAATTTTTCACAATTGTAGAAGTAGATATTAATAATCCAATTATTATGTAGGAAAAAACACACAGGCTTTCAGAAGGTGTAGTAATTGTGACACACCTGAGACAGTCCCAGATGCTGCTGTTTGTCCATAAATAATTCAGCTGATTGCAAAGCCATCCACCAGTATTTTCTGGAGCTCTTTAAATACTGCTCAGTGAATTTAGTTAAAAGCCCTAAAAATTCCATTATGGGGTTATTGTGTTAAAAGCCCAATGATGAGCCATTGAAGTAAGTGACTGTAGCTCACTGGGACGAGTTGACCTTGTGTGATTAGATGATTTCCTTCTAGCTTTCTCTCCTACCTCATGTCGATGTGCCCCAGGAAAAGGCACCTCACCCAATATTGCCTTCTATATGCATTCTAATGTAGGAGCTCTCATAGTGGTCAGTATGACAATAGAAACTCTATATAAGTTCTGATTATTTTCCATTGTTTCAAGATGTACAGAGTACAGGGGTTTAAACCATGTAAAAATCTAACGCACAGATCTGTAGTTAAACTGTAGATTGTAGATGTCCTTTTCAGGCAAAAAGTATTTGCCAAGTGCTTGTTCTCTGTCTCTGAAGGCATTGGGGGTCCACTCTAACCCCGCAGAGTTGTTTGGTGACAAACTGTAAAATGTAAAGATTCTTTCAACTTCATTGATTTGTTGTCTGAAGAGGCAAGAGTCTGCCATGTTTGCTGCCTGTGTGTGTCATCACAGTGGCACCTATTTCCATGGTTACAGTGATGCAGGATGGCCTTTGAAAGCCTGCCTCCTGTAGATATCCTTGTGTGCTCTCATTACTGCCCTGTGTGTCTCCTCTCCAGCTGAGAGAGGAGAAGGGGTGATGCGGGACGAGGCAACAGTGTGAAGGCTGTTGTAGAAAAGATTTGCGCTCCAGAGGAGAAAGTCAGTAAAAAGTGGAGCAAAGGAAAGAAAAATTAGTGTCAGATATGGAACAATTGCCAGAGGGTGTCTCATGAGAAACCCCTAAATGACAGTCAGGAAACAGATTAAAGCTCAGAGTTGAAGACTCTGTTACTACTGCTTTCATACTGAACATTGAAATGAAAACGTACACTGAAGTCTCCAAGAATCGTCCTGTTTCTTTTTTATGTTTATTTTAACTTTTTTAGACTAAAGTATGCTAAAATCTTCTCATTAAATATTTGTTATATCACAAAATGTTTTATTTTCTGTCAGAGGTACAGGGATGTAACTTAGGAAGTAACTTAGCTGAAATACAACAAAGCATTTACAGATTTTAGACCACAAAGCTTCCTTTAGAGACTTAACTACCCTACATAAACAGAAGGATAGATGGGTTTATTTTATATTTCGGTGGTAGAGGTAGAATTTATGTAGACGGATGGAATTTATGAGAATAGGATCAAATCAATATTTGGTGTCACCCCCCCCGATTGCTTTCAAAAGAGCAGCAATTCTTTTAGGTACATTTACATACAGTTTTTGAAGGAACTCGGCTGGTAGATTGTTCCAAACATCTTGGAGAACTAACCAGAGATCCTCTGTGGATGTAGTCTTCCTCACATCCTTCTGTCTCTTTATCTAATCCCAGACACACTTCATGATGGTGAGATCAGAGCTTTGTGGGGCCATACTATCACTTCCAGGACTTCTGGGTCGTCTTTACCCTGAAGATAGTTTTAGTGAGTTTGGGGTAGTTGTCCTGCAGCAGACTTAATTTGGGTCCAATCATATGCCTCCTTTATGTCATGGATAATTGTCTGCCTGTATTTCTCAGCCTTCATTTACTTATAATATTTTAACAAATATTATTACAACCTAGTGATTGGAGGCCTGTTTATCGTTCAAGTATGAATGAAGACAAAAGTCCTCCTTCCTCTAAAATAGTGGGGCGTGAGAAGTACTGCTTTAGTGTTTGAATACATAAAAGGAAATTGAATAAACTGCTAGTTTGTTTTACAAAGAACAGTTCTAGCCTGGCTGTTGAGTCTTATCATTCAGATCTGTCTCATCATTAGAAGTGCTTTTCAAACCGTTCACTATCAACCTAACCAAAATATTTGAACATCTTATGGCACATTCAGACCGCCCTTCGCTGCCAGGCGTCAAACAGCTCAAAAGGACGAAAGTCCTCCATCCTCCCCTCTCCCTAAGTAGCTCCAGCCGACGGCTCAGCTCGTCCTCCATCTTCTCCGCCCTTAATGCCGGCATCCCATCGCTGATTGGTTGCTGCCCCGCGTTTTCTGACACAAAGATCAATTTTCCCAACTTCATGCAGCGGCTGCGTGGCCGCTGTTGGGTCTGTATGTGGATGTGACAGGAGCCTGGACGATACGTCCCACCCCCCTTTTCCCTCTTCATTGAACCAATGGGGGAGCTGTCCGTCGCCCTGCTGTTTGAACCAGTGGGGCGCCAGAGGATCGGCCGCGCCAGTTGGCTGAAAAGCCAGCATGTCAGTATCGCTGCGGCCGGTTGGAGGTCCTTACAGCTAAGGGGGGGTAGAGGCACACATATCCAGAGATAAAAGTGCAGCGAAAAAGGCCATTCTATCTCTTCACAATCTGCTTCAGCTGGTGGCAGACGTCTCTCAGACTGAAAGAAGAGATACCTTTGCAACACGTGTCTGGATTTTTGCCTTCCATCCCTGCAAACAAGTTTCCCAAGAGTTTGGCTTGCCCGAACTATCTCTTTTTGATACGCTGATTCCCCTCCTTTCTTTTTTCCCCCGCACGACTGACGAGCCGAACATCTCGCTTTCCCAACTTTTATTCCACAACTAGGAGCTCCCTCTCTTTTCGAAAGAAGTAAGAGCGTTACGGGTTTATCTTTATCTTTTGTGATCTGGGTGTTATTCTGAGTGTGTGTGTGAATTATTGCAAAGAATTCATGTCCTTCAGATAGGATCTTTCTGGTGTGATCACTAATAATTAATCATTATAAGTGAGATTATTTTTTGATAATCCCCTTTTTATTATATATAATATCTTGTTTGTAGCCCAGAGGCTGGTGGTGCCCCGATTAAATGATTTAAAGAATAATTAACGACTAATTTACAATTATTAGTTAATATTCTTAACATAACCAGATAGATCATAACAATTATTAATTAATTAATTGATAAAATCCCCTACAACGCGTTGAAGGGCTGCCCGAGCAGCAGCTGCATTGATGTGCTGATGCCAGCTGCGCAGACACACGCAACTAGCAGCATGGCAGCTTGATGCTCACATGCTGCACAGGTACCATAGACTTTGTATGTAATCTAGCTACCCTGCTGCCTGGCAACAAAGGCCATTATAGTATTTTTTTAAAAAGATTTTGTAAAACAATAAATTGACTGAATAATATGTCTCCTGAAACAATAGTGTGAATAAATAATTTGTTATTTTTGTTTCAATGTAATCAGAAAAATAAGAGGCAGCAGTCCCAAAAATACAGTGGGGCAAAAATGTATTCTGTCATCTACCAATTGTGCAAGTTGTCCCACTTAAAAAGATGAGAGACTCCTTAAATTTTCATCATAGGTAAACCTCAACTATGAGAGACCAAGTTAGAAAAACAAAATCCAGATAATCGCATGGACTGATTTTTAAAGATTTCCTATGTGCAAATTATGGTGGAAAATAAATATTTGGTCAATAACTAAAGTTTGTTATACACCCTTTGTTGGCAATGACAGAGGTCAAACGATTCCTGTAAGTCTTCATCAGGTTTTTTACACTCTGTTGCTGGTATTCCATTCCTCCATGCAGATCTCCTTGATCTGGAGACTGGCTAGGCCACTCCAGGACCTTGAAATGCTTATTATATAGCCACTACTTCGTTACCTGGGTGTTTGGGATCATTGTCATACTTAATGACCCAGCCACATTTAATCTTCAATGCTATCGCTGATGGAAGGAGGTTTTCACAATAGAATGTCACCCCATTCATTCTTTCCTACACAGATTAGTCGCTCTGGTCCCTTTGCAGAAAAACAGTCCCACAGCATGATGCTTCCACCTCCATGCTTCACAGTAGGTATGATGTTCTTTGGATGCAACTCAGCATTCTTTCTCCTCCAAACACGACAAGTAGAATTTTTACCAAACAGTTTCATTTTGGTTCCATCTTACTATATGACATTCACTCAATCCTCTTCTGGATCATCCAGATGCTCTCTAGCAAACTTCAGACGGACCTTGACATGTCCCCCCTAAGGAGTGGACATGTCTGGCACTCCAGCATTAGATTTCCTTGCATCGAAGTGTGTTACTGATGGTAGCCTTTGTTACTTTGGTCCCAGCTCTCTGTGGGTCATTCACTAGGTCCCCCCCGTGTGGTTCTGGGATTGTTGCTCACCGTTCACAGGGTGAGATCTTGGTGGAGCCCCAGATGGAGGGAGATTATCAGCAGTCTGTATGTCTTCCATTTTCTAATAATTGCTCCTAAAGTTGATTTCTTCACACCAAGCTGCTTACCTGTCGCTTATTCAATCTTCCCAGCCTGGTGCAGGTCTACAATCTTGTTTCTGGTGTCCTTTGATAACTCTTTAGTCTTACCTATTTTCCATCATAATTTGCATATAAATTCCTTAAAAATTAAACCCAGTATTTTTTTTTCCTCCAGATTTTTATCTCTCATAGTTCATGTATACCTATGATGAAACTTAAAGGTCTCTATAATCATTTTAATTTGGGGAACACTATTGTTGGCTGACTAAATGCTTTTTTGCCGCACAGTATATGTAGACTTTTTTTTTTCATCCTCCTTGTCTGCCCATCCTTATTTTGTCATAGAGTGACTCTTTTCCAGTAGCTATTGGTTGCTCATCAAATAAGCATGAAAGTAATTGCAAAAAATGATATTCTATAAACAAAATATACTTCAGTGACTCACCAGAAAACTGGTTCCTCTCCTTTTTCCACTGGCTCTATATCCGTTAGAAAGCCCTTCAGTATTTGCTTGGTGTGATGGAGGTACAAAGAAAAACTCTTCAATCTTCAATAATTCTAATTAAGATGTGATGTTTTTATCAGCACAGTGGCACAATTAGTACCACTGTGGCATTCTAGAATAAGTTCCTGGGTTCAAACTCCGATCTGTGGTCCTTCTTAAAGGAGTTGTATGTTCTGCCTGTGCATTTGTGAGTTCCCTCCATGTAACCTGCCTTCCTCCCACTGTTCAAAAACATGACTCTTAGGCTAAATGGATTTCTAACTTGCCCTTGGGTGTGAGTGTGTGGTTGGTCATTTGTCCTTTATGTCTCTTGCCCTGTGATGAACTGGCGACCCGTTCCATGGTGTACCCTGCCTCTCACCCAATGACAGCTGGAGATTGGCACCATTACCCCTGTGACCCCACAAGGATGAGTGGTATAGATAATAGGTCGAAGAATTTCATGTTTTTGGCCTTCTCCAAATTGTGGTGCATCCCAACCCTTTTCCCAGTACTGAAAATAAACTATATCAATTTTGTAGATGTCCTCTTGATGGCTTTTTTAGTATTTTTTGTGTCCATGTAAGCTGCATGATCTCTGGCAGCATTTTAAAAAACCAAAACCTATTTAGCAGTTTGTTTCTAAAGCCAGTCTTAAGCTTTGAGATAATGTAAAACATCACTGTCTATTCTATGAGCAGAGAAGAATCATCTGCAAAGCAGCAGCTTAGGGATGATGTCACATGAAGATATTTATATTCTTTGTATTACAAAAAGTCATTTTAAGTACAAACCTATCAGCATCGTAAAAACTGGACATTAGTATGTGACTCTCCTCTTGCCCTGGATGCCTCAGGCAGGACGTGAAAAGTGGACAAGTTTGGGCAGAAGAGGATGTATATCCATCCTAGCATGTGTACAGTTATGTGTTTCACCAGTGCATAAAGATATGATAAAAAAAACACCTGCACACTGCCAGATGTTCACAAAAGCTTCATTTCCATTTGTTTCAGTTTGCAGTAGGCTACAAATGTGCAAATCTGCCCTGTTATTTGTAACGTAAAAGCCTCAGCATAGTGTACTAAAAGCTGCATATTGTGTGGCTCATGTTAAGCTTCCAGAGGATTACTAATAAATCCCCAATCAATTCAGATGTTTGTCTTCATTGTAAATGTGCTTTGGTTGTTTCTTTTTTTCTATCAATTTAGTTTTTTTTTTTAAATAAGCTGAACATGTTTTGACTCTGTGGCAGATATGTCCATTAATTTAAATGCGTTTGTCATTATGTTTCTACTTAAGTAAAATGATTGGTGAAAGGCTGCACTAATTAATTTTTCAATTGTCCAAAAACAAGTTTCCCCTTCTTCTTCACTGTAGATTTGTTGGATTCAGAACTTGTCTCTAAATACCTAACTTTAAGTGGATTTATTTTGAAGTTATTTGGGGCATGCCAAAGTAATGTGGGGAGAAGCCTTGCATTGCATTTATGCAATTTATGGCAGGCACTATTACTCTGCAGCTCTAAACTGAACATGCAACTGGATGTAGACGTGTGCTATTATTCATTTAGATAAAGATAGATATGTTTATACTCTCTTCAGATGTAATGACAGGATGTTTTTATCTGTGACAGTTTTTCCACAATTTGCTTCTAAACACCCATTCAAACAGACCAATGAAGACAGTAATTTTCCAGACTTCGGCTGTATCGTTTTTGAGTCTGAAAGCAGCTTCCGGACTTTGTCCGGATAAACCTTTACTGGTATTTCTCCGGCTGAAGACCTAATAAATTGCAGACTTTTCATGGTAGGGTGTTTGTCAGGTAATGTTCCAGAGGGGTGTGGGGTGGGGGCAGGGAAAGCTGTGAGCGCACACACTGATGACATGTATACATATGCCTCGTTCCTCCTTTATTGTGGGGTTATAAATGATCCTGAAGCAGATGCACATCTTTTTTTAAAAATATTGCGGGTAATGTTCTAAAAATAACCTGCAACAGGCGAAATCCGCAAAGTGGTCCTCTTTAGTTTTTACATTTATATGTGTTTTAAGGCTGTACAACTCCTCGTCACACACTTTAAATACTTTTCTCATACATTAACATTTACTAACATTTTTCACTAGTTTAAATACTCTCAAAGCTCAAAACTTCCTAGATTAAAAAAAATAGAATTATTAATATGACAATGTGTCTTTGTCCACGCCCGATCTGGTGCGTCTTTTTCCACTGAAGATCTCGGTGCAGGTGTCTTTTTCCGAGTGAGGAACATAGTTATGGGTAGTTCTCTGTGCTGTTTTTCTTTTTCTCCTGGACAAGAAGATTCCTATGGTATGACGTGATAAATTTGTTAAGTGCAGGAGACACAACATGGAGGAGACTGACAATTGCCTCCAATCAATCAAGACAAAGAAGACAATGTGCGTTCTATCTAAAAACTGCACATGTGACCCAAAGTTTAATGAAATTGTCAATAATGGTGAGAATATTGAAACAGATTGTGAGGATGTCTCAGATTTTTAAACCAGATTATTTTGTATTTAACATAATAAATGGATGATGGTAATGTTAGCCAATGTTCTTCTTTTAGCATGTTGGCTAATATGAACAATTTAAAATCTTTTAGCTTGTACTAGGGCTGGGCAACATGAGCTAAAATTAATATCATGGTACATTGAGCATTTAGCCTCAATAACGGTAAGTGGATGATAAAAATGTCCACATCACCCCCCCCCCTTTTTTTTCCTTAAAAAAATAAATAAATCGTGTCCTTTTCTGTATTCGATGTCCGGTAATGGCCAGATTAGCTTAATATTTCCTTACAATATTATGGCTTATTGCTACTGAACGTCTTCAAACAACCTTTGAATTCAGTGTTTGATTCTCATTCCTTTCTGTATTTCTTAAGAGTCCAGTTTAAACTCAGAAGTGATCACACAGACCAGATGAGGAAAGGAATGGTAAATGGACTGAACTTATATAGCGCTTTTCTAGTCACACTGACTACTCAAAGCACTTTACATTGAAGCCACATTCACCTATTCACACTCACATTCATACACCGATAGCCAACATGGCTCGGTAGAACAATGTAGAAGACGCAAGAGTCCAGGAAGGAAGTGACAGTAGATGAGTGAAATCGTTGATTTTAGTGTGCAGTCGTTTATTTAAGAAAATATTTTACATTGGAGCACAGTTGTTAATAGGCGGCAGCTTCAAGCAGTAACACAGCGGGGTTAATCATTGCACCATCTGAGCTGGACCTGTGCGGGCGGAGCTGTTGGGCTACAACGCTCTGGTTCGGCTGCTGCTCCATTGCTGCAGTAACAAACATACGTGCTCCAAATTAGTCTGAATGTCCAATAACACCATAAAAAGTGCCTTTATTTGTCGCTAGTCGCATTTTTCTGAAAAAAAAGTCTAAACTCTTGCTAAATAGAGCTACACATCAGCTTCATTAGCAGCGCTTCCCTGCTCCGGAGGTCACATGACTGTGCGTAATCACGTGACTCAAGGAAACGCTAATTTCTTAAAGGGACAGGAGCACCTCTAAACTAAAATACCTTTTTTCTTTTTTTACATACCAAATTTACCGGCACCCGCAACATTACATCGGTAACAGTTATAAGTAAATTTTCGGTAAACCGCCCAGCCCTAGCTTATACACTACTCTTAGCAGAGTAGATGGAGTACGCTGACTCAACATTCTTGAGATATCTAACATGTTAACATTAGCTTTTTAACTATATCTGGATTTTACCTAATTTTGACCTGCAGTTCACATACTGAATGGATTTAGCTGATGTAAGTCAACATGCTAGTGATAACCAAAATATTACAAATAGCACTTTTGCTCGCAATAACATTTTAGCTACAATGGCGCAAAATAAGTATTTGGCAGCCATTAATTATGTAAATGGTCTGTAATTTTCATCATAGGTACACTTCAGATGTGAGAGAAATCAAGTAAATTCCTTGTATCATTTGAAGAAATAATAGTCTATGTATTATGGTGCAGTAAGTAAGTATTTGGTCAATAACAAAATTTCACCTTAATACATCATAATGGAAGCTTGATTGACATTGATAGAGGTCAAATGTTTCCTCTGTTTGTCTTTGCCAGGTCTGCAGATACTGTGGCTGGTATTTTGTCCCATTCTTCAAACTCCAGAATCTTGAAATACTTTTTACGTAGCCACTACTTGGATGATGCGGTTTGTTTGGGATTGCTGTCCGTGTTTCCAACACATAGATGAATCTGCAGCGGTGGCCCAAAGATTGAACTCCGACCCCCTCAGATTCAACACCGAACCCCAAAAAAAATAATTAAATAATAATTAGTCACATGTTGCGTTTTGTTTTTCTTTTTTACGCTATTTTACACACACCTCCAATAATACCCAAGTGCAGCTACAACACCTCCGCCTCTTCCCCTTTCTCAGACAGCTTGGGATGTGTCGTCTGAGTGACACATATTTGCCAACCCTCCCGATTTTCCCGGGAGACTCCCGAATTTCAGTGCCCTTCCCGAACATCTCCCAGAGCCACTATTCTCCCGAATTTCTCCCTATATCTGGTGGCGTTGCATATCAAATTCACTCCCTGTTTCTTATGTGAGAGGGATGGAGAATAGAACGTGTTTAATATGGATTTTGCCAAGGAAGATGCTATGAGATACAGTTTCCTCATTCTGGAAATGAAAATCCATCACCCTTTGTCGAAATTGCCATGTTGAATCCAAATAGGTCACCTACGTGATTCGTAGTATATGTCAGATGAAGAAAATAATCAGCTTTAATTAGTGACGCATGTCGCAACAGTGAGCTGCAAGTTTTCAGAACAGTTTTTTGTTACTCACAGAAACTGTAGTTTCAATTACTTTTTAAATCCTCAGAGTTATTATAGATCAAAAACAATTTAGACCGACCTCATGTCTAGTTCTAGTTTCCTGTGTGATGATAACTCCGGCAGCGGATCAAGGCTTTTCCCCCCCCAGCTCTTTCAGCATTAGAGCCCAGCTGGTTTGGGCTTTTGACTAGGAGAAAACAAAGTTACAGTGTCAAAATTAACAGACTTAATGCTGAGCTGCGACCAAAGTTAGAAAAAACACTTTCTCACTCTCTCCTGATACAGAGACTCCTTTGAGTTTTTAGAATGATTGATGAGTGATTGTTCCTAAATGTTCAGTGGTGCTGAGCAGGGCCGTATCCAGGAGGTTAATAAGGAGGGACTAAAAGGGGCCCAGGGTGGGTCTGGGACTGTAGCGCCAAAATAAAAGCAGGATTTTTCTTCTAGTGGGGACTCAATCTGAGCTGGTCACATTTTACAGTTTTCATCTGTTAAAGTGACATTTAAAGTTATTTTATTTTACTATGGTTTATGTGACAATGTAATATAAAAAACAAACAAAAAAACACACAAACAAACAAAAAAAAAATTCAACTTTTTTCCCAAAAGCTTTTTTGCAAAAAAGTTGACGCACTCTTTAATTCGTTAATTTACGTTATTGCTGTGGAGTGTTATTTCGTCAAATAAATAAATACAGTGAAATTCCTCCAGGCGAGGGTAGATCACTCTCAGGCAGCTAGTCCTTCGGCATCAGCACAAGTTAATCCTTTCATGTTAGCTACGCAGAAGATGCAGGAACAACAGGGGGCAGTGGCCATATTAATGATGAAGGGCTTAGATCCCTTCTCCCTGTAGAATAACCACATTTTCAGTGGGCAGTCTAGCTACAGCTAGAATGTTTACAGCACATTTTAGGCACCATCGACAATAGCATTAATATTTTCCCACCCCTAGTGGCAATAGCCAATAAGAATGATAGGAGCTTTGAAATTAGTTGTAAAATCTTTGACTTTCCGAGGCATTTATTATTCAATCACAAAGTAACACTGTGTTTGCATACTTACAATTCAATACAGAGATTTATTTGCATTTATCCATCACTCATTCAGCTATAGAAAAATACATTTCTACAGCAGTCAAATTGTTTTCAGGAGTAGAAGGGGCAAGCTGCCCAGGTTGTTTCTCCAACAAAGAGGCATTTTCTTTGTATTTAACATTAAATTCTGCTACAACAACGTTATAATGTTTAGAATTTTTCTGATTTATAAAAGTGGACTTTCTTAGGATTGATGGTTTGCCTGCTGTTCTCTCCCAGACCACCTGCTCCACTGCTGATGCCCTCAGCATTTGCGGGGATGATCGTGTGTAGAACCTCTATATCCTACACCTGCACTGGCACACTTACTCTCAAGTCTTATCACCTGTGCACACAAAGTCCATATTTTTTCACACTTGTCTGTTAGATTAGTAATCCTAAAAAAAGTTACCAGGAAGCTCATACTTATGCCCAGCTGCATTGATGAGTCTGTCAGTTGCTGTTGTTGGACGACTGAAGCGAGCGAATGGAGCTAGTGGCATACATTTTCATACAACAGAGCAATAGAAATAATGTAAGTTGTCCAACCAGTCTAGGTAAATAATAAAGAAAGTTTCCCCAGATCATATTCATTGAATTGTTTTATCTGTTCATCTTCTCTGCTGTCTGTTATTCTGGCTCCATGCTGACTGATGCAATAATCTGAAGAAGGTACTTAGAGTCTCTCAGGAGATGGTGATAAAAATACTCATAACTTCTAGATATACTGATAAATTCAATCTGCATACTGTCAGATTAGATCTACTCATAGAACCTGCAGTCTTCACATTAAATCAGGTTCTTCTTATTTATCTGATTAGTGCATGTTTGCCAGGACTTTAGAAAAACATCGTGTCAATCTGATAGGCTTTGCTGTTAGAGTGGGGCTGCTGTAGGGGAGCTGGAACACAGTGGCCTATATGTAGCATTATCTGTGTGCAAGAGCTTAGTGTCTGAGTAGGAACCATGGTGAAAGTCAGTTTTAGTGTTTGTTGCACATGGAGGACTGTACTGCAAAGCACCATTGACCCCCCCAACCAATAAAATCAGGTGTAATATTTTCCTCTTTTTAACATGTTCAATATTAACATTTTGAAATGAGGCAGTCAGAATCCTGACTTAAACCTAATGGAAATTAGGTGGATGCAGCTAAAGATCAGGATGATGGCAAGGAGACCCTCCAACCTAAAATACTCAGAGCTAATCAATGAACAATAAACTTTCAAATTACCAGTAAAAAAACACAATAACTGGTCAGCATTCTTTTACACAGTTTTAACATCTGTTAAGAGATATGGTTTCCACTCACAAACTAACGTCTTGGTTTAATTGGGAAAAAATGTAAAATCTAAATCAAAAGTGTAAGTAAATCTAAATCTGAATTTATCATGTGTGCAACTAACGAGCTCCAAGCTGATAAGATGTCTTTGTGACACTTAATGCTGATATTGGAGAATACAGAATGTTATCCTGAGAAGTAGTCTCTCGCTTCTTGACTGTTCTGCAGTCAAGCGCCTGCATGCCTGAGTTTGTTTGGCAATGCTCATGTTGGTATTCCTGGATTTTTATCAGCTTGATTGTGAAAGCAGGGACAGAAACCCAGTTTACTTTTACTTCTTTTTATGATGCAGTAAAATTGAAACCTTTTGAGGCCTTTTTACAGAATGAAAATCTTAACTTTAATACATGTTCCTTCCATGGATTGAGTTATTGTTTTTAAGACATACTTGGTGAGTTAAAGTCATTTCTTGATTGTTTTAGTCCAGTTTTTTGATTACATTTGTAAAATACAAAAATCCATTTAAAAGAGTCTTCTGATATGGTTGCTATCAGTTACAGCCCCCCAGCCACCCACACATACACACACACCCGCACACACGCACACACACCCACACACACACACACACACTTCTGTTAAAACTGTTTTAAAAGCCCACAAATAAATTGATTTTATGATTTATTTTACAAAATTCATTACAGATAAACAGAAAATCCAGAGGAAATTCCTATAGTTTCAATTTTTTTTTTAAATTGACACTTTGCTCTTTTCAGATGGAGTCTAGCTGTAGTTTGAAGTATAAATGGATGGTTTGCTGTTTTGCTGCGGTAAAAACCCCACCTTTCTGGGCACTGACGCTCCAACAAACACACAAATCTTACAATCCAAACTGTTAAAGAAATGATTTCTTTCCATTTGGAGGTTCTTGTTTTTAGTCTCCTCGAAACTTTAGCATTCAGTAAATAAGTGTTTCTGTAAAACCTGTGGGAGCTGTGCTCACTGTTGCAGCCCTTGAAGGCAGCACCTTAACTGAAAATTAAAATGTATATAGTGCAGCATTTCCATGAAGGCTGATTAAGTCCATAAATACTGTGACTGCACTGAAGTTGAATGAGGTTTATCCATCCTGTTCATTTTTGCAGTTCTCTCACTAACTTTGCTGCATTGATAAAATAGTGTTTGAAAATTTGATTTCGCTTCACAAGAAAGACACAAAAAGTCATGATATGCCTGGTATGCATTTCATTTTCTCTGTTCTTGTTGGATTTAACTAGACTTTATAGTGCCTCTTGATAGTGTTGGAACATATTGAGATCCCAAAAAGCGTAAGGCCTCTAAAAATGTGGTGTGAATCTAAAAAATATTCCAAAAACAAAAGACAACATCCTCAGTTAAAAAAAAAATGTTTCACTTTACACTCAAAATTTTAGTATCAGAAAAAAAAACACTTTCTGGGACAAAATGTTAACTGAGTAGTTGTGGTTTGTACCACATTTATTAAGCCCTGTGGATCTTTTCGGGATTTACTGCATGACAGTACAATATGTGCTCTGCTGGATTTCATTAAAGGCAAGCGGTGCTAATCACACTGATATGAGTTAATCATCTTTTCATTTAATCTTCCCAGATAGCAGCTGCCTGATCCGCACACACCACACTGTTTTAAAACCAACACAGTCTGGCTCACCAAAAAGAGTGGTGTGCCATACTGGATGGATGGATGAATGGATGAATTTACAGGAATCAGGGAAACTCAGGGAAGAAAGTGGTTAAAGACAGACAACTCTGGTGGTAAAACAGAAACAAGACAGTGTTAGGAAGGGATCCAAGGAGTAAGAAACAAATGAAGATAAATGTCATCCTATTATAGCCTGGATAGATTGTTGGACAACTTTGTGAGGAATGGCTAGACAGAAGCAGATAAATCAAGTGGCTGAGTAAGAGGAAGTATGCTTGAGTTTAGTAGAGCGCTAAGTCTAAAAGTGTGTCAGGAAACACACACACACACACACACACACACACACACAGCGACACTGTTACATTAGAGATGCTGCTGTCCCTGAGGGCTGCAGACAGCCTGGTCACTGTGTTATGTTTTCTCAGCAGGTACTATGAACTAACTCCCACATTTGACCTGTTTTATACACTTGATGTTAAATTCAAATTACTTTAGATCCAGGTCTTTGATTTAGGTGCTGATCTGTTAAACCCTAGTGCTGAATAAGAGTGTACACTCCTCTATTTTTACTCTGTGGTATATCTGCGGTGATAAGAAGGTGAGTTATTGGGTTAATGCTACAGTGTATAAACCTGGGGGGACATAATGTCAATCCTCTTTTGGATTATGATGTGTTAGATCGTAACATCATTCTGATGGATTTTGATAAAAAAAATGTGAGATTGTGACACCCAACGAGCTTACAGTAATTAAAACCCAAAATCCAGCGTGTGCGAAAATGAAAAAGATACATACAACCAATAACGGATTAATTGTAAATATAGAAATGTTATGTTATGGCCTTTATAACTATAACTTGACAGGAAACTGTTACAAAAGCCCATTGCCACAGAAGCTGGCTGTTCACAGAAGGCTGTTTAGGGCCTGGATTGGCAGAAGTCGCAAATGTTTTGTACAGGAACTTTTTTTACAGTGGACCCGTTTCAAAATCAGGGCTAACATGTCCAGGTCTGGCCAGCCGAGCAGATTCACCCTGAAAACGAACAGCAAGATGCAAATAGAAGTCTTCACCCCCCCCCCCCCCCCCCCCATTGATAACATTGATTGGATGTGTATAAGGAGGAACAGTACATGCGTAGAATAAAACAAAATCTAGCATTCAAGGGAGGAAAAAGCCTTCGTGCAAACAGTGAAGCATAACGTTGGAAGTGTCATGGTTTGGGGATTGTAGCAGAGAATTTAATGTTAAGGACAATCTGCTCTGTGTATTCTTGAATTCTAAAAGTTTCTGTGTGCTCTTCTTTATGATATGGCAATTTATTTCATAATATGACGCTGTATGATAATACTGTAGGTCAGGTTAATTGTACTGATTTCTGTTGCTACATCTCGGGTTGGCATAGAAACTCTCAGATATCTAAGGGCACTTTCACATAAGCGAGATGATGTCTTCTCTATCGAGCCAGCTGACGCCTGCAAGTCTTAGTTTCTCATCTTGAAGGAATGTATCTGATGTAATGTTGATAGCTCTTAGGATTACTGAATCTTGATATGTCTGTGTTATATGTTGGAAGGCAGGTCAGTATGCATATGTTCTGTGTAATGCTTTCCTCCTTGTGTGATCAACAAGTCTACTATTAAATCTCCTAAAACTACTGAAGGAATTCTCTCCCATCCCTTTCTTTAAGAAAATAATCTACAACAGGACGCTTCGCTGCAGCAGAACGTGGTCAGCTCACCACAACAGAAACCTCCATGAATTTGATCATGTCTCAGAGGGTGCTTGAGGAAAAGTTGTGGCCATCTCTAAAGTGACAATCAATTGGACGCTGTTACATGAAAATGTTCGATGTGAATTGGCTTTCTTTAATATAAGGACACGATTCATAACAAAATGAGCATACTTCTTAACAAAAGGAGTGTAAAACAGGTTGGAGAGAGGGTAAAATGTTACTTTGGGGAGTAGAGCAGTTATCACAAGCACAGGAATTTTGGAACAGGGCGTATACAATCACTTCTGTTCCTCACATTACCAAAATCTGTTCACACTTTCGCCAAACATTCTCTCAGTTTTTTTCTTCCTGCACTTGCTTCTCTCATCTGCGCCCTCTTGCTTCTGAGCGCACCCCTCTCTGTTCTCCAGCTGTGCCCTGTCGCCTCCTGATTTCTCCAGCAGTTACGTCACGGATCCAGACTACATTAAACGATGCATGATTTTACTTCCCGTGTTTCTGGTCTGCTTTTAATGTTAAATTAAAAAGAAAAGCATTTTCATTTTCTCGTATCTAATGGAAGATTTTTCTGTAATGTCTTACAAAATGAGCTGTTATTACTGTGTAATTTCCCTAATACAGAATGCAGCTGAAGCTGCAGCTGAAGGATGGGCCTACTCTGAAAAAGAAGATGTTTTTCATTTTTTAACTCAGTGAAACTAAATTTGGCAACAAAACAAAATCGGGGAATAAAGACTTAATCTGTTTTGACATCTGTAGCTACACACCCCTCTGAGGACATTCAGTGTAGCATAGAGCAGTTAACGGGGTGTGAGCTGAGCTGGAATGAGTGAAGAAAAGAGGAAGTGTGATGAATGTATGTCGATGCTACAAAAAGTATGGCCGGGATTAAAATAGACTACCAAAAAGAAAAGATTGTAAGTAAGAGGAGAGGAGGCCAGCTGAAGTGCCCAGCTGTGCCTGCCTCACCATGCTGCTAGCATGTGCTAACTGCAGGACAAAGTGTGTGTGTTTATGTACAGACTGGGATATAGAAGCTTTTTTTGGGGAAAAACAGAACAAAAAAGAAAACAGCCAGGGGCTGTAGGACGATGCCAGGAGTTAGCCAGCTGCAGAGAACAAACCTACACAATGAAACACTACACTTTGTTTGCTTTCTATGAAAAAAAATAACAACAATAAAATACAAACATTATATAACCTTATCATGTTATGCAACATACTGAGGTCACCACATGTAAGCATGCACACACATGGACACGGCTGTCAAGACAAATGCAGGCTGCAAAGTCATGCAAGGCCAGGGTGCACACACTAAGACGAATGAAAAACCAACAGCTGTTCTGCTACGTGCAGCGCTCCAAACACCGACTGCACCAGCACTCACTTCTGTCATCTTCACAGAGTGTAACAGGCTACCACACTTACGCACACACACACACACACACACACACACAGATGTGGGGACCCCAGCAGTCCACCGGATGTCTCTCTGTGTTTATGTTGCCTTGCAGAGCAACATGGGAACGTGAGTAAGTTAGACAAATTCCCACACACATACAGTGGATATCAATAGTCTACTCAGTCAGGTTAAAACTAGAGATGGGGAAAAAATATGAAACCAAGATAAATCATTATTACCTTTTAATGCAATCCAAACCCTCTCCAGTGCAGGGGGTGTAAAACAATATGTTTGGAACTGTGCACCAACAGATGAAAAAAGTAGAAAGGGTGTGCAAACTCTCCCATAACTCATGTTGAACAGGAGTCGGTACACCTGCCCCCATTTAGAGTGTCTCTGAATAAACGCCCCCAAATAAAGCTCTCTTGTTGTAGTACGTGTTTCCTGGCTTTTTGAACTCACATCGCAGAGCAAAAACCATGGTTTACAGAGCGCTTTCAAAGTATCAGAGGGATTTATCTATTTTGTAAAAGGCATCAGTCAGAATGAGTCCACAAAACAACGTCTAAGTCATTAGCTATGTCATGGAATAGAGAGAAGACAACCTTTATCTTTATCTACTTATGATAAGTAGTAGGCCCGCTCACTCCTCACCGACTTAAGCCATCCCCTGGTTGTTGAGTTTGTACTGCTCCCGTCGGGCCGCAGGTATATCATGCCAAGGTGTAGAACAAACAGACTCAAGAAATCTTTTATCCCTGCTGCCATAGCTTTTCTTAACAAGTGACTTTTTATCTTTCTTTTGTACTTCATGTTTGTTGTTTTTTTTTTTTTTTTTTTTTCTCTCCCTTTGTATTGTTAATGATATCGACTGTCGACTGTGTCTGTTACTGCTGGCTGCAGAACAAATTGCCCCTCGGGGACAATAAAGACTCCTTGAAACATGATCCTTGATACAAAAGGGATGTCATGAAGAACTGGATGTATCTTCAACATTTATGAAAAGACAAGAAGGATGTGGTTGGGTTACAGACAGGTATTTCAGTCAATGGCTGCATAGTACATGTTGTTGTTGTCTTTTCTGCCACCTTTCAGGCAGACTGGGGCTCCAAAGTGATAAAGCACATCTCAGCATCAGAGGCTGGTCATCTAGTTCTGACCCATAGGGTGTTCTAGATAACTTATACTCTTCTACAGATGTCTCCCTTTAACTGACTTATTTTTTACCTCAACAATACAGAGACCAAAGCATGGTAGGGACAATAATATGCTCTGGGACTTTTTACCCAGCTTGATATGGGGCTTTTGTCAGGGTGGAGAGAGTAGCCGATATTTCTAAGTACCAGTCACAAAACTTGCTGGCTGCTGCTGGAAAGCTGAAGATCAGGCAAACATTTAAATTAGCAAAGGAATGGATTCCTTTAATGGTGCATCCAGGGCTCAGACCGGAGTCTGGAAACCTGTGGGCTCATTTGAAGAGTGTGGTGCAGAGGAGACACCATCACTATCTACATAATTTATATTTGCAAAGAAGAGTGGGCAAATAATACAGAATAAAAATGAGTCGTTGCTGTTGAACTCCTACCCAAACAGAGAGGACATGAATAAAACGTGTTGGAGCAAAGTGTTACTTTAGTAGTAGGACTTAAAATGATCAGTTCAAATTTTCCTTTTTTATCTTATATTCTTAAAGACCTTCGGTTTTAATCATTGAAATGTATAGGGTATAGGTCACATTAAACTGAATTTAACAGGTGTGTCTACTTCATATCCACTGTCTGCACATGCTTATACATACACCGATCTGTGGAATTGAATTAATGACACAGAGGCTCGTGACATTGAATGAGATAAGTCTTGCTGATGATATCCTTTGCAGACAATTTCTGCCTTCCGTGGATAAGATCACGGAGGGCCACAGTTACAGCATGTTCCTCCTCTAGGAGCATCTCAGCCTCAGTGTGGAGTGTCATTGGACACCTCCCACTGGAAACGTGCAAGGGCACACCGAGTTCTATCCTGTCTGAAGCTTACTCCATACATACTGGCCTACTATAACCCTGTAATATTTGCTTTCACTGACTGAACGTAAATGTATTTTATTTACAGTACAGTTGTGACATAAAGTGGCAATGCTATAACTATAGAACATGATGTTGGACTATGCGGCTGGAAAATGAATCAGGAAGAAAAGTAAAAGTTCTGATAAACTTACTGCTGGTTGTGTAGGAGGTGCTGAGCTAGAGACTTTCAGTCCATGTGTCGATAACAGCCAGATACCAGATGCCAAAGAAAGCAATTGGTCACATGGAAGCAAATGTTTCTTCTGCTGCATGAGAGTAAAAGAGTTTCTAGCCTCTAGCTTTCTCTTCATGCTTTGCAGTCCAGTGGAGTTGAAACTGATGGTAATGTCACAGTTCTAAGACATCACAATTTTTTACAGAGTTTCTCTCTTTTTTTCCTTAAAAATGGTTTATGAAAAAAATCTCCTGTAGATACAGTGCTTTTCAAAGTAATCTTACCCCTTGAACTGTTTTAGATTTTGTTACAATTCAAGCTTCAACGTTGGCCAGAACTGCAAATGAGTTGGAAAGGGTACTCAAAACCCATCTAATTTTTTCTGCAGCTGCAAGTCTTTTAGTTTGTTTCTCTATCATGGGGCAAACTCTGTCAGCCAAAAGTGAGGCCATTGAGGAAGTAACACAATTTGCAGTCCCCTATCAACCGCTAGGGGCTTGGTTCAGAAAGTAGCAAGTTCCTGATGACTCCCATATTAAAAATGTAACTTCACAGCAGAAATGAACCCTGGTGCAAAAAACATTTTAGGTTTAGTAGGTTAAGGTTAGCACCATATCAACTCTAAGGGGGGTGAATTTTTTTTCACAACTCATCCATTTCATTGTAATTTAAGATTGAAATTGTGAATAATTAGGGGCGTGTCCTTTAGATTGACAGGTTGCAGATGTGCTGTGTGGACTGAAGGCTAGCAGACTGACCCCTTCCTGGCTCCATGGAAGGTTTTAAGCCTTGGCCTCCCGTTAAAAGTCTGAAGCCATTATGTTTCTCTGAACTTGACCATTGATTGTGTCCGCAATGTTTGTTCATGTTTGGATGTTAATCATGTACTTACAACTTGCTTTAAAACAAGCGGAAACTTGTCTTTTCAGGGTATGGCTCCAAAACTATGAAATGCCCTCCCAATATCCCTCTGTGAGGCTGACTCTGTTGACTCTTTTAAAAAGCATGTGAAGATATTTCTTTTCAGACAAGCTTTTAGTTGATTGGCTCCTGCAAGTATGGCAATCAATAAGATGAATAATTGTATGGAAAACTATTAGGAGTAAACTCTTAACGTTCATTGAACAGCAAATTACTACATATGTATGTGGAGTAATGGACAAACAATGACTTTCCAAAATTCCAAAAAGAGTTTATTTACAAAATGAACTAATTAAATCAAACATTTAAAACAACCAGGCTAGTAACAAACACAACTAATTAAAATAAATTAATCACTAAGTACCAAAATAAAGAACACAATGAATGGATAAATATGCAAAGAAATGGAAACCATATATCCTGATGTCACAGTTCTGTAGGAATCTGGATGCTTAAAGACCATGGCTTATGGTGCAATGCTGGCAGTAAAGCTAAAATATTTGGATTAAGTAATGTTTTTTAGATTTAGGTTTAGAAGTCAATAACCTTTGAAAAAGCCATTCTATTTATAGATTGATCATGACAGCGATGAGGTAATTTTGGTATTCTGATGCATTAAGAAGGCGGTCTCAAACATGGCTAATAAGATTAGTTTTCTGTATTTAAACAATCTATTTTAAAATCAATCTCTATTTTGAATACTGTCAATAGCAATCTTTATTATTTATGAAATGCGAACTAAAACCAAGACACGTGGGTTCGCTTGAGTATGTAGCCGTATGAGTATGGCATTGCTTAAAGCCACTGTGATTCATTTATCATACATTAGACAAAGAAAAGAAAACTCATGTAGCATTGACTAACTCAGAATGCAGGATTTCAAACGACTCTGTCAGAAAAACTTTGAAAATACTGGTTAAACCTAGAGGCTGAACGGCCTGTTTCTACCCAAACAATAGCAGCTGAAACTTGTACAAGGTAATGAATCAAAGTGAAAAACAACCCTTAAATCCTATTTATCCTAAACTAATCTTGCCTCTGTCCAGATAGTCCTTATTGAAGGGTTAAAGTTCTCCAAGTTTATCCATGGATGGTCAGGGTTGAAGCTCAACAACATTAGCCGGCGGCTAACAAAGGCTGCTATAAGCTGCTATGGGCTAGAAGGGACTCGTGCTGTTCAGTGGTAACACTGGTAGTAATTCAGCTGGGATGTCAACTCTGTCCTTTCTGGCTTGGCCAAAAAGCGATTAGCTCCAACCTTCACTGAAACAGTACCTTTATGCAGCTTTTCCAGAATGGCATTCACCTTGTATCGGCTCTGTTGTGGTGAGTGAATGCAGCTTCAGGCTGGTTAAGGTCCTGCTGCATGTGGGGGGTCGGCTCCCTTTTCCCTCTCACGGCAATGTCTGTGATTCAGGAATGAGTCTGCATAACTCAGGTCAGATTGATGGCGTTTGTTTCATCAGTGTTAGGAATTCACCTGATAGATCAGCAGTCCTTGTCTTGCTTGGAGTGAATTTCTCCCAGAAACTCATGTGCTTTTCATTTGCCAGCGAAGGAAGGGTGAAGTAGGGAATTTCTCCCCTTGATCAATTCCTTGGCCAAAGAAATTGATTGGGGCCGGAGAAGGCCTTTATAAAACCTTTGGTCCGCTTCTTTTCCTGTTGGTGGATTAGCATCACCCAATGGCTTTGTGTGGCACAATTTTTTTAATTGTTCTTTGTAAACCCCGCTTAAAGTGATAGTCTGGATCTCTAAATGAATTAAAAGTTTTAAGAATGGTATTAAATTGACCTCCTGGCCTTAAATGTTTATATAAAATAAGTCTTATTATGAATTATAACATTACGGGTAAGTCCCGCCTTCCCGTATCTCAGCTATGGCTCAAAAGCCATGGTGCCGTCCACTTGAAACAATCAAGTGATGCCAAGGGCTGTCAGTCATCAGGAACGCTGTGTGCTCATACTCGTAACTGCGCGGATGCTAAGTTTTCTGCTTACACGGAGCCTCCGAATCAACCAATACCAATATTTTCAAACCAAAAAAGCTTCCTCACCTCTGATAACTCCATTGCTTCTTTGTTTTCTCTCTCTCCTCCACGTCTTGGCCCATTGACCTGACGCGTGCACGGAAAAGTAGGCGCGGCTTCAAGACCAATCAGAAATGGAGGGGGAGCGAGCTTGGGTCATTTTTTTCCAAATCATTTCCCTCTCTCTCTTTTTTCTGACAAAGTCCAGACTATCACTTTAACAGTTGCTGTTATGTTCTTTAGTCTGAAGGCATTGTCTTTAGTTTCCAAAAGGTGCTTCTTGTCTCTGTGGCTCTAATGCTAAACTAGTCTCTTCTGACCATTATACATCACTCCGGAAAGAACTGGGCTTGTCCTTATAGCTGCACAACTCAGTTGAAGTTGAAGCTGCCATCTTGGAGCAGGTTCTTTCATGGCCAGCTTCCTCTTACTCAATGTTAATTTAATAATTGCCTTAATTTGGATAGAGTAACTTATGATCCAACAGTTTCCAGCTGATGACAGGCTTGAGCCCTGGGCCTTTCTGAAGAACCAAACCATTTTATCTGAAAAAAGTTAAAACTTGATTGATTTAAACTTGCCTAGAATTCTTTGTACTACAACAACAATTCATCTAAAGATATCAAAACTGGTTCTGGAATGGACAAATTAGACTTCTGGAATGGAATCAGCTCCTCAAATTCTTCAACAATGATTTTAAATTCAACATAATTATATCAGAGGCTTTTTTGCTGGATACAACAAGCATGGTTTTATATTACAGAAGCTTTATATATGTTCATATAATATCTGTGTTGAAAATGAGTCACAGTTGTTTGTTATGTAATGATTCCACCCTAAGAAAAGGACCATCAAAATGCTTCAATTTCAATTCAATTCAATTTCAATTCAATTCAGTTTATTTATATAGCGCCATTTCACAACAGATGTCATCTCAAGGCACTTTACAAAAAGAGTTATTACAATACAATGTTTAGTGTAGAAATTACAGAACCACAGAAGATTGCGTCGTGGAATTCTCAGCAATCCCTCATACTGAGCAAGCATGCAGCGACAGTGGGAAGGAAAAACTCCCTTTTAACAGGAAGAAACCTCCGGCAGAACCAGGCTCAGCACAAGCGGTTATCTGCCGCGACCGTCTGTGGCTTGGAGAATACATAACAGAGACACAGAAAGAGCAATAGAACTGATGCAGAAGTTTGTTGCAGGACGTGGAGAATTTTCCGTCACTGCAATGCCATCTTAGTCAGGGTCGTCAAGCAGGGCTAATCCGGAGCACCTACTATAATAGAAAACAGGTTAGTGCTTGAATTGACAGCACATCATGCAGTTGGGGAGAAGTAGGAGAGAAAGTAGGAACAGACCCTAATAATGTCCTCCAACAGCCTAGCCTAAAGCAGCATAGCTACTAACATTAACCTGACTCCTAGCTACTAGGAGACCTGGCTACCAACACTCTATCTGAGTCCTCCTGATCGAGGCTCAACCCGTGGACGGTGTAGGGCCGGTAACGGCCCCCGTCATGCCGGGGTCTTCTCGGAGTCGGGTTGTTTGAGAATGCAGCCCAAAGTGGGTGGTAAACTCCATCTAAGGCTAAATACCGGCACGAGACCGATAGTCGACAACTATCTTAAGGAAAAATAGACAGAACTATCTTAAGGAAAAATAGACAGAACTGAGAGGACAGAGTTGAAGAGGGCGAGAAACGTTTAAGAGATAAACGGGTGGGGTCCGCACAGTCTGCCCGGGGGATTCAACCCGGCAGGTAATGGGCGGCCGCACTGTGCGGGAGGATCCCCTTGAGGGACCTCTCTCCGGCGCTGGCTGGCCCCCGTGGGGCGCATTTCTTCCGCGGCGGTAAGCCGCGACCGGCTCCGGATCTTTACCTGGCTTACATTAATCTATCTCTACCTAGCTACTCTACCTCTTCCTATCTCTTCCTAACTTTTGACACTCTGCCTGACTACTAACATTAACCTGTCTCTTCCTATCTACCTGTCTGACCTGACTCTAACTACCTATAAACATATCTCTAACTGTAAGCTTTGTCAAAGAGGAAAGTTTTTAGCCTAGTTTTAAAGATAGACAAATTGTCTGCTTCACGAACCAACCCTGGGAGCCGGTTCCATAGGAGGGGAGCCTGATAGCTGAAAGATCTGCCACCCATTCTACTTTTAGAAATCCTAGGAACTACCAGTAAACCTGCAGTCTGAGAGCGAAGGTCTCTGTTGGGAACATATGGAACAATCAGGTCTCTTATGTATGATGGAGCTAGATTATTAAGGGCTTTATATGTCAGAAGGAGGATCTTGAATTCTATTCTAGATTTTACTGGGAGCCAGTGAAGAGAAGCTAAAACAGGGGAAATGTGATCTCTTCTTTTAATATTCATCAGAATCCTAGCAGCAGCATTTTGAACTAACTGAAGACTTTTAATTGTATTCTGTGGACTACCTGATAATAGACAGTTACAGTAATCCAGCCTTGAAGTAACAAAGGCATGGACTAGTTTTTCAGCATCACTCCTGGACAGGATGGTTCTAATTTTTGTAATATTCCTAAGGTGAAAAAAGGAAATCCTACAGACTTCTTTAATGTGAGTTCTAAATGACATATCTTGGTCAAAAATGACACCGAGGTTTTTTGCTTTATTACTGGAGGCTAATTTAATGCCGTCCAGGTGAAGGGGCTGACTAAGTAGTTTCTTTTTCAGAGCTTCTGGTCCAAAGACGACAACTTCTGTTTTATCAGAATTTAGAAGCAAGAAGTTTAGAGTCATCCAAGTTTTTATGTCTTCCAGACATGCCTGTAGTCTACCTAACTGATTGGATTCATCAGGATTTATGGATAGATATAGCTGTGTATCATCTGCGTAACTATGGAATTTTATCCCATGCTGCCTAATTATTTTACCAATAGGAAGCATATATATAGTAAAGAGAATCGGCCCAAGCACTGAACCCTGTGGTACTCCGCAAGTAACTATTGAGGTTGAGGAAGATCTATTGTTTACCTGAACAAACTGAAATCTGTTAGACAAATAAGATTTAAACCAACCTAGTGCTGTTCCTATTATACCGACACTTTGAAGCCTTTCTATGAGAATATTGTGATCAACAGTGTCAAAGGCAGCACTGAGATCTAACAGGACCAGAATGGTCACCAGTCCATTGTCTGAGGCTATGAGAATATCATTAGTAACCTTCACCAGAGCTGTTTCAGTGCTATGATGAGCTCTAAAGCCTGACTGAAACGTCTCAAACAGCTCATTATTGTTTAAATGCTCACATATCTGGTGTGCAACTATTTTCTCAAGAATTTTAGATAAGAAGGGAAGATTAGATATCGGTCTATAGTTAATTAAGTCGTTTTGATCAAGAGAGGGTTTCTTAAGTAGAGGTTTAATTACAGCAATCTTAAACTCCTGTGGTACATATCCATTGACTAAGGATAGATTCATTATATTTAAAATTGGAGCAGCGATCAGAGGGAAAACTTCTTTTAAGAGTTTAGTTGGGATTGGGTCTAAAACGCAAGTTGAAGGTTTAGATGAAGCTAATAATTTTAGTACATCACAAAGTTCGGCTGCATTAAAGCAGTTTAAGCATATATTAGGTTCCACCATTTTTGAGGCTGCCTCATTAACTAAGGAGGAAGCAAGCATATTGGGAAGGTTCCCAATTATCTTATTCTTTATGGAGTCTATTTTATTTATAAAGAATTGCATGAAGTCGTCACTGCTTAGAGCTTGGGGAATGGTTGGCTCGATAGAGCTATGATCCTGTGTGAGTTTGGCAACTGTATTAAAAAGAAACCTAGGATTATTTTTATTCTCCTCGATTAAAGATGAATAATATGCTGTTCTAGCTGTGTGAAGGCTCTTTTTATATAGCAATAAACTATTTTTCCATATTAAAAAGGAATCATGTAAATGCGTGGAGCGCCATTTTCTCTCTAGTTTTCTAACATTCTGCTTTAGGGTACGTAGCTCTAAATTAAACCAGGGAGTTAATCTTCTATGGCTAGCCACCTTCCTTTTCAAGGGGGCAACTTTGTCTATTGCCCGACGCAGGGAGGAATTAACGCTATGAACTAAAATGTCAAGTTGTGAGGGGTCACGAGTTAAATCACTGTTTTCTGTTCTGCATTTATAAACTGAGGAAATTAAAGTTGGAAGAGCTTCTTTAAAATTTGCTACAGCGTTGTCTGATAACGTTCTGGTATAATGAAGTTTTCTTTCAGGTTTGATATGATCCATTAGAGTAAGTTTAAAAGTGATAAGGAAATGATCAGACAGGATAGGGTTATGTGGAAAGACTGTTATTTCTTCACAGTCAATGCCATAAGTCAGCACAAGATCTAAAGTGTGGTGACAAGAATGTGTTGGTCCCTGCACATTTTGAGTAAAGCCTATTGAGTCTAGGATAGTGTTAAAAGCTGTATTTAGACTATCACTTTCATTATCAACATGAATATTGAAGTCTCCGACTATAATGACTTTATCAGTGTTTAAAACTAAGTCAGATAGAAAATCTGAAATCTGATCTAAAAATTGAGAATAAGGTCCTGGTGGACGATATAAGACCACAAACAAAAGTGGCTTTACTGCTTTGTTATGTGTATGAGGAAAGCTAAAAACTAGATGCTCAAAGGAACTGTAACTATTATTTTTTTGGAGATTAATTAGTAAATCGGAATGAAAGATAGTTGCTACTCCACCTCCTCGACCAGTACTTCGAGGGACACTAAAGTTTAAGTAGCTAGGGGGAGTTGACTCATTTATTGTGACATGGTCCTCTTCCTGCAACCATGTCTCTGCAAGACAAAACAAATCAATATTATTTTCACAAATTAAGTCATTTACTAAGAGTGTTTTTGAGGGGAGAGATCTTATGTTTAGTAAACCACATTTAATTGATTTGTTTTTATGTTCAGTCCGAGTTTTATTTATCTTTATGAGATTTTTATACTTTGCTCTAGTAGCATTAACTTTTAATTCATTAGTTTTGGGTAGTGGACGGGAAACTATCTCTATAGGGTAGTGGGTGGGTGGCAGTCCCTGTTCCTTGACCTGGACTCTGGGTTCCCTGATCTGGACTCTGGTTTCCCTGAGCTGGACTCTGGGTTGTCACGGCTTTGGGGAACTAGAGATAACCCTATCAATGTTCCTGGAAAGAAGCGAAGCTCCGTCCTCGGTGGGATGGATGCCGTCTCTACGTAACAGTCCAGGTTTTCCCCAGAAGGCCCCCCAGTTATCAATGTAGCCCACATCGTTTTCTGGACACCACCTTGACAACCAAAGGTGGAACGAAAGCATACGACTGTACATGTCATCGCTAGTACGATCAGGCAGGGGACCAGAAAAAATTACAGAGTCAGACATCTTTTTGGCAGCCCTACACACCGAAGCTACGCTAATTTTAGTGACCTCCGACTGCCGTCGCCGGGTGTCGTTGCCACCAGCATGGATAACGATCCTGCTATACCGCCGTTTGTCCTTGGCCAAAAGCTTCAGATGGGACCTAATGTCCGCAGCCCTGGCCCCTGGAAGGCATTTGACGGTGGTCTTTCGTGTCTCTGGAGCCACATTCCTAACTATGGAGCTGCCAATTACAAGAATCGGCCTCTCCTGCTCGGCGGGTGCGTCGCTGAGCGGGGCGAACCTATTGTTCAGAGAAAGGGGCTGGAGGTTGGCCGCGGACTGGGGTCTGGCGCTAGTCTTCCTACGAACAGTCACCCAGCTCGCCTGAGGTCCCGGCTGCACGGGAGCTGTTGAAGGACGGCTAGGTCCTGTCCTAGTTGACTCCGCGCTAGCTACTGCTGGGCCTGGCTGTTCTACAGCGCGGAGCCGGGCCTCTAGCTCAGAAACCCTCGCCTCCAAAGCTACAAAAATGCTGCACTTATTACACCTACCAACTTCACTAAATGAGGCGGAGGAGTAACTAAACATCTGACAGAGAGAGCAGGAAAGAGGAGGAGGTGTAGAGAGAGATGGAGGGACAAGAGAGAAAGCTGCCGAAGCCATGCTAGCCGTGAAGCTAAGCTAACCAAGCGGTACCTTACCTTACCTAAGAACAAAGTAATTAACCCAGTAAAACGCTTAAAGAGTCCCAAACCGTGAAGAAAATTAACGTTTTAATGTGTTTGTGTGTTAAAGCAACTCAGAAAAAACTTATTGACGGAGAAAGTTAGATCAGTTCAAGAGAGAGAGAAACACCGACTTGCTACAAATGAGTTAGTCACAAAACAGGAAATGACGCGATACGTCTTACCAACGCGATACGTCTCCACACACCTCAGAGCTGTGTTGGTCAAACCAACAAAAAACCTTGACCTTAAGTAATGACTTTCATCTCCATGGTGACTGTATGAAAACTTTTCACAATAACTGTATTTTGTCTCTAACAACCTTTATTAAAACCATGCGTTTACAAAATGATTCCCAGTATCCTGCTCTTTTTCTTGGCTGAATCATTTTAATGCTGTAGTTTGTTTGAAATTATTCCGTAGGTTAGGTTTCTTGTTCTGCTCGTCAGCATTAGTGAACACTAGTAAAGGCTCTAATTCTCCTGCAGTTTATTATGTTCTCCTAAGCTTATTAAATATGAGCACATTTTTGCCTGTTTGCCTCGGCTTTAGAGTTCATGTACCCATAAAATCAAGTGTTTCTTGTTTAGGATGGACATTTTTGAATACTACCATTTCAGTATCTGTATTGTTATTATTTGGTGGAACATATCAAGGAGGTTCTGTAATGGATTAATGGAAACAAATCCGAACCATATGAGACTTTGTGTTCAGATGTAAGCTGCTACATTAAATCAATGTTCGGAACATTCAACTGTCACAATTTTTGTCCTGCCAAAGCCTTATTAGGTGGATGAGAATAAAAATGAAACCTCTATTCTTCTATCAGTGAGACTAACCCTGTTTTTCTCGTTTTTTTCTACCCTTGTTTATAAGTACAGCTGCTCCCTGTTTATCATTTTCTCCTCATCATCTCAAGGAGTTTCCCTCCTTCTTCCCCAGATTTTATAGCAACAAGATTGCTCTGTTGTCCGCTCATACAACTTCTCTTTCTCATACAGTAAGAAGAACAGAGTCTGGTTATATATATATATGTTTCAGCCACGACTTGTGTAAGTGAGAGAGAGGCCTGTAATTTTGTATTTAATTGTACAAATAAGTATTTGGTCACCTGTATATTCTTCTCAGGCTCCTCTGTCCTCCACTTGTTACCTTTTTTATTATATTATAAAAGACAGCTGTCCACAACCTCAAACAATCACACTCGAAACTCCACTATGGCCAAGACCACAGAGCTGTCAAAGGACACCAGAAACAATATTATAGACCTACACCGATCTGGGAAGTCTGAATCTGCAACAGGTAAGCAGCTTGGAGAGAAGAAATCAACTGTGGGAGCAATTATTAGAAAATTTAGACATAATAGTCCACTGATAATCTCCCTCGGGGGGTTGGGGGGGTTAGTGAATGACCTGCTGAGAGCTGCGACCTAAGTAACAAAGGCTACCATCAGTAACACACCACTCAGCCAGGATCTCACATGTCGAGGTGATATCATACACCCCACTACATTAGTCAGAAAACCTTTTTTTCCCCTTTCAGAATCAACACTTTCTATGAGACACTATACAAAACTTTGTTAATTTTCACACACAAAAAAGTCTTTGGCTAACAAATTCATTCAAGCCCATGTTGCCAAAATCTTTACACCCCAATTATAGTCTTAGGAGAAAAGCCACACTTAAGGCTTCAAAATTCTCATTAACAGGCATTCAACCACAGGTGAGTCTAATGATTCATTTAAGAGGTATCCAGCTGACAGGTGACAATAAAAGGGCATTATTTTACAAAGAAAAGCCCTTCCCATTTCATGCTGTCAGCAATGGCTCCCCATGGAAGAGAAATGTCACAAAATCTGCGAAAGAAAATTATTTCTTTAACAAAGAGGTGAGGGCTACAAAAAAATCTGTAAAGCTTTACATACCAGTCAAAATACTGTAGCAAAAGTGATCCAAACATGTAAGAAAGATGGAAGTGCAACCTTCTTACGGAGACGTCCAGGCCGTCCACCGAAGTTAACATCTCGACAGGAGCGTCTTCTGATGAGAAGGGTTGAAGAAAATCGCTATGCAAGTTAACTGCAGTTAGCTAAAGTAGTAGAAAGCCAAACTAGAGTGACTGTTTCCCGTGTCACAAAATGAAAGAAAACTACAAAGATATAATACTGCTTTAGCAAGAAACAGTGAACACAGAAACAGGCATAAAACAGGTCAAACTAGCATGTAGTGATGCTACAAATAATGAGCAAACAGTGCTTTAACAATTTACAGAAAAATTAATTAAACCATTTAACACAAGTCTAACCTTGTGTTTCAAAACCTCAGACAGAAGCCTACACCCTACCCAGATAAACTTAATTTATCCTACAGGTGATGACTTCATCCACGCTACCAGTCCATGGCAAAAATTGTAGGGAGAAACAATGATGTTAGAAACAATGTAGGAGAAACGATCCAAACAGGGGCAAAGTCCAATTAGGAATAGCAGTGCCCACAGCTGATTTTAAATAAACGCGTTCAGATGCAGCCAGCGACTTCAGTTGGTCCTACCTTCAGAGAGCTACCTATTGCTCAGATGCCAAGCAGACTTTCTGGCTCCATAAACGGGACCCTGCAGAATTATATTAAGCGTGATTGCAGGTTTGTCTTTGTCCACGGTTTAATGTGTTGTATAATTTTGTCTCTGACTGAACTGGCAGTGCGTTCCAAAATTTTGTGCCTCTAATGGGCACCACCATTTGACTAAAATTATATATACATATATATATATATATATATATATATATATATATATATATATATATATATAATATAAAAATATGAAAATAAAAGGAACACTTACTCAATTGCACTTCTATGAAATCAAAATGGCCCTGGGGTCCTTGGAAAGCTCTGGTCTTGGCCATGTTGGAGGTTGAAGTCTAACTGTCTGAAGGTTTGGATAGGTGTCTTTTATACAAATAAGTTCAAAAAGGTGCTAATAATGCAGACAACAAGTTTATGACAGAAGAGCTTCTTAAAGAAGAAGAATCAGGTCTTTGAGGGCCAAAACTCTTGCTTCTTTGTAGGTGCTAAATATTTTCTGAACCATTGTGCAAATGTTTACTGATGACACAATGTGATTTCCTGGATTCGTTTTTACATCCGTTCTCTCACAGTGGAAGTGTACCTCTGATAAAAATGACAGAGCTCTCTCATCTTTTTAAGTGGGACAACTTGCACAATCGTTGGGTGTGATATAATTTTTTGTTGGTTTGGAACAACTTTACGAAGTAAGCTTTTGGGTGCTGTAAAAGTCCTGAACAATCGTCTGATTCTAACATTAATATAGCAGTGTTTGCAACAGTCCTTGTATCTTCAAGGGGGTGGGCAGTGATGACAGCACTGTGCTCTAAAAGCCATTCATTTGTATTGTATGTGATTCACAACATCTGTTTTGGGCTGTGGTGAGCAATTAATGTACAAAATAACCCTCTGGAAACTCCTCATTGTACCACGGTCAAACCTGATTTAGGTTCAACTCTGAACATCGTACGCTCTGTTTTATACTTTTTCAGCCAATAAACAAAAGAAATCCATCAAACGTCTTCCAAATGAGCTGAAAGTTTCCCATCAGTGTGGAAGTAGAGCACCCTCTCTCTCAGAGCCAATGTGGCTCTGTGCCTCATCGTCTCATTACATCTTTGCCTTCCTTGATGTGTCTTGTCTGCTCTTTCTCATTATCAGGACTTGTGCCGTTGTTGGTTGTAGCACAAGACTTATGAATCATCCTAGCTCAGACCACTGCTGTTCTACAGCATTATAGCTCTCATATATAGCTTGTTATCCACTCATTATTTTGAAAACCCAGCCTATTTTGTGTTGTACTGCATGAAACACCTTTGAGGCTAGAGTGTTGAATGCTAAACCCCATGGTGAGCTTAACAAATATAGTTTTTGAAGGGTTTTAACTCAGTGGGCAGCTGAACTGGCTGCTGCCAGTTCCACACACAATACAGGGAGGCTGGTTAACCCACAGGATGGGGCTGAAAGTCACTTTTCTGTAAGAGCAGGGCAGCGCTTATTTAGAAAGCCATTCTTTAAAGGCTCCCTGCTTTTATGCTCTGGAAGGTCACTGCCATTTGTTACCAGTGAATTCTCTCACAAAAACGGTCCAATGGGTTTGGCTCTGTTTGAAGTAAAAACGGAAGTTATTCCTGAATCGAGATAGTTGGCTAGAAGGAAGCTTTCTTTTTAGCCCTTAGTCACAAAAACGAAAGAAGATTTTAATACTTTTAAAGCCCCCGTGTGTAAGAATTACCTCTAACTAGTGGTGCGCTCAGTGAATGCAAGCAACTTAACAGTCTCCTCTGGCTTCTCGCCGTTATAACACATCATTACTACTACAGAAGCTGCGGAGTAGTGTCAGAGTTAAACTGAAGATAAAGTATTTGCTGGACTAAACTGTCCTGTGTCAAACATAACGTTAACATAAATTTCATTGTTTCTTGTAGTTAACGTACCTGTCCAGCAGAAACCCTGCAACCTCTGTGTCCGTCTTCAAGTTCATGTCCCTCATGAATAGTCTCCATCTGGTAAACGCTCCACCGATGTAGATTCTTTTTTTCTCCTGGTTATTTCTGTTTCTTTTCTGTGGTATGGTTTCCTCCCTCTCACGGGACAAAGAGTACGGATGGTCCTCCATTGAAATTGAAAACTATGATCCACGGCCCTCTATGCTCGTTTCTTCTCTTCACCTCTCCCCCTCCCCCCGACGTCACTGGCTTAATCGCGTAAAGCTAACAAGTTTAACCCTTTTTGGCTAACATATTCAAAGACTACGATGCAACATGGCAGCCTAAGATTGGGGGGCGGTGCATCCCCTGTATTTATAACGTATTCTAAGACACTGGAACGCTTTCATGATAATGCGATTGTGATTAGACCTCGGGGAAATACATTTTTATGAAAGCAGTACTTGATTTTTATTAATTAAAATCTGAATTTGTTACACACTGAGCCTTTAACATGGTAGCATTTAAAGCAGTGAATAGAAAAAAGAAATGGTTACAGACGAGATACGAAAACCAGGACTGACTGTTAGCCGCTGATGATGCTAAAGTTGTACTCCAAACTAAAGGGGTGTTGACTGCATTTGATTTTCTGAAAAATTCTACACAGATTCTACAGAGATTTATGAAATATTGTTAGACATTGTTTGACCTTGTTAAACATTGATTAGAACTCATTACCTACATTATATTTGGAAAAACAAATCTAACACTTTCAGTGTTTTTCATCAGAATCACCTACAAATTGTTGGGTGACTGTGACTCAGGAAGTTCGGAGTTCACCTCGTGGGTTGCTGGTTTGAGTCCTCGATTCATCTGTCTTAGTCGTTGTGTCCTTGGGCAAAACACTTCAGCTCTTACTTACTAGTGTTGGCCAATGGTGCCGATGGCACGATACGACAGCCACACTCCTGTCAGTCTGCCCCAGGGCACCTGTGGCTACAATCGTAGCTTGCTTCCACCAGTGTGTGAATGTGACAGTGACTGAATGGTGGAATTGTAAAGCGTTTTGGGTGTCTTGAAAAGCGCTATATAAATGCAATCCATTATTATTATAAAAAAATGGGCAAAGATAAAAACTGCAATACCCAGGTCAAAACCAGCTGGAATATTCTACACTGATTAAAGATTCACGTAAGCACAGGTTGTGGATTGTGGAAACGTTATTTGCAAAAACAACAACAAAAAGGATTCATAGTTTCTCAAAAATGTTTTCAAAAATCGGTTCTCATTTCATTCTCAGTAACCCAACATTGTGTTGCCATGCATCAGTAGCTGGGTGTATTGCTATACTTCCAGTCATAATTTGTTCTCCTTATTCTCATTCCCTTGTTTTGTTTGTATTTTTGCTGTTCATTTTTTTACTGTTAAATTGTATTTGATCGTATTGTTTTAAGGGTTTTAATATTATTATTATTATTATCATTATTATTATTATTATAAATACTTTGGGGCTTCTGGAATATGAATTGTTGAAACCTTACCTAATGCAGGCATTTCTGGGTTAAATACACCAGTTGCCACCCAGTCTGAATGAACTTACTTCTCATTTCTGTCTGCCAGCTTATCAGTTTTCAGTGCTACCTTATCACTGGCCAGATCACAAGCGCTCCTTATGCCAAAAAAACAGCTTCCACTGACATCTCAGTAGTTTGGATTTTGTTCAATAATTGAGGAAGGGTTGTGCTTACTGCTTTTTTTCATAGCCTTTAACTTGCACAACTGTTTGACCGATTAAAGAGTATAAAACTAATGTGAGCATCAACTGTTGTTTATACTGTGGATGTTTGTTGTCCTTCCTTGGAGAAGTGAGGAGAACCTTGCTGTGACTGGAAGTTTGTCCCCTTTGCTAGATCAAATTTCAGTGTTTTGTTGATAAAGCAACATGTACCATGTTTTTCTTTGGTTTCAGTTTGTCAATGTTCCACAGTCAGCATTTTAAAGTTAAGAACAAACTAATAGATATGCAATCTTTTAAAACGTAGTAGCTAGCTGTACTTTAGCCCGGAGCAAAATTTGACAGAAAAGACATAGCTAATATAATGTTGCCTTCCATCTAAACCAAAGTAAAAAGAAAAGGAAAATATGAAAAAGGTCAGAATTTAAATCACGTGGACTTCACCATCTTATATGGGGAGCCTTAAGCTTGGTTTATGCTTGCCGCGTCCGCGAGGTCCGCACGGCTCCACGCGGCCAAATTACATCATTTCAGCAACCACGCCTCTCCGCGCGGCCTCCTCTAACCAAAAAATGTCCACACCGTGCACCTAGGAACATTTGTAACAACGAAGACGGTCCCGCGCAGAAAAACATGGCGGACTGGCAAGAGCTCATATTGCCGGAGGTTCGTAAATAGACATCTTTATGATTCGGCCGATAGAGATCACTGTGATGAACTGTGTTTTAATGGACGAGTGGAGAGGCTCCTTTTTCGTCTTTTTTCCTAAGTAAACACCATAAAAGTTCTGCTTTGTTTAAGCTCACGGGTGTCACCATCTTGTAAACAACGGTGATTACTACTTCTACTATGGTGTAGTGTTATATGCATGCCGTAGAGCCCTACGCCGCCCCCTACAGTTGTCAAGAATATTGGCGCTAAGCAGGGACAAGCTGCAGAAAGTATAAACGCTGCTCGAAGGCGTCTCGGCCGATTCCGCACGTCTCGTTTCCGCCCGGAATGTTCATGCGGCAAGCATAAACCAAGCTTAAGTCACGCCCTTCTACTTCCTGTCCATGGGTCCCCTACTGCCAAAAAAATAATGAGATCCTGTTTGAAATGCACCGTTGATTGAACGTATGATGTCCGCGAATTTTAAAGACAAATTTTGATGCAGAGAAAACGATAATTTTCGACCAGGGGCAAAAGTTACTTTAGATTTTTTGTTAAAACACTTAGCAGACTACAACTGAAGAAGAAGATAAGAGGCCATGAGATTTGCTGGCTTTACATTCTTCCTCCAGAATGAAGGAAGGAGCATTAAACGTGGAGAAAACCTCCATGAATCTGACCATGTAGCAAACGACTTATGATTTTTAGGCAGTTGAATTGAAAATTTGTACAATCAAATAAATCCCAAATCGCTTGACAAACACTGTCGTAAAGCACGTCATTAGTTATGATTTAAATTGAGGTAAATCATATTTCATTCAGTATGTAAGACAAAGCGGACCAGAAAATAACTTTTATCGTTCAATTGATTTCCAATCATGGGCCGACAGGAAGGGGAGTAGACTTACGCTCCCCATTAAAAATTAGCACGGTTAGCACTGCTGGCATAGCTAAAAAGAATTTAATGCTTGACTCTTACAAAATAGCTTCTAACTTTACCAAATACAGCATTCTTCAAGACACAGGTTAAAGTAATAAAACAGTAACTTTCCCCTTTTATTTGGCTTAAAGTATATAGTAACTAGAACTTGCACGTTTTGTTCCAGCAAAAAGAGGAAATGATCACTTCTCTTTCTGTAGACAACATGCGTAGTTGAGCTTCCTCTTAATTTACCAATAACATCCATATCATACTTAAAATAGCTAACTTTGAGTCTTCTGGCAGTAATAACGTCGGCACCAGAGTGTGTTGTTAGTGGGAACTGTTAGGTTTGGTGCTACATGTTCACAGATCCTCATGTGCTTGGCTGCTGAATTTTGTCCTTTTTTAGGCTTAATTTTGATACAACAGATGGACTTAAATGTTCAAATTTCAATGTATTTTTTGTTCTCTTTCAGTTCATCCAAGTAGCTAAACTTTAATTGTGTGTTCACACCGCACACTTTGTCGCTGTCAAAAAACGCTCACAAAACGACTAGTTTGATGCCGATACAAAGAGTGTAGGCGGACCTTTCTGTGCTGGATGTTCTAAACAATGGCGGATCGTGCCTGGCTAGACAACGTAGTCATTGGGGAAGCCACTACAGTCAGAAGTTCTGCTTGGTTGACACGCTGTGCCAAGAACATCAAGAGTTTCAAAATTTCAGCTAGCTTTTGCCGCTTTGACACTTAAAAGACAGGAAAAGTTTCAGAAACACAAAGTGCTGCACAGACTTTGCTGGCCTCAACCATAGACTTTACATATGGTCTATCTGGTGTTGACGTTTGGGGCGGTGTGAACTAGGGATAGACCGATATGTATTTTTTCTTAGTGCCGATGCTGATAACGATTTTTTTCCATCAGCCTTAGCCAATGACCGATACAGGCTGCCGATTTTCTTAAGCCGATATTTGGAGCCGATACTGATTCTGCTCCCTCAATTAACATCATAAAAACAATGATGATGACAAATATTACAAATCCTAATTTAACATTTATTGAACTTTAAACATTTTTAAAACAATATTTAACAAGCAGTAAATATAGGTTAGGCAGAAGAGGAAGCACAAATAGATAAACAATATTTAACAAGTATAAAAACATTTCAGGAAGAACAAGTAAAAAAAATTATTAGAATTAAAATTCAGAAAATAAATATTTAAGTATAAATTAAATAATTACACTATTGCACACAGTAGAACCAAGTAAGCAGCATTATAAAGTGCACAGTGTGCAATAATACTGGGAAAAAACCTATCTCTGAACGCCGCAGCCGCTAATCGGCCGATGCCGAATCACGTAAAAAACATAATATCGGCCTGATATATCAGCTGGGCTGATATATTGGGCTGATATATCTATCCCTAGTGTGAACGCACCATAAGGGCTGCTGAGTATTGCATCCAAGTGGTCGTTTTTGATTGCAATATTGTGAAAATAAGTTAGCAATATAATCCATGAACGTTCAATAAATGTACAAAAATAGTTTTATTTACCTATGCATGTATTTACTAATTGTTGTGAGTTGTTCTCCTTCATCTGAATTAATTCTTAAGTGATTCGTATTATAATGCATTTAGAGTGTAGTAACTATATTTAAAAAGACCAGTCGATTGGGGTGAACTAAAGACATAATACACAAAAATGTACTTTATGTTCAGACCTAAAGTGCTTTACAGGGTGTAGGAAAACAACGGTCATTACATCTAGTTATGTTATATGAGACACACTAATACATGACCAGCACCAGGGGGGTCAGAGGACTTGTGTGTTTATCAGGTTTCTTTGTTTTGGAGCGTTTTGGGGCTCAATTACATGTTTGGTTGCGGAAATCCTCTCAAGCTCTGGCACATGCACAGGAAATGGGTGTGATGCCGAACGTCTGAGACACACATTTGTGGTGGAAAACACAAATGAGTTCCTCTTTGTTTGTTCAGCGCAAAAAAAAAAGAAAAAAAAAAGATTGAGACCAATTATTTTCATTATCCCACATGGTGCCCTCCACCTGGCGTTGCTAGGCAGCAGCTGACATCATATTTTAAATAGAAGCGTAACAGCAATATTGGGCTTTTAATGGTGTGTGTTTGCAGGCCAGGCGGTGCCCTGACAGCGTGTGTTTTGCACTGCGTTGCATAACTGCTGTCTCAGCCAGCGCTCAGCCTGTCTGTCAGAGCATTGTTTGAGTGTCTGCTGCTCAGCCTTGTGAAGACATTTCTGCTGAGTTTCCTCGATCGCACACACACGCACACACAAACACACACACGTATTACTAATTTTGTATTATAACGTTTGTTATAGAGAAACACAGAGAAAATCTAGAGTTCTTATTTATGTTTCTATGGTCAATTTGAGTATTTTGGTGATTTTTTTAAATTTATTTTATTTTTGCGATTTTCTATTTACCTACTAGGTGTGATCTGTAAAAGAAGTGCGGGAAAGGTTAGTCAGACCTCCCTGTGAGCACTGACCTCACAGCAAAGGTAATCTCTCGGGTTAACACATATGCAAAACAACTCTCTGTTTTCCTTGCTTTACCTGCAGCAGTTATTTCTGCTCTTTTCAGTTTTTGTGATGGGTCACATTCCTGACAAAATCGTAGTAACAACTGAAAAAAACACAACATACAGTGCAACAAAAAAGAATTTAGTCAACCAGCAATTGTGCAAGTTTTCAATTCATTTCAGTTTATTTATATAGCGCCATTTCACAACAGATGTCATCTCAAGACACTTTACAAGAAGAGTTATTACAATACAATGTTTAATCTAGGAATTAGAGAACCACAGAAGATTGTGTTGTGACTTCTCAGCAATCCCTCACACTGAGCAAGCATGAAGCGACAGTGGAGAGGAAAAACTCCCTTTTAACTGGAAGAAACCTCCAGCAGAACCAGGCTCAGCATAAGCGGTCATCTGCCGAGACCGTCTGGGGCTTCCCACTTAAAAAGATGAGAGAGGCCTGTAACGAAGGAATAGCTTCATAAGAAGCATTCCAATGTCCTGGAATGGCCTAGCCAGTCTCCAGATCTCAACCCAATAGAAAATCTTTAGAGTGAGTTGAAATTCCATTTTGCCCAGCGACAGCCTCAAAACATCACTGCTTTAGAGGAGATCGTCATGGAGGAATAGGTCAAAATACCATCTACAGTGTGTGAAAATCTTGTGAAGACTTACAGAAAACGTTGACGTCAGTCATTTCCAACAAAGGGTATAACAAAGTATTGATATCAGCTTTTTCATTGAACAATCCTTATTTTCAACCATAAATGCGAACAAATTCTTTAAAAATCCGTCCATGTGATCATCTTGATCTTTTTCCTCATTTTGTCTTATAGTTGAGGTATACCTGTGATGAAACTTTCAGGCCTCTCATCGTTCTAAGTAGGAGAACTTGCACAATTGGCTGCTGACCAAATAATTTTTTGCATCACTGTATATAACAGTGAACTCAGTTTGAATAGAATTTAATCTGATGCTGTTACACTCCTTTGTAGTGCAGGTCTAATCCCCCACAATCCAACTAAATTTAACTCGCCCATTATAAAACACTTAAATACAGACCTCTTTAATCCAGTTTATGATCTAATTCAGTCAATTGTGTCAATCCAGGATAAAGATAAGGGAGTGGCGGAAGAAGTGTCACCATGGATTTTAAAACTCTCCACCTAAATTGAAGTGTTCCAGAACTAATGCTATCTCCTATGAACCGTTTTTGTATCACTGTTGTCACAATCATTAGGTTTGTTTTCTGAATTGTAAAAAAATAATTTTTTAACACATTTATGATTTTCACAAAACGTTTTTTTTATAAATGTCGGGAAATCTTTCTAAAATACAGGATCTGACTTTTCTGTTTCGACAAAATGACCAAAATTCCTCACCTGTGCCAGATCTTTTCTTCCTTTTTAATTCATGCAGTCATAATAATGGAATTTTAAAGCATAAGGAGATATTTGTTCTAGCAGTGTTTCACACGTTATGGTTTTCACTTAAATGGATACATAATGCCTCATTTGAACAACATCAGCTCAAGAGTGATGATGTTTGCTCTGTAAAGCAATATTAAGGGCAAATCTGCCTTTGCACAAGTGCAAACTCAAGTCTGCGAACATTTAGGACCATCCAAAAGGCCTTTAGTCTCTTTTTGATTTACAGAATCTGAATTATAGAAAATATAACAGAGATTTTTTGAATGGCTTCTTTAGGACAGAACACTTTTAGTTGTACGATATTTATTATAATGACATCGAAAGATAAACTGTTTAAAGAAAATTAATTAATCAGTGGTGGAAATGCAAAATTAATTTCACTAACATGATTTTCTTACCAGCTAAACAGATACAATATAAGCCATTACTTTTTTCCAAGCATGTGTAAACTTGTGTAACATTGAATTAGTTTTACATTAGAACAATCTATAATCAGGCCAAGTTAGTTAATTTTTCATTAATTTCTAATCCTTCATTATTAGTTTATATTAAAAAAACATTTTAAAAAAACTGTACCTAAAATGCTATATATATGTACTTTGGAGCCATGTTCATTATGTTAAAACGGTTTTTCCAATTTTGACAAAAATTATTTCCAAAATGACTTTTGTCACTTATGAAGTGTCGGGAATAATCATGTAATTGATGGATAAAATGTAACAATTTTAACTAGAATAGATTTTGAAAAAATTGTTGGAATAATTAATGATAATAATAAAAAAGATGAAAGCTTAAAATTCACTGTACTTTTATTAGTTTGTCAAATTTAAACATCTTTATGTTTGCATTCTTTTAATATTTTTTACTCTACATCGGTGTATCCTCCTTTTAACAATTAACAATAAACCCACCAACCGTTATTTGTTTTCTGATAAGAACAGCTAGAAAAAGTAGCAAAAAGGCTTCAGACAATATCTGCGGCAGTGATCATCCCCTCCTACAGAAAAGAGTTTTTCTGCTGAGATCAGTTGTTGAAACGAGGTCACGAAACAAGCTTTCATCTTTTTATGAATTCCTTGAACTGCAATCACCTTAACAGTTTTATAATTTATACAGCACCCAACCACCAGGGGGCAGTAAATATATTTTACAAAACTTTTATATTACTTTTGGTTGATACCAAGATTTTATTTGAGACATCTTATTGAATCTGAGTGGTGGAGATCTCCCTACAAGTGATTGGGCGACTGTGGCTCAGTGGTAGAGTAGTTGGCTTGGCGTAAGTTCGATTCCAGCTTCCTCCAGTCGATGTGCTCCTGGGCAAGGCACTTAACCCCCAAATTCTACATCGTCCTACCGAGCCATGTTGGCTATCGATGTATGAATGTGAGTGTGAATGTGGCTTCAATGTAAAGCGCTTTGAGTGGTCAGTAAGACTAGAAAAGCGCTATATAAATTCAGTCCATTTACCATTCTTTGAAAGTTGGCCCCAGAATGTCCTGTAATCCAAGGAGGTCCCCACTATGAAGCTTTTCAGCTGAAATTGTTTCACTCAAAAATACGAAGTAAAATGTTTCTCCTAACATCTACCATACATAATACTCGAGGTGTCTCCAGTCTGCAGTAAGTAGCTTTTATTTAACAATGATTCAAAATGAGCCCTCCACTCCTCCTCCTGTTCTTTTCCTCGTCCTTCTGCCTGAAAGATTCATTATTCCATTTACTGACAGGGCTGCTTTCCAACATTCTCATCTTGCCGTGTTTTCTTTGCTCTTTATTTTTACTTCCACCTTTCATTTCTTCTCCCTCCTGTGACTTGTTCTCTCTGTCTCCTTCTTGCCCCGCTACATGACCCGCTCCTCTCCCTCTTCCTTTCCATTTCCTTCTCCTACTGTCACTTCTCCCTCTGACTGATCTCAGCCTAACCCCCCCCCCCCAATCCTCTGTTTCTTGCAGTTTGTTTTCAGGTTTTATCTGTGTATGTGTGTGCATGCTTGTAGATATCAGCTGCTTGCCAGGCCCACCAGAGAAGCTGGGAAGCTATAAGCTATTGCATAACAAATGTCCTCTTGACTTGAAAGTGTGTCATTGCTTTGGATAAGGGCCCCTTATAGCTGCAAATATACAGACACTTGCAGGGCTCCCCTTATAGCATTAATGCCTGGACAGAAGGAAGGAGGGAGAGGACGGCAGGTCAGAGAAAAATGGCAGTGATGGAAAAGAACAAGGACATAGGACAGAGATAAAACAAGGAGGGGCGATCAAATGTGTAGGGGTCCCCACTGTTGGGAATCCTGGGGAGTTAAGAGAGAGTGAAGGAATGGAAATGAATATAATTAAATCTGACAGATGGATGGGAAGAAACGGCAGAGAGTGACTGAGGCAGGATTAGAGGTGAAACTGAAAAATGGTCTAGACATGAAGGAGACATTGTCCTCCACTCTGCTGGCCTGGGTGGGTTTGGTTTGTCCTCTGATGTTGTAATTTATGTGCTCTGTCTTCAGAAGCCAGTGGATATTGCTAAGAGCTGCAATAAACATGAACATAGGAATGGAGATGTGGAGGATTTCCCAATTTTGCTGTCCAGCACAGTTGTACCAGAGTCTGTAATTAGTTTAGAAAGACTTTCTTCCAGGTCTCACCAGAATATTAATCTGTTTCTCAAATCATAATGTGAGATCATTTAAGAACTCATGTTAATTGGTTTTTGTAAATTGCCTGTAAGTGTAAGTGTGTGTGTGCATGGTTGTTTGTTCCGTTTGTCTCTGTGTTGTGCGCCTGCGATGGACTGGCCACCTGTCCAGGGTGTACTCTGCCTTTTGCCTGTTGATCACTGGAGATAGCCCCCCCCTAAACCCCTTAAGAATAAGCGGTATAGATAATGGATGGATGGATGAAATCCCAAAATGTGTTTGAAACACCCCATGTTCACTGAAGGAATTATCCAGCTCAAGTTTGACCAGTGTCTAAGTTTCACATTTGGAACAGGATATGATCAAAGTGGTAAGATTTCTTAAGCCTACTTTATAACTCTCCATTTGAGATGTGGAGAGATGCAGCCCTGTTATCTGTCTATGCAAGGTACATACGTCACTCATTCAAAAACACCTCGAGTAGAGCACAATTTAGTAACTATCCATTGAGCGCAACAGAGAGCACACATCGTTGATTGGTCAGCCCAGCACCAGCCCAGGATCGTTTCTACAGTGCTCTATGGTCGATGTAAGAAGAATAGGACTGCACCCTTGCTGTCCTGGCAGATAATTGCTTTAGGGCTGGCACTGATGACACCAAATATCAGTCATGGCTTGTTTTTGCAGAGTTTACATGTTCTTCCTGTACATCAGTGGCTTTTCTCTCCACAGTCCAAAAACATGGATGTTAGGTTACCTAAAGACTCTACATTGCTCTTAGCATATTCAAGTTTTTGCGTTTGATTTCTAAGTTGGACCTGTGCTGGATGAGCAACCGCTCCACCTGATGCCCTGCCTCGTGTTTTAATGCTACTCACAGCTTAGCATAGTTTTAATCAGGAACAGCATAGTAAGACATAATATTATTATTAAAAACAATGAAATAAGTTCAGGTGTTTTAGCACCTGCACAAAGCCTTCACAGATGGATAGTTTCACATCTAGATTTTTATTATTATGATGCAACTGTTAATTTTGAGCACACTTTTTTGTTGCATGATTCTAACCAGAATCTTCTGCAGCTTTGTGTAGGTGGCTGTGTGCTATCTTGTCTGCAGCTGTTTATGGAATTAGCCAGAAAGATCCATCAGAGATTTTCCTCATCATGTCAGCACAGATGGCCACTGAGCCTCTGAGAAGCCAGACCCTGCTAACCTGCTAACATAAATGAACTATATTGGTAAATTGTGAAAATGGCCTGCATTTATAAAGTGCTTTTTTAGTCAGAGGACCACAAAGCGCTTGACACTACATTCATTCATTCATCCCGCACACAGGTGCCACCACCAGTTTGACGGCTGTTGATGGACACCCACCAAGGACACAAGAACCAAAACAGACACGAAGTTCGAGCTGGCAACCCATCAGTTATGGGATCAAGTCTTATCACCACGATCGCCCTGTGAAATCAGGCAGCAGGTTGGGAAACATATGATGGTGTCAGGAGTGACCAGAAATCGCCAGAACTTCATTCTGTCCCTTATCTCTGGATATTCTCTGGGGTTGTAAAGAGGATCAGTTGATAGCACTGTAGTCTTGGAGCAAGGAGGTCCTGGGTTACAGTCCCGGCCTGTGTTGTTTTTGCAGTGCATGCGTGTTCTTCCACAGGAACACCAGCTTCCTCCCACAGTCCTTAAACATTACTGTTAGGTTAATTCGTTGCTCTAAATTACCCTTAGGAATGTGTGTGTGGTTGCTTGTAATGTGTGTCTCTATGTTGCCCTATAGTGGACTTGTGACCTGCCCAGGGTGTACCCTGCTAACCAAAGGGAAATAAAGACTTGGCATAGAAAGGTTTTAAAGAAAAAGCTTGTTTCTTTCTTTTGTTGCCCTATTAAACCTTTTGTAGATAATTTTGTTAGCATCCCTTCTTTGATGAAAGATTAAATTCCCCATGTTGGGTAGTTAGAGAAGTGATAGGAAGTGAGTGTCTATCAATTTAAAACAAATCAAAACTTCAAAAATATCCAGAAAAAGCTATTTCATTATCCTTCAGACTGCTATGAAGTCTGAATAAGATGACTATTAAAATAAAATATTTGATTGTTTCCAATGAACTCTATGGCTGTTTGCAGTACGCAATAAACAAACCTTTCTTTTTAAAACACCATTTGCTGAGTAACAGAATGTGTTAAACACATCAAATAATAATGATTATTATTCAATTCTATTCTTGATAATGATGCAAAAATCTATATATTTGCGTGTTTTCTTATTAGCTTTAGATCCTAGTGAACTTGTTTTGACATCACAACTAACAGACCCTATAGATACCAAACTTTCTTGTGAGAGCAACTAGAGGCAGTTCAGAACCACCATTGGTTCTGGTACCACCGTGTGAGAACCTTGGGTTTAATGCACACCTGGAAGCAATTCATAACACAGCATGTTGATGAACCATTTGAGTTGGAGACCTTCCATCCTGACTTGCTGTTTTTGCTAAATCAAATTATTGTTACATCATAGGGAAGCTGCTCTGTAAGTTATATGTTCATGATATTTAAGTTTCCAAATCTAACACCAGCAAAGAACATAAAGTAAAGCAAATCTGAGCTATCAATTTTAGAGTTTTTGTACACTTCAGATTACAATGTAAAACCTGGAACTCTCAAAAATGTGCCTTTCCTAGAATTCCACTCATTAAATCCTAATGACAGACAAGTAGAAGCTAAAATAAAAACCTATCGTTGCAGCATTAGTAAGGGGTAATAGCTTTTCATTACTTGGGATGTTAAATGTACAATGAGTGCTGCCCTGTTTTTTTTTTCTTGCATAACCTGAAGTCTAAAACCCAAATATAGATGGTGTTACACGCACACCCACACACACAAGCTGAAACCCAATGACCGGATTCACACAAGATGAATTAAACCCAACCCTTAGGTCCATCTGAGAACTGAACCTTTTAGAGGCTTGTTAGGATCTGAGTGAATGATAACGAATGTGTTTCATGGTCCAGCACAGAATTTGTGAAATTATGCGAAAGTATCAAGCAACACATTTTGTTGGAGTCAAAGGTTTAAAAGAAGAAAACCACATTTTGTCGAACTAGTCAATTATGAACGTTCTCCTGGGAATGATGTCATATCTGGAAATACTCCCACACAGACACTGATATCAATTAATCATTCTGCTTTCACACTACTCCCTCAGTGTTAATCAGATGTATTTCCCTTATCTCCTTTTCTGTCTTCCTCACTTTGACGTTGTGTTCCTCCTCAGTTCACTCAGTTTCATCTGACAGTTGGCTTGTTTGTGCAACGTTCATGCTGGGAAAGCTGAACCAAAGTACATTAGTGGCATGATGTCAGGGTTAAAATGCTGCAGAGAAGCTTTGGCTGTTTGAATGCCTTTATTCATGATTGGTGTTCCAGCACTATCACTGTTAATGCATGCTACATTTATACTGCAGTCGCTTCACATAGTGTACTGTATTAGAGCAGGACCCATCATGTTTTAACACCTGATATATGCTTAGTAAAGTAAGCAACACTTTTACTCATTTACAGTTTTGCTAACTAAGTAGAAGTCAGTAAACAATTTAATTAACAATATAAAAAATACAGATACTTATCAATAAATTAAAATAAGATAAAGTGATTTTGTTATTCAATTTAGAAATGAAACCCATAAAGACACATTCCACACTGAGATATTTACCAGTTGTATATTTCTGTTCATTTTGATGATGATTGCTGAAAGCTAATAATGATAAAGGAATTTAGAGTCTTAGTGAATAGAATTTTTTTTTATATTCAATCCAAAAATGTCACCTAATGGAATAATATGTCGATGTGCTGTTCCGGCCTCTACTTGCATGAATTACTGCACCAGTGCAGTGTGGCATGGACTAGATCAACCTGTGCTTTTCTAAGGAGGCCTGCAGGAAGTCCCGGTTGCTATAGAACCGGCCTTCAGCTCATCTACATATTTGACTCTGCTGTCCCTCGTCCTCCTCTGGACAGTACTCTATAGATCCTCCATGAGGTTTGGGTCAGACCAGTTTGCTGGCCAATCAGTAATTGGTATGTGAAGAAGGTGTTAGTACGTTTTGCAGTGTGGCCCGGTACCAAGTCCTGCTGGAAAGCTGGCAGCACTGACTTTGGACTTGAGGAGACCAACAGCAGGAGGTTTCATGGCTCCTTAGATTTTCTCTGACTACAGAAACTTCTTCTCCTTAACTAACTTGGATTATTTGCCTTTTCACATTTTCTCCTGAGTCTGGAACCCTGAATTTCAAATGAAAAATAGAATTTACTTTAATCTGAAGGTAGAAAATTGGACCAATAAACCACACCGCGGGCCTTACTCTCCTTACCACCAGGTGAGGAATTTCTGATGTCTTCTCTGCTTGAGGAACTGAGTCTAGCTACAGCATACACCTCAGGATGTCTCACAAACTCTGAATGCATCCATTCTCTGTGGAGAACCAACTTCTTAAGCAATGACCTTGTCACTGACTCTACCCCATAATGCAACATTTCTATTTTTATTTAAATGTTGAACATAATCTAGTGTGCTGCCAAAGAGAATTTTGAAATGGTATTAGCTATAATCCATATCAATCAACTAACTGAAATAAACCATTTGAAGCTAACACTTTGTTTAAAATTATTAAGCATTTTAAATAAATATATTTTTTCAGTGTGACAAAGACCAACTAACCTAAAATTCATGGGGAAGCTGGAGTACCCAGAGAGATCCTTCACATGCATGGGGGAGAACATGGAAACCACTGCAAGGCAGCAGTAATGTCCACTATGCCACCATATAAAAACAATAAATTGAATAATTTGGATAAAGAATCCGATGTTGTGCTTGTAGCCCTGCTTTTGCCATGTTTGTTTCCCGACTTGATTATTGCATGATACACATTGTGCCTGTGCTGTGGATTAGTGGCTGTAGCACTGGATCTACTACCAATGTGCTGAGGGATCATTAGCCAGATCATGGGATCAGAATGGGCTATATTTATGTAACCACCAAGTGTTGGCCTACGGTGAGCTACGTGCACAAGGTTAAGACCATGTTCAGTAGATTGAAGCAGTCAGTTGGGCTTCAGGCAGTGATGAATGCCAGAGTGTGTGCAGCATTGGAGGGTTGTTAATGGATTTTCACATGAATGTCCCAGTGGTCCCAAGTATGTTGCAGCTGAAGGTCACTTCGATGGTAAACAGCTCCCAGCTTTCTTAACAGGGTTGTAATGTTGCAGGGTGCAGTGTTACCACCTGCTCGGCTTCACCAAAGGACAGGTTTTTAGGGTATTACCTTATCCCTAAACGTCCTTTGGAAAGGTTTTCACAGTTTTAGCTGTAGCAGCCCCCAGTCCTGGTTTACAGCTTGAATTATTTTTCAGTGATGTTGTTGTTGGCTGCTTTATTTTACATTCATTTTTTTATCAGTAAAATCAAATCTGCGTTTGTTATAGTTCTGTTATAGTTGACGCTTTGTTATAGATTTATCAATTCTTTCTGTCACAACCGACCCTTTAAGGATATTCATGAGCTTGATGGGGCCCAAAATGGAAATGAGTTTGACACTCGTTTTAGAAAATGTCCGGATCTATTTGGAAAGCCTTAAAGTGAAGGCAACCAGAGGTAATCTTACAATTCTTTTTGTTGTTGGTAAGTTTGACTGACGGGCCAAAAAAATCTGCTCATAATTATTTTTACTCATCAATAATTAAAATGATAATAATGACTTCTTCATTAGTATTTGATTTTCACTCGTTTTAATTAATTTACTCTAAAAAATTGAATGGATGAATCACGATTGTTTCATCAAACACCAAGCAGGTTAATAGGGTACAAAGTATTTATTAATTATGAACATTTCACCTGCTGTGGACTGAACCCATGGAGCTGAACTGAAACACCAGCCTAAGTGTAATGGAGACTGAATCTGTGCTCCACTGCCACACTGGAGTAACAAGCGCCACTTCAGTCAAAGTTTTGAAATCAGGGAACATTTCTCTAATGGAAAATGATCAAAATTCAACAATACTCTCTGAACGCTGACTTTTCTGTTTGCTGCAGCGGGTGAAAATCACGCAACATGCTGTTTTACACATTCTTAGTGCTGGGTTAGTGGGTTATTATTGTCAGCAACAACACACAGGTAGGCTGTGATGTTTAGATAATTCTCAGTTGCCCAAAGTGTGTCAGTCAGAGGTGATATTCTGCCTACACATTGGATGTCAATCTGGCCTGCCCTTTGACAATAACAATGTATATTAATTCAGTAGGAGTGTACCATCTTGGGTGACTGATGATTTTATTACGATTATTAAATGATTATTTTTGTTGCGTCTTCTTTCCATCCATGACGATTTCCTGTTTTTAAACCATTCAGATTCCATTTAAAGTGGCCAAACAAATGTATTTCTTGTTTTTTATTTTTCTAATGTGAAACCAGCACATGTATGAACTGGAAAAGCACTGTGAGAATGCAGCTGTTATTCACAAAAGTCACTTTTTCAGTAATGGTGGTTTTTTAACAGATTTAAAGTGTTGATGCTTTATGTGGTTAGAAAGAATAATTAAATTAACTTCAGATCGGCTTTTACAAATCAACCAAAATGATTTTAAGATCTCTACAAATAAGAAAGTAATGATTACTATTCTTCTGAATCAGAAAACTAACCTGTAACAATAATACCTCACTTTATAAGTCATACAGGGGCGACTGTGGCTCATAGGTAGAGTAGTTGGCTTGCAAGGCAAGGCACTAAACCCCAAAAATTGTACATCGTCCTACCGAGCCATGTAGGCTATCGGGGTATGAAAGTGAGTGTGATGTGTGTGAGTGGCTTCAATGTAAAGCGCTGTGAGTGGTCAGTAGTGACTAGAAAAGCGCTATATAAGTTCAGTCCATTAACCATTTACCATACCTGACAAGAATCAAGCAAAAAGCTGAAATTCTTTTCTGAGAAAATATGTATTATTTTCTTTTCAAAGCAATAATAGAAATTAAAAAGCAGCATTAAGCTCTAAAAGCCAGAAGCTCCCAGACTTCTGTACCCCTCCAGTTTGCCATCTCAGCTGATAAAGTTTACAAATGCTAAATGAACTCCCCGTGCTTACTTACATTTCAAATACTGGGGCTGATCGAACATTCCACATATTATCATGACATCACCCTCCTTTGCACCAAGACAGGATCTTCATTCATAAGTCCAGTGTTGCAGAAATATTACAGTCATTTCACTGTCAAGGTTGCTGGTACAAATGCCGCAATATTATTGCCTCACCATGCCACCACGGTGCATTTACAAAACAAACCATGCCCGGGTTTTTCTTTTGAAACGCCTTTTGGATTGGTTTCCTGCTTCAAGCCATGATGGCTTACTTTTGTTTTGTGATGCAACATTTTGAAGAGTCTACCGCGTGAAGAGCCACTTTAGTTGTTGTCTGTCCATGACAATAACCTAGGGTCAGCACTCCTTCAGCTCTCATCTGCTCATTCATTTAATCAGCTCCTCTGAGGACTAACAATTGCTTGCTTTAGTTTTCTTGTTTGTCCACTTAAAACCAACCTTTATCTTTAAGTCATTCTCCTATTTCATCCTGTCTGGCCCCTCTTTCCACTCTCATTTTCTTTACTTTTTCTCCATCTGTGCCAAGGGGTTTTTCATCTGGCAATGTACACAGAAAGAGATACATTTTAGTTCCAGAGAGAATAGAAAAAAGCAGGAAGCCGAATGCAGGCTGTGGATTGTAACTGAATGATGCCCATTGTTAAGTCCAAACCGAACTTCACATTAAAAGCTCTAGATAGCTGTAATTTCCTGTGTGGCATCCTGCGTCCAGCGGCGAGGTGTTAGGGCCACCAGAAAAACATGCTTTAACAAAATAGCCTGACAACGGATTAGCTACAATAGCCACAACAACGTCAGTGTTCCCAAATGTCCGAGCTGGAGTCCACCTAAATACCCGCTGACCTGCTTTCTCTGAGCTCATCTGTCTGGCTTCATCACTGGGCAACTTAATATAAAAGACATTTAGTGGGACGGTTACGTCAATCAAGAGAAACAAGCAAACTCTGACCCTGCTGCCCTGCTGAATGTCTGCCTTTGTAATTGAATTGGAAATCAATCTGTGTTTTGTGTAGTGAAAGCAAAGGGGGAACGATTGTCAACCTTTTCTGTTCTTTTCTGCTGTCTGCTTCTTTCCTTAGAAGTAATCACTGTTTCCCAACTGTGTGCTGTGAACATTTTATCCTGTACATTGTTCTGCTCCTCTGAAGAATGTTTGCAGAATCGATAAAATCAGAGCATCATTGTTGAAAGTTTCACTGTAGTGAAAGTTGGGAAGAATGTCTAAAAAAGGTGATCACATATTTCAAGATGTAATTCATCAACATATTTTATGTGACTGACCAACGGAAAGTGATCCCCAATATTGAAGAACATGGAAAATGTTTCAAGGTTTTCTGCTTTCACAAGTCAACTTGTGTTATGTATTCAGAATTACAAAGACTTTGAACTCCCTTCACAGATTCTCTATTGGATTGAGGTCTGAAGACTGGCTCCAGAACCTTAAAATCCTTTTTATGTAGCCACTCCTTCATTGCCCTGGCAGTGTGTCTGGGATCATTGTCATGCTGCAAGCTCCAGCTATGTGTCATCTTCAGTACTCTCACAGATGGAAGGTTTTTGTCCAAAATCTCATGATACATGGCCCCATTCATCTTTTCCTTAATAGGGATCAGTTGTCATGTCCCATTTGCAGAAAAGCAGCCTGGAAACATAATGTTTCCACCACCATTCTTCACACTGGGTATGATGTTCTAGGATTAAACCAATTCTTCCAATACTTCTGTATGCTCGAAATGGTCTTTGTCAGACTTTAGATGGGCCTGGACATGTGCTGATATAGGAAGAGGGATCTTTAAAACGTTGCAGGATTTTAGTCCAAGTCGACATAGTGCGTTACTAATAGTAACCTTTGTTACTGTGGTCCCAGTTCTCTTCAGGTCTTTGACCTGTTCCCTGTATAGTTCTGGACTGTTTCCTCTCCATTTCTTCTTCATGTGTACTCAATGAGGTGAGATTTTGAATGGAGCCCCAGATCATGGGAGATCGTCGGTGATCTTGTTGTTATTCCATTTTTCTAATAATTGCTCCAACAGTTGATCTCTTCACACAGAGCTGCTTGCCTGTTGTAGATTGTCTTATCCCAGTGTTGTGAAGGTGCACAATCTTGTCCCTGGTGTCGTTGGACAGCTCTATGGTCTTGGTCATGGTTGAGGTTGGAGTCGGACTTGTTTGTGAGTGGGGACAGATGTCTTTTCATACAGATAAATTCAAACAGGTCCCATTAATACAGGTAACAAGTGGAGGATAAAACAGCTTTAAAGATGTGATGGGTCATTGAGGACCAGAACTCTTGCTTGTTTGTTGGAGCTAAATACTTATTTTCAGATATTTTTTTTAAAAATCATGCAGTGTGATTTTCTGAATTTTTCATTCATCATCTCTCATTGATGAAATGTACCTATGATGTAAATTACAGTCCTATCTCATCTTTTTAAGTGGGACAACTTGCACAATCAGTGGCTGCCAAATACTTTTTTTACTCCACTGTAAAAATTCCCAATTAAAAATATTTTGAAAGTGTTGCTGTAGTTATCTGACGGAATGTTAAAAAGTTGAGTCAGTATGTACTTTTTTAAGGTACTTTTCAAAAATAAAACTAAAAACATCATAGTTTGTTTCATTCAATAGAGTAGTAAAACAAGACCAGTTCAGTTTTCTTAAATCCTGTTACAAAATTCATAGAATTTAAGGAGGTGTTTCGTTTTCTTGCCTCACATGAGATCTTTTGTTAATCTGCAATTTACAAATAAACTGAATTGAATATTAAATTTGATTTTATCTATCGGACAGGAAGGTAACTTATATTGTGAAACACCTTTCATAGACAAGGTAATAAATTTGAAATGCTGTATAGATAGGTAGGTAGGTAGGTAAGTTGGATAGGTAGGTAGGAAGGAAGGAAAGAAGGAAGGAAGTAAGGAAGGAAGGAACAAAGGAATTGCTACATAGTAGGCGAAAAGTATGTGAGCGATGTTGTAGATCCGAATCTTCAGTATGGATTGGAGTAGTCTGCACACATTTCCAGGATGTGTACTACTGCCACAGTAAGCAGGCTGTGGATGCTACGCTATCCGACAATGCAGCAGAAGCCCCAAAATCGTAGAAGAAGGGTCACCTCCGCTACCAAGGAACTCTCAACCATTGACACGCCGCAATTTCGGCATATAAATGTCAAGTGTAGCGAGATTACTGATTACTTGAATTGTTTTTTGACTACTGATTAAACATTTAAGATGCTAAGTTATTGTTTAAAGGGACCACAGGCGACCTAACGTAAACATCCAGGTCAAAGGACACGCAAAATGGTGGAGCAGTACGTCTTATTTCATACCTACTACTTACTCGTTTGCTGTGCAGTATTTACTACATCAACAGTCGAGTAGTAGTTACTACGGAGCCTGTAGTAAATACTAAGGATTCGGATGCAGGGTGCATGCTCTGGACACAACCTCACATCGATGACTCAGCACAATCTGCTGCTTTCCTTACATAGAAAACTTTTAACTGATTAGAATGTTTGTATGATTGCATTGAAATTAATTTTTTTTTTTAATTTTTAAATTGGCGTTATATACATAAAATGAACTGAAACGGAATTGAATTGAAGTCAATGGCTGAGAAGTGGACTACACCCTGCATCAATCCCTGCATGGGTCCACATTCAGATTATTCAGATATATAACCAGTGGTTCTGAAAGTATCAAAAACAAATGATGAGAGCCCATCACAATTTTTTTGTCATCACTGTAAACTTTAAAGTACTCAACAACAGGTGCTTTACTTATTGACTCGTGCTGTAGGAAATACATTTTCTGTTGCTTTCAAAACATTACTGTTGCCTACAATATGAAAATTAAGTTAAAGTGTAACTCAATGTAAGTCAACCCAGGAACGCGCGGCTACAGGCTCACAGGATGTTTGATAGTTTCTTTGCTGCTTTGTGATTTAATTACCCGTGTGTTTATGAGGGTTGCTGTTGTGTAGGAGGTAAAGTTGCCAAATTGAAGCGCCTGGCACAGTGAATGTTCTTTATTAATTTTCTCATCCTCAATAGATCTGCTGTGAGCTACAGGAGGTTTTCCCTTTAGTCCTCTGCAAACCAGCAGGCCACCACAGATGTCATGCTCCTTCCACATAAAGATGATTTTGATTGCTGATTGAATGGTTATTGTTCTGGTACATGTTTTTGAGATGCAGCACCTTAACCAAGAGTCATTTTTAAATTCTGCTTCTTGAGCTATTCAGCTAGGAGTTTTCTTGTTGTTAAATGTTTAATAAATGTATTTGAGTCACTCTGAGCGCCCCATGTGTGTTGAAGAGTGCTAGCTGAAAGCCGACAAGCTCACGTGTTCGTCCAGGCCGACACTTCATAACAAAGGTTGCTAATAACTGTTCAAACAGAATTCGGTTTATATAGATTGTTTAAGAACAGAAACTAATCTTATTAACCGTGTTTGATCTTGCCTGTTTATTTCAAATACTGGAATTGAATTGTTTACTTCGTTGACCGATTCATGAATAGAAGTAGTTTCCCAAAGGTTAATTACTCTGATCCAGATCATTTTTAACAAACATCTCTTTATCCAAAGAGTGTTTTATTTTATTTATTTTAATCAGTAGTGTTTCTCTTATTACTAGTTTGAGTTTGGTAATGTTTTTGGTTGTGTAAATAAATCTCGTGTTTTGGAAGTAACAGTTGTCATTTCTTGTTCAACACACACACATATTGCCAGGTTTATGACCAATAGACGTTAAGAATTCATTCCTTCAGAATTATGAGACTGATATAGAAATTTGGCTATTAAAATAGTTCCTGGTAAGCCAGGTGGTGCCCCGAATAATAATTTTCCATAAATTACAAATTTTACTGACTGCCATTAGCAGTCTTTGACTATCAATAGCCAAATATTATATTTCTATTTAACATCCCCTACATTTATGACGTCCCGTGTGAGCGCGTTGAACTTGGTCAGCATTGCATATGTGTGTTGAATGAGATTGAAACATAAACTTCCAGATATAAGATTAATAAATTCACAACAGTAATAATCTTGGCCAATTTTTGATGGATCTGAGATCAGAAGTCATTGCTCATACAGAAGCGTATGACCAGTGACATTCCTGCATTTCATCGCCTCAGATTTTTGCCAAAATTATCACCAAAAAAACTCCTTACTATTAATGATAAAACCACTACATGATTTAACTCGGTCATTCCACTTGGTGTAAGCAATAGATTGTGGCTTTAACCTGAAAGCCCAGTCCAAGATTTGCTACACAGTTTTTCCAGATAAATCTGATTTTTAAACTGTTTTTTGTTAAATTAACTTCAAAGTTAATTATTTATCCATCTGGTATCCAGATGCTAAATTAATCAGTGGGTTTGAGAAACCTATGCTTGCAGTTGGATTAACCCAGCTTAATCTATTTAGAAATCGCCCACCCACAGGAAAAGGGGGGTGAACGTTTGCTCGCTTGCTAACTTGCCAATATTCCTCCAAGAAAAGGGAATAAATATGAACGCTTGAAGCATAGTGTTGCCGTAAGACACAGGTGTTGCCGACCTGTGCACAAACTTGAGGTATGGCTATTTGTTAGCATTGTTGTGTTGCTTTCAGCATTTGTTTATTAAACTGTTAAGATCAGTAGAGATGGAGTTGGGATCCCAGATGACAGATGTGAACCTCACAGATCCAGGAGAGATGCAGAGGCAAGAAACTGTTGCTGGTCTCCTTGGTTTATCTTCAGATGAGGTAGAAGAATTCAATAATCTTTCTCTTGCTGAATGTGATGATGAGATACAGAAGCTGATCAACTTTATTGAGAACCCACCCAGAAATGCCAGGATTTCTGAGATTGTTTGTAATTTAATGCGGTTGTACCAGGTTAAATCAAAACTAGAGAATGAAAGGTTTCTCCAGTTACAGATTGACCACCAGATGACGCTGCAGAGGGAGCAGGCTGCAAAAGCAGAGTTCTCACAAGCGAAGCAGAAACTTGAGCAAGCTGACTAATAAGTCCAATTTCTGAAGGCACGTGAGGTCGATAAGTCTGCAGTCCAGCAGGGGGAGAGCTTTGACACCTATCAGGTAAATTCTGATTACCGCCAGCAGCAACCTCTCAATCAAAATGAGCTAGATTTGGAAAATTATTTTGTTTCTCGTGCAGAAAAAGCAGAACCTCCCCACAACAAATAGACAAATCCCAGGCATTTATTGTTCCTTGGTTTCTCCTAAAGACACCAAAGAAAGATTTGGATTTGGGAACTTTTTCAGAGCTACGCTCTCGTCCAAGGATGACACAGCTCTGGACCTGACTGGTTTGAATCAACCAAACTGCATTTTTCCTCTTGACTCCATGTCGCCACCTTGTGGACGGATGAGTCACCTACTTGACAAACCAACAGTTGGGGATGTCCAAGCTTTGAAAAGCCCATTGTCAGATTATGAAAAATCTTTCCCCCCTCATAGATTAGCTCCAGTTTGTCAGCCATTCGTTGAACAGAACCAGAGTTCCAATCAGAATGGGCCAGGCCCACCTTATCTGATGCGTACAACACAGCTTGGATATACAGCTGTTTGACCCAGATAACCCTGATTCAAACATCCATGATCATTTGGTGGAGGTGGGAGCTGCCTTGGATACCTAGCTTTCTCCTCTTGTCGTGAAAAGTTGAAGTTCCTCTGGAGATCTACCAATAAAAATTTTCTCCTTTTTATCCAAACGCTGCCAACTGAGGTACGCAACAGTTATCCAGCTCTTTGTCAAGCTTTAAGAGATGAATATTCTGTTCACAGGGATCCAGGTGCCGCCTTTCTTGATGATTCTCTTTCTGTTAAAGGCTGATTTCCACTCAGAAGGAAAATCCTACCTTTTGCTATTCTATATCAAATACCCCCTTATTAACTTGGGTCTCAGAACTTGCCTTGTTTCAATAAAAGATAGAAGAGACTGAAATAAAGATCTTACAGTTATATTTTACATAAATTATTTTTTTTACAACAAACAATGATTAAGTTGCGTGCTTAATCATGTGTAGGTGTCATTTTAATCAGGGACGCAGGGGACTTGTCCTCATCAATATTTATGATTGCCAGGATTGTCCCAACCAAACCTGGAAATGTGGAAATTTTTACTGACCTAACAGCCACTTCTGCTCCCAGCAAAGTTTCCACATCAGTATCTAAACAGAATATTATTTAATTCACTTTATTCTAGTTTCTTATGCAGTCATGTTTCTTTCTGCTAATATGCAACAGTAGAGCTGAAGATCTCAAACCCGACCGGACTTAATTTCTATCATTGTCCACGGTCCCGGGTCAGGCTTTAAAGGTCATCTCATTGGCGTGATAATTTAAAATAAAGCGCTGCATTGGGCCACTAATATTCTTCCTAATTTACGTGTCAAAATGTTGCCGGCACACCGCATGCGTCATGATGTGAAAGACCCACTCCTCTTAGATCAAAACAGAAAACATGCTCCTACTGTGGCACTGCGCTCTCACAGAAAATGCTGAAGTGTAAATGCACTATCATCCCAAGTTTCGAGTTGCAGAAGTCTCCTGCATTTATATAGCAGCTCTCTGATGCCCACAAGTCAGATAAAATCTCCTGAAATCTAGAGGAAGTGGTCAAGAGCGCAAACAGAAACGCATGCAGGCGATACAGACTTTTACGCAACAGAAGCAGTTAAAGCTTTAAATAGCTGCAGACAAAAAGAAAAGATTATAAATCAACATGCCTTATCATTATTCTTATTCATTTATCATTTAAAGCTTCAGTTAAGCGGCCTAATTATATGTCATGTTTTAAAAGACTGGTAGTCAGCTACAGGGCGGATCCTGCAATGTCACTGGTACCCGTTTCAAGATGGAAAAAATACAGTTATACAGTTCCTTTGCTATAACGCAGTCCATCCTTTGCTGCTTCGCTGTTTGGTGGATTTTTTTAATGGCACAATATAAATGCTTTCTTTACAGTGCACTAACGCGCATTGTGTTCTGCGTCCTAAATGATTGGATGCAGTTGTGAATCTCCTCCCGTCATGTCTCCCGTGCTTGCCAAATTTATCATGCCTGGTTGTAATAATTTCCTCATCCAGAAGAAAAACAACACAAAAAACTGCCCATACTTATGTTCCTCACTAGGACACGACACCTGCTCAGAGACTTTCAGTGGAGAGAGCGCACCGAGCGGCGCAACAGCGGAGAGACCGTACTGCATAATAATACTTTATTTTTTTTAAATCTACTAAAGTTTGAGTATTAAAAGATGTGAGAAATGTGAGTAAATGTTAATGTATGTCTGAAAAAAGTGTAAAAAAGTGTGTGGAGATGGGTTTTACAGCCTTAAAACATGATGATTGTAAAAAATAAAGATGACTACTTTCGCCTGTTGCAGGATATTTTTAGAACCCCCACATTGAAAGAGGGACCATTGTAAAATAAATTTAATAGGTCTGGTTTCTTTACTGAGGGTGGGTAGCAAGGAACAAAATATTCATGTAATATTTTTGCTTGTTCTAGACTCCCGAAGATAATATGTTGCTGAAACAACTTTATGTGAATCACCCACAGGTAGCTGCCCTATTGCAGGACTGTCAGCTGTAAGTTAAATTTGAAGTTTCTCCACACAGAACGGTGTTGGGGCTGCAAAAGGAGCGCGCTTTATTGTTGCGCATTCTTCTGGTGCAAGTACATATTATATCCAACATTGTTATTTGTGCTACGGTGTAGATTTTAATAATTCTTGCCACCCGACAGCATAATGTTTGTGATGTTTAAAAAGGAAAACAGCAAAACATGGCTTTTAACTTGTATTGATTTAATAAAGATGTGATTTTCACCACGTTTATATGCTGCAGTGCATATTGTAATGACACAGATGAATACTTAGAGGCTAAATAAATATTTAATAACTGTCCGTAGCAATGCTCAAACCGCATAACCTAATCCAAGTTTATAATTACGTCCCCACCAATTTAAAAAACAAACTGACGCCCTAGTTCTCTTCTGTCCTTGCCACCCTCTGCAGCCCCTTTCTCTCTGCCTCAGTGCAGCTGGAGTGCCACACCGTGATGGCGTAGGTCAGCAGACTCAAAATGCTGGAGTGGTAGAAGGTCACCAGCAGCTGGGTGTTCAGGTTTTCCTTCCTGACGACCCGCACGAAGTGTAGCTGCTGCAGGGCTTACTTCACCACTGCGGCAGTGTTCTTGGTCCATAAGAGGTCTGCTGCGATGTGGACGGCGAAGAATCTGAAGGTTTCCGCCCACTCCACACGTTCGCTGTTTATGAACAGGGGTGCGACGGCAGCTCTGTGTTTTCTGAAGTCCACGATGAGCTCCTTGGTTTTGGCAGTGTTTAGTGTCAGGTTATTCACTGAACCCCACTCTACCAGACGTAGGCTGGTAGGCTTCCTCGTTCTCCCCTGTTATCAGCCCTACCACCGTTGTGTCGTCTGCAACCTTGACGATGATGTTCTTTGGGTGGGTGCAGTCAGACGTGTACAGCCAATAGAGGAATGGACTCAGCACACACCCCTGAGGAGAGCCAATGCTGAGAGTGCTGAGTAAAGGGTGATGGCTATGGCATCTCGTGTAGCTCTGTTTGATCGGTATGCGAACTGGTGTGGGTCCAGCGTGGGGGGGTGAGAGGCTTTGATATGGTGCAGAACCAGTCCCTCGAAGCACCTTGTGATGATAGGGGTTAGTGCTACGGGCCGATAATCATTGAAGCTAGCAGTGGGGGACTTTTTTGGGACTGGGATGATGGTTGCAGACTTCAGGCAGGGTGGAGTGACAGCTTGAGCCAGAGACAGGTTGAATATGTATTTGATACCTGAGGCAGCTGAAGAGCACAAGCCTTCAGTACTTTCCCCGGCACTCCATTTGGACCAGTTGCCTTCCTTGGGTTCACTGACCAAAGAACGCGTTCATGGGTATAATCAAAATATTAAAGTAACTTCAGCTGATATTAAATCATTTTCAAAAAGTTATTGCCTTGCATGAGAAACTTTTAACCCACATTTTGAATCAAACGACTTGTCCAAATAGTGCTGAAATACCTTTTGATAACATGAGGAGAGCTGCAGCTCTGCAGACTGGCAGTAGAGCTCTGTGAAGGTGTGCTGTAGCCTACTGCTCACAAAGATCTATATAGGAAGAAACCTAGCTCATGTTTTGTGTCACTTTGAAACACAGACACAGCAGAATCATCAGAAAAAAAAACTTTCTGGCAACCGCCCCAGAGCAGACCAGCTCCTCAGAAAATCTCCCCATGGCCAGCACAAACTTGGTTAGACAGAACAAATGTTTATTCAATGCGAATTTTCTTTTAATTATGATTTTGATGTCTGACTTTTAAAGGGCTTCAACACATCCAGATAATGGGAGTAAGACCAGAATACTTCATAAATAAGTTTGAATGAGAACAAAAAACTATTGTCTGAAAGTCATATTACATAATAAAGGTGAGCAGTATGAATTTCATGTACGGTGCTATTAAAAATCCTCCTGTGCTTATAGCACCTCTACATCTGCTGTCACGGTGGGGGGTTACTGCCGCCCACATTTAATCCATGTTTTGCTCTAACACTGACTGATGTGTAACTATACCACTGTGGTAAATGTACTGTACCATAAATAGGACGCTTTATGTAATCTGTTCTCAAGTGTTAATTGATGGACATCAGTTAAAAATACGTATGACTCAGAAAAAGATTAACAGGTATTTTAATCTTTGCTCCTGTATTTCTAACACCAGAAATTTGGATTACCATCCTTCTCTTCCATGATAATTGTCATTTTAATGGGATCTTCATTGGTTCTGATCTTTTTTGAAAGAAACTGAAGAAGCTGCACCAACATATTTTTGCCTTTAAAAACTGCTTGATCCTTACTTTTACTTTCTACTATGTTTAAGGCTGGTATCAGGATAAATCAATGTTGTAACGATTACTGTTTAAAAACAACTAACATATTCCATTATACTTTACCAGTGGTTTAAAGTATTTTTAACTTTTAACTGGCGACTGTGGCACATGGAGTATGAATTCATCCCACAATCGGTGGGTTGCTGGTTCAGTTCCCCTCTGTCTGTCTTAGTTGTTGTGGCCTTGGGCAAGACAGTAGCCCAAGGACAAGACACTAGCTTGCCACTATCAGCATCTGAGTGTTTGTGAATGGATAAATGACTGGATGTAGTGAAAAAGTAAAGCCCTTTGTTGTCTCTGACTGAAAAAGTGTTACACAAATTCAGGCCATTTACCAAGTACCATGTGTTGGTACTGAATGTGAGCATGGTTGTCTGGATCTTGGGGAAATTCACAGCTGCCTCTCTCCCACATGTGGCTACACACAACAGGTCACCTGACTGAATGAATGATGATATGGAATGGCAGATATTCCATCCATTTACTGTCTGTACCTGTCAATATTGTTACCTATCTCCAGTGAGGTGCAGGGTGCACCCTGGACAGGTTACTTGTCTATCACAGGGCAACATAGAGACGTACAAAGCCGACAACCACGCACACACAAACATCGAAAGTCAATTAACCAAACAGTCATGTTTTCCTTCTATGGGCGGAAGCCAGAGTTCCTGTCGAAAGCCCGCACATGCAGAGAGAGAACAGTCAAACTCCATGCAGAAAGGCGCCAGGCTGGGATTGGAACTCAGGACTGTTTTGCTGCAAAAGAAAAATGCTACCAATGTGAATCCCATGGGAAATTTTACAGTATATTCTAGTCTTCAGTGGGAGGCTTTAGCAGTTTTGCTGTAACACAGACCGCTAACCTCCTACAAACCTCCTTGAAAAAACGTGTGTAATATGAGGTATTTCTGAATTGAGTTTTATAATATTGTAGTTGATATGTGGAAAAATAGCTTTACAGCTACCACTGAATTTAGCCTGTTTGTTCTCTAGTTATGTTTAAGTAGATGGTTATAAATATTATTATATCTGTAATGATGAATATAATTTCACAGCATCAGGAAAACATGTTGATTTTCTGTCCTAAATAAAACCAGTTATATCATATTTGCCTGAAGACTTTCCTCATATTTAAGCCTTCATTGTTTGCTGAGCTTCAGATTAAAAGAATAAGTCATTTTAACTGTTGCCTGATGTCTTTGTGCCTCTCCAGGATCCCTCAGTGCAGAAGGTGGGCGGAGGCAGGAAGAAGACGGTGTCCTTCAGCAGCATGCCCTCTGAGAAAAAGGTAGATAAAAAATTACAGTAGTGGTCAGCTCTTATCATGAATATGAACATAATATTCATGTTCAGCCCTTTTTAACTTACCTGAACTGCTCTTTTTCTATGGTCAAATGATTGTACAACAGTGTTTGCTCAATACATTTTTCCAGCTGTGGTGCTAGTCGACCAGAGGGGGGGCGGGGGGGCGGGGGGATTCGTGATGCAATACATATAATTAAATTGAATAAAGGTAGTGGTTCGGCAAAACACAAGAAATTTGCAACTTCATTACTTGCATGCAGTCATTTTCCCACATGCAGTAATTTTCCATTCACTGATTGGAAATTGGTTATATGAAAAAATAAAATCTTTATTATTGATTGTAATATTTTTAAAAAGAAAAAAAGATTTTCCCTTCCACATGGTGTTAATAGTCTGCAATACAAACACATGCACACACTTGTTCATAGTTCTTATTTTGACTAGTTACAGTAAGTGATAGACATTTTTTACAATTTGACCTGACTAAAATATCTGCACTGTCCTTTTCAGACTTGATAGTTTATTTAAATTGATTAGGTTGATTATTGATCTACTAGCTTCATAACAGAGTTAAGCTTTCCTTACCTTGGATAGTAAAACTGGTATTCATGTAGAGCCCAGCCTTGGTGTTGTCAGAATTACTTCTGTACATCCTAACCAGTTTCCTTTCAACAAACAAACAAATGGCTCAACCTATGGATATTTTGCAATTGTTCTCCGTAGATCTTTACTTAATTCCTAGGATTTTATCACGTTTTTAAGGTTTGCCTGTTCATCCATACCTGTTTATTCTTGCCTGGCTGTGGGACATGGGTGGTGCCTACCTCCACTGGATAATGAGTGGGAAGTTGGGCACAGTCTAAAAAGGTTGCCAGACCATTTCAGTGCAACACAGAGACACAACAGATGTAATACCATACATTTACACACACCCTTAATGGCAATATATGCCCCATTTCCATTAGGGCCGGTACAGTACGGTGCAGTATGGAACGGGTCAGTAGGGCCTGGAACGGGTAGGTTGTGTTTCCATTACCATCTCAAAAGAACTGTAGTGGGCGAGAATGTGGTCGGGCTTAGCTTAGCAAAAGCTTCAGCAAAAAGCATCTCTCTTATGTTGAAGATTTAATTTTTGGAAAACAGAGATTTTTTTAACCAATGTACTACTTAGACTTTTAAAGCTCAGAGTGATGTCAATCTAGCCATCTTGTTTTACAAGGATACTTTGCAGCTTGTTTTTAGTTGGACATTAAATTCAAGTCAGCTCCAGCATTTTTTAAATTTAATTTTTAAGCCTTATCGCCACGCCCTACCTCCTGGTGTTTCTGTAAATATTCATCCTTTATTCTGAACCTTTAATCCTGTAAAATAAGAGGGGTTAGGCCCTTGTTTAAAAATGTTTGAATGGGGAAACATATTTTGACACAAAAATAAATAGAAGAAATAGTGCATTGATAAATCTCAATTGTTTGGTTTCATTTATTGAAATACAAAATCTAAAACAAACCTAAAACAGTTTAAAAATAAAATATACATAAAAAAAAACAAATCTAAAAAAAGAATTATCTGAAACCAGGAATAATATCTGTGAACCTGAGCGTACTGTGAAAAAGACGTCTCCAGTAACAGGACATGAACCCAGACCTACCAAACAGGAATCACCAAAACTAACCACTCATCCAACATGACAACATGGTGAAATGCATGGATATAGTGACGTATCCCCACATTGTTTAAGAGTTATTTAATTTGCGACTCGTTTCTTTATAATTTTAACTGCAGTGTTCTGCTTATTTGAAACTTTAAACTATAGCTTACTCTAAAAAAAACTGACTCCAGACCAATCAGTGGCTACCGCTGCTGCATAGGAGTGAGAGGGATATCATATTACCGGACCTATCAGTCCATTGGTGGGCGTTTTGGGGCGCTTTGGCACGCTTGGAACCAAGGCAGAGGTTGTCCGAAAAAAGGGGTCGGCTGGGGTCGGCTTGGAACAGATGCAGGTAATGGGAACACGCCAAAGCGTCCAGTTCCGTACCGTACTGACACTAGTGGAAATGGGGCATTAGAGACACTAATTAGCCTAATGCTCTTTCCACATGTAGTCAGGTATCTCACATAACTGAGATATTTTTCTACGGTTTGGTCTGTCATCAACATGAAAGTTTACCAAAAATCATTCTTTCTAAAAACTCTGACCAAGGAGAAGATCTGTGTTTTCTCCGTTTTAAGCGTTTACATATGGACAGATGTAACCAGAGTTTGAAGTGTTGCAGCGTCACTGTCTGTGACAAAAAATGCTCAAATATCACTTGTGCAACCTGTGTTTCCATTTAAAGTGCATTTATGCCCTCAGAGCTGTGTTGGCATCATCGATTTTGACCAAGATTGCAAACATTTTCGGAGGAATTTTGGTCCACTCCTCTTTGCAGATCATCTCTAAATTCAATTAAATCTCAATTCACTTTTATTTATATAGCGCCAATTCCCAACAAAAGTCATCTCAAAACAATTATACAAACATTCCAATCAGTTAAAAGTTTTCTATGTAAGGAATCCCAGCAGATTGCGATGAGTCCTCGACGTGAGGTTGTGCCTGGATCATGCAGACTCCAACCACAGCAATCCATCAGCAATCCCTCATACTGAGCAAGCATGTAGCGACAGTGCAGAGGAAAAACTCCCCTTCAACAGGAAGAAACCTCCGGAAGATTCTGGCTCAGTACAAGCGGTCATCTTCCACGACCGTCTGGTGGTCTGAGAAGAGAGAGAAGAGACAGCATCGAGGATGCATGCATCCAAGCACAGAACCCTGTGGTACTCCACAAGTAACCCTTGAGTGTGAGGAAGATTTATCATTAACATGAACAAACTGGAATCTGTTGGACAGATATGATGTAAACCAGCCTAATGCTGTTCTCTTGATCCCTACAACATGTTCAAACCTTTCTAAGAGAATATTATGATCGACTGTGTCAAAAGCAGCACTGAGATCCAACAAGACTAGAACAGTCACAAATCCATTATCTGAGGCCTTTAGAATATCATTAGTAACTTTTACCAGTGCTGTTTCAGTGCTATGATGACCTCTAAAACCTGACTGAAATTCTTCAAACAGTTTGTTGCTGTTTAGATGCTCACATACTTGATTAGCAACTATTTTCTCAAGAATGTTGGGTAAGAAAGGAAGGTTAGATATAGGTCTGTAATTAACCAAGTCATCTTGATCGAGGGAAGCTTCCCTTAGTAAAGTCTTAATTACAGCAACCTTAACTCATCATATCGAAAATGGGGCCAGTAACCAAAGTGAACACTTCCTTAAATAATTTGGTTAGGATTGGGTATGAAATGGCAAGCTGAAGGTTTAGATTAAGCTAATATCTAAAATAATCCTGGAAGCTTGACTGAATCAAAACGGTCCAAACACAAATGAGGATCAAAAGTTCTGTCTGATGCTCCCTTTTTATTGACAGAGAAGTAATTACAGTATGTTTGGAAAGATGCCAATGATTTTATTTTTACAATTATTATCTTGTTTATGAAAAAAGCCGAGGAAATAGTTAGCTCAACAAAGCTAACAATGACTGAGAAAAAATAGTGTCTGACAACCAAGTTTGAAATAGTGTTTTTGGATTCAGAGGAAAAGATCAGCTGCGCGCAATGCTCTAGGTGGTGCTTTGACCCACTTAAACTCAGTGACTGGGGATGTCAAGATAAACATAAGAGACAGTGAGCCTGTGTCATCTCAGTTCTAATCTACCGTTTCTGAAGCTAAAGTTCTGTGTTTTTACCCTTTTAGTCCTAAAATGGACAAAATAAATCATGTTTTGTTTGGTTGTTGGTCTCTGCAAGGCTGCCTCCAGCTCAGCAGTTCTGGCCCAGCACAGAGTGCTGAGAAGGAAGTAGTTTATCGCTGCGAGAGCCTGAGCGTGGTGCACAGGCTGAGCTAGCACGAGCACCAGCTCAACACAGTTTCAGGAAAAGTGGCTTCTGACTCCTGGCCTTGGACAAAGAAACTGTTCTGCTGTTTGCGTTGTCCAGGTTGAGGTAAAAGAATGTTTTCACACAGAGGCCTAGAAGTTTATTGGTTCCCTATGCAGACCTCTGGAGACTCACCAGGGCCAATGTTTTTTGATCTACAAACACGGTGCTGCGCTAACTACAATAGGGAAAAACTCTAAAGACTCTGTTGTCTTACTGGTTACCCTCTCACACCCATAGTGACCAATGCCTTCCATTCTATTTAAGATCTGAAGTTTCTCATCAGGCAATACATGCTGAATCATGCTGTAAGCATTACTGAAAGAATGCAAAGCCTAACAAGATCCTCTTAGTACTGACTGCTTTGTTTGAATTCAGTGGTCGAATGAATATTTGATCTCCTGCTGGTTTTATAAGCTTATCATTTACAAAGACATAAATACTCTAGAATTTTTATGGAAATTTCATTTTAATGGTTTGAGAAGGAATATCATGCAAAGACAATGAAAATTTACGAACTGAATTGAGTGGAATACAACCCAGCTTGAAGTCTGACACCAATTACTTGGCTGTTTCTCCATGTGATAATTACAATTATCTGTCAATCAGTTAATTATAGATACTACTAATCTCAGCTGCTAATGAGTTTAATGACAGCAACTCTCTCTGCACAAGGCTGAAGTGGGCTACAAGAACCTCTGATAAGGTGAAAACAGTTGCTGTCATTATTTGGGAAGGTTAGATATCAAAAATAACCTTCAATCACACTCTGTCTGGACCTCTATCTGCCTCATGGGGTGAGGTTGATTATAAGAAAAATGAGAAACCAGTATAAACCTTTCGAGGAGGGGCTTGTTCAGGATCTATTGGCACTTGGGAGCAGTCTACAAGAACAGTATTAGCACAGGACACCATAATGGACTGAGTGGCTTGCACATTTTTTGGGGCAGTCTCAAGTTGGGTTAGTGAACTTCATAATGGTTCCCGGAAGGTTTGAGAAAAAATGCTGTGATTAGATGAGACCAAAGTCAAGCCAGATTTTTTTCCCAAAGAAATTGTTTGAAACAAAGGAGATATTATGTATGACCTGAGGAAGAGAGGCAGAAACACTATGCTTTGAGGATGCATGGCCATATTGCTAGGCCATGTTCTGTAAAATCTTTTAGGAGCTTTAGGAGGCCAATGATCTGTCTTTGAGTGTGACTTTAACGCAAAACATCCCATCAAGACAACATGGTAAAGGGTAAAAAAGTAATATGTGCAGGAAGCTGAAGCTCTGAGTTTCCAAGCAGCAGCCAAGAAGCCTAAATAAGTAGAGTTCATGTAAAATGGGCTTGGGACATTGGCAAACCTAGTGAGGAATAGGGGTGAGCAATTAACTGCATATGCAATAATATTGCAGTATGACAAAATCACATTTTCTAATCACAAAGGCTGCAATTTGACTGGTAGTGAGCATGAGATGGGAAAGTCACATGACTTGTTAGCAGCTCAAACAATGCAGGGAGCGAAAGAAAAGCTGTGCTTTGACCCGTTATAAAATGGTCTGTAGCTTGACAGAAGCCAACGGTGATCAAAATTTGGTACCAAAGAGGAATAATGCATGGGAAATTATATTGGCTATAAAAACAATGATGCTGCACAACGGCAGTTATTTTACAGATTATTATTATGTTGCTACCTCACGATATACAGTATGAACCTTTAGCAACACCTGTAAAACATCACACCACCATATATGAGAGTTGCATGGCTAAATTGCCAGCCACCAGACGACCCCAGGAGGGAAAACATTGCAGCTGGCCTGGAGAGGTTTTTATCCAGCTGGGATCTGCAGAAAAAAAAAACTTGTTTGCTTAACGACGGACATCGAATGTGGCGATTTAAGTAGATAAATAATCTTGTTTATATTCAGCCATAATTTATTCGCCTTTATCCTAAAATAAGTCTAGCCTATGGAATAGAATGAATGATATATAAAAAATGTGACATTGTTTATAATAATACACATTGATTTTCTTGCTTGCATTAGTTAAAAAAATAATCTCAAATTAAATCTAAAAAAAAATAAATATTGCATATTAGATTATTTTCCAAAGTTGTTCAGCCCTAGTGAGGAACTACAAGAAATGTCTTACCTTGATACTTGCCATTAAAGTGTTTTTCATCAGAGTCATTCTCTGCTTGGACATCAAATGTTCATTTAACTACAACAAATTCAAGTTAGTTTTCATAGTTATTCTTTAAAAAAAATTATGGTCTTATGTGTAATATATATATATATATATATATATATATATATGAGAATACAAAACAGGATATCCTTTAAGGTTTTCAAAACTTTCGAATTAAGAGAATCCCATTTCACATGTTTTTTTCAGACCACTGAGGCTGAAATCATTCAACTGATATAATTTAGAAGTCCATTCTTTCTGACAAAAGCACAAGCAACCTGCAGGTTTCCCCAGAAACTATTTTAAAATATTAATGGTGTTTTACTGTGATGGACTAGTGACTTGTTCAGAGTGTACCATCCCCCATACGGCCCCTTAGAGGAAAGCCGGCATGGATAATAGATGAATGGACGAAGTGTGTTTTATTTGAAACTTAAAGATAATATACATTGGGTGGATTTTTTTGAAACCCTCTCTATTTCTTTTAATGTACTTTATTTTTTTTATTTTTTTTCAGTAACCAGAATCATTCTAAAGCACACATGCTACGTGTTTCCACTATGACTCTCTTAGTTCAAGATGTGTCTGACCTTTTGTTGCAGGTGAGCAGTGCAGCTGACTGCTTGGCTTTCATGCAAGGTGGGTGTGAGCTGAAGAAGATCAGACCCAACTCCAGGGTCTACTGTCGTTTCTACACCTTGGACGCAGATCTGAGCTGCCTTCGCTGGGAGCCTTCCAAAAAGGACTCAGACCGGGCTCGACTGGACGTCTCCAGCATCAGGGAGGTTCGCACCGGGAAGAGCACAGAGACCTTTCTTCACAATGGTCCTCTGTCTGAACACCTGGCAGAGGAAGCGGCCTTCTCCATCATACATGGTGACGAGTACCAGGTACAGACCCAGGGAAAGGGAATGCTACAAAAATGTCAATTTATTACCAAATCCCTTTGTTCCATCACTCTCTGCAGTCTCTAGATTTGGTGGCATTGTCAGCCGATGTGGCCAACATCTGGGTGACGGGCTTGCGGTACCTTCTTGCCCACCCTTCAATCATTGGAGGGGCTGGAGGTGGATGTGGAGGACTGGGAGGAGGGCCAGGTGATGGAGGTGGCATTGCAGTAGAAGGCAGCCTGGGAAGCAAGATGAGGAGTGAGTGGCTGGCAGCAGAGTTCGCCCTGGTTGATGAAGATGGCTACGGGATCGTATCAGAGGATGTGGCTGTTTCCACAGTCTGCAAGCTCTGCCCTGGCATCAAGGAGGGCAAGGTAAAAAAGGAGTTAAAATCCTAGATGTTTTCCAAATTTGGTCTGTGTACCTATAAGTTCATCTTCCATTAGCAAAGGGGTGTCACCGTTTTAATGTGGAGTAGGAAGTAGTTGAATTTCTCAAATCTATATTTTTTCCACATCTAAATGTGAAATTAGGAGATGGTTTGAATGATCAGGATTTAATATGGTGTAATGAGCATTTTACACCAGTCTGCTGTAGTAAAGAAGAAGCAGAGCTGAAAGGTGAAGCTCTTAACACATTTAAAACCTTATCTATTGTCATGGGATTTTGATCAAGGCTGATGCAACAGGATGTCCATTTAGGACCTGTCACTTTTGCAACCTAATCTCAGCCAAGCAGGAGATCATGGAATAAATAATCCATGGTTTATTCTTTGGATTGGAAGGGTGACAGGCCATTCTAATATTTCTATCTTAAGGGGGCTTGGTACTGACAAAGAATTCTGCCAGATCATTTTTTTCCAATACCAACAATCTGATGACATTCATTGTGACCCCCAGATATTTAAAATGTTTCAGTCTGGTGGTCAGTTTAAAGAGAATAAACCCTTTGGCCTCTGTCTTATTATGACACCATCTTTGATGATAACCTCTTTTTTCCATTATTGGTACATTTGTTTGATTTATCTCACATCCTCCTTCTTGAAGCCAAACTGTGTCAAGATGAGAGAAGGTCCAGGTCTCACCATAATATCTGAATGAGCAGATGGTGACTGACAGTTAACAGACTGACTCATGTGTCTGTCTTTTTTAACCACCAGCAAGTCTGCTGCTTCTTTTAAAGCTGCGTTTGTGTGCAGCTGAGTAACGACCGTAGCATTTGTGTATTTAACATACAATAAATAATTGAAACTGTATAAATAAATGAAGCTGAGTGTCAAATTAAATCTTGAAGTCTAAAAAAAGCTAGGAATTGTATTGAAAAAGAGAAGTGGACCTTCTTTTAGTTAGAATGAAGACTTGTTTTCTTTCTGTTTTTATTTATTTCAATTTCAGTATTTAGGTTGTTGAATCATTTCCAATCTATTTTCAACTATTTCATAAAAAAAATCACTTTCAAATTCAGATCTTTTATATAATAGTTTCAAGTAAAACATTATTTAGCGTTTGATTAGGCTCGGAGGGGGCGGGGCATAAAATGATAAGCCAAACCTGGGCATACACTGTAATATTTTAAGCTGTATTCAGCTGCAGTCCAATAGGCTTACTCCAACATTCAAATATTATTTTTACTGACATACAGTATCTACTTTCAAACAAGCAACAAATAAATATTAACATCAATATATTATATTGCTTTTTGGACTAAATTGCAGCCAAGATATAATTTTTTTCATGATAAAATATGATTGACTTGTGAGTGTTAGAGGCTCTGGTCAGTTTGGCTCGAGTGTTGTGCTTCTCACTAGAACCAGGAAAGTAGAACACATCACTCCAATTCTAAACTCCTTCCACTGGCTCCCTGTAGCTCAGAGAATAGACTTCTAAATACTCCTAGTTTATAAATCATTGAATGGCTAAGCGCCAATGTATGTAGAACACCTGTTGTCACTATAGCAACCACCCAGACCAATCAGGTCCTCCAACTCTACTTTACTAATCATCCCTAGAATCAGAACCAAACATGGAGAAGCATCTTTGTAGTTTCTATGCTCCCCTCATCTGGAACAAACTTCCTGACAACTGAAATGCTGCTGAAAAACTGATTTTCTTGAAATCAAGGCTAAAAACATATGTTTAGAGCTGCCTTTGAGTAAGTGGTTATTATAGCTGGGATGTCATATATTTTAATATGTCATATGTTATGTATCTCTAATGTTGTGTTTTATGCTTTTAATGTTGGTTTATTGCTGCTTTTATTTTTTTCCCCTAATCACCCAAAGCACCTTGAAATATCTTGTTGTTGAAAGCATGCTATACAAATAGTTGCCAATGCTTTCCTTTGCTTCAACAGTGTGATAGAAACAGTGATTGCGTTTACATATAGCAAGAGAAAAATGAATTATGACCTTAGTTTGACTGAAATCAGATGTTTGAAATGCATGTATATACCTTATTCTAGCTTCAATTAAACAGAACTGGAGTTTCACAATCGGACTATGCTACCCAGATAATGCGATTGGGAATCAAATTTCTCTGCAACCAACCCTCCACCCCCGACTGTACTTTCACAACCCCTCAAGGAATGACGCCATGCAAAAGTGCTAATCGTCAGCAAACTAGGTAGTATGACAAAAATGGTGGCTAAGATAAACGTAAACAGCCAATCACTCCAGTTTTGGAATGACAAAGAGCCAATGTATTGTGGCTGTGTATATCCTGTTTTTACTCCATCTGCTTCACTCCTACCAGCCTCTATTTACCGCCTGCGTACTGCTTCAGGCTGGGCAGTAGCATACTAAAACAAAGGGGCGCGTGTTACCAACTATCGTGGCAGAGTTGAATGTACTTCATTTAATAATTCTATTTCCTGAGTGACATGTAAACAGGAACTCGGCTCTCAACAGGGGACAAGCCCTTATTCTGATTACTCCAAACAGCTTGATTTGGTACACAAGAAGCCAGTTTTTTTTTACGAATACTTTCCTCCATTCCTTTAAAAAAAAGGTTGTCTGCATATAACCGGATAAATGCTTTTTTTTAGCACATTCATGGACGTGGCAAACCTGTAGGGGCCAGTAATTCTCCCAAATCCTGTTTGCTCAGAGTAACTTTCTAGTCTGTAACTTCTGCATGCAGCAGTCATAGAGCTGGTAAAAACAAGCGAGGAAAAAGCACTTGGACTTGTTGTGTTACAGCACCTAAAAGTCTTGTTTCGTCTGTCTGCATGGAGACACTGATAACAGAGAAAACACAGTTTTTGGTGCCGAAAACCTGTTTACATTTTTGATGACAGGCCAAACCGTAAAAAAAATTAAAAAAAATCTCAGTTAATGTGTGGACAATTCAGATGTGCATTTAAACATACCGACTGCGGATTGGGAGCCAGTCGTGAGATGTTCTCTTTACTCGCTGTATTCTGCACAATGAACGACTCATTCGACTAGAAAATCCGTCTAAAAAGAGACAGTGTATGCCCATCCTACGTGGTCTGTCTTCATCATGTTATGTGTCTAACTTGTTACCTTCAGGGTAACAGCAGTTTACTGGCTACACTGTTTAGTTAAAGAAACAGACAGAACCATTTACTGTAATATTTTGCTCAGATTCTTCCTATGCTTCTTTTGCTATAGCTGAAAAGTGACAAGCCATATTTAAAATTGAGTCCAAGCTGACCATATACAGAAGTAGACTGCTGGAACAAATGGTTTAAAAGTTCTTGTGTTTTTAGTTGGGTGTTTGGTTGAACAGCTGAACATTTTGTTCATTATAACCCTAGTTTCTGTATGACACGGTCCTGACTTACTTTCTCATCAGAAACAACCAAAAGAATCTGCGTTGGCTCAGGACATATCTTTGTTAAGATCATTTCTGAAGAGTGCTGTTGCAAGTTTGGGCAGAGCACCATAGATTAAATGATACAGAGGAGTAAGGAAGAACTGTGGAAGGGCTGAGTTTCATAATTCACTGTGGTTCACATTAATAACCCTATTAAAAATAGAAAGCTGGTTGAAACCACATTTACTTATTTTTTTGAATACATAAGGCAGAATGTTGGCTCAGCAATTACAACAATTAATTATTTACCCATCCACCTTTCATACCTGAGTTTCTAGCTGTCATCAAGTTTGCCTTTGTTTTCGCAGGTCCGCCTACGATTTAAGGAGATCCAGCGCAGCAAAGAGAAGCTCACTTCCCATGTGACGCGAGAGGAGTTTCAGGAGGCCTACTGTGAGCTTTGTACCCGACCCGACGTTTACTTCCTGCTCGTTCAGCTGTCCCAGGACCGTGAGTGCCTGGACCCTCAGGACCTCCGCCTCTTCTTGGAGACGGAGCAAGGCTTATCTCTGGCTACAACCGAGGGCTGCTGGGAGCTCCTGAAACGATACGAGCCCTCAGCCCAGGGCAGGGAGAGGGGTCTGCTGGGCCTGGATGGCTTCGCTCGGTACCTGCAGTCGCCCGAGTGTCAGCTGCTTGACCCAGAGCACCTGGGGGTTTGCCAGGACATGAACCTGCCTCTGTCCCACTACTACATCAGGTTCGTAGATTCACCTTTCCTCATACAGTTCAAATTCTAAAGGAGGAAGAACACCAGGATCAAAGTTTGAAATTATAATTAAACATGTTTCACCTATTTATCTGATCCACCTACAGTAGTTGCAACATTGTTCCTACCTCCTGCACATTCGTCACATTACATTCAGAACCCTGCATTTTATCAGGATTTCTTGTGACATAAAATCCTGATAGTTTTCTATTTAAACATTATTTTGCATATTGACTGAATAACTTTGGTTCCATCTGGTGAGAGCACCTTCTTCCCCATGTTTTTTCTCTGTGCAATACATTATAAACTTATAATAATACACCTTATGTCTTTGTTTCAACAGTGGCTTTCTTTCCTGTCACTCTTTGTTAAAGTCAAATTTGTGGAGAGCAAAGCGAATAGTTGTCGTGTTAACATTTTTTAACCTGAGCTGTGGATCTCTGCAGCTCCTCCAGCATTAGGCTTGGTTTATGCTTGATGCATCAGTGAGGTCCGCACAGCTTCAGCCGCCCAAATGACATCATTTCAGCAGCCACACCCCTTAGCGTGGCTAATACATAGCGTGTAATGTAAAACTGGCACAATAAGTGCAACTTAATGTGGAAGAACAACAGGAGCTCTCCAAGAGACTATCACACTTGGGAAAGACGAAGACGCAGTGAAAAATTGTACAACACAACTCATTTCTGCGTGGAATATAAATGCTTTAAGCATGAACCAAGCATTACTATGGACCTATTTGCTGCTTCTCTGACTAATCATTTCCATGCTCAGCCGGTTTGTGGTTGTAATGTGACTAAATGTAAGTTCAACGGGTATGAATATTTTTGCAAGGCACTGTACATGATCAGCTGCTACATAACTATAGATAGAAAGCAAATTAAGCTCAAATGTTCTCAAGCTCTCCAGCTGTGTCTGTGCTACATAGTTTACTAATTAGATACAAGTCTGTTTCTGTGTAATTTAGGGTGTTAATGCACTTTAAACACCACAGCTGGGTTAGAGGTTAGTAATCTATACATGTGTTGGCTTTCTTTTTATGGCCCATAGGGGATTGTTTTCACTTTTCAGAACACAAATTATGCTCACACAGTTATCTGCTTGTGTACGGATCCCCTGATTCCCACAGATCAGGTTATACTTGTACAGGAATTTCACAGATCCATGCATCAATGCTACATTAAAGTGCTGCTTTTAGTTGAATGATTACATGTTGTTTTTTTAGATATAAAATAAGAACATATGGTCCTTCTGTTCCAAACTATCCACACATGATTTTGCTCTGAGTTCATTCAGTGGCTGCTTTCTACATATCTGCCAGATGGTTCTGCTTACTCGCTGCTGTGTGCAAGCCAGGACTAAATCCAACATTTGAAACCATATTAAGTTGCATATATCGTGCCAGTTTTACGTTACACGCTATGTTAGGTCATCTGAAGCCACTGCTGAATCAGTGAACACTACTGCAAAAAGCAAAGTTTTACAGCCTACAACCAGGTAAAAAAGGGAAATATTTTCCCTCTCACTCCAAAAGGCACATAAAACAACTCCCCAGACTTATGTATTCTTTTTTTAGGACGGCGTATAGAAAGGATACTTAGGGTAATGTTAAATTAGAAAGCAGGTGTTCTATAAGCAGATTATTATTCAAAAATATTCAAAATACTCTTACCAGTACTAAAATGGCTTATTCTATTATCATGGGCCCTCAAATAACAATATAATGGTGTCTGTGTAGGGATAAAAACAAAACAACCTGTCCCTGAGAGGAACAGTAAGATCCAAATGAAACGTAAACCAGACCGACTTTAAACCCTAAACTTAGAAGTCACCTAATGAGCAAACATATAAATTAAGTCTGGGGCTGATTTTCTCCTTTCAGCAGGGAAGTAAAACCAAACATACGTCCTGAGATGGAATGGAAAGCTTTAGATCAAAGCATATTAATGTGTTAGAATGGACTAGTCAAAGTACAGACGTAAATCCAATTAGGAATTGGGAGCAGTTCTTCAAAAATAATTCTTACAGGCTCTCTCCATTCAGTCTGACTTAACTAAACAGTTTTGTAAAGAATGGGAAAAGATACCAGTTTATAGGCTGAATGTGCAGAGCTGATAGGGGCTGCTGCTGGAGACTGTTGGCTGCATGCAAATGTACTTTTCAGATTTTTAATTATTAAAAAACCATAAAGAGTATACAGCACAGCATAATGCTGCCACCACCAATTTCACAGGGAGGATGGTGGTAGCCAGGTGAAAAGCAGTATCTGTTTTTCTGTTTGCTGTTGCTGCAGCAGTCGGTTCTCCACACAGAAACATTGGAGCGCCTATTTGAAGACATTGGATATTGGTCAGCTCCATGATTTCTTATTTGGGTCTGGCAATCAGATCTAGGGAGGGTCCCGCTGGTTTCATATTTCTCCCATTCCCAAACAATGGAGACTATGGTTCTGTACAGGGTAAATTGTGTGGATAAAAGCTCAAATAGTTTTTTTTGGATAAAGGTTTTGGTAAAATAACAGGTGGGAGATGTGAAGGGCTGTGAATAGTTTTATACTTCACCTTCAGTATAAGAATGTCAGAAATAGTGACGAATACAACAGTTGTTGAAGGGGGGTGATTTCCTCCAGGTTCTGAATTGTTGCTGTGTATGTTTCCTGCAGTACTTCATACCGCTCCTATCTGCTGGATGACCAGGTCCACGGCAGAGCGGACCTTGGTGGGCTGATCAAGGCTCTGCAGTCTGGCTGTCGATGCTTAGAGCTGGGTGTGACTGATGGTCCTGAGGGCGAACCTCTGCTTGGGGTTGACCATGGTGCTGAAATCTCTCGCCACCATCATCACCATCATCATTCACCCGTTACTTTCCGCTCTGCACTGGAGGTGGTCAACAAGTATGCCTTCCTGACCTCTCAGTACCCACTCCTGTTGTACTTGTGTCACCGGTGCTCACCGGGTCAGCAGCGTACCATGGCACACCACCTAAAGAAGGTATTTGGGTCCCGGCTTTATACGCCCGATGCCCTGCATGTGAGCCTGGGAGGGAGGGTGACCACTCTCCCCTCCCCTGAGCAGCTGAAGGGGAGGATCCTTATTGTGGGGAAGAAGCTCCCTCCGGAGGAGGACGGCTCTGAGGGGGAGGTGTCTGAGGAGGACGAGGAGATAGGAGGAGGGGGACCATTGGCTGGAAGAAGAATGACCATCCCAGGAGAAGAGGAACTGGGTGTGGTCTTGGTGGTACCTCCTCCCTCTCAGCCCAGGAAGCTCAGTCTTCACAAAGATCTGTCAGACATGGTGGCTATTGCACGGACAAGCAGTCGCAGCTTCTATGCCCAGAGAGGAAGTTACAAGCAGGTCCAGCAGCAGTCTCCTCCCAGCAGCCCCTCCTCTCCCGGCTCGCCCATTCCCCCTGAACTGCCTTACTGGACAATGTGCTCCCTGGGTGAAGGAGAGGCTGGACGGCTGACCAGTGAAAGCCCAGAGGATCTTGTTATGTTCACCAAGCGCACACTAACCAGGGTACGACCAAGCTCAGTGCGGCTGGACTCCAGCAACCCCAACCCACAAGGATACTGGAAAGGAGGGGTCCAGCTAGTGGCCTTAAACCAGCAGACTCCAGGCGCCATGCTGGACCTTCATCGAGGGCGCTTCTCACAGAACGGGGGGTGTGGTTATGTCCTCCGGCCGGCTGTGATGAGGGATGAGGTGTCGTATTTCAGCGCTCACACCCACGGCTGCGTGCCAGGAGTCCCGCCTCAAACTCTACGCATTAAGGTCCAAAGGCTACTCTGCTTTTACTGCAGTTCTGTCTACAAAGCATCTATTTTTTAATCTAACATTAATTGATTAATTTAAAAAAAATCATATACATCTTTATTAAAGGGGACATTTTTTTGCAACCCGGACCTTATTTATGGCATGCATTACATTAATTTACTCACACAGACAAATTTCTATTGAAATCCTTTGGGAGAAATTTATATCCATTCGCTATCAGCATGTATTCATATAATAGGAGTTAATGGGGCCACCAAAGTACAGCCTCTAAATAAGGCTTTATCCTTCATTTCATCAACATTTAGTTATGAATCGCTAGCACTATCGCTGTGTGAGTTTGGAGTGTCTTGGAGGTGCTGTGTTGTTGTCTTCTTGGGTCTTTTAGAGGCTTTAATCCAACTACACTAACATGCGATTTCATTGACGCCACTGCAACGTGGCACCCCGTTTGTAGTCTGAGCAGGACTTTCACTCTTTGCTCTGTGATGGCTAAACTTTTTATTGCAAAAATAATCATGATTTGCATTTGAGTCTTTCCAAATTGCACAAAAAATGAGAAAGTGGACTAAGTTCAGCTTCCACAGGCTCCCTTTCCACAACCTACGCAGACTACTGCAATGTCATTGAAATCGCCTGTTAGTGTACATTGAAATTACTTGGATTAAAAGCCTGTACTCACAGGGAAATAGTGCGAGTTATTCATAGCAATGTTACAATAACATCGGTGAAATGAAGGAGTTTTGTGGCAGATAATGCCTTATTCAGAGGATGCACGTTGATTACCCCAATTCCCAGTATATGGATATACTGTGTGCTGATGTAAACTTCTTTCAAAGGACTTCAAGAGGCACCAAACATGTCTGGGTGAGTGAATGAACATATTGCATACTAAAAATAAGGTCCGGGATGAAAAAAAAGGGTACTTCTCTTTTACTATTTTGCTGTTGTCACTCTTTTTTTGCCTGCCCTACGACTCAACAAATTCCCTACACTACAAAAGTCTTTTCACTTTTGTGGTGTGGTACTTCACACCTTAAATTACTATTGGGCAGAAATCATTCTAATAGTTTTGACATTTACCCTAACGTGAGATGCTCTGTGTTTGTTGTGCAGGTGATCAGTGCTCACAACCTGCCAAAGCCTCAGGGGTCAGGGGCCAAGGGGGAGGTCATTGACCCGTATGTGGTGCTGGAGCTGCACGGCGTCCCGGCTGATTGTGCCGAGCAGCGGACACGTACCGCCGCTCAGAACCAGGATGAGCCAATGTTTGATGAGACCTTCGAGTTTCAGGTGAGTCGCGTCATTGTTGCTAGAGTTCCAGCTGCAGACAGAAGTCTGTCGCTGCTCAAAGTTAGTACTGTTGCATGCAGCGGCGGAGAGCCTCACCCTGGAGGGACTTCAAGCTTTTTTTCTCAGGTTGTTCTTTAAAAAAGAAACTCTTAAATTAACTGTTATAAACTATTTCTTGGGAAAGGAGTTCTGGATAACGTAGAAAAGATGATCAAAAGTTCAGATCTGGTTAGGACTGAACTGCAAGTCTTAGTGTTTATTTGTAGAGCAAACACAGGTAAAGCAAAATCTGTGTGAAACCATAATTATTGTCACATATGCTGTTCAGTGCAACATTCTTCACTTATAAGTCAGGAGAATAAATCTTTGTCTAACCTTCATCCACATATGCTTAATGAATTTTTTTCTGCTGTCTGAAGTTGAATCATAGCAGACTTCTGTTGTTTTAGATAAGTAAAAATATTTTTATTTGCTAAATGCCACAATAAGGAGAACATTTTTTATCAGAGATGTACATTCATTTCGTCAGTACTCAGCAGCGCTGCCTTTGAATTGGATGACTTGGGTCAAATGTTCTAGGTTTCCTTCCACAAACTTCCCACTATGGTTTGTTCTCGTTTTGGCCCATTCCACCTGACAGAACTGGTGGAACTGGGTCAGGTTTGGAGGCTGGCTCGCTCTCCCACACTTTTTTATATCTGCCCACAGATTCTCTCTGAGACTGAGATGAAGGCTTCGTTATGGCCACACCAGAACATTGACTTTGTTGTGCTTCAGCCTCTCTGGAACCTTTGACGCTGAGGCTCATTGTCCATCTAGACCCATTTGGACCCCAGCTTTGACTTACCGGGTGATGTCTTTAGAATTTTGCTTCAGTATGTCCAAATAATGTTCTTTCCTCATGATGCCATCTATTTTATAAAGTGCACCAGTTGATGATGCTGACACCCTCATACTTCACAGTTGGATGGTGTTCCCAGGATTATAGATGTCCCCTCTTTTCCTCTCTATGTAACGTAGGTCATTATAGCCAAATAGTGATTCTTACTTTCATCAGACCAAACGTGAAGGTCTTTGTCCCTGTGTGTGTTCACAAATGACAATGTTTATTGTTGTTATAGAGTAATAACTTCCTCCTTGCTAAGTGGCAGAGTATTAAATCAGCTTACCAAAACCTAATAAACGCTGAGTTGTAGCTCCAGAAGGCGTTATTAAACTGGAGGGGACAAGATATTGATCACTTTTCCACATCTGCTTATAATGCTCTTAAAGCAAATGCAGGAAAAAGAGCTAGAATTTTAAAGCTCCGTCTATAAATGCATGACAGCTCTTTATAAATATCCTGCTTATACTGCACAGCTTTAGGTTATTTAGACTTTCCAACAAAGGTTCTTTGTTGGTGTTTGAGAAACTTTAACAGATCATAGCAATTTAAAAAGGGTCCTGAAGTAAGCTGTGATTGACATGATTATCAGAAATCTTCAACTGTTAAAACTTGGACATGAACTTGACTAACCGATTTAAGATGGGTGAAGAAACAGAATTGTCAACAACAAGAAAGAAGGTTGTGTAAATCTGAAGAGGTTTACGTCTGCACTGCTGTTTTGCATCGGGGGGTGGGGGGTCAAGAACATCAAGATCCAAATTAGGTGCTTTTAGAAAAACTGTCATTTGTGCAGAAAATTCATTAAAACAGATGAAGTCTGATGACTTGCTCATTGAGCTTTGTCACCCCTCTCTAACAGAGCCCTGCCTGATTGTAGCTCAGATATAATGACAAGCAGTTGCAAATCATGTTTTGCTTGACTTTCCTTGTGTGTGTTTGTGTGTGTGGTGTTGTTACTTGTCAACATAATGTACTTCCACAAAGACTACAAAAAGATTGGAATAATACCTGTAATCAGCAGACGGTGATTGCAGTGGCTGTTTTGCAGGGGAGAGACTTTAAATAAGATTTGAATGGATGGTTTATCCGGTTCAGACAGCTGCAAGTGTATGTATGTGCAAGACTGAATCACAGAAATAAAGCTCCATCTGTGTGTGCTATTCAGTCTGAGTCCACTCAGTTTTGTTCAGATGCTGAATTTTCATTTCCATGACCCATTTAGAGTTTATATTGTTTTCTCCTTTTCATTGCCTCGCCTCCCAGACTCTAAATAGCCTTATTTTTCTTCTTGGGTACACCGAGTGGTCTGCACATTAATGTCTGTCAACCATTCTACGACTGGCTCTCATCTATTACAAACAAAGGCTAACTTTATAACAAGAAAAAATACATACATGTCCCATTTTTACCCCATCGATTTATTGTGTACCTGCCATGCATTTCAGTAACAGAGATATATATGTTGTCTTAGGTAAATGATGCCTCAGCTTTGCCTCTAAACATCTGATACTGTAGCAAGAGGAGAACCAGCAAAACCAGGCCTAAGTGCCAGACACAGTGGAGAAGAATTCCTCCATTATTCTCAGGAAAGGGTTCTGCAGCTTGTAGCACCAGAGCTGGATGTGTTTCTTTAGGCCCTCCAAACAGCCTCCTGATGACTTTTGTTATTAGGGACTCAACATCGTTTAAACTATTTAGTTTTAAAACAACATCTTCTTAAAAATGGCACAGTTAAATCATGCTAACAATGAAAGAAATCAATTATTTTTGTCAGGTAGTACTCTTTCTTGGCATGCAGCCGTATTGCTGCTGACAAATGCTCAGTTCTGACCGAAGCCTAGGTTCCACCACTCTTTCCCACAGCTTCATTGTATGACACATTAGCTCTGTTCCTCTATAGTTGCCACAGTTCTGTACATCTCCTTTGTTCTTAAAAATCAGCAATAGAACACATTTCCTCCATTCCTCAGGCATCTTGTCAGTCTTCAGTCTTTTTGTTGAAGAACCTAGTCAAAAACTCTACTGCCACCTCTCCTAAACACTTCCATACCTCTACAGGTATATGTCATCAAGACCAACTGCTTTTCCCATCTTCATCCTCTTCAAAGCTTTCGTCATTTTATCCTTACTAATCTCGGCTACTTCCTGAGCCACAACAGTCACCTCTTCTACTCAACATTCGCTCTCATTTTCCGCATTCATCAGCTCTTCAAAATCCTCTTTCCATCGTCCCATCACACTTTTGGCACATTTCAGTACATTTCCATCCCCTTGATCACCTTTATCTGTTGCACATCCTTTCATTCTCTGTCTGTCTGCCTCACTAACCTATACAAATCATTCTCTCCCTCCTTACTGTCCAACCTAGCATACAGGCCATCATACGCCCTTTGTTTAACCTGTGCCATCTCTACCTTCATTATGAGATGCATCTCCCTGTAATCCTGTCTGCTCTCCTCAGTCCTCTCAGTGTCCCACTTCTTCTTAGCTAACTTTGTTCTCTGTATGAACTTCATCGTTCCACTACCAAGTCTCCTTATCTACTTTCCTCCTTCCAGATGACACACCAAGTACCCTCCTACCTGTCTCCCTAATCACATTAGCTGTAGCTGTCCAGTCATCAGGGGGAACCTCCTGTCCACCCAGAGCCTGTCTTAACTCCTCCCTGAAAACCTCACAGCACTCTTCTTCTTTTCCATTTTCCACCACTTGGGCGCTGATTTATCAAGATTCCTGATAATGACTGCAAAATTGCATGCAGCGCAAACATTTTGCATGAGTGGGTTGTGCCTAATTTGCGGGTTATTTACTAAGGCTGCATAAGCAAATCTTATCAGGCGCAAGCAGCAGCATTCAAATGAGGAGTTTGCGGTCCGTAATGCGAACTGCACCGCGGCTAGAGAGAGAAGGAATAGAGCGCATGGATCCATGATGCGTTTTCGGCACAAAACTTAGGCTAAAATGTTGTGAATTCTGTTTTTCGTTTGTCAGTGATAAATGTAATTCATGCGGTGTACTTGCGCTGCTCTCTGCTGAATACAGACATCGTATTGCAGACTTAGACTGATTAAAACTGCAGCATGTCTGAATTTAGTTTTTAAAATGGTATATATAATACCAATTATCATGTGGTATTGTATATGATTACTACATTTTATTAATTGCACTCCAGGAATGTTAACTACTACATGAGAAACTAATGAGGATCACTATGTTGGGGAAATGACCAAGAATGTAGTTATCTGGCTATTAAAAGTTAAAGGGACTGCTAATGGCAGTCAATAAGAGTAATAATTTATGGAAAATTATTATTATTTAGGGCTTTATCAGGAACTATTTTAATAGCCAAAATATATATATATATATATATCAGTCTCATAATCTGAAGGAATGAATTCTTTAACGTTTTTTAACCTTAAACTTTGCAATTTATGTGTGCTGAATCAAGAAAGACAACTGTTACTTTCCAAGACACCAAATGTATTTTAAAAAAGAAAAATAAGAAAAACATTTTAATCACAGGGCTAGAAAAAAGAACACACTACTGATTAAAATAAATGAATAGTTAAAATGAAGAACACAAAAATATGAACATGTAATAAGATGACACACCATGGATTCTGGTGTCACAGTTCTAGATGAATTTGGATGTTTTAAGAACCAAAGACTTGATCTGCAGATGCTGGAATGAAACTGAATTAGTTTCACTAATTTTAATTAGTTTAACTAATTTAGCACCACTGGTTTACCTCTAAACCAATAAGCAATATAACAAAACAGAAAAACATTATTTCGATTAGGAAGTGTTATGTTTAAAAATTAATAGCAATCTTTGTTTATGACACGGCGGCCTAAACCAACACGTGGGCTTGTTTAGCTTTAGCTGTCTGCGACGCACGTGGGGCGTTTAGAGTGGTTCAAATACCTTTATTAAATATTAAACAACAAAAGAAAACTCCTGTTTGATTAAGTAGCCCAAATTACAGGATTTAAAACGACTCTTTGTCGGGAAAAATCTTTAAAAAACACTGATTAAAACTTCAGGCCGAGGCCTGGTTTAACCAAACATAGCACATGAAATTTAAAAAGTTAAATATTAAAAAAACACCTTTAAAATTATTTGATGGAGAAATGAGGATTATCCAGGGAGTGTTAGCCAGCAGGCTAACAAAGGATCGCTAATCTGGCTAGCAGCGGTTAGAAGCTCCTGGCTCTGGCTTCTCCTGGCTGGCTGCGTGGCGATCTGCATCCACCTTTTAAGAGTACCTTTTTGGAGCTCTCTAGTTTGGCATTCACCTCTTAGTGGCTCGGTGGCGGTGGCTAAATGCGGATTCTGGTTGGTTCGGCTCTCGGCACACTTGGCTCGGCTCTTGTTTTTCAGCAGTTGGAAGCCTGAAACTCAGAGGGGTTTTGTTGAGCTCTGGGGATAAACAACGTCTTTGTTTGTCAATGTTCAAGATTCACCTGGAGTAGTCTTTGGTTTCCTTTGGAGCAGCTTTCTGCCAGAAACTCGGGCCTCCCTCCACCAGTGAAGGAAGATGGTTGGAGATGATCTTCTGTTGCTCCCCGGCCGGCAGAACGAGTCATGATTACTCTTCGGTCCTCTGAACGACTGCCTCCATAAACGCCCTAACAAGGATCAGCGTTTCTGTTCCCACTTTGTAAATCTTTTGTTCTTTCTCTAAAAAGAGAAATCTGAACATGGTTTTTGAACACAAAGAACCCAATCCTAGATCGCAAGAATAAAACTGGATATGACGGCTTTTTTCCCAGAAGGTCTTGTAGGTTGTTTTGCGCTACTCTAGCTTTATTTAATCGAAACAGTCAAAATTGCTCTTTAATCTATAAAGGTTGCCTAATCATGTTTTAAGGGAAAACGAGTGATTCCGATAAACTGGAGAAATTGGTTGCCTACAGTTGAATCAGTCTTGAGAGTTAAAAGTTAAAACAGAAGTCTGAGAACCTTTTGGTTTAGTGGTGAAATGTCTTCTAGATAACAAGAGAAGACAAGTTGCATTTAACTTTAACTCTCAAGACTACTATATCTGCCCTGAATGACTGAGAATCTACACCTAGAGTTAAAGATGGTAGTTTCATTTTGTGATGCTACATATTACTTGAGTATCATTTTATTTGTTGTACAAACTTTATAATCCTTCAGTCTATTCCTTCAGGTAAGCAGTAATATTGCTGAAATGTTTGCAGCAACAACAAAAGCCAGGTCTGTAAGCATGCCTGACTCATTAGACTCAGACTCTCTAACCCAGGGCTTAGCGGGAATTATAGAGAGTTGTGTCAAACGGTACACACAAAGAATCCCTTCAGAAATCCAGAACAACAGATCATATGCAGCTTCTCACAGTCACTCACAGAGTACAGATGAGATGATGCTGTTTGGTTAAATTGTATGTGTCGCTGTCTGCCTCATCTTAATCTTTTGACCCCAAGGCTCCACCATGGGGGCGGCACTCAGAGACAAGCTATGGATGTTCACATGAACTCAAATCCAGGGCTTTGAAAAGAAACCGCCTCGTCAGCTCTCAGCTCACAGAGAGGTGTGTGTTATAGGGTGTGACTTAAAGCTGGGTGCAATTTTTGCTATTAGAGAATTTGAAAGTTGGATAAAAGAGGAGGGGATCCTGTAGTTTTTCAAAAGTGCTGAGAAACGTTGACTCCTTGCACCTGTTGCAAAATAATGTTGGTTACCCTTTAGTGGAAAAAGTGCAACTATTTAGCTATTTAAATTGACATTCATGACAATTCTGACTCTCACACCTCACAAAAGTATTCACACCCTTTGTTGTGGCTCCACAGAGAGGCCATAGTCAATTCAATTTCAGTACAATTTATTTATATAGCACCACTATAATAGACAATATATGTCATCTCAAGGCACTTTACAAGAAAAGTCATTTCTATACAATTATACAAACATTCCAATCAGTTAAAAGTTTTCTATGTGAGGAATCCCAGCAGAATGCTGTGACTCATTGATGTGAGGTTGGGCCTGGAACCTTGAATATAGATTAACTCCAATGTCCAATTAGCTCCGTTATTTTCAAGAAAAGAGGGTCGAGCCTTCCCCCAGCTGGGTCGCACCATTTTAGCATCTAATTTATAAAGATAAAGAAAGAAAGAACAACAGATACACGAACAGCTATTCTGTATATTGCCAATCATACTTATAAGCGCCGTTCCATTCCCCGAAGGGAATGGACGCCCCGAACAGGGCAGATCTTCTTTTATTAACAAGGACAAACCCAGGCCAACCCCCCCTCACAGACATACAAACAACAAAAACTTTCATCAGGGTTCTGCCAATCAGATCAGTTCTGAGCCCTTCCTTCCCGTCACATACATACGAACAAAAGGAAGATCTTCCTCAGGATTCTGCCAGATAGATCACAGCATGAAGTCCCTCAAGAAGGGAAATATTAGTCTGTTGGACCAGTGGGAGGAACAACCACTATGACACAACCCCCCCCCCAAAAAAAAAAAAGAAAAAGAAAGAATGATCGGCAGGTGGGGGGGGGGGGGGGGGAGTAGCGTCATCACAAGCAGGGGTGGGGATCCCCCCCAACAAATCGCACCCTGCTGATTCTGCTCCCTCAATTTACATCATAGAAACAATGATGATAGCAAACTTTAATTAGAAATTAGAAGTCACAATTTAACATTTATTGAACTTAAAAAACAATATTTGGAACATTATTTAACAAATACTACATATAGCTGAGGTAGATAGATCATTACAATTCTGAAAATAAATATTTAAGCATAAATAAAATAATTACAGTATTGCACAAAGAAACAAGTAAGCAGCATAGTGCACAGTGTGCAATAATGAAGGGAACATTTTTTGCAGCAGCCACTTATCATCCGGTGCCGATACACATAAAGCATGTAATATTGGCCCAACATATCGGCTGAGCCGATAAATCAGTCTATCCCTAGTTTACGGGTCACAAAATGGCTCATTCTGAGAGTCTTTGATTTATGGTGGCTACTGGGAGAAATGTTTTCTCATGTTAAACTTTTTGTCTGAAGTGAATAATGCAATTGCAGTCTCCAGTGGAGCAAAACGCAGATTCTGCCTTCAGATCAACAGATATGATCGCCCGCGGGAGTAATCTATTCTTTCCGCGGGAAAAAATCCAAAACCTCATGTCTATGATTTCTGCAACAATCTGACTATTACATTATGAAAAAAAAGAAAAGAAGAAAAGAAATCAGTTTTGTTCCATGCCATGCAGGAACCGCATCAGTTATTATAATAGCAGCGCAAGTATTTAATTTCACTTTTATGTGTGTTTGGTCAGGTTGTTTTGATTGAATACTACTTAACAGATACTATTAAATAGGTATTAACTCGTCAGTTTCTTGCCGGAGTTAAGCAAGCCCCCCCCAGTCCCATTCAAATTTGACGGATAAAAATAGATTGTGACTGGATTTGTTTTACCCTTCCGGTCAAAATGACAGACAAAAAAAAATTTGTCTAGCGCTTCTACTACTCTCTGCTGTAGAGTAATAGAAGAGAAAAGTAGAAGACTTAAGGTCAGTCTGTCGTCCAACATTCTAAGGGTGCTTTCACACCAGCCCGGTTGATTATGCTTGAGACAAACTTTAGTTCGTTTGCCCGGAAAGTCTGGTTCGTTTGGGTAGGTGTGAATGGCATATCGAACTCTGATTCTGACCAAACGAACAAACTCTAGTCCGCCTAAAAACGTCGCTATCGGTTCCATTGCAACAAACTCTGCTTCGGTTCGATTGCATGTGTGAATGGTAAACGGACTATTGTACAGGGCACAGAGTACTGTGTTATATGGGCACGAGCCCCACACACACCTGTTATAATGGAACTGCACAATGTGCATGTAATTTTTCTGGTTGATGTCAACAGGAGTAATCTTGAATAATATATGATATGAACAAACTAGAATCTGTCAGACCGATATGATTTAAACCAGCCTAGTTCTGTTCCCTTTATCCCTACAACATATTCAAGCCTTTCTAAGAGAATTTTATGATCGACTGTGTCAAAAGCAGCACTGAGATCTAACAAGACCAGAAAAGTCACAAATCCATTATCTGAGGCCATTAGAATATCATTAGTAACTATCACTAGTGCTGTTTCAGTGATATGATGAACTCTAAAACCTGACTGAAATTCCTCAAAATGTCGTTGCTGTTTAGATGCTCACATACTTGATTAGTAACTATTTTATCAAGAATTTTGGATAAGAAAGGAAGGTTAGATATAGGTCTGTAATTAGCTAAGTCATCTTGATAGATTCATCATATCTAAAATAGGGCGGTAATGAGAGCGAACATTTCCTTAAATAATTTGGTTGTATTGGGTCTAACATACAGGTTAGATGAAGCTATTATTTGTGATAATTCTGAAAGTTCAACAGAATCCAAACAGTGACATGTCTGCATGACAATGATTTTATATTTAATAGAATTTGTTTTACTTATGAACAATCCCATAAAGTCATCACTACTGAGAGAAGGGGGAAGTACTGGCTCAACAGCGCTAAGACTCTAAGTATGGCAACTGTATTAAAAAGAAACCTAGGATAGTTTTTATTTACCTCTATTTATGACGAAAAATCTGCTGTTGTAGGTTGTCGAACTGTATTTTTATAAAGTTGTAGTCTATTTTACAAGGATAAATTTAAATCCTGTAAATGTGTAGAGCGCAATTTTCTCTCCATTTTCCCAGTATTCTGCTTTAAAGAATGGAACTCTGCATTAAACCAGGGAGCCAATCTTCTATGGCTGATTACATCCTTTTTTAAGGGGGATACTCTAACGCCAGACGCAGTGAGGAAGTAATGCTTTTAACCAGACCATCAATTTCTGAGGTAGTATTAAACACTAATAAGGTAATTATAGCAGGGTATTTCAATATCCATGTGGACACTGAAAGTGATAGCTTAACTGCAGCCTTTAATGTTATCTTAGACTCAATTGGCTTTACTCAGGAGGTGAAGGGTCGGCACACTTTAGACATACGGCATTTACTGTGATGAAGTAACAGTCCTCCCACATAACCTAATTCTATCTGATAATTTTTTGATAACTTTTGCTTTTACTTTACCTGACTTTCCCAAATCTGAAAGAAAATTTCATTATAGTAGAATTTTATCAGACAACACTGTAACACGTTTTAAAGAATCTGTTCCATTTTTGCTTCACTATCTGTCTCAGAATAAGACAGTGAAGGGCAGCAATTCTAACAAATCAGATAAACAATCTTAATCTGATCCAAGAATTAAAAATAACATAGATAGATAGATAGATAGATAGATAGATAGATAGATAGATAGATAGATAGATAGATAGCTTTAATGAGGAAAACTAAGGATTAGATGTTCAAAAGAGCTGTAGCTATTAATTGGCCTAGGTTGAATTTTTAAATCTGAACGAAAGATGGTTGTAATTTATCCTCCTCGGCCAGTACTTTCAGGAATGTGAAACTTTCAATAATTGGAAGCAGTTGACTAATTTATACTTATATAATCTCACTGCAGCCAGGTTTCTGATGGAAAAAACAAATAAATGTCATTATCCCATTTCAAGTCATTTATTAATAAAGTATTTGAAAAGAGGGATCTTATGTTCAATAAACCACATCTAACTGCCTTAATTTGTTTTGTTTAGACAAAGTTGTATTTATTTTAATAATATTTACATAATGTGTTTGTCAGGTTGTCTTTTAATTAAAAGTTCATTCCTCCTGAAAGTTTTGCTAATCTGTCAAATACTAATATTGGTATTAACTAATGTGCTATATATAGTCATAGCACATTGGAAGTGCCTTCTGAGTGTTTTATACATAAAGCTATGATTAGTAATGTCCAGGAGTCTCATTTGCGAAGTGTTTTGTGCACAAAACGGGGGCTGAAAACTGTGCAGGCCACTTTCTACAATAAATGTGGAATTTATAGAAAAAAATGGACCTTACTGCTTACAAGCTTTTTGGATACTGCTTGCACAGCCGCTGAGATGACAAATGGTGATTTTAAGCCACATTTTCAAACTTGTAGAGCTTCGCACTCACAGCAACACACAACCAACAATCAGTCCCCGCTCTGTTGCTGAACTGAGAATTAAAGTGAGAATCTGTAAATAAAATAATGTTATATTTAAGGATTATATCACAGCATGTTCATATGTCCGTCTTCAAATTATATAGCAATTGCACTTAGTGCATCAATTTTGTGAATAATAGTATATGTAATAGTTTATAGTAGGGATGCACTGATACCGATATTGGTATCAGGTATCGGGGCCGATACCGTTCTTATGTACCGTATCGGTATCGGTTAAAGTCAACCAATTCAATGAAACGATATTTAAAATGTGTAAACTCTGCAATAGTTTCACATAAATTTTTTATTTTTCAATCAAAAATTTTCTTTTGTGGTCATTATATATATATATATATATAAATCTAATTCACCATAATTTGTTCTAACAAGCAGATAAGAAAATAAAATCTGTCTCCCAATTCATTGCTTTTTCTTTTGTGTGGTAGTAGTATCAGCACTGGTAGTCGGTATCGGCTAGTACTCATATTCATGTATCGGTATCATATGGGTTTCAATTAAGTGTTTTTGTTGCATCCCTAGTTTAGAGTAGTATATACATTTACAAACATACTGGAGTGACACTCCTGCATGATGGATGTGCTGGCTGGATCAGCCACTGGCAGCATCTGGATGGGGAGAGAGTTTATTTCCTGGTCCATGATGATGAGTGGCTGATGTAGATTCCATAAAGCAGCCCCATTAGATCTATGTTCTGCTATAATTAAATTTTTATTCCAATTTTATTAATGGTTCAAGAAGTAATGATATAATTTGTAACATTTATAACTTTGTATTTTTTGTACTTTTTGTTTTATCGTTTGTGCTGCTGCTTATTATTATTATTATTTTTGTTTAGCCTACCCTTTACTCTTGTCTTGTTATAAATGTTCTTATTGCCAACAATTTTCTTTTGTCTTTTAACGATAAGCCCTTTGGTCGCCTTTGGCTGGTTAAAATGCTCCATGTATATAAACACTGATTGAATGATTAAAGTAAAACAGTTTTCTCTGCCTCCACATGGCTGCCTCAGTCCCTGTGGAATTGTTTTCTCCGCCTTTCGTTTTTCTGGGCTACTTGTAAAACACCACCATATCAGCTGGCTTAGGTCAACCTAGGACATTCACTAGGCACTTTGCATTGACCGTTTATGAGATATGATCCATCAAACAGCTCAACACACTTCTCGGGAGAGTTGGATTTATCAAGCGTGTGTGCAGCTGTGTGTACTCTAAGTTTGATAAATCCAAAACTTACTAGGCTTGTGTAAAAAAAAAAACTGCTGAGCCTAAGTACGGTTTAAGTTAGATGCAAAGTTTTATAAATGAGACCCCTGGTTTTTACCTGCCTCTAACTTTCAGTAACCCCCCTAGAAAATGTTCATGGGGTTGGCCAGTGAAAATTTTAGGGTCCTTGCGTCATTTAAAGTTAATTTTAGCCTCTGGCTCTGCATTTCAGGCTCCTTCACTTGTTTTCTAAAAGAAACCCCACATTTACCTCAAGTGTGAGAAATAAACATTTCAGAACATTAGATTTCAAATTGTCATTTAATTAGTATTTCATTATTTTCAGTTTTAGTAGTTTAGAACGGTATAATTTGCCTGTTGCTGTCTTTTAACAAATCGTCAAATTTTTGATCCAATACGCAAAGCAAAACCATTACTGAGATGCATGTTGCTCACCGTTTTTCTCAGGTAAGTCTTGATTAATTTGACCGAAAAACTTTGCCCACAGGATGCAGTGCTCACAGGGAATGCAACTTTCAACACTGTATCAAATACCTCAGTATGGCTGAAGGAAAACTGTGAGCTTCATCTAACACTTGATATTTCCGAGCCACTAGCAGCCTAATTGGATTGGTTCTTCTTCTGCTTCTTTGTCTTACTTTTCACCCAGTTGTACACTTTTTGGTACATTACCACCCTCCACAGTTGGATTCTAAAATGAGAAACCATTAATGTTCCCAAGAGTTTAGTGATAGCTGTTTTGTCCTGTTCTATGTTCTAAACCATCACTATTTATATGCTGGATGACTTTAATATAACTTATTTGAGCTCTAAAGAACCCAAGATAACTTCAGTACTGACAAGTGGAATCATATTGCATTTATTTATAATTTCCGGTTACCAGAATTCTGGATAGAGCAAAGTCACTTTTTCCTAAACTCTAAAGCCTGTAGAGGAACTCAGTAACAACACACTAAAAGGTCTCTGAGGTCATCTGCTGATCAATGATTTTTCTGTTAAAATGACAATTTCGTCAGTTTTAACTTGCTGCTTGGTTTCAGATACATAGAAGTTTGGAGTGTTTGCGGTACGAGCCCTAATACATCTAACAATTCTCTACTGTAATAGATTCTGGTATTTTAATGTTGTGTATGGAATATGACAGAAATAAGAAACTGTCGAGAACTGGCATATGAATTTGGAAGAAACAATGGAGACCAGGTAACATTTTGAAGCTAACCACAGAGGCGCAAGCAAGAACACAGTCAGCCTAGTATAACTTTCATTTTATTTGGAATTCAAAAGTGATTAATTTTACTGTCATAGAGCTGCTCCAGAAAGCCAGCAAATACAGCTGAAACAACCCTAAAAAGAACTGAAACTATACCCAATAACTGTACAGCTAGTTAATATCTATTCAATAGTATTTGTTTTTTTTGGGTCATTTTAAATAATATTCAATCTAAACAAGCTGAACATTGAAAAAAATGCAATTATACAATTGCATTTTATATCTGAACACCTGCTGTGGTTTCTGCTCCACATGGAACTGTAATGCTCAGCGTAATCAAATAGTGGGATTAAAGTAGAGGTTACTGTCATGAGTTTTTGGATCTTTGCCTCATACAGATGACTTCTCATGGGGGTTTAGATATTATTCTGGAGGCTGAATCAGCTCTATGTTTTCGCACTGGATACTGGAATTAATCATCACTTCAGCCAAAGTTTTAGAATGAGGAAATATTTCCCCAGTTGAAGTGATCAGAGGTCCAAAAGACTCTTTGAACAAACTGTTTTATGACCAGTAAGCTAGTGGATGAAGGCAATAACAGGCGTTGGTGTTTGGCACAGTTGAATTAAAGGTGAGAGACGTGACCAAACAGCACCACATGCCCCTAGCGGGTCGCTTGCACATTCGCACCTTGAAGCGTTTCCAAATCGAAATGGTCACGCTTTAAAATATGCCAATTTCAGGCGTGTGAAGTGGAAATGTAGAAGGACCCTGATTGGGACCGCTCCGCTGGCCTCCTCCTCCTCCCGACCGGAGCCCCAAGTGGACTCTGGTCGATGAGCTGACCACATTAAATTTTGGGGCCGCTTCTGTGGGGGTAGACCCAGTCGAGTAGCCGCGGAATGCTCCAGAACCTGGGAGCGGAGCACCATCTCCATCGAGCCCAGGATGTGTGAGTGCAGCTGCCGGGTGGACTATGGTCTCCGAGCTGCCAGTCGAGCTGTGGTGGAGGGGTCAATAAACACCGCTGCTCCTTGCCCAGTTTGTGCAGCGAAGGTCCAAGCTTTGCCCGCCAACACACCAACTACCAAGCTGAGCGGCTGTCCATCTGTCTGCTGTTAGTAAAGTTTATATGTGAGGGACGTGCTTTGGTGGAGACATTACCAGCCTACTCAGCGGAGAGAGCGGGGCCTTTTGCGGCCACAACGGCTTCTATAAGAACCATCCACAAACTTTTCAGGTCCTGCTGATGCTGTGACTTCCTTCACTCAGTCTCAGCATCACTGACACCCATCAGCTGATTGGTTGTCGCAGCGCGACATGAAGCTGTAGTTAAGATTTCTCCAACTTCTGTGTCAGACGTGATGAACGCGAATGCACAAAATTTTCAGTAGCACCTGAAACGCACCAGTCGCGCTACTTGATCGCACAAATCAGGCAGAAAAGCTTTTTTGCGACGCAAATCTGCTTCTGACTTGTCGTGGAATCCCCAGTCGCGCTTCATCGTACTTATCCATTGACTTTACATGTAAACCTGACTCTCTGGTCGCGTCTATCATGTTCGGTGTGTAAGCACTGTTAACGCTCTCTGGATGGTTTAACCAGCCACGCCCGCCACAGCCTTGGGCCAGAGCCAAAGTACAGTAACTTTTCAACGTCCAGTCAGCTCTCGGTCAGCGATGTATTTAAAAAAGCGTTTGCATCTTTTCTTTAATTGATTTCTTTTTCTGGACTTACAGAATGTACATAAAGTTTAAAATATCTGCTCGTTTGCACCAAGTGCTCAGAGGTGTGAGTACTAATCTTTGAAAATTAGAAATATGCCTGTCTCTCCGTCTGTACATTCACCTGCAAAACAATCTCTTTTGGGTCAGACTAATATCAACATTTTTTAGTTTGATGCAGATCACATAATTTTTGTGGAAACTAGCGCCTAACATATGATTGTGGTCTACGCCTGATGTGCCATCACAGCCACACCCTTTTGATCAACATCTCTGTACTGTACAACTCGTCCTCTAGACACTAGACACAGCCTGAAAGGTCCATATTTTGACCCCCCTGAGATTCGTGGCCTCAAGATAGTAACAGTAAACATGTCATAGCACTACAATTGAGTAAGCTAAATGGAGAAGGTGACTTGAAGCTACTGAGATTTTCTGTTGTGACATTTACCTTTTAAATAATTAAATTTCATGCATTACTCATAATTTCAGGAAATCTTGTGAGTTGCAGCATAGGCCTTAAAAAACAAATTATTCATAAAGAATAATAAAGAATGATAAAAATAAAAAAAAACAATATACTGTTGCAGCACTTTCACTGCCTGGGCCTAATTGCAAATGAAAAAACTTGAATAAAATATACCCCATTCCACCATCTTTTTGGAGCTGACGGTACAAATCCAAGTCTCATGCTTCATTCTCATTTATTTCATTTAAAACATTTATAAAGTCTGCAGAATATATTTTAACATTATCTGGTTAAAATCTGGAATGTGGTTGATATTAATGCAGTGATAATTAGGTCTGCATTCATCGGTTTGAAATACCAAAGGATTTTTGTTAGAACTGGCTCTAACTGTGCCAGTCCCAATTTCTGTGATGTTCAGCTAACCAACAATGCATCTCCTTCACTGGATCTGTGTTGAATTGAATCAGGTTATAATAAAAGGTTGAACTGGGTTCACACTAGCCAACCCTCCCGATTTTTCCGGGAGACTCCCGAATTTCAGTGCCCCTCCCGGAAATTCTCCCGGGGCCAATATTCTCCCAATATTTGACTGTGTCGCATATCAACTACACTCCCTGTTTCTAATGTGAGAGGGTTCGCAAATAAAACCTGTTACATTTTAAATACGTGACCAGTTTCTTCATTCCGGACATGAAAATCCATCACGTTTGGCGAAAGTTTCCGTTTTGAATCAAATATAGGTCACCTCCGTGATTCTTATGTCTACGCACGGCGCAGCAGCTAGCCGCAAGTTTTCAGAAGTCTTTGTATTTGGTCTGGCAAAACCAACGTTAGTGTCAAAATCAATAGACTCATTGCTTTCTTAGTTTGTGCTGCGACCAAACTAAGAAAAAATACTTTCTAACTCTCTCCTGACACAGTTCCTACAAGTTTTTGGAGTGATTAATAGTGACTATTCCTAACTTTCTAAACTCTTCAGCGCTGCTAAGCAGGGGCGTATCCAGGAGGTTAATAAAGAGGGGCTAAAACGGCCCAGGATGGGACTGTAGCACCAAAATAAAAGCAGAGGTGTTCTTGTAGTGGGGACCCAATCTGAGCAGTCATGTTAAAATTAAAATTTAAGTTAATTTTATTTTGCTAAGGTTTATATGACAATGTGATATGAAAGCATATAAAAAAATTGCAACTTTTTTACACAAAAGGTTTTTCAGCAAAAGGTGGAGGGACTGTTTGATTCCGTAACTTACATTATTGCTGTGGACTGTTATTTTGTCAAATAAATAAGTAATGTAAGATTCATGTATTCTTATAAAGATATATATATAATTTTCTGACCCTTTGGACAGTCTCCATAATTCTGAGGTCTCAAGGTTGGCAAGTATGACTGTGTTAAACTTGTAATAATGAGAACAGCACAAAGCAGATGTGGAAAACAGATGCATGAATTGTACTGTATATCCCAAATCTAATCACCTTGAATTAAACGCCAACTCCCTGTTTATTGACTCTTAAAAGCCAGTAACCTCTCTTGTGCTTTTCTAAAGATTGTAAAAATGTAAGGCTATGAAGTTTGTTTGAATCTTGTTAGGGTCATAATGGTTAAGTGCTTCTTTCACTGCCAATAGCTTGTTTACAGCATTTTTAATGAGTTGGCTTCAGTTTAATCCAGTCCTTTGGTGCCATGTAAATCAAAGTAGAAGACTGGAGTTGAGGCTTGTGAAGTTTTTTTCTGGATAATGCATGCATATGTAGACCAACACTGACATTAAGATTTCTTAGTTGGAAGTCATTGATTAATATACCCTTTTGTCTAAACATGTGAAAATATTCACCCTATGTGTTTGTGCTTTTTTCCACTTGATGTGTTTTTGATTGTTAGTCAAAATTCTACTGATTACGTTGAGTCAGAAAGAATATGAAGACCCCCAACAAACCCAGTACCACGCACAGCTACACTCAAACATTTACCCCCAACTCTCCCCTGAGAAAGAATACTTTCAGATTAAAGGAATACTTCAGTTTTCACTTGAAACCAGATAGTTACATGTTCTGTATAACACGATGCAGCAACCTTTTTTTTCTCTGTCTGGCATAAAGTCAGAGTAAACTTCTCCTGTTTTGGGTTAGTTTTGGACACAAAACTTTGGGATACAAAAGTTCTTTTAAAAAAAATGCAATATGAATGAAATAGTTTTTTTTTTAGAGAAAATAGTAGTTTGTTGTTCCAGTTCAGAAATTTGCATCCATTTTTTCAGTATTTGGTGGTATTACTTTTCCTGAAGTTAAATCAAACTACACTGTGTATATTTGCTAAATGCCACAAAAATGTGCGAAAATTTGTCAATGATGTCCATCTGTTTTTAATTTCTATGCTTTTATTATATTATAACACCTTGTGTTTAAAGTGTGCTATACAAATACATTTGCCTTGTCTTACCTTCAGTTAGAAGTGGGCATACATTTTAAATTCAGTCAAGGGTAATAAGGTTCAGAAACTTATCTTTATTTTCAGCATATTCAGTTTGTTCTTCTCTCTCAGATCCATTTGAAAAGATTGTAAACTGTACTAACAGTAATTAGAAATAATTGATTGGTTTTAAAGCCATAGCATGTGCTATCTGTATTTTTATCCCAGTATGATATTATTTTTGTCACATTTGTTGTCTACCATGTTTTACTTGCACTTGTTTTTGATCGATGTTGGATTTTAATTCCCCAGTATTCTGTCAGTTGGTTTCCGTCATGCCTATTTTCATTTCCGTGTTCTTTGTGTTGTGCTGAGGATGGAAAGAGATTTAAATTCTGTCACCTGGTGACAAAGAATAACAAAACCATATGGATATACTTCAAGTTGCATCATTGCACATTTTATTAAATACAGTTTGAAATTACTCATGACAGTGAGACGTTCAGTTATCATTCATCATTGGAAAACAGTGCTGTCTGAAATATGGTGGAATTAGAAGCTCCACAATGACCTTAGCAGCAGGATAAATCATATTGTTAAATCTACTGCAAAAGTTAAGGAAACTGGTTCAGGTCATGAGCTGGTTTCTCTTATTCATTATGTCCTGCAATCAGTTAATAATACTCAAGGCATGATTGAAATGCTCACTATAACAGTATCAAATATTAATCATCTACAGTTAGGAGCAGATTGTATTGACAGGACTACAAGGAAGTAGATCTCCACTTTCATCACATCCAACTAGGCTTCATGTGTTGCTTCATGTCTTGTATGCAGGTGAACATGCCTGAGCTGGCCTTGCTGCGCTTTGTCGTGCTGGATGATGACTACATCGGAGATGATTTCATTGGCCAGTACAGTGTGGCCTTCGAGTGCCTTCAGCCGGGCTACCGCAACGTGCCCCTGCTGGGATTGGCGGGAGACCCCTTACCACACACCAGCCTTTTTGTTCATGTGGCCATCACCAACCGGCGAGGAGGAGGGAAGGCCCAGCGGCGAGGCCTGTCGGTGAGGAGGGTGGGGCGACGGGGGAGGGAGTACGTTTCTCTGAGGCACACCGGCATCAAAGCTTTGGACGAGGTTTTCAAACAGGCGAGCGGCCCCCTGAAGGAGGCCACTGACCTGCGCGAGGATGCTCAGGTGAGACAGGAAGTGGGCTGGGGTTTGGCTTCATAGCTTTCCGATTCAGAAAACTTTATTGATCCCACAAGGCAATTAGTATGCAGCAAACTTAGAAAAACATTTATACAAACATCACAGTCACTGTGTGTCACCACAAACATACAGACAATAGTAGAGGCTCCAATGAGCAATAGCCTTTGCAAATGGGCATCTTTCAAAAGGTCTTATGTTACTTTATAAACACACTTCCTTCAGAAGCATGCCTTCATAGGTCAGGATGAATGCAAAATGTTTGTTTGCATTTTTTCTTCTGGTGAAAAGCCAAACCAGTACCATACAATGGACGAGGACTTCCACTTTGGAAGGAAATCCTCGTATTTGCTCTCAGCCGTGGCTGATGGCGTGCTTGTTTTAGAGGTTGTACACACGCGCACGGGGGGCAGAAATGCAGCAGTAGAACTTTGAACTGTGATAAAACGATCTCTTTAAAATGACAGATCGTCAGACCGTCTTAAATCGTCATATCGCCCAACCCTAATCGAAATGTATGGCCGATTGAACTAAATTGACTTCTTAAGTGCCATGTGATCACATGTGTTGTTAAGTGGTTCTAATTAAATAAAATTTAAGTAATCTATTGATTAGGGAAAGTTAAGCAGAAATTCGCAAAGTTTATTTTTCTATTTGCAGTAATTTGTATGTATTGGTTATTGTGGAAAAATATAAAAGCATTCGTTGTAAGTTTATGTTCCATGTTGTACAAACATCTATTCCCTCTTCACAGCAAATCTTTTTAATGCCAATGGTATTATCTTAACATTAAATGTTGAATTAAAAACATAATCTAAAAAAGGATAATAAGTGTAGTGAATTTTTATTACCTTGATTCCAATTATCCTTTCTGTTTACAAGATGTAGGAAAAAAATTACATGAATATTTTTTTAAACGACACGGTGTTTGTACAAAAACTGATCTCTTTCTTTATTGGCTTCACCAGACGAAACTACACACTACGTTTCATTTTTATAGGGTATATGAAGTGATAAAGAAAGACATGCATTTTGGCAATACTAGATTATTAAAGAAAATGTTAATGTTATTGTCTGCAAGCACAGACACAATTCAATTGGCCCTGTGTTGCACAACCCAGCTAAGGTTGTTATTCCTGCAAACTTTTTCTGTGTTGAAAGGATCTGTGACTGTAGGGCTGAGATAGAGCTCCAGTCAGGCTCTACCTGAGACATGTTTGTGGAGTGAATCAGAGAGGAGGAGGAGGAGGAGGAAGCATGACAGAAAGGAATAGTCAGTGCGAAGAGTGGAGGAGGACAATAAAGCTTCTATAAATACCAGAAGAAGTGAAGGCTGGTCGTGCAGCACCCACCCGTTTTATCGCTGAATGCTAACATGTACTGGTGGGCAAAGTGAAAAGAATAACTGTGTGTCTTCTTTTTTTTTATATACGTTTTATTTATTAAACAACAGCGAGTCACATGGAGATTCACTCAGTTCACTTCCTCCATTTTTGATGGAAAAGTAATGTTATTTATTGATCCTATTTACAGATTATATATATATATATATATATATATATATATATATATCAGCCTACAGGTACATTTACTCACACAGTATTTACACAAAAAAAGATGTGTATATTACATATACATACCACTCTTGTACTAAATCCTCTGTGCAGCTAATTTCGGATGCAATTATGGAAAAGAAGAGATAAAATAAATTTCTACCAAATTGTAACTCTACATGCAAGACTGTTTTTATAAGTTTTAGGACACCTTTCCTAAAATCTGTGACCTTTGGACAGTGCGTATGTAAATTTATGAGTGTAATCCCCCTCTAATCCGCAGTGTCTCCAGCGTAAATTTGATGTATAACTATATTTTGTGGTAATAACTGGAGTGCTGAAATGACAAATCTTTACCTTCCAATCAAATTCCCTCCATGAGGGGCTGTTGGCCAGTTTGTCTACAGACTCAACTGTTTCCTCTGAATCCTCATCGGTTATAATTACACTTGCTTCCAATTCCCATTTTTCTTTTTCATCTATATTATTAAGAATTAGGAATCCTGATCTTGAGCATTATACATTTTTTTTATATCATTCTTTTTTTTGGTACACCATTTCCAATAGGTGCCAGAATTTTTTTCAACCTCAGTTAATTTCTTGTGTATTTTATCTTTTTTAATTATGTTTCCTGAGGTAATGTCTCAGTGGTTAATATTTATAGAAGTCATTATTTGGTAAATAAAATTCCTGTTTAAGTTAAATTATTTTAAAATTGGTCCCTTAAAAGTGTGGGTAGTGAACTATTTTTCCGCCTCTGTTTCACATCACTAGTGCACCTGCTTCAGATAAAAAAATGTCAAATCTTTTGCTTTTCTGTTGCAGCTTTAAGACACTTTTTCTATTCTTTTGATAAATGCACATTAGTCAAGTCTGATTTGACCAATCATACACAAATGATACTGATTTGATTTACAGTGCAGCAGCAGATGTCTGTAGATTATAATATGTGCCAAGCTTTTTAAAAGTCTCCAGAATAGTTCTGCTGAGAGAGAAGACATCTGATCCAACTCTGTCCCAACGTTCTTCCTTTTATTGTCCTCACTAGTGCTCCACAGCCAGTTTCAAGGATCAGTGTGGGCTCCCCTCTGTGGCCAAACTGAAGCAGTGCATCCAGAGCCTGGCTACGAGGCTCCAGAGCCCCGAGGGGGCCATGGGAGCTGCCATGGTGCTGAGGGAGGGCTATCCCTGTCTGGAGGCGCTGGTCAGCCTCTCTGAAGCGACACGGAAACTTCTCTCTGCCTACGACACGGTCAGTATGTTAAAATGACAAAACAAATCCTGGTTCTAATTCTATCCACCTTCCAAAATGTATATATATTTTTTGATCAGTCTAGGAAGAGAAATCTCTCGTCAGGGTTGCTGGCCTCAGGTGTTTTCAAATAAATTACCTAAAATAGTGATTTGTAAGTAGCAGCAAAGGCTGTCCTTTCTCTCAACTATCATAAACAGAACAAAATCAGTCGCCTAGATATTTACATAAGGAAAAAAGGAGACAGAGCAATTGCTGACTTAATTATTGATGTTCCGCCGCAGACCTGAGCATTTTAGAGTCCACAGGTCATGACCATGGACTGGCCTGCAGTGGTCAATAAAAAATCCAAAATAAACAGGCATTAAGTTTTATTTCAACAAGCAAGTTTCATTTGAAGGCGTTTTAGTAGCTGAAGAACAGGTATTGCTTCAGCTACTACGAGAGTCATTGGATGGACTCTCTCTTTCACACACACACACACCCACACTTACGGATAATGTTTTTTTTTTTTACACATCATCTCTGAAAGTGTAGCACCAACAATTGATCTATAGGTACTATGTAGAAGCCCAGTATATTTACTTTCACAACAGGAGCATTACAGCTTTAGCTACAGTTTTTTTTTAAATTTCAATAATACAATAAGCCATATTGGTATTGTGAGTGCGCATTATCACGAATGTGGCTTTGACCCCGGTCACGGCTTTTGGACCCCAAACAAACCCCTTTGCATACATGTGTTTTCGTTATTACCGAGCCTATAACAGCATCTTAAAGGCTGTTTTTGGCAGACTTTTCAAGTATAGTCGGTACTCATTGTGTTGTGGTTGACTGTGGAAACAGCAGTTACCCCATTAAATGGTGGAGAACGCACCAGTGTATAAATGGTACCGAACCTTGTAATGAAACACCATTTATTTTATATACATTACATACAGAAAAGAAAGATCCGAATGGAGGTGTGAGGTGGATAAACAAGGTAAGAAATGTGTGATTAAACATGTTAATTGTTTGAAATTTCTGTTGATCGTCTAGATCTAACAGTTTTAGTTTTGGTAGCATAGTCGTTAGGACGCAGGCTTAGCATAGCCTACTGCTGGAAGTGGATGTTTAGAGCCTTATCAGGGCTCGTACTGCTTCTATGAAGTAACAATCCCATTAAAAAACCAAATTATAGGAGTTTAAAAGCACGACCAAAGCTAATAAGCTACATGCTAACTGCTAGGCAAAGCACATATATTTAACAAGCAAGAAATACCTGCGATAGGATGATACAGCACATCTTGACTCCATGAGCTCTGGGATGAAATTTAGCTGAGACCACTTCTGCATGACAACATTCCCTTCTTCTCAGCCGTCTAACAGCGTTTGTGTGTCCAGGATTGTATCTCCGTGCAATGTCAACAAGCCCGGTATAATCAGCCTGAAATACACAATTTTCCTCTTCCTTTGTCAGAAACAATCCGTAGTTTCTGCACTGTAGCTGCACATGCTGGTGCACATTGTTCTTTCTTATGCTTTGCGGACACAGGAAGCCCTTTATGGCAAAAAGATGTTTTAAGTTCGTTGATTTTCCACCGTTCAAAATAAAAAACTTTGCAGCTTTCGCTATCTATATGTATGTTTGCTTCTGCCTGTTTGGGGTCCAAAACCCCATAATGCATTGCACGCATCGCAATACCAAAATGGCTTATTCCTTCTCCTTTTTCATTAAAAAAAGGGAATTGGCAGGTCTTTATAATATTATAATCACTTTTAGTTAAAACTGGTTAAAAAGTCATATGTGGTATTTAAATGCAAGTTTTCTGAGTTATTCTGTAGTAAAGTGCTTAGTGCAGGCGCTCAGAAAACAGCCGCTGTTTTCTGAGTTTGAGTTCCATCCCCTGCTTTTATTTTTGTGCCTTATAGTAACCTAAATGTATTAAGTTGACCCAACATGTTTACATTTAGTTCACTCAACAAAATTCTTTATTGCTAAATCAAACCAAATCAGTTGGGTGGAAATGATTTAAATATTGTATTATGTTCACACAACAAGTTTTTTTTTGAGTGTAGTAACTCAAGTCAAACAACTCAACTGTCCTTTTAAGGTGCTTTTATTATTTCTTAAAATGGCTGATCAATATAAGAGTAAAAGAGAACATAATCTCACATCAGCCATTTCCTCCCCTTTTCACCACCTTTTTCAAGACTTGCCTAAAATGCACCCTACAGATGAATGAAAACAAGTAATCAGTTCCATAGACTGCTACTTATCCTGATCAAACAACTAAACGACCTAATTTTTCTTTACTTTGGGGTCTGATATCCACCTAATGATGTGGTTGTTTTCTCAAGCTCCAGCAGCAGTCTGATTAAAGGAGTTACTTCAGTTAATGACAGCCTAGGATTTGTTTTGAAGAAACTTTGCTTGAGCCAAGTTCAGTGAATCATACTTTTATCATTCCTTTATAACCAGTGTTGGGCATCTTACATTAAAAAAAGTAATTATTTATAGTTACAAATGACTTTCTCTAAACCGCCGTGTTCAGGAGCGAGCCCTGTCAGCACAGTTCTCGATGAGACGTTGGAGGGAGTCTCCGCTCCAAAGAAACGAATGTCGAATGTCCAACTTAAAACTAAATTCACTGTGGTCTTTAGAGCATGCAGTGAGACATTTATCTGTCCACCCAGCTATCATCATAGTAATTCCAACAGCGTCATCACCGACACATGTTGTCTCCCTGCAGCTGAAGTAAGGCTGTCAGAAAGCCTGACACCAGGGGGCGCATCATTCCACCATGTTGTAGTAACGCGCCACATGACATCCCCAGTAACGGTAACAGCAACGATAGGAAAAGTAATTAGTTAGATAAGTCCCTTATCTAAAAAATAATGTTGTTAGTAACACTCTCAATACTGTTTATAACTTATTTATTAACACTTCAGTCATTCACACCCACACTGCAGTTCTTTACATTGCTTGATTTTTTCCAGGTTTTTTTGCTCGATTTAAATGAATCAGTACTAGGGTTGGGAGTTCGGTGATGGTCAATCACTTGTCCACATGCATTTAGACGCTCCTCAGGCATTAAACACACAAAATGACACTCTGCAGTGACATGCATGTAACAGTCACCCACATACTTCCTCTCACACACACCCACACACAAGAGACTGCCAGATGCACTTCCTCCTACTCCATCCATCTCATGCAGCAGCCAAGTCTCTCCCACCTGCTGTCAGTTATTTACACCTACACACACCTCAGAACACAGAGTGCTCCCCTTCCTGAGCGGCGCAGCACACTGTAGCTGTTAACAGTAAGTGTGGATGTGATAGATGTGATGCCAGTAGGTCAGTGTCAGGAAGCAACAGCTGGTGTCACCTGTGCTCTTAGAAAACTCCTCCTCACCCTAACTGAGTGCACAAAAGGCAGAAGGTTTCTATACCACAGGCTTACTCTCATACTGTGTGTGTGAGTGTGTGTGTGCCTGTGCCAGAGGTCTGTCTTTTCATTTCCTTCCACAAAACTTAGTTAAAACAAGACAATTTTATTTTCTATTGCACCAGGAATCCTCAAGACAATCCATATTGATTATAGGACACTAAAAGGAAGGAGAAAATAAGTAACAGAGTATGAGCATAAAACCACTGCATAAAAGAAAAATATGTTAAAGATTATAAAGCGGAAATCCTTAAAACCGTTCAGTAGTCAGATTGGAAAGCTGGAGTAAACACAAATGCTTTCAGTTCTGATTAAAGGAACCAATGGTTTCTGCACAGCTCAGGTTTCCAGGAAGTTTGTTCCAGACTCTGAGAAGCGTAGAAACTAAACGCTGCATCACCTTGTTTTTGTTCTGGTACAAGAAACATTGAGTAAGGAGGTGTTTAAGACATGATGGATCTAAATGCTTCATACCAGACAATCAACTAAGACTATTTAGCGTTGATGGACTGTCAACCCGTACAGGGTGTACCCTGCCTCTTGCCAGTTGAACCCTGGTGATAGGCACCAGCCCCCCATGACCCTTCGAGGATAAGCAACATGGATGGATGGCAGAATTTTAAAATCTATTCTTGGATAAAGAGCTAGTGCAGTGATTTCCGAAATATTTAGAAATAATCAGTTTTCCTGGTGTTTGTCGGTACTCTGGCTGTAGCATTTTGGACGAGCTGCAGCTGGATGACAATTTTTTTTAAAGACCAGTAAAGATACAGTTGTAATAATCTAACCTACTGAAAACATCCGTCCATCCGTCCGTCCGTCCATCCATCCATCCATCCATCCATCCATCCATCCATCCATCCATCCATCCATCCATCCACTATCTTCCACTTATCAGGGGTCAGCAGCTTAAGCAGGGAGACCCATACTTCCCTCTCCCCAGCTACTTGGATCAGCTGCTCAGGAGGAATCCCAAGGTTTTCCCAGGCCAGCTGAGAGACATCGTCCCTCCAGTGAGTCCTGGGTCTTCCTCTGGGTCTCCTCCCAGTGGGACGTGCCCAGAACACCTCACCAGGGAGTCATTCAGGAGGTATCCTGACCAGATGCCCGAGCCATCTAGCCTGGCTTCTCTCGATTTGGAGGAGCAGCGGCTCTACTCTGAGTCGCCTCTGGATGACTAAGCTTCTCACCCTATCTCTAAGGGAGAAACCAGTAACAGAAAACATCCACTACTGTATCTGTTTCCTGTTTTCTGGTAATATTTTTAGATAATAATACACTGATTTAGTAACGGACAATATGTGGTTGATCTTGGTCAGAAAGCGATACCCAATTTCCCTGCATGCTCTGTGGTCTTAAGCCCTGTTCAGTGCAGTCTAGATCTGATCTAAATCCTCAAATTTCTTCTTATGTGTCTTAAAATGAAAGAAATCCTGACCTATCCATCCACTGACACAGTGAGTCGGTCAGTGGTGTGGATTGAAGAGATGACACGTGACACAGTGATAGATGGCTGTGTCATCAGTATACATTTGTTAAGAATGCTATAGTACTGTATGAATTGAGCCATAAGGAACATCTAGATGTTAAATTAAATTGGCCTAATAATGTAACCTTGAAGATAATTTTTGTTTGCAAAAAGGCATAATTACCAAATATCACCAAACTTCTACAAATGTATCACCAAATTTACTTTACTCCATGCATGAATGGTCAGAATGTTTTTAAAGTTGTTACTGGACACTCGTTTTTTGGTAGAAGAGACACAGAAATGATCATTTTCACATTCTTCCTGATCAATAAGCCAGATGCTTAAATTAAAACCAAAATAACTTTCTGGGCTCAGCATCGCTCTCTGTTTTCCCATCCAGATGATCACTGCCCAGAAACAGCTGATTGAGAATGCAGACTGTGTTCAGGAAAGGATCGATCAGGTGCACAGAGAAGGTAAGGTCTGAAGAGGAGAAGCACTGTATGTAGCAACACAATGAGTTATGGATGCTCATGTATGTTACAGAAGCTCTGTTGGACAGAAGTGCAGTAAGTGAAGAGCACTCAGTCACCAACATAGGTCAGCAACACCACATGTGTTTTTGTTTAACCCCCTTACTTTCTTGGATTATGGCTGACGTTTGGTAGCCAATGTAAAAGTCAGAAACATTACCTGTTTTCTATTAATAGAATAATTATTTATTTTCCTAAAAATGGGAATTTCTGCAATAACGGCTGCGAAGTGACTGGTAATAGAAACATTTAGATGCAAGAAAATACAAAAAGTATATTCAAAAAAACTGAATGTGTATGTACATTAAGGACAAAAATTACAAAACCAAGTACTATATTAAAAATAAAGTGACCTTCAGATTTGAATGTTCAACTGAGTTGGATAATTGAAAAACAGGAAATATTTAAAGAATATGCATGTTTAATTGTGTTAAAAACTTGACTATTATTTACAAGAAGTTGAAAGTATACATACTGAAAATCAGATGTGAAAATAACAGCAGTAGAAATCTGAAATGTAGTCAGTCAAACCATGTAAATTACAGCAGGGATGTAAACATTATTATGTTTGTTGAGAGCAGTTATAGAATCTAAAAGCTTCTGGGAGGAAGGAGCTGTGAAAATGCTCCTTCATGTATCTAAGATGCAGCAGTCTGTCACTGAAGGAGCGGTGCAGTTCAGCAACATCTTCATGCATGGGGTGGGAGACTCTGCCCAGTAGTGAGTCCTTCTGTCTCCCACCACCTGCACTGAATACAGGGGACGCTCTAGAACACAACTGGACCTTCTTCATGAGTTTATCTAACCTCTACTGCTCAGCTGTTGATAAACGCTTCAACATATGACATTATAAAAGATGGCTGATGCCAATACAGAGTCAACAAAGGTTTTGAGTACTGCTCCCAGGACTCAAAAACCCTCAGCAGGTAGAGTCTGCTTTGACCTCTGACCCTTTCTGCAAAGAACATCAGTGTTTTGGCTCCAGTCTATTTTATTGTTTTGGTGAACATCCAGGTACTTATGAGAGTCTACCATCTCAATGTCCACTTATTGGATTTTCATCGGTATCAGTGTGGCAAACAGCAAATGGGCTGCATTTTATAGCGCCTTTTCAGCCAGAAGACTGAAACCACCTCACACTAAATTCAGCGATTCAGTGACACAACACATTCACATTCCCTCTTACCACCAGCCAACATGGTGAGGTGTCTTGCCTAAGGACACAACAACCGAGCCAATAGCCAAACCAACAACCCACCGATTATGGGACAAATTCTTACCACATGAGCCATGGTCGCCCCTGTAGAAGTCCACCACCAACTACCCTGAATTTCAAAGGGTTGATCAACAGGTGGTTCTGCTTGGACCAGTCCACCAAGTCCAGAGTACACTGTCTGTACTCTGAGTCGTCCTCACCAGTGATGAGGCTGAATGTGGGTAGCAGCATACGGAGTAGATGAAGAAGTCTGCAGTGTAGAGGGTGGAGGTGCCCTCCTACTGCAGACCAGCCTGTCAGAGACACAGCCCTGTGTCCTTACATACAGTCACATGCCCTCCAGGCTGCTCAAGGTGAGTCAGGGCTCAGTGCAGGAGGTAGATGATGGCATCATCCACCCCAATGCCAGGCCGGTAGGCAAACTGCAACAAATCCAACGAAGACCTGCATCATGTCCCCTTTGTGTTTGGCAGGAATGGACCTCCATGAGGATCTATCCCGTCTCTGTGAGAAGGAGGGACTGAAGGGACGGAAGCTGAACAAGGCTGTGGAGAGCTTCACCTGGAACATAACTGTGCTCAAGGTACCAGAACACAAACTGGGATGAGGGGAAACTCAGGTTCAGTGGGAAACTTCCTCTGTCCATTGCTCATTTTATCCCACTGCTGTCCATCTTTTCACTCATTACTATGAAGGAAGCAATAAAAATCTGGTTTTAGTTGTTGGTACTAGTTTATGTTGGTGGCACCTTTTAAACAGATTTAAAGCACAGGTTATGGCAAGCCAAATCCCTTATATAATTAATAGACTAGGAGAATGAAATATGTCAATGACGACAAAAAAATGACAAAAATTCAGTTACTCAGATTGCAGGTTGTCTGATCCAAAATCTAAATTTTAAATATATGGATTAAGGATAGTAACGGATATAAAAGCTGTAAGTCAAATTCTCGAACTGCAAAGGACATTATTCGTAAGACATTCATGGTCTTTTGGCGATTTTTAACACAATGACATGTAGAGAACAACAAAACAGACCGCTGTGTTTGTTTACATGCGTTTTTAGAATATTCTATAAGCTGCACTTCTAGTAAAAAGCTTTATAGTTCAATCAAAACATACTTTTTGGTCATTGCTCTATGAGGGGGAATGCTTTTACAAGCTGAAGAAAATAAACTCTAGCTGACCAGACATGACAAAGCAGAACCACCAGAAAAAGTCAGCACCCCCTGCTGTCCTAATGGGAAATTGTTTTACAACACTGAAGCTCTGATGGAGAGGTTTAAAAGAAAAACGCGTCTGGGTGCAAACTGAGAAGTATACACTAGGCTTAATGCATTCAGTCCAGTCAGTGCTCCAACCATTGTGAGTATCCCATTTGTTTTGCTCCCACTCAACTTTTCAAATGACAGTTACATTTCTTAACACCAACAGCAACTTATTGAAACAAATCTTCATCTTTAATAGTGCCGTGCATAACTTGCAAAAACAGCAACTCAAAGACCTCAAAGATTGTTAGCTGTGCTGTGTTTTTGATCTCTGTTGTCTCATCACATGCCAAAGGAAACTATTCAACGTTTCTTGCAATGTCCTTCAGTGTTTCTTTAATATCTTGTGTCATATCAGGACTCCTTTCTGACACAATTCTTTGAGGGAAACTGGTGTTATAAAATAATTGGTCTTTATTAGCGCAGCAGCTCCACGGCAGCTACAAGGCAATCCACCACAAACCCTCCTTCAGAGTGAAGTGTCATCTTCTTTTAATGCACTCACCTCAAAAGTCTCTCTGTCAGTCTGTGGTCATGTGAATCCTGCACTGAAAATCCAATAAAGAATGTTAATTTTATCTAAGGGCATTTTTCCTTTCAACTTGTCAAGTTTAGCATGTTTTAAACAGTAACGGCTCAACATTTGCCTTTTTCATTTCTGAACGGCCTTGCCATAAACTCAGCACACTAGCTTCTCTTACAGAAAAAACGAGTTTGTATTTTTTTCCCTGGAAAACGCACCATTTTGTACCCACTTTCCTTGTCTTTCACTGTACACACTGAAAATGATGATAAGGAATATCATCCCTTCCACTCTGACTAAAGGATGGGTCTTCATCCCATTCTCAAGTGTTTTGTAGCTGCTGAGGCCTGGTTGTAGGTCTGAGTCTGTTCTACTGTCCTCATGAACGCAGTCATTGTGTGGGGATTTAATCATCTGTACCTGCCTCTGGTATCATCTAGGGTCCTCTGTGGATAATTCATGTCCAACCCAAATACAGTGAGGAGAGATCTGCTTTTTTTTTTTTGTACAAAGAGTGTGCGGATAAATCATCTTTCAGTTAAAACAAAGATACAAAAACTCAATTAATATCACAATGTATTGATAAAATTAATTGTGCTTCAGTTATTTTTAGTGAGAACTATGTTGCTCTGTGTGGAACATTATGGTTTTAAGCCAAAACAAAGAGACCTTCATTGGGTTCTTTTTAAGCTACATTCATGGACATGGACACAGACACCTTGTTTAATTAATAATTAATACAGTTTGTTTTTCATCAGCCTTAGCCGATGACCGATACAGGCTGCTTTTTTAAACCGATATTTAGAGCCGATACTGATTCTGCTCCCTCAATTTACATCATAAAAAAATCATGTTAATAAATGTTACAAGTCCCAATTTAACATTTATTGAACTTTAAAGCAATATTCAAAACAATATTTTAACAAATACTAAACATAGGTGAGTTAGAACAAGAACAAGTAGATAAACAATATTTAACAAATATGAAAACATTTTAGGTAGAACAAGTAAAAAAAGAATTCAGTGCTGAAAAACTGCGTAATTAAAATTCTAAAAATAAATACTTAAGCATAAATAAAATAATTACACAATTGCACACAGTAGAAACAAGTAAGAAGCATAATAAAGTGCACAGTGTGCAATAATGCTGGGAAAAAACTATCGGTGAACGCAGCAGCCGCTCATTGTCCGATGCCGATACACGTAAAAATGTAATATCGGCCTTATACATATATCGGTCTATCCCTATTCTTGATTTCATCGTGGATATCCTCCTTTCATTCTGAAGAGCACCCGTGTTCTTGGACATTTTCTCCCAATGATGCTCTCACGTTTTTAACTTCTTAAAGAACTCACCTGATTGAGTCATTGGCTTTTCTGAGTGACATGTAAACAGGAAAAAATGCTCCCATTCTGGTGAAGGTATTACCTTGATTATTACCAAACGCTCGATTTAGATGTACATGTGATCTTACTGAATGTTAAACTGTTTTTTTGGGGGTATGGATACTATTCCAAAGCTGTGTATCTAGTGCCTCTGTCCTGCCAGGTAAAATACCAAGTGACAATTATAGAGAAACATGGAGTGGCTGAAAGCTTAGAAGCTGGGGGAAATCAAAATATCTCAGAGAGAAATGACAGTTGCTCCTTATTTTCATTCCTGTTCAGGCATAGAGCTGCAGAGGTTATTTCTGTCAGATAAGCATGAAATGAAATAAGTGAAGTTCCCCCTTAGATGTCGTGGATGCTGAAAATACTGCTGTTCAAGGCACACTGATATATCCTCGTTTTGAGCGCCTCCAGTAAGCCTCCTCTAATCTCAGTCCTTCTTTCGCCACGTGCACTTTAGGAACCGAGAAATCCATCCAAATATTTAGCTTAGATCCAGATATCCAGGTCACAGTCAGGGAAACGGGGGAGGGAGGAGGAGATGCACAGTGGATGGAAATGCATCAGAAACATCTGGTGTACCGCCCCCAAGTGGTGTCACAAATAGTACAGGATAAAAAGATTAACATCAGAACCCATGTGCTGAGACAAACAGCACCATGTTAAGACCCTTCAAACTTAATGAACTTGGATTTTATGTTATAGAGAAATATAATTATCATTTTTTTTTACATATAATCACACATTTGTTGTTATACCGTTAGTAGATAAAAGTCAATTTGTGTTTAACTGAATCTCAGTAGAAATCTAAGTGTGCTTTAAAGGCCTCAGAGGTTCTTTAGAGAACATTATAGTACAAACGGCATCATGAAGACCAAGGAACCGAGCAGAAAGGTCAGAGAGAACGTTATGGAGAAGTTTAATTCTAAAACAACATCCCAAGCTTTGAAAATCTCAGAGGTTTTTTCAGCACATCATCTGAACATGGAGAATTGATGGAACAACCGCAGACCTGGCTGGACAAAAAGAGCGTTAACCAGGAGATGCTTTTATAAGACACACCATGCCTGCATATTGGGGTAATATTCTCAGCAAAGTGTGTCTTATCAATGCGCCATGGCGACATTTGTACAATCAAGCTTGGTGTTAAAGTACTGCAATATTGCTGCTCTTAAAAATGAAGCCGCAACGCCAACAGAGGCTGATGTCATGCTAATGTGTTGAATGTGTGCTGAGCTATATCCGCCAACAGTATGTAAAATGCAAGTTAACATAAGCAGTCCATTTAGCATTCAGTTTAGATGATAAACTGGAGAGACATAGAGGTCTGTGCTCACAGACTAGCTTTTAGAGCTGAAGGTAGATCTCCAGACAATTTCCATGGACTGTGAAAGACAGCCACCTTGTGGAGCGGCTTGCAAAAAAGACTTGAGCAGCAGGACTTCAAAGAAAAAGAAAAAAAAAGTTATGTCTAATTATTTTCTCTTTTTACCATGGACTCTTCCATCTCACGCTTTATTCGCAGCCCTGCACGTTTCAGGTGGGACACCACCCCTATACCCCGCTTTACCCCGGCATGACGTAATCTTTGGTGAAAAGCATCTGATGGCAGCAAATTGCCACAGGCTGAGCACTTATAAATGATCATTAATGCCGACATTGTCTTGTGAATGAGGTTAGAGAAGCTAAGAGGCTCATGGTAACTGGAGGAGCTGCAAAGATCCACAGCTGAGGTGGGAAAGCTTCTGTAGATATTTCATGTGGTCTGAAGTAATCCGCCAATAAACATGTGGAAGAAGCTGGTCTGGAACTTTGTGTTCTATATGCAAACCACAGAAATCTAATGATTTATCCTGAGCACACCATCTTTTGTAAAATATGGGTCATTGTGCTTTCTGGATGCTTTTCTTTAGCAGGAATACATCTTTGAAGATGGACGGAGGTAAATACTGGGCAGCCCTGCAGATAAGTCTGCCTGAGGCTGGGGTGGAGGCTCAGCTTCCAGCAGGAAGCCGGAGCTTCAAAGGAATGTTTTAGATCAAAGTATAATCAGGTGATAGAAAATCCTAGTCAAGATCCAGACCTATTATATGTCTGATTCAGAATCCATCCAATCTGACTGAAAATCATGAGACAGCTTCCACTTCCCAGTAGGCACTCATCTTCCTCTTATCACAAAACATCCCTAGAAGGTACACAGACATTTAAGGTTGTGATAAGGCAACATTTGAAAGATTCAAAGAACAATTTTCTTACTGGGCAGAGCTGAATCTTGTTTGTCTGTATGTGTTTCAGGGGCAAAGTGATCTGTTGCGTGGAGCTAAGATGGACTCCCTGGACGCCCTGCGACAGCTGGCTCTGGCCTGCGAAGCCTGTGGACTCACCTCTTCGTTCTCCAACTCCACCAACAGCTTCTCCACAGCCGAGCTCCACTACTCCTCCCACCCCACATCAGGGCGGCGGAGCAGCTCGCACGGAAATGGGCGCGTCTGACACCTGCTTCTTAGAAATTGAAAAAAAGGAAAGTGTGGAGAGCCCGAGTGTGTTTATTTTCTGCCAGAGAATCCCTTTAAGCAGTGCAGTAGACTGAAGCCTTACTGGAGAGGTGATGGTCCAGCCAGCACAGAGACTCATGAATGTCTACAGCAGATCCTGAACTTTGGTGGCTCATCTTACACTGCAGGATGTCCATCATTGGAGAGGAAAGTGAAAACGTAGTCAGGGTCTTCATGGAGCTGCAGCAGAAAAGAAGGAAATGAATGTAGAGTGGCCCCAGCATTTCAACTCGTACCTGTATGTTCTCACTTATTTTGTTAACTTGAGAGAGAACATATTGAAGGAGAGTTTTCATGTTTCTCAACCTGTTAACTCCCAAGTTCGATTGTTCTTCTGCTTTTGTTGTTGGATGTAACTGCAGTAAAGGCTTAACACGAAGAACAAAACCTAATTACTGACATCAACGTTAACCCTCTCCTTTATATACATGATTAAATCATTTCAGTAATACAAAGCCAAAGCTTTCAGGTTCACGGTGCCTTGCAAAAGTATTCATATCCCTGAAACTTTTTCACCATTTGGCCATGTTACAGCTACAGAGTCCAAAGTGTTTTATTGGAATTCCATGTGAACAACAACAACAACGCAGAATACTTAATAACTACGAAGTTGAAGTGGAAAGAGAACGATGCATCATTCTCCAATTCCAAAGGTGGTGTAGGTGTTTAGCCCCTCTGAGTCAGTTCTGATCCAAACCACTCCACTTTAACTCATCATCCAGGATTCCCCACTGCATGATGCTGCCGCCTCCATGTTTTATCATACGAATAGCATGGTACTGACTGTGTGGAGTGTCAGAGTAAAGATGAATATAAATGCGTACATTTGCAAGGCACTATATGTTCTAAGCATTTTGTAACATATCAGGTACCATTAACAAAGTTTGGAGAATAACTCTTAAATTTACCCACAGGCTCTGAAGGCATCATCTGGCCTCGTTGAGGATCAGTCTAACTCTTCATGAAATCACTTGGAGCTTTCCTCACTGATGAAAAGCGATAAATCTAGAGGCAGTTATCCACAGTGTGAGCCAGAACTGCAGAACTCCATCTCTGCTGTAGTGTTAGTGGCGATTATGTTACGCCACGGTAAATCAAACCAGAACTAGAGCCCTCAGAGCTGATGTGTGTAAATGTGTGCATCTTTTTAATATGCTAACTTTTATACTCTTATATGGTTGTGCTTTAACCAAACTAAGAACCAGGACCACACTGCCCTTCTCAGAAATACCTCCTCCAACCTCACGCTAACCCTTTTCTGTGGACCAAACGATCATCACATGCTGAAACAAGTCTTAAGAAAAACAACCAGAAGAAAATTTAGATGGTTTAGCTGAACAGATTCTCTGGTTGCAGCTGACATCCTTAGGAGGACAGGCCTGTTTTAACCCTGCCGTAGCCCTCGAGCAAGGCAGGCAGGGGGGCCGCTCCAGCAGCTCAGTGACACGTCAGGGAAGCCCGTGGCATTTCAAAGCAGACAGAGAGTGAAAAGAGCTAGATTTGAACCCTTCGGCTGAAACGAGCATCCAGAACTGTTGGACTGGATCATCTGAATGACAGCGGCTCTCTTCTCCATTGCCTCGTACCTTCCTGAGACTTCACTGGACAGAGATTCAGCTGATGCACTGAGTCACAGCCACAACATAACTCTGACCTGATAACGCGTGTGTGTGTGTGTGTGTAGAGGAAGAGGAGACGGAGTAGGCTTTTTAAAGCAGAAAGTACATAATAGAAGCAGCGCAAAGGTGACAGCAGCAAGGAAGGCAATGGAGCTCACAGCGGATTAACTTCCGCTTTGTCGTCTACTCAGGTAGACCCGCAGGGCTTCATAATTGGCTGTGAGCAGTAGACACAGTGACAGCACCTACTGGTTCTGGTCTATTAATACCATCCTGACTCACTGGGCCCTGGGATGTGTGTTAGTGCAGCTGATCTCACGTCTGCTAGGTGGATTTCCTCTTCGAACTATTGAAGCAAACAAGCATTTGGAAGATCTCCACTGCCCCAGAGAGGCAAAAAGCGACAGCTCTCCAGGAAGATAGGAGGCTCCTTAATCTCACACGGAGTTGCTCTTCTGCAGTGTTGACTCTCCACATTCTGCCAGAGGCGCCTGCGAACAGACCGAGTAAATGATGGGATTCACCTTGGCCTGAGGGGAGGCAGGAAAGATGGTGATCACTGAGATCTCTCGGCTGGAGTCGGGTGGCAGTCATTAGAAAATTCCAAGTTAAGTTAGTGCTCGTTTTCATGGCTGTGGAGCCATTAAGCTCAGTGTGATCATAAAGCATAGACATTAGTGATGGATTTCTGATCTGTTGTTTATTACGTGGTGTGAGAGACCAGTTACTGTAAAATGAAGATAAAAGGACCAGAGTTTCATTTTGCTCTTAATTTTACTAACAGCAAGCTTTCTATTTTTCTCTTGAGAACATAGACCGTTCCAAACAGCTGGCAACATTTCAGAGCAAAGCAACTTTGTTTTAAAAAGTTCAGCCTTCCTGTTTTCTACTAAAAGAAGCTCTGTGTCAGCTCATCAGCAGGGTTACCCATAGAAGGTATGCCACAGTTCATACTGAAGACTTGGTTGCTACCTGTCAGGTGTGCTACAAAGCAGTGTATAGGCGGCAGTGGGAGAGAGAGAGAGAGCTGGTGATGAAAAACAAGCGTGAAAAAAAGAATATTGAAAGTAAAAGCAAAGGACTGCTGCATTTTTGAGAAGAGATTATCGGTTTTTAAATTCAGGTTTTTAAAATCAGTCAGATTATTATGAGGTTCCAGCAGTCTTAACTCTCTTCTGCTTGCTTTTATATATAAAAGAAAATGCAGCATTTCATGTGTTCTGAACTAGGCTCTTTCAGCACTGGTTCCTCTGCCCATTAGAACCAGAATCAAAACAAAAACCCATAGTCCATTAAATAAACAGATGATTTACATAAATATTCGGTTGTCACATTACAAATTTAGTGGGGTTTTGCAGCAGTCCCCAGCATAGAAATAGGTCAGAGCAAACTGCACCTATTTTGTGGAGCAGTCATTTTCTCACCATCACATTAAAGTGATTGGAACCTGTGCAGCTAACAAGGTGTGCCTAATGTGAATGCTGACGATTAACTATTAAAGGAGACATATTATGACTATTTTTCCACAATTTAAAATAGGTATAAGAGTTCCAGAAAACATGTTTCTGAATTTTTTTCCTGGAAACAACTTGTAGGAATAAATAGTTACCAACCTGTATTTTTCTATTTCAGCCCCTTGCAGATTGTGCTGTTTTCTGCTGATCATTACATATTAATGAGCTTACTGTTAACTTGGCCACGCCCAACGCTTCTACAATCTTTGCTCACGCCCACCACTCCCATAATGACTGTTACCACTATGTGTGAAAGTTATGGACATGGCTGCTGCAGTAGTTCAACCATACACACAAAAAAGGGAATTAAACCTTACAAGAAAAAAATTAGTTCAACCAAACATGTTTGAACCAGAATCTGCTCCTGTAGGAGGGGAGCCTCCTGCACAGCAAATTTAAAAGTGCAGATTTAACACTATCATAGTTGAAATCAGCACTCATGCAGAGTTTGTATGGTGACCACTGTGTACAACTCAGATAAATAACTCAAGACATGATAACAAATATTACACCATAAAGGTTGCAATTACTCTGTCGGTGTTAATAATAATAATACAGATGGGAGCACTGCTCTTCAGTGACCTGGATCTGTGGACAGGTTCTACTGTAAACTACTGAATTTCCCCTCATGGGAACAATAAAGTATTTTTGATTTAATTGAAAATTAACTCAAAATATTTTTATTCTGATAATTCCACTCCCCAATGTTTCTGTGTGAGAACCTGATACTCAGAGAATTCAGCAAAAATACTTCTGAATGGTTATTGAAGAAATTACTTCAAGTTAAAAGAATAGATTTACTCTAACTGCTTACCTGGCACTCTGATATCTTCCTGAGACGCCGACTCTAAATCCTTCCAGCTCCATCATCTGACTCCAGCTCTCTAGCACCGCAGAGACCCCGCTCTTTGAGCTCCGTGCGGCGGCAGGTCTTCAGCCTTCCTCGCTCTTACTGCCAGCATCTTACCATAAAAAATAAAGTCAACCCATGCCGCTCTTCTGTCCTCTTCCACTGGGACCCGATAAAGTGTTTTGAGCTCTTTTGAGCAGCCAAAAACGGAGCATTTTGAATTGGAGCTGCAACATGGTGTTTCCTAATCTGAACAAGTGCTTTCCAATCGGAAACTGTTGTTTACTGCTGTACCTGGTGGGTGGAGACAGCAATCACCTGGTGGGTGGAGGCAGCTCTGAGGAGGTGTGGATATTCCAATATTCCGGCTTTTGACGTAGAAAGCCGGACAGATTTTGAACAGCTCAATTAGAGACTGAATGCAGGATCAATTAAGAAAATCATATCTCACTCAAAACAGCATGGATGTTTTTTCCCCCCAAATTTATATGCATGTATATGCACCAGAGACACAATAACAACCCAAATCCCAGGAAAAGTGATTTTTTTTTCCATAATATGTCTCCTTTAAGATAAACTAAAAAATGAAATAACTTTTGTCTCTGGCATCTAACTTACTGCTTTTGATAAACACTGATAACTCTGAACCTTAGCTCTCAGAGTTGTTATACTTTATATGATGTTTGCAATTGAATCTACATTCCCTCACAATAGTCATGAGCAGCGTAGCTACCAATAGAAGTTCGCTGCAGTGTGATGTCATCTGGCGTTTCCCTTTTCTAACGGTCCTACCTGTGACTAAGCTATCATGCTGTGGCAGAGAGCTCCTTTCTTAAATGACCAGCACCCAACGAGGTCTTGCCCTCTCAAAAATACATCTGACATGTTACTGGGGAAAATGATAGATTTTGTGGTTCCCTTTGACATGTTTAAACACTTCACTGTTGGGAAAATTTGCGAATATGCAGCTCAGGAGACTCAGAATATTCCATAACAGCAGCAGAGTTTAATTGTTTTCATGCTAGAACTCAAGATTTATAAGAAAATGTTCAAGCTCACCGGGACTCTGTGACACACACAAACACACAAACTATCACACCTACACACACGCACACTTTTGGTCACTCATATGTTCTCTTTGCAGTATTTCTGATGAGAAAAAGAAGAAAACAAAAACATGGTCTGCTGCTGAGAGCAGTGCGTTTCTTTGCTGTTTCACCTCTAACTTAGTGCTGCACCCGATCACAAAAACGGCTCCATCTCACTTTAAATCCTCACGAAAGCTGCCGACTAATGTAAAACGGAGCGATCAGTTAGGTTTATTTCACCCTGGTGAGATTCCTGTCATTGACTGTGTTGTGTTACCATTAATGATGTGCAGTGTTTACTTTTCCTCTTTATTGTTTGAATGAAATGTCTCTGTGGTCTCTGTGTGTTGCATTGAAGACAAAGGCAATTTATTTTCTAACTAAATCAACACAAAATCAGAAACCAGGAACTAAATTGAAATACATAAAAAAAATAGGCATAGTATAGAAAGAACTGAGAAATAATTAAGAACTGTTCAGATTAACAAATAAACCAATGAATAAATTATTGCCAGCCATAAACAATACGGATTATAGTCCTGTCTGAAAGGAGACAGATGTTTGTTCCACAATTAAGCAGCAGATTATTGATGTGGGCCAATTCTCTTTGAAACTAGAGGGAATCTTAACTCTTTAATTCTATGAAGACACACTTATTGGGTTACAGTAAATGACTGTGATTCTGCAATTACACAAAAATATAAAGCTGAATGTCATCAGTATAGACAGAGACACTGTAATATTCAATAATGTAACCTTCAGAGAAGTGTGCAGAAACTGAAAAAAAATGGCCCAAGAAGGGACCTCTGAGGATCCCCACATCTGATCTTTGGCAGTAATCAGTCAATATTGCAAAGACAGCTTTTTTATGCTGTTAAAATGCTGCTGATATGTCATTTAGGTCATTAAGGTTTTTTAACAGCAATTTTACTGCTGCTGTTATAAATCTGACTGAAAGCACAAATAAGACTGTTTAGTGTGACAAATGAGTGAATGTATTAATAAAGAACCCTTTTATCGGTCTCTTTCTAAAATATTTCTTTAAAAGAGGTTTGATCACTGCATGTCAGCTAAGACATCACATAAAAAACTGAGCTAATGTAAAAACATGTTTCAAAAGCTGTGTAAAGTGGCCCTCAGTTTACACAACACACAGGGGAACCACAGCAGGCTGATCTAAACCAGACGAACCCTTTAAGATCGGGGTGCTGCAGCCTCTCTGTTACCCACATGTCTTATGGAGCTCGCTCTGATTGTGTTCTTCAGTGTACTGTATGGTAACACATCTCTGTACAGACTAGTGCTCAAATAGACTCATTGGACGGTTGTGTGTAGCTTCCATAGTACTGTGGACAAACGTGTGTGAACACTTTGAAATCTGTAACGGTTTTAGTTTGTGTAGCACTGTGGCCTCTGCAGGTGTTCGTGTTGATCCGTGTCTACTCTGCTGACCTTTATCCAGTGTTGTTCCCCCCGCTGTTTTCAGTCCATTTTTGTAAAATTAAAGAAAAAAGAGCAAACTATTTATTTGTGTTTAAATGATAAATAAATATAATAAATTAACTAGATCTTGTTTTTATTTTGAAGCTACTGTGTTTTCTATCTGATAAAATAATCAAATATAATAAAAGTATTTATTCCAGACTAGTAATAATAAAGTTCTTTTTCCCTGAAATCATTTGGTTTCCTTATTGCTGTCCTCCTACTTCTGGAATTCTTCAAGGTTCAATTCCACACAGTTTGTGAAGGAATTTGGCTGGTAATTTGTTCCAAACATGTTGGAGAACTAATCACAGATTTTCTGTAGATGTATTCTTCCTCACATCCTTTTGTCTCTTCATGTAATCCCAGACACACTCCATGATGTTGAGATCAGGACTCTGTGAGGCCATACCATCACTTCCAGGACTTCTTCTTCTTTACGCTGAAGGTAGTTCTTAATAACTTTGGCTGGATGTTTGGATTCATTTTCCTTCAGCAGAATTAATTTGGGGCCATGATGGATAAGTCCCTGCCTTTATTTCCCAGCATTGAGAACACCATTAATCCTGGTCAAATCTCCAAATCCATTTGCAGAAATGCAGCCCCAAAATTTCAAGAAATCTCCACAATGCTTGTCTGTTGCCTGCACATACACATTATTGTACTGTTATCCAGCCCTTCAATAAACAAAATGCCTTCTGCTACGGTCAAATATTTCACATTTTGACTCATCAGTCCAGAGCATCTGCTGCCATTTTTCTGCACGCCAGTTCCAATCTGGTTGTGCATTTTTGGGTCATTTGCTAATATAAGGTAATAAGCTTGATGTGTCTTTCATCTGGAGCATCAAGTTCCACTGCATCTATGTTCCTCAATAGTACCTGTATCTTTGTGCTTCACAAGAGGTTGAACAGCACAACTTTAAACCCCAGTCTGCTTTGAAATCCTTGTCTGGAAGAGACCTTACTGATGTACTAGAACTACCCATGTGTTGTTGATGAGCTCAATCACACCATGGCATGAAACTATCTTCCACAACCTCACCTTGGTAGCAGGAGTTTGGCTGTTCCTCACCCAGTTTTAAGCCTCCTGCAATCAACTTACACCTGACATTGATGATCATGAGCACCTGTTTGGTATAATTGGTTGATCAGACACCTGACTATAATCCTACTAAATCCCTGACTTTGTGGAAATGTACCTATAAGAATTGTTGCTGGTTTAAAGGCAAAAGTTAGCAACATTAGCTATTGATTTGATTTAGATTTCTATTTTGTTTTCTCCCTGTGCATTTTGTAAATTCATAAAAATATAAAATCATTTTTATTTCTGAAAGCATCCTTTATCTACAGCTACTACTTTTTCATACTGTACTAAAACTTTTCCACAGTACTTTATATAGCACTTTTCTAGTCACACTGACCATTTAAAGTGCTTCACACTTGAACCACATTCAATCACAAAAAGGTGCACACATTCATACACTGATATAGAGATTGGTAGTCAACTCGCCCAGGGGGACATGTGACAGGCAGTAGTTGGAATTGAACCTACAACCTTCCAATTACAAGGCGATTACACTACTCACCAAGCAACAGTCATTATTTGAAACTAATTTGTGAAACTTTTGATGTGAAATAATCACAAGTTTTGTACTGTTTCTTAAATTTACGATGCACGCATATTCAGTCATTCATAATAGCCTGATAAAAAAAAATAATAATAATTTACATACCATGCACCCTCCCACCTCCTCCTGACAGGTCATGTATTTGTGACTCATGGACAGCATGCAGCATGTGAACTAATGTTTTGGTTACATTCCAGTCACTATAATTAGGTTCTGTTTGTTAATGAAATAAGGTACATTTTCTGGTTAGAATTAAATCTTTTTTTCATTTCAGTCTTTAACTTATCTCACAACAGATGTCATCTCAAGGCATTTTACAAGAAAAGTAATTTCAATACAGATAAGGTTGTATCCCAGGTTGGGTCCCATTGATGCAGACTTTTCAACTACAGCAATTCTCTCATCCTAAGCAAATCCCCTTTAACAGGAAGAAATCTCCAAAAGAACAACAACCTGGCTCAGTAGGAGAATCCATCTGCCATGACTGTCTGGGGGTTTGATAAGACAGAGAAGAGACACAGAAAGAACAAAAGGAATGGATAGTACTTTCTATTAAAGAAAGTAAAAATTCTATAACAGAACATGGCGATCGTCTCAGATGCTCGGCATCCAACAGGGCGTTATAGCTGAGCAGGATACCAGACAAGGTGGAGCTTCTATGCAGAGAAATCACTGAGATTGTTCTAACAGCCGAAATAACAGCAAAAAAATATGTGACTAGTAGAAGAGAAAAGTAGACGAATGAAGAAAAGTGTTCATTCTGTCCCCCAACAATCTAAGTCTGTAGCGGCATATCTACAGAGACAGTTAAAGACAACCTAAGCCATTCTAATTGTAAGCTTTTTCAAAAAGGAAGGTTTTAAGCCTAGTCTTAAAAGTAGACAGGGTGTCTGTCTCACATACTAAAACTGAGAGCTGGTTCCACAGGAGAGGAGCCTCATAACTAAAAGAATTTCTACTTTTAGAAATCCTAGGAACTACCAGTAGACCTGCATTCTGAGAACAAAGTGCTCTGTTAGGAACATATGGAACAATCAGATCTCTGATGTACGATGGGGCTGATTATTAAAGGCTTTATACGTAAGGAGGAGGATCTTAAACTCTATTCAGGATTTTACAGGGAGCCAATGGTGAGAAGATAAAATAGTAGAAATGTGATCTCTCTTTTTAATATTCATCAGAAGTCTTGCTATAGCAATTTGGATCAACTGAAGGCTATTAATTCATTTTGTGGACTACCTGATAATAAGGAATAACAGAAGTCCAGCCTTGAAGTAACAAATACATGGACTAGTGTCTCTGCATCACTCCTGGACAGGATTTTTCTAATTTAAGCAATATTTCAGAGGTGAAAAATGGAAATGTCGTGTTTTGTTCAAAAATTATGCCAATGTTCTTTACTTTATTACCAGAGGCCAATTTATTGCCATCCAGTTGAAGTGATGAACTAAGCAGTTTCTCTTTTAGAGCTTCTGGTCAAGCAACAACAACAACTTCTGTCTTGTCTGAATTTAAAAGCAGAAAGTTTAGACTCCTCCAGGTTTTAATGTTTTGAAGACATACCTGTAATCTATCTAATTAAACTTTAGATTATTTTATAGTGTACTATTCAGTATTCCCAAAATGTGTTTAATTCATAATGGGAAATACATAAATCAAAGACAGAATGTCATGTCATCCAGCAGCCTAAACCAATAATAATATACATTAAGGATTAGTTCAGGATATCTCACTTGTACTAGAAATTGGTAAAAGAAATTCAATAGCTATTAACTATTACTCAAACTAACAAGAGATACTGTTTATGATCACAGGAGAATATTCATCTCTGCTGTTGGGAAATTGGGATTGTGTTTGTGTCCTCAGAAGTGTCATCACCCAGCAGAGCAGTTGTGTTTGTAAGGATAAGACAACATAACTGTTGTTTCTGCTGTATGTTTTGGCTGATTTGTAATCCAGAGAGACAGAATCATCCCCAGCAGTAGCAGGTCTGAGGATAACTGTTTGATGTAGCCCTGTTTCACCAGCAGAGGGAGCCAAATATCACAATATCATATCAGTCGAATTCTTTTTACAGCTTAAGTACTCTCTTCCACTTATGTTCAATCAAGACACCTGAAGTCTTAAAATGATGCATTCATTTAATTCAAATCCATCCATCCATCCATTTTCATATTTCAACCATAACTATGCATATGCTACTGTGGCAAAATATGTATTATTACCTAATGTCTGTGATGTTTATATCTGCCTTCATTTTCTAGGATTTGAGGAAAAACCAATGCATGTGCAGTGTTCATAAAAATAATAAATGCTTTGAGCTTTGCGTTGTCTGACAAGAGTTTATGTTCAGCTAAGCTCAAAGTTGTTCATACCCCTGGCAAATAAGACACTTACAGTAATCTTTAATTTAACCAACTTGTTTCTTATGACTGGAAGTTATCCAGAAGTTTTGGAATGGCAAAAGTCCTGATTTGAATCTAATTTATTGGAGGAGCTCATGCTTAGGGTGATGGCTCAGAGCCTTCCAAGCTCAAAGACTTGGAGCTCCTTGCAAATGATGAGGGGTCAAAAATGCTAGTTAAAACATGTGAACGGTTGGTCAGCAATTTTACTTAGGGTAAGACTGACATTTCTGATAAATGCATTTCCCAAACATTTCTAACCTAAACCAGCCTAAGTATAAATAATGTTTTATCTAAGTGTGTGTATAATTTATATAGTATTTCTGTGATCAAAATCTCTTTCTAGAAATGTTAGTCTGAGTTCATTTTGAGATGTTCTCTGGATACCTGTAGATGGAGACATTTTATCTCATTTGCTTATGTACACTGGGCCGAAAACATATTTAGCAGACACGAACTGTGCAAGTTGCCCCTCTTAAAAAGATGAGAGTTCTGCAATTTTTATAAAGGTACTCTTGAACTGCAGGAGACAGAATCTAAAAAAAACCCCCCAGAAAATTAATTTGTTTGATTTTTATAGAATTTGTTTGTATGGATCAGAAAATACATTTTTAGCATTTACAAACAACCATGAATTTAGCCTCCCAGAGACTGGTAACAACTTCTGTTAGAAGCTCTTCAATCTTTGACTCATTTTCCTGTATTAATGGCACCAGCAAAAAGATTTTACATCTGCACAAGACTGGGATAAGTCAGTCTACAATAGGCAGACAGCTTGGTGAGAAGAGATCAATTGTTAGAATAGAAAATAATAATCCTTTAATTGTCCCGCAAGGGGAAATTTGGTCGTAACAGCAAAAAAAAGAAAAAGAAAAAAAAAGAACAGGACACAGAAAAGAAACACACATACTTTTTACAGAAGAAAAAATAGAAAAAATATTGACATCATGTACAATAGTTACAAAAAAGAGTACTGTACAGATGTTGAGGTAATTTGAATATTTAGAAAATTTGAAAAGTACAGATTGTGCATTGTACTGTGCATTAAAAAGTAATTGTATAACTCAATAAATTATTGTATAAAGTCTGTGAAAAAATCATGTGTAAGTTATGGTTGGTGTTGTTCTTCAGTATATTAGTGCAATATACAGTGCTGATGTAAACATCTATGTTTATAGGGAGCAGTTTTGATTGAACAATACAGCTGCAGGGAGAAGGGACTTGTAGAAACGCTCCTTCATGCATCTAGCAGCAGTCTGTCACTGAAGGAGCTCTGCAGGTCAGCAACATTTCCATGCATGGGGTTGAAGACTCTGTCCATCAGAGATGTTATTTTAGCCAGAGTCCTTCTGTCTCCCACCACCTGCACTGGATCCAGGCTGCATCCTAGAACAGACCTGGCCTTCCTGATGAGTTTATCCAACCTCTTCCTCTCAGCAGTCGATAATCTGCTGCTCTAACATACAACACTGTTGGAGAAATTATTAGAAAATAAAATTAATACATGATCACTAGCTATCTCCCTTGGCCTGGAGCTAAATGCAAGATATCACCTGATGGGGAATATGATCTAGAGAATGGTGAGGAAACAGCATCGAACTACACCAGGGAAACTGGTCAATGACCTGCTCAAAAGGGCCCCCTACTTAAGCCAACTCATGTACAGGCCCATCCAAATTTAGCTAGAGACCATTTGGATGATCCAGAAGAAGATTGGTAGAAAGTCATGTGGTCAAATGAGACCAAAATAGAACTCGTTTGTATAAATGCCACTCATCGTGCTTTAAGGGGGAACGATGCTGAGTGACATCAGTGATTGAGTAGGGGTGACTGTGGCTCAGTGGTAGAGTAGAGTTGGCTTGCAATCGGAGGGTAATATGTTCAATTCCAGCTTCCTCCTACCGAGCCATGTTGGGTGTCGGTGTGTGAATGTGGCTTCAATGTAAAGCGCTTTGACTAGTCAGCATGACTAGAAAAGCGCTATATAAGTTCAGTCCATTTACATCCCAAGAACACAAATACCCACTGTGAAGCATGGGGGTGGGAACATTATGCTTTGGGGCTGCTTTTCTGCAAAGGGGACAGGACAACTGATCTGTATTTTGCAATGTATCATGGTATAATTTTAGACCAAAACCTCTTTCCATCAGTGAGAGCATTGAAGAAAAAATGTGTCTGGATCTTCCAGCAGGAATTGCGTAACTAGTCTCCAGACCTCAATCCAATAGCAAATCTTTGGAGGGAGTTAAAAGTCTGTGTTATTCAGTGACAGCCCCCAAAAAATCCCAGCTCTAGAGAAGATCTGCATGCAAGAATTTGTCAAAATATCAGCTACAGTTTGTGGAAACCTGATGAAGACCTACAGGAAACATTTGATCTCTCCCATTGTCAACCAAGGTTACATTACATAGTAGGCTACTGAGGGGAACTTTTGTCACTGACAGAAAATGCCGCAAGAAATACTTATTTTATGCACCATTATAAAAATCAATTCTTTAAAAATAATACAATATGATTTCATGGATTTTAGTTTTTTACATTCTGTCTCTCATAGTTACAGTGTACCTATGATGAAAATTACAGACCTCGGCTGCTGCCCCCCCTGCCTAGCGGTGGCAGCAGGGAACCCGTTTTGGCTGATCCCTGATCAGGGCCCTGCTGGGGGGTGGAGCGCCCTGGTCCCTAAGGTCTCCGGGTCCTATACTAGACCCACTCTGACGCAGCCATTTGTCATTAGAGCCCATGGGCTCATTGCTGCGACTACCGGGCCCCTGCATTGTAGCTGCTGGACGTTCCCCTGGGGCTTTTCTCTGTTCCTCTCTTGGGGGTTGCGGTCAGCCCTGCACTGTTCTGCCTGAGTCTCCTAGGCTCTGGGGCACTCTGGGCATTGGTGTCCCGACCTCCTGCATGTCTGCGCTGATTCCTGAACACTCGTATGGAGAAACCTTATATGCACCAACACGCTCACTCACACACATAGGTGTGGTGGCTTTGATGTTTACAGGGCTGAAGTTATTATCAATACATCTTGAATAATTGGTGCCAGGAGCTTTTCATTGACGTTTTTTTATATACCCATTTTTGTGTATTGTGGATGTGTAATACTTAGTTCATATTATTTGGTTTATTTTGACAACGTTCCTCTCTTGTATCATCAACTCACACTCCTACCTCTCGTGTTTCTCTTCTTCCTTTCTTCTCTCTTTTTTTTTCGTTTCCATGTCCATAACTTCAGGAAATTAAACCCACAGCAATCTCTACTAAAGATTTTTCACACATAGATATCAAGTGGAATACTTTAATGCTCTGCTTGAGAAGTAAATCTGTCGGGCTTCTACTGACTCAGACAACAATTCTTAGTGCCAAATTTCCAGACAGGACACCTTAAAGGAAGACAAAAAAGAAAAGGCAGTTACAGACCTCTTTTGTTTTTAAGTAAGACAACTTGTGGCCAAATACGTTTTCTTGTCCCTCACGGTAGTAGACTACATGGGTGATAATTAGGCTGAACAAATAGCCAAGCAACAAAGAAATAGGAATAATGCCTTTCTAATGTTTTCCTCTGTTATTAATGTTCAGGTAAGCTACGATCAAAAACAAACAGAATCAATATTTCTATTAAAAATATGTCTGCTCAATGCACTTAGAGGGCTGGTTCTGATCAGTGGCTGATAACTCAGCATGATTCCTAGGCAAGGTACGGTAAGGCCAGTTTATTTGTATGGTACACTCCCAAAAACAAGGCAATTCAAGTTGCTTTACATCAGTGTTTCCCAACCTTTTTTGACTTATGCACCACCAGAGATATTTTCTTGTACCACAAGTACTCCCTTAGTCAAATAAGGTGATGATTGTCCAGAAGTAGAACATACAACTGATTAATATATGAAAAGCACTTTATTATAGCTAACTATATTTTCACATTCTGTCTGTTCCTCTTCTTGGTTTATTATTTATTTGGGTATTCATTAGGCATAACACATCCCAGCCTGATTTCCTTTTACCAGGGCAAAGCAAATATTGTTGAATGTCTGACACCCATCATCTAAGAAATGAAGCATTATATCTTCCAATGTACCTCTTAGAATGTGCTCACATACAGTTAGGGGTAGATGTACCATCATTCGAGGAAAAAACGAAAACAGCAATAAACCAACAATAAAATGTTAAAACACATTAGAGAAACATAGCATAGGACAAATTAAAATAAATGACATGCCAGCTATAATGAGTAACTAAACAAATGTTGTTTTTTACCATGATTTAAAGGAACTCAGTGTTTCAGCAGCTTTACAGGCATCTGGATGCTTGCTCCAGGTAAGGGGAGCATTTGAAACTGAAAACTGCTTCTCTATATATAGTTCTGATTCTAGGGATGATTAGTAGACTAGAGTTGGATGACCTGAGTTGTCTTGTCTGGGGGGTTGTTACAGTGACAACATGTCTTCAACATACTTTGGAGCTAAGCCATTCTGCTATTTAGACACTAATAAAGGTATTATGAACTCTATTCTCTGAGCTACAGGGAGCCAGTGGAAGGACTTTAGAACTGGGGTGATCTGTTCTACTTTCCTGGTTCTAGTGAGAACACAAGCAGCAGCATTTTGGATCAGCTTAAGCTGTCAGATTGACTTTTTAGGCAGACCTGTGAGGACACTGTTGAATTAATCAATCAGACTAAAGATAAATGCAGGGAGGAGTTTTTCAAGGTCCTATTGTGACATTAGTCCTTTAATCCTAGAAATGTTCTTCAATTCATAGAACTCTGACCTTGTTATTGCCTTTATGTGAGCCTAGAGGTTCAGGTCTAGATTTTGGGCTTGAAGCTGTGTGCTGACTCTTGATTTTTCCTCTTTAGGTCTAAACTATTTACTTCAGTTTTCTTTCTATTCAGATGGAAGAAATTATGGCACATCCATCCATTGATTTGCTTAATGCATTCAGTTAGCCCTTGAATGGGATCAGTGTATCATGGTGAATAAAATAAACAATGAAGAACTGAAGAAGTCTCTTGGATGAGAGACAAAATATTTTCAAGACACGAAACATCCAGTTGCCTTTATTTTAACTTTGAAGAATATAATCCTGGATTACTGAGAATCTACACCAACTGTAGTTCTGTCCTATGTGCTAATAATCCTCAACCTCATGACAGCATGTAGGTTTACTTTCTGGTTTGAATCTCGACATAATCATTGACTTTATTCAGACAGTTTTCTGTCCAATTTTTTGCAAGGGAAATTGCCTCTAAGGCATTACAAAATCTCAAATGGGCTGTGTTGGTGGAGCCCTCTTAATCAGGAATAATATACCCAGAACATATTTCTGAGATCGGATTTATCACACCCTTTTATTCCAGTCAGTGGAAAAGAGACCATAATGCCTCTTACAAGTTAAAAAAAGACCAATGGAGGTTAACTGGCTCTGTAAATGAAACCATGGCTAGTTCACTTGGTCTGACACAGAAGCTGCAATAAAACTAAAACCTAAGATTCAAACTTTGTAAATGTGTTCTTTGGGTTAGGCTGTTTAAATACTGATGAGTTTTAAAGCCTGTGTTGGGGAGAATACTTTATAATTGTATTTTTGTTGGAGAATACTGAAAACCTGCTTTAAAATTAATTTTGTAACATATTCTGTTATTTTGCTGAATCCTGTTACTCTATTATAAATACTTGGAATACTTCCCTTAAAAAAAGCATTTAAGTCTATAAATGTCACAAAATGTGCTGGTAGCTACTCCCGCAGAAAAACAGAGGGCGTATTAATGCTAAACATTATGTACTGACTGGAAAAAAACAAAACAATTATTGCATTAATTTTGGCACAACACTGTTACCTTTTAGTGACCAAAAACCAAACAAACATTTGTTTTGCAGCCACAGCCAATTAGGCTATTTGCGACTTTTTGTTATAAAATGCAAAGTATTGTAAACTGACATTCATTGTACTCCAAATGGAAAACTTTTAATCTTATAGCTATAATTTTCAGGAAATCCATCATAAAAATATATAATCAAGCTAACATGTCAGATTGAACCATTGTAACTGTGAGAACTGACCTAACACAATATAGGCCCTGTCAAATAATGGAAAAAAAAATGTGGTAGAGGATTGTGTTTTTGTACATTGTTGCAGTGTCTCATTTCTGTGTGACTTTCACATACCTTAAAAGGCTGGCCAGCCGGATGCTTTATGTTCCTAGTTTGCTGTTGACATTGTCGATGTGCGCCGTATTTTCTTGAGACCCACCAACAAAAGTTTACACAAAAATTTAAAAATTTCCCCACTTGGTTCATCAGTAACCTTTGCAAAAAATATTTTAGGTGGTAATACGAATATGCCGCTTCATCCATTGATACTGAATTACAGCTGCTGCAGCAATCAATGGAGTTTGTCTGCATACGTTGCAGGTTGACACCAGAAGCATTGCAGTGCGGCTCAATGACTAGTTTAGCCAGATTTGATCTTTTCCCCCGTTTTAACCACCATGGCTTTAGTCTGGCTTTTGTCAGGAATGTTCGAATGAAATCTAGCATCACTTGAAAAAAGTAAATTGCGACAGAGCACCACTGAATGCATCAGTTCCTTCACTGCTAGTAGGTTTATTTGGCTGCGGTTGTTGCTCTAACGGATGTGTTAGTTTTCTTCTCCTGCCTTTTGCAGCTTCATTTGCCCACATTTTCACACATAGAGGTCAGTTTTAAAATATCTCTGTGTGCATTTCTGTGTTGCTCTGTTATGGTCTGGTGACTGCTGGTGATGCTCCCCGAGCCATGAACGCCCCACCTGCAACCCTGAAAGGATCGAGTGGGATAAGAAAATGCATGAAAGACACCACGTCCCAAAAAAATGTTGGTCTTAGTTTTTCAAAATCTTGAATGAATTATATACCCAGTATTTCAATATTTTAAACCAATCAGTGACCTTGTTGTAATGTTTTTCATTAATTTCTCCGTAAGGAGCTCTACAGCTTCAATGTGACTCTTTGCTGCTGGCTGCATGTTTGGGTCCCTCACCCTCTGCTGTGGCATCAGTGAGTGTCCAATCATATGCAGCCATTTGTCTTTAATAAAAGATGTGAACATAAACATATCCATGTGAGCACAAATATGGTTAACATGGAATAAAAAGAGCTTGATAAACCTGGAAATGGTGACCTATCAGTCTGTTTGTGATGTTGGGTCTTGTGTGACGGATGATGGGCAGTACACTCGCTCTATCTTCCTCCTCCTCTCCCTCAGGAAGTGTTGGCCAGCAGATGGGAGGTGATGGAAGTGTGTGGTAGTGTAGGCGGCGACATGATGGGCTGTCAGGCCTTAATGCATGCTAACATCTGGAGGTGGTTGGCTACGTCACTTCAGGGTCTTCTAGCCCGGGGCCGCAAGGCACCCTGAGGGACACACACACAGGGCCGAACATGAGCACCCGAGACAGGAAGCAGCAGCACTCATGGCATTTGCACGGCACTGCCTTCAGCTTTAGGAGGAAGAAAAGGAAAAGAGACATTATTGTGAATAATACCTAACTTAGCAGCAACACAAAGTGTCAAAGAAAAAAACTTGTCTAAGTGGGTCATGATGTGTATCTGCTGTATGGTACTAAGTCCAGTAGAACAATATATTTAAAGTTTGTGTAACTCTTCTTTACATCTTTCTGTAATTATCCCAGTAAACGACTACAAATAGGCCATCATAAGACAGCCTGTGTGAGCGGGAGGTGCAGGCAGGCACAGCGGGATAACACAGAGCCCGTTAAAACCCTTAACGTCATTGAGGCACTTTGCTATTAGCACTTCATGTTCGCTTCTAGCATCCAAGAAACAAGTGCCTCTTCTATTTTAATGACAGCCCTCACCCAAAGGTAATTTCACAGTGATTAAGGCAACAGGAAAAAAATCCCATCTTAAAAGTCTCTAAATTGCATCTTATTTATCCACCTTTTAACTAACTACAAAAGGCAGACAGACAATGGCACTGCATGGTTCTACCTCTCCTGGTGAACAATTATACCTCAGACATTATCTGGTTTATTGTTGGATATTAAATATGGCGCCCTGGAGATAACGCAGAGTCAGGCCTTTGATGGAAAAGTTAGGATGAAAGAAATGAGCTTGTTTGAACTTTTAAAAATACATCTATGTTTTTTTTTGGGTTCAAAATAACAGGCATCATGCTGACAAGCATTCCAACTGAACTGGCTCCTTCGCTACAAGAGAACAACAGATCAGCTGAAAAAATCTGGCCCCTTATTTTCAGGTAGTCAAAAGTGACTAAAGTTGAACAGATTACCATGAAATGTAGTACACATGGTTTTCATGGTTGATTGTAAATAATCCTCTTAATTTCTAAAGCCAGCGATTTTACTTGACAGTTATTTGAATGAGATGGAAGGCATTAAATTTTGATCTTATTTGTAACTTATGTAACGTTATGTGCTATTTTCATATGTTCTGTTTTCATTAAGAAAAGAACCCCCCACCCACCACCTCAACTTTTCCTTTACACTTACTAAGTTCTTTATGTCCTCCACCAAAGGCTTAGGATCTTGACGGTTATATTAATCACCTATCCGTAGAGCTCCAGTCATCTGCAACTCTTACATGTGTATCTATGTCTGTATACTTGAAATAAATAATTAGTTAATTTCTAGGACTCTGTAACAGCGGGATGCACACTTAGGAGGTTAGGTGATAGATTCTGGTTTATTAGATCAGGGACATATCTAAAATATGCAGGACACCTTCCCACCAGGGCTGGAGTTTTAGAGCCCAACGCAATGTATAAAAGGTGGGGGAAATGTGAAATTTAAGCTGTACACATAAAATGTTGAAATGAGCTTGAAGAATTGATATGTGTGAAGTAATGGGTTAACAAAGTGTTACTTTCTATGTTCGATGTTTCTATTTTTGGACAAAACAATAGCATGAAAAACTCTCATTTTGGTTTTAGTGCTGTGGGCTAAGTATAGATAATGATTGGCCAATCAGAAAGAGCCATGAAATGGGTATGGGTGGACTTCCAGAGATTGAAAGGCAATATGAAGTGTTCTTAGAACAGATAAGCCTCATGGTCTCTGAACAGAGATCTCAAAGATTGTTTCTCGATTCACATGGAGCCACTGTCCCATTTCTAGCCTTATAGCCACAAGTGTTTCAATCATCACAGGAAGCTTTGAGGATTTGACTTTCTACTCCCTAATCTTTCTCTTTAAAGCATATTATATTGTTTAGTCTTGATCGAGCTGTTGCTTAGGACTGAGTCTATTTCAAATGCTTTGACTGTTTGTCTCATTATTCAGGCCAACTCTTTCGATGTCTATGGTAGCTGTCTTTGGCTAGTCAGCAGCTTAGCAGGGTGACCAAAGTGATAATTCATTTGTTTCTGTCTTCAGTTTTCTGTCTCCATCCTTTCCTCCCACTTTGTCAACTACCACAATGACAGGTTTCTGAATCAGATCTTTGCCTTGTTTTTGACTTTCGTCCTGTACGTCTATTTTTTGAACACTACAGCAACTACTTGATAATGTCTTTCCATGTGCATTTTACCAGCTTGATTCCCATAACTTGCTGATATGTGCTTGACTGTCTCAGGGGTATCTTGGAACAACCTTCATCCCAGCTCCTTGCTGATGTAGATTCCGGTCATCTATTGCTGTTGTGTTTGTTCTTGGACTATCCTGGTAAGGGCTCTGCACTGTCCTTCAGTTTAGGCTGCTTTTGCTAGTGAGAGTTTTTTGCAATATCACCCACGTCCTCAATATAGATAAATAGAGCAGCTTGGATTTTGCAATTCAATTCATCTATCCATCCATCCATCCATCATCTTCCACTTATCCGGGGTCGGGTCGCGGGGGCAGTAGCCTAAGTAGAGAGACCCAGACTTCTCTCTCCCCGGCTACTTGGGCCAGCTCCTCGGGAGGAATCCCGAGGCGTTCCCAGGCCAGCTGGGAGACATAATCCCTCCAGCGGGTCCTGGGTCTTCCCCTGGGTCTCCTCCCAGTGGGACGTGCCCAGAACACCTCACCAGGGAGGCTTCCAGGAGGCATCCTGACCAGATGCCCGAGCCACCTCAACTGGCTCCTCTCGATGTGGAGGAGCAGCGGCTCTACTCATTTAATTCAATTCAGTTTATTTATATAGTGCCATTTCTGAACAGATGTCATCTCAAGGCACTTTACAAGAAGTTATTACAATACAATGTTTAATTTAGGAATTAGAGAACCACAGAAGGTTGCGTCGTGACTTCTCAGAAATCCCTCACACTGAGCAAGCATGAAACAACAGTGGAAAGGAAAAACTCCCTTTTAACAGGAAGAAACCTCCAGCAGAACCAGGCTCAGCACAAGCGGTCATCTGCCGAGACCGTCTGGGGCTTGGAGAAGGCAGCAGAGACACAGAAAGAGTAACAGAGCTGATGCAGAAGCGGAAGCTGGTAGCAGGACGTGGAGAACGTTCCTCCACTGGAATGCCATCTTAGACAAGTATGTGCTCTTATTTTGTGCTAATTGTAGCTAATCTTACAAACGACATCTCACCCAGAGATATAGGGCTGGTTTAGGTCTAATCAGAAGGAGAGAAATACAAAAAAAGTCGAATCCCTCTAGCCAAGAAGGAGCCTTTCAAATCAAGAGAAGAAAGTTCCTCACAACAAATTAACAAGGTATCTGATGACTGTTATGTGTTCATCCCTGGCACTTCACTATTTGTCTAGCTCTGTGGAAGTCTATGTTTTCTTGCAGCTGCTGTGCAGTTTCCATTTATCTGTTAGGGTTTTGTAGCTGTCCGTGCATCAGCAATGTTGCCTTCTGTGTGTTCAAGCCCTATCAGTTGCAATGATCTATTGAATATTATCAATAAAATAGATTTTCATTTTCATAGAAGGAATTTTAGAATAACCAAAGAAGCTGCAATAAAAGTACTACAACAGATCCTGAACTGCTAATTCGTGTGAGATTTCATTTATGTTTCCCACTAAAAGACTCAAGATTTTTAATAAAAAAAAAATCAAGTTATGATTTTTTTTTAGGAAAATCTGGAATATTCTAGTTAGTTCTGACTTAAAATCGTCTGGTATTTATGTTTTCACTCTAGTTTTCTCACGCTGAACATTAAAAGAAGAACTAAAAAGGAAGTCATCTAAAATAGTTTGTGAACCATCCAATAGTTTCTACTGCACAGGTTCATTCATTCCAGAAGTGAACTTGGTAAAATGGGGATGCAATCAGCTCATCCCCTCAGTGATTTTCATGAGTTTGGCATATAATCAATGAGGTTTCATCGAGATGACTCCTCTCTGTCAAATCATGTTCTATTGTGTAGGTTCCGACGAAATGTGTGGATAATTACACTTGCTGGAATAACTGCTGCACCTCTGTGAGCTCTCGTTCCTTAGTAGCTTGGAAGTCCCGCCTCCCTACCTGAGCAATCATACTCCATCTTTAAATGCATTGTATTATAATCACAGCCATTCACAACTTGGTAAAGTTTGAATTTACATCTTCATATTGTCCTCCTGAATTACCTCTCCTACCCAACTCTGTCAGTTCATTTCTTACTTGACCGTGCACTTATAGACTCATCGTTTAGCAGCCTGTTTGACAAAGAAAACAATTTTTTTTGGCTCTGAAAGGCTATGATCTTTAGGCCTCAGGAGCAAAACAGCTGGGTCGCACCTGCTCTCTATAGTGTGAACCGGACAATGAATCTTTACATACATCCTCTCACACCTGGTTGAAAACCTGCATTTTAATTGTGCTGCTTTTCCTCTAGCTCACTGCAGTCACACACACACACAGACACATGCACACACTCCTCCAGCTAATGTCGCTAATGTTAATAGCTTGTGCCTCTTTAATTGGTTCCTAAACGCTGTAGGCAGGGTTCCCACTGCGTGTTTAATGAACAGGTAGCACTTCATGATTACAGCAATCTCAACCAACCACCCTGCTGCTGCAGACTCCTTTCACACGAGCCCGCCAGCTCACAACACCGTCCACGGCCTCGAACGCAAATGGACAAAAGCAATTTGAGACGCTCCTGAGCGCCACAGGACGCTGGGTAAATTAGAGACAGGGACGTGAGGGAGCAGAGAGAGACGACAAAAGAAAATGAGAGATGAGCGCAAAAGAACGATGATTACTGGGTTTTGTGAAAAGAAGAAGAGATGGAATCATTTCATGGCACGTGGCTCAGTGAACAGTGGGCGTCAGGACTCTGCTGATGGGAAAGTGCGCTGGAAAGGAAAGGAAGCACTGATGATAGGAGAAAATATATGAATCGATCTTTGGTTCTTTTAATGATTTTTCAGTGTCTTAGGCCATGTACACACATTTACGGCTTTTAAAAAAAAAACATGGTCCCCCCCCCCCCAAGACATAAAAAAAATCCCCGTTCTCACCGTCCGCTTTCTCCACATCCTGTATCCCTACAAAGTGGACCTCCACCTTTCCTCGGTTGCACAGACGTAAATACAGCATTTCTTGTTCCATCACAGCAGTGTCAGTAGACCCGTCAGACATAATGGAGAGAAATTTCGCTCTCGCTATCTTTGACTGAAGACTCTTCTTCTCAGCTGCAGCTATGTGCTTAATGAACACCCTGGCTTGTTTCCGATTAACATATGTGCTGCCTGTGCTAATTCCCTTTTTCTCGTCTAACCTATAAAATGAAAAATGGAAAAATAATCAATGAAAAGTAAAGTTTGAAGTAAATGTACCATAGCACTAACGTTATTGTGTATTTTATGCATACCGATTTGATATGACTAGCCAAGCTAACATACTAACAGCTACATGGGTGCTATATTCTGACCTTATTTAGCATTTAACCATGTAAAACCTACTTTAACAATTTGTAGACAACAACAAAAAAAGACTTACTTGCACTGCCATTCGTAATCTTGAAATGGCCTTCCTTTTTTCGCGATTGCGTGGGCATTCCTAAACAGTATCACCATCTTATCCAACTGGGCCGTCTTCAAGCTGGTAAGTGCCTTCATGGCAGCTGTATTCTCCGGGGCAGCTTTTCCCTGTGCTCTCTTCTTCACCTGGATGTGGCATTTGGATGACTCGTGGTCTTTAATGGCTTCCAGTTTTAGGTTTTTAGTCCCAACAATGAAACTATTAGTTTTGGCATCTTCTGAAGCGTGTTGACGACATAGAGCGCAGAACATTGTCAGACTTGTCCCGTCATAAACTAACCAATCACGGGACTCCCCATTGTCTGCTTTTCTCCATCGTTCTTTAAAAAAACGTTTTTTGACCTTCGCCTCTTTGTCCACTGGCTCCTCCTGAGAGGTCTTTTCTGCAGACCTCTTAACGCCTGTAATGTATCGGCACATTTTTTACTTGTGTCCGCCGTCATCTTCTTCGTGTATTTTAACGGAAGTTCGCAACCAACGTTAAGGTGCTTTACCGCCTCACTATTCTTTTTTTGTTTAAATGGCGGGTGTCATCCAACTTAAGGTGCATTACCGCCACCTACTGTACAGGAGTGTGAGTCACCGCCTCACTCCGTCTGGTTGAAGTTAAGTTATTGTTATTTACCCGCCACGGTGGCCAGTGGGTGAAGCGAGTTTACCCGCCAAAACACAAAATCACCCGCACTTGGCTGGTGGCGGGTGCTAATTTCCATCCCTGCATGTGACGTTTGAGAATTATTTCTCACAGACAGTGATGTTCCAACACCTAAAGCTCCATTTACACACGCAGACCCTGAAAAGGTAGAAAATGCAGATCTTCACTTTGACTGGAGTCTTTAGAAAGAATGGTTTTTGGTGCATTTTCATGTGGATGACGGCCAGGCCAAACCGTGGAAAAATTTCTCAATTTTATGTGGGGACAGGGCACTAATGGTCTTGGGACGTCTTATGTTTCAGAACATTTTTTACAGCATGAACCTTCACTTCTCTGCGCTCCTCTGGCAGCCGTCTCCTTGTCATCCCTAAAGTCAGGACACACACTCATGGTCAGACATTTTTCCATTATTATGACCGTCACCTCTGCAACAGGCTGCCGGACCACCTCAGGGCCACAGTAAACATTCATGTTTTTAAAAGCAGGACTCAGGACTCACCCTTATAGCTTAGCTTTCAACTGGTTATTATGTGATTAAATTTTATCAGTGTTTAGATACATAGTATTATATTTATCCATTATTAATTTTATACTTTGACCTGTTATTTTTGTCTTCCGCCTGCCTGTCCACCCTCCATCTCAAACGAAAACCTGCCAAGAATGGATAGACAGATCAGAACCACCATCTACAAGCCTGCAGAACCAGAACCACACACCCATGACCACTCATCCCCAACCAACAACAGCAAACAGCCTCCAACTTACCTTCCCTAAGATCCTTCGTCCTGGCAACCGAGTAAGATCATCTCATTCACAATTCATAATCTGCCGGAACATAAACAACCAAATAACCACTTACCTACTCACTTCCATTAAAACTCTGTCACCTGAGTTCCAGTCTGGCCTTTCCTGCATTCCTGTCCTTGACCTGTTAAATAATAAACTATTAAAAACAGATTTTTTTGCTGTCTGAAGTTGTGCCTGATTTAGAGTCCCCTGAAGATGATAACAAGCGGTGTATGGCTCTGGCTGCCTGGGTTCTCTCCAGGATGTGCTTGGGTGAAAATGAGGGTCTCAGCCTTACCTCATCTGGCTGCCCTGGGTCAGCGCATAGGCTGCTGCTGTTGAATGTCCTTTTTATTGTTAATTTTAAGTGTTTGAGTGTCTGCATGGGAGTTGGGTTTGGAGATGAGGAGCATAATCGTGATCATACTTGTAAATGTGTGGGGGAGGGATAGGAATATGTTTTAAATTGGGCTGTTTTTAATCTATAAAGCAATTTGAGTTGCAATTCTTGTATGAAAAGCACTTTATAAATAAAGTTTGATTTCTTCCCTGTCTGTGTCTGTACAGTTTAAAGCTCCTCTTCTCAGTCCGTTGATGAAGCTGTAAGTCGATAGTTTTTCTTCATTTTTCATTCTTTTTCTGCCGGAGCCACTCACAGGGAGCAAGCAGAAACCTTGGTGGGTCTAATCGGAGGCCTGTATATGTGTACGGCTGGGTGGCAAACCTCATGCTGTATATATATTTGTTCTAACTTGTGCGTGTTATGCAGTAATCCTCCCTCCTTGGCTCAGCCTCCCACACATGTATATAAACAGGTCAGCCTCTGCCCGTCAGAGACCATGGGAGATATGTGATGGGTGAGGTATTAGAGAAGGGGGGGGCGCTGAAGGACGGGAAGGCACATGCTCTGCCAGATGCCCTTTGTAAATAAGTGCAGTCCTTAGAAGGGCGCCGTTGGGCGTCCTGACTTGCCCGTCCCGGAGGACCCAATCAGGGTGTTGCCGTAGCATAAAGCTCAAGGGAAGGACAGGGTCTGGCCTCTGTGTGCCTGACGTGGGCATGGAGTCACTGTGGGTCTAATTCATTAAAGCAGCTGTCTAATATAAACAGCCATTCATTTCTCTGCCTGACACTGGGCCGTCTGGACAATGTGAGGACCCCCAATAGAACTGCCATATACTGCAGTGTGTGTGTGTGTGTGTGTGTGTGTGTGTGTGTGTGTGCGGGTTTGTGTGGCTTTTTCTGGTTGTTTGTGTGTTTGAGGTCTGGTTCTGACCCAGTACAGTGAGCAAAACCAGAGGTGCCTGTTGATCCTAACATGGGTCACAGAGCAAAATTCTAAAATGCTATCTTAGGAATATTTTAATGCAGGTTGGATGTTTTGGTGTCATGGGCTAAAGCTCATGACCCAGTAGGGACTTGTAACTCCTTAGCCTTTTAGTGGGACTTTTAAACTTGGGTTTGCTTTGGCTTTTGGCTTGCTTAGCTTTTAAATGAATCACATAACATTTTGATCACCTTCTAAAAAACATACAAACAGATTCAGTTTTCTAATTCTTTTCGCTACTTTGCTGTAAACCATTTTTTAAATGGATAATATTTCCTCTTACAACAGACTATTCCACACATTCAATCAGAAAAGTCTTTATTTAGTTTATTGAGTGGAGTGGAGTATTGATGAGGATGGAAAATACTTTCAGCATACCAGGTCTCTGTATTTTTGTTTGCATTTGGACCATGGGTATGCTGAAAGTCAATTTTATTGTACCACTGGTTACAATGCCAATAAAGTACTCATTCATTCATTCAGTCATTCATTCATTCATAGCGTGGCTCCATCTGAGGTACAGCCGTGACAGCCAGCATTGTTCCTGTTAAAAACCAGTTCTTTCCGAAGTATAAAAAAAATAAAGTCCAAACATTAAACATCCCTCAAGATGGAAGTAATGACATCATAAAGAACACCCCGTCTTTTGAATGAACTGGTGGAACAGACCACTCTATTCAGGAAGTCATCTGCTTTGTTTATGCACTTTTCAGAGGGTTTTATTTGTAATATTTGTACTTGTAGTGTATGACTATATATATATATATATATATATATATATATATATATATATATATATATATATATATATATATAGGGGCCAGTATTATAAGAATGCTTTTGAGTAAAATTCTAAATAGCCATAAAAATCTTTTTTTTTCAATGTTACACTTCTAAATTCATTATATTCAATTATCCATTATATTAATTATGGATATGCAATATTGGTTGATGTCTTTCCATTAATCAAGAAACGAACATGTAACAGGAATGTCTTTGAGAAGAGACCAACAGGGGCAGAACATGGCAGTGAGGATGATTTTGTGCTTTTGAAGGGTACCAGGATATGATACTTTAAGTGCTTGTGATTATGCATAGCAGATGTTGATAGATCTTTGATGCTTCTGCCTCTCCTAATTTGACTTTTGCACATACGTATCACTTAGGTTTTATCTGCAGCAATGACTGTAAAATGCACTCCACACACAACTTGATCAAGTTTTTTTTGGCAGGGTGGATGAACCTTGTTTTAACCTTTTTAACCAAACATTAACATTACTCTCTCAACAGAATATTGTCTAAATTATCCAACAAACAGAGCTATGTAACAGACTGAACATGAGAGTACCAAACTGCAGGCGTTATTCCAGTGTAATGGAATAATCTTTCAGATCAAACTCTGCTTCCCAAAAGTTATAAATTGCCTCCACAACCCAGTTAAGTTACAAGAATCCATTCAACAAAAATAGTCATGTAGTTAAGTTTTTTTTTCTTCATCCCTTCTCTTTTGCTGTGTGGAGCAGCTGTGTCAGTGAACTCTTTTTCCCTCCGATCCCCGACACTCACTCACTCACTCACTCACTCACTCACTCACGCACCCGGGTGATCTCATAAGGAAACGCAGCTTTAAAAGTTTTTCTTGCTCCCGAATGCAAATATTTTTTTCAAGTATCCGTTAGAAATAACTATTAATAAAAAACATGTTATTTATGCCTTTCTGAATACCATAGTGGGGTTTGGCCTCACCCCTAATAGCCTTTTTCCTGCATACGGACACGTTGAAAAGTGACGTCACATACCCAAGCCCCCGCCCCCAGCTTCTCTCTGGAGGGCAGAAAGCCATATCTCCCCTACTACCTATCGTTGTTCTTAACTGACAGTGGTCAATATTTCGGCGCTACATGGCAGCTAAGGAAAAATCTATCAGCATGGTTAACGTGTGTAGAATGTAGGCTGCAGAAATAGAAGAAGAAAGGACAGTAATAATATTTAACAGGTTTCCAGATGATGAAATACGCTGCCGTCTATGGTTGAGTTATAGTGGATGATCCATCCGTCCAGGGATCCAATCTGAGGAACAAATCTGCTCATCTCCCACACTAGAGGTATGTTGATGTTAATATATATGTATGCATTGTTTGCTTCTGCTGTTTAAAGTTGAGGCATGATGATCAAATAATGTAGATATCTGTAAACTGAACTGGCGGTGGTCATATATGAGGAGTTTCTACCCATAGCTTGTCAGCTATTTGAATCGGTCTGGGAGATAATTGTTTGGGCTAGCTCTTAGCTATCTCAGCTTTTTTACATCTTACCGGTTGTACAATCGCTGCCCAATTACATGTTGGCTGCAGAATTATTTTATTTCTTTATGGGCGCCAGTTTAAAGACATGATGCTGCGCTCAGCCTGACGGTGATGTCATTAGCTAGCTGCTCTTTATGCAGAGTGCTAACGTAGCCTGCACTGTGTAAGCTGTCGGTTCGCCATGAAATTGCTTCGTAACTCCGTAACGTGTTATTGTCTGTGAAGTTATAAATAGTGGCCTGTCGGCCTCCATTGTTGTTTGCATGCGTGAAAATACCTGAATGAAAACAATAACATTCAACATGTCTATATCAATATTTTTTTCTTGAACGTGCAAAATAGAAACTGCAGTGACAGTAGCTGATTTTTATTCAAGGATTAGATATACAGTGCACACTTTTCTGGGAAAAAACATCCTCATCTTAAAGGTTGAACATGGAACATTTTTCTTAAAAGCTATCTCTTTAAAAACGTCATACTTCAATGGGAATTAAGAGGTGTGGAGAATGAAAGTGCACCCTTTCTTTTAAATGTTATATTAAACCTAAAATCATTAAAAAAGATAACTTTTTCCAACCACCGCACTGTGTTTATATTTAAGTGTTCCAGCCAACAGTGTCGCGCCATCGTGGGTTGCCAAATACTATTGTAAACAACTGTCTGGAGCAACGAGGCATGTACTGTAGAAAATGGAACACTCTGTTAGTTTAGCTGCTGTGTCTAAGCCCCAGAGATTTAATTACCTTTCTCAGAAGAGGAGCAACCTTACAAGATCTAAAACCAGAGTTACTTTCGGAGAGGCCTACAGCATATGGACACACATGAAAAAAACGTTCACGGGATTAAAACATAAACGGAAATGGCAAAGTTTCTCATGGAGAAAGGTAACAAAGCTTGCTAACGGCTAAAGTTAGCTGTCGGTAAAACAGCGTTTTAATACTTGTGTATATGATGTTGTTCCTAGATATGAGGGCATCAACCTCCACACTGAGTAAACGAAAGAAAAGGAAGTGGTTTCCTGCTGCACTCCCAAGTATAGCAGACTCGCTTTCATCGCTGCGGTGCGTGATTATAAAGACTTTTCTAGCTAGATTTCTGTACTGACATAAGTCTCCGACCATACACCTCAGTCAAGTACAAGCGCTGTGTAATCTGTTGGATGTTTATGTTATGTGGAGGATACCACTCAGCTACCGAAATAAGATGCAAATAGGATAGGAAGAAAAGCTTATTGTTGCCTTTGACCCATATTTTGGTATAATTATTTTTCGTTTAGTATTTTAAACGTATTAGTACAAAATAGTCCTTACCCTGTAAGATTCATCACTGGATATGATGCTGGCTGGTTCCAGCAACAAAACTTGCATCCAGACGGTTCAAAATTAAGTTTTGTTATTGCAACTACAACCTCAAAACACTACATGTCGCTTTGGTGCCCATGCTCCATATTGAACCTTTAAAGGCACGGTGTGTAGTTTTCGGCCCGTAGGGGGCAGTGCATACCTAAATTATCACAAGCATGCGGTATCTGTGTCTTCGGGTAAGAAACTCAAGAACGGAGGTCCAACTATGCTGTTTTCAAATGCTCAGTTCCCTGGGAATTATTCATTTGTAGCAACATGACGAGCACATCAGTCTCTCTCTTTCATCACTTGGAACTAGCGAAGAGGTAAAAATGTATTTATGGCGAAACCTTTTTGCATTTTGAGGGGAAATCAATGTTTTAATAGCGGGCTTGTTCCGTGCACTTTTTCCGTCCGGGCTCTTGTAGAAGTAAAGACGTCATCCAATATCAATCAATCAATCAATCAAACTTTATTTATAAAGCGCTTTTCAAACAAACAAAGTTACTCAAATTGCTTTACAGATTTAAAATTACCCCACAACCCCCCCCTTCAAAAATAAAATCATCAATGCAAATACAACATCCTCCCAATCCAACCCATCAGTCATATTCACACACACACACTTAAAAGCTACAAAAAGCGGGCTGAGTACAGATGAGCCAGGAAATGCCATCATGGGAGCCATCTGCATCAGCAGCAGCAGATCAACAGCAGCAGCCAAGGCTCCAACCCAGGGCGCCCAGAGGAGGGAGGGCTGGTACCCCCACCTCCACCCAAGCTCTACCTGGGGGGCACCCAGGCAGCCAAAGCCGACCACCGCCCCTAATGCAGGGAGCCCCCAGAGAGGAAACACTGGCAAGAAAGATTAAAATACATTAAAATATAAAGTTTATAAAATATAAAGTATATAAAGTATAAAACAATAAGTGTAAAACAAATGATAAAAATGCAAAGCAGATTAATAAATAAACAGTTAAAAGCTAAACTAAAAATTAAATCAGGTAAAACATGCTGAGCGATTAAAAATATATTAATAAATAATAATTAGTTAAAGGCTAAGCTAAAAAGGTGAGTCTTGAGCCTGCTCTTAAAAACATGAACGTTCTCTGCGGCCCTGAGATCCTTTGGCAGCCTGTTCCAGAATGAGGGCCATAATAATGGAAAGACGCCTCACCATGAGTCCGTGTCCTGACTTTGGGGATGACAAGGAGACGGCTGTCAGAGGAGCGCAGAGACCGCTAGGGTTCATACAGTAAACGCATTTCTGACAGATAAGAAGGCCCAAGACCATTAAGACACTTAAAAACCACTAAAAGAACCTTAAAATCGATCCTAAAACATACGGGGAGCCAATGCAGTGATTCTAAGACCGGTGCAATGTGCTCCCGCCTCCTGGTCTTCATCAGGACACGAGCTGCTGAATTCTGTAAAAGCTGTAAACTTGACATAGTCTTTTTGGGAAGACCAGAAAGCAGGGCATAACAATAATCAATTCTACTGGTGATAACAGCATGCGTTAGCGTCTCCGTATTGGCCCGAGAGAGAATGGGGCGGACTCAGGCAATGTTCTTTAGGTGATAAAAACCTATTTTGGTGATGTTTTTAATGTGAGGGATAAAAGACAGCTCAGAGTCAAAAATCACACCCAAATTCTTCACTTGTAAAGATGGATTAAAAGACAATGATTGTAGTTTTGGTAAAAGTTTCTCTCTCTGAGCCTCAGGACTGATAACTAAAACCTCAGTTTTTTCCTGGTTGAGCTGGAGAACGTTTTCTGCCATCCAGGATTTAATGTCTAAAATGCAGTTAAAAAGTGCATCCATTGGTCGTGTGTCATCAGGAGACATGGAGATGTACAACTGTGTATCATCAGCATAACTGTGAAAGATAACTCCATGTCTCCTGATAACACTGCCAAGAGGGAGCATGTACAGGTTAAAAAGCACTGGGCCTAAAACTTAACCCTGGGGCACTCCACAATTTATCTTATGGACCTTAGAGGAACAGGTATCCAGACTTCCCATAAAAGTCCTGTCTGTGAGGTAGGATGTGAACCATTTGTGAACAGCACCAGAGAGGCCGAATATGGCTTTCCCCTGAAAAGAGGACCCGCGCCTATGTATTTTTATTTTGCAATTAATGTGCTTTACGTAATTATTATAACATAATATTTTAATGGCTATTTTCAAAGATGTACTGCAAAAACTACACACTGTCACTTTAAATCAACGTTCAAATCATCAAAGTTTTTTGCTTGCAACTGCCCCCTCAGGCCAAAGGCGTAACTGCAGCCTGAATGGTAAGCCCATTGCATGAGATAGACATTATGTGTGTGTTCTCTCCCAAAGGCACATAAACAATACCTGAGTCAGTCCCATCCTGATCAATTTAATGATTTGCCGCCATGACTTCAGCTTAGGTAAAAAATTTTACTGTTGGGGTCTGACAGTAGTCCAGACCCCAACTACTGTTTAGTTGGGGTCTGGACTGGATTTTTGGTGCTGCTAAAGCTGCTCTCTGCTCTGGTAAAGTCATCCTTCAGTTACCCCTCTCTTTGTGGTTGTTAATGTTGGAGATAACACACATACACCTGAGTGTGTCATTTTGCAGGCTGCCCTAGAAAGCAGTCGGGAAATCTGTTTTTTGACCCGAACACTTGCTAATTTAGGGAATTTACAAGCATATAGAGGCAACCGCGATAAAAAGGCCAGGGCTTATTCTGCTGACAAGGGCATAGCTGGAGATTGTATGAGGAGAAATTTTAAACGTTTACATTTTTATTTGTGGTTAACCTTAAATTTAGTACCTTTAAATAAGATTAGTTAATCTTAATTACTATGAAATATTCACATCACAACGCTTTTGTTTTTACCCTTTGCTTTGAATTGCATGAAGAACTTTTCTTGTTTAAATATTATAGAGAAAATAAAAGTATATCTGATCAGTAATGAATTAAATAAAAATTGAAATCAATAAACTATTACTGTTATTTTATTTTATTTACGGTGTCTGCTAACAACACGTTCTAATCCTTGTGAATTTGTTAAAAAACAAAAAAATCGAGTTATTTAAAAAGCAAAGTTTTCATAGCGGTGTTAAAGACAACTGAAAAGTTTTTATAGTAAACATTAGTTGCACCTGAAAGGAAGAACTGGACTTAAACACATCATTGAATGCATGTACACACACACACACACACACACACACGCATACCCACACCTACGCACACACACACACACACACACACACACATACACTCTTCAATCTCCGGCAGGGCCAAATGTGTCTGAAAAGACCCCCTGTAGCACACACTTAACTCTATTTCTCCTCATGTTCCTTTGTAAAAAAATCTTTTCTATGGTTAAAAGAGCTAACAATTGGAGAATCCTCAGAAGAGCTGAAGACAACTTGAAATCATAGTATAAAAAAGACTTAAAGATGTTACAATTGTCTGCAATGGTGAATAATTATGGCATATAAAATCCATCTCCCTCTGGCCTTCATACATGGAAGCAAACTGTTCTAAAATTCTCTGTTAAAAATGATCATGATCTCAAATCATTCAAAAATAGTATTGTTTTCTTGCTTTGAATATATGTGTGATATTATTCACAAAAGAATTTAATTAGGACACTAGTGAGAAAGCAGTTGACCAGTTTTGATGTATACTTTTTATATCAATTGAAAAGAGTATTTGTATAGAATTTCAGTGTTATTTTTTATCAGGATGTCAATTTTATTCTCTAAACAGGTTTCTAGGATTGTCTTCTTTCATCCTAGTAATATTGCCAAAATTAAACACATCCTGTCCAGTAGTGATGATGAGAAACTAGTTCATGCATTTCTTACTCCAAGGCTGGACTACTGTAATTCTTTAAGTATTAGAAACTCTACAAAATGCAATTACAAGCCTTTAGCTAATCCAAAGTGATGCAGCAAGATAGTTGATCAATATTATGAAGGGGCAAGGCAATGCAACTTTTTTGTATAGCACAATTTAAACAACAAGGAAATTCAAGGGGCTTTGGGTGATTAAGTGTTCAAATAAAAGCAGCATTAAGCCAACAGTATAATCATAAAACAACCCACATCGAAATAATCTCTATAAACATATAGGTTTTAATGTATGTTTTGATATAGGTTTTGAATATATGTAACATACATAATATTGGCCTTTTTCCTATATTATAGGTAATAATATGTACCTATAATATAGGAACATTTCAAATTTTACATATTCAAAAAGTAAGCAATTAGACTAAAGTAAACAATACACACAGGAAAACAGTTTTTAAGAGTGGCAATTACACTATATTTTGTGATGGACTGTAGACAAATATGCAGTTATTACCTTAATAATAAAAAATATGAGCGAGGCATCCTGTGTGACAGTTGCCCAAGTGACATAAATGACCAGATCCTGCCATGAGCTATATAGGATACGTATCTAATAAGTACCCACGTCTTGCCATTTCGACCTCCGGAGATAGGCACCAGAACCCCCCACGACCCTTTGAGGATAATTGGAATGTATAATGAATGGATGTATTGGAGATATTCAATGGTATATAATTTTCATTTATTTAAATTAATATTCAATCAAAATAAAATGAACGCTATCACACTTTGAGCAGATCATTAAGCTACATTATATATTTTAAACATTTCTCTTAATTTGGCCTGAATGCTGTAATTGGAGCTGAACTGCACTCCCCTTGTGTATAATGGAGACTGAATCTGCGCTTTGTTACCACCTTGAAGACTGGGTATACAAGTGCCACTTCAGTCAGATTTTTTTCCAACTGAAGTTATCAGTAGAACAACTTTTCTGATCACTTAAGAGGGAGAAAAACTCTCCGAATGCGCTCTTTCACCAACAGTGGATATGTTGCAGCAATCTGTCACCTCTGGTCCATGTGCAGTGCAGTCAGAGACATGCTCCATGCCTCAGTAGGTTTTAAACAAGCTGTCGGCTTCTAGATAGCAAGATGCATTGGGTAGAGTGTCAAGGTCTGAGAGTATACTATCAGGGGATTTTTTTTTTTGGGATTGTCATGAACTCTATGCGTAAAGATCAAAATTCTGCATGTCTCCACCAAGGGGTCAGGGATGTGAATTGTAATTCTGTTAAAATGGCCGATAACTTTTAGATTTTTCCATGACCGTTTAAAATAACTGGTCAAAAAGAAAAATATTATAAACACTGCTCCATATGTTTGTAACAGAGCACTTCGCTCTCAGACTGCAGGTTTACTGGTAGTTCTCAGGATTTCTAGAAATAGAATGGGACACAGATCTTTTAGGCTTATCTGGTTCTTCTCCTGTGGAACCAGCTCCCAATTTTAGTCCGTGAGGCAGACACTCTGCCTACTTTTAAAACCAGGCTTAAAATCTTCCTTCCTCGCGCCATATCCCAGATTCACCAAATATGTATGGAAACACTGTTAGTAGCATCTGAACAGTTAGAGGGGTATCTCCTCCTATATTCCTGGTTCAAGAGCTCTATTTGTTCTGGTGCTCTTGTGCCCCATTTCTACTAGGGCCAGGACGGTACAGAATGGAACGGGTCAGTATGGCCTGGAATGGGTAGGTTGTGTTACCATTACCATCTCAATAGAACTGTAGTGGGCGAGGATTTGGGCGGGCTTAGCTTAAAGCAAAACCAAAACGTTTTTTTACCTGTCTGAAATGTCTGATTTTTAAAAAAATCAGACATTTCATTTTAAAGCCATATTGCCCATCCCTACCGCTAAGTGTTTCTATAAATATTCATCCTTTATTCTGAACCTTTAATCCTGTAAAATAAGAGGGGTTTGGCCCGTGTTTAATAATGTTAGCCAGGGGAATCATATTTTTACACAAAAATAAATAGAAGAAATAGTGCATTGAAAAATCTTAAATTAAAAGTTCTGTTCTGCCATTAAATGGAGTTAACATGTTAACTTAGGTTCAGGAGCAGGACCACGCTTCAAAGCTCATCGTATGCAGTAATGAATACTAACTCAATCCACCAGGCTTTCCAGATATCTCGCACTTCACTAATCAATCAGTGATCTATATACAGACGTGGACAAAATTGTTGGTACCCTTCATTAAATAAAAGAAAAACTCATAATGGTCACAGAAATAACTTTAATCTGACAAAAGTAATAATAAATAAAAATTATAGAAATGTTGACCAATGAAAGTCAGACATTGCTTTTCATCCATGCTTCAACAGAATTATTAAAAAAATAAATGCATGAAACAGGCCTGGACAAAAATGATGGTACCCACAACTTAATATTTGGTTGCACAACCTTTTGAGGCAATCACTGCAATCAAATGATTCCTGTAACTGTCAATGAGACTTCTGCACCTCTCAGCAGGTATTTTGGCCCACTCCTCATGAGCAAACTGTTCTAGTTGTTTCCGGTTTGAAGGGCGCCTTTTCCAGACAGCACGTTTCAGCTCCTTCCAAAGATGCTCAATAGGATTGAGATCAGGGCTCATAGAAGGCCAGTGTTTTCCTCTTAGCCCTTCTTGGGTGTTTTTAGCTGTGTGTTTTGGGTCATTTTCCTGTTGTAAGACCCGTGACCTGCGACTGAGACCATGCTTTCTGACACTGGCCAGCACATTTCTCTCTAGAATCCCCTGATAGTCTTGAGATTTCATTGTACCCTGCACAGATTCAAGACACCCTGTGTCAGATGCAGCAAATCAGCCCCAGAACATAACCGAGCCTCCCCCATGTTTCACAGTAGGGACCGTGTTCTTTTCTAGATATGCTTCATTTTTCCGTCTGTGAACATAGAGCTGATGTGCCTTGGCAAAAAGTTAAATTTTTGTCTCATCTGTCCACAGGAGATTCTCCCAGAAGCTTTGTGGCTCGTCAGCATGTAGTTTGGCATACTCCAGTCTGTTTTTTAAATGATTTGTCCTCTGGCTCAAACAGCGAAGGATGTTCCGATCTGACACTGATGTTCCTTGAGCATAAAGTTCAGCTTGGATCTATTTTGAAGTCTTTCTAGGCTCTTTTGTTACCATTTGGATTATCCGTCTCTTTGATCTGTCATCAATTTTCCTCCTGCAGCCACGTCCAGGGAGGTTGGCTACAGTCCCATGGATCGTACATTACTGAATGACATGTGCAGCTGTAGTCACAGAAACATCTAGCTGCTTGGAGATGGTCTTATAGCCTTTACAGTTAACATGCTTGTCTATGATTTTCTTTCTCATCTCCTGAGACAACTCTTTCCTTTGCTTCCTCTGGTTTATATTGAGTGTGGTACACACCACGTCACCAAACAACACAGTGACTACCTGGAGTCCTATATATAGGCCCACTGAGTGATTACAGGATTGTAGACACCTAGGATGCTGATTAGTGGACATACCTTGGATTAACATGTCCCTTTGGTCACATTATTTTCATTCTTTTCTAGGGGTACCATAATTTTTGTCCAGGCCTGTTTCATGCATTTATTTTTTAAATAATTCTGTTGAAGCATGGATGAAAAGCAATGTCTGACTTTCATTGGTCAACATTTATATAATATTTATTTATTATTACTTTTGTCAGATTAAAGTTATTTCTGTGACCATTATGAGTTTTTCTTTTATTTAATGAAGGGTACCAACAATTTTGTCCACGTCTGTACATGGTGAACAATGCATTGAAGATTGAGAAGACCTTGTGCATTTTTGGGGAGCAAATGAATCAACAGTATTATTCCTCCTATTAAATTATTGATCTTCTAAACCACACTGTTCAGCACTGAACATACAGAGCTGATCAGGCCATTGTCTTGATGTCAGAACTTGGTTTAAAAATAAAATATAAATAATTTAATAATAATATCTAGAAAATTTATATTTTTCTGAAATCAGCAAGAATGTCTGTGAACCTACTGTGAAAAAGAATTTAACCACTGCTATAGCAGGTTGCAAACTCAGACCTACCGAGTGGAAGTCACCATCAATGACCACTTAGCCAACATGGTAATATACATGGATTCAATAGCATATATACTGACAAGATCCCCATGTTTAAAACTTATGAAGTTCACGACTCACACTAATTTCTTTATAATTTTAGGCTGCTTGCAGTTAACTACAGTGTAATGCTTATTTTAAACTTTAAAATATAGCTTACTCTGAGGGAAACAAACCACACCAGACCAATCAGTGGCTACCACTGCTGAGTAGGAGTGAGAGGGATATCATATTACCAGACCAATCAGTCAATAGGTGGGCATGTTGGGTCGCTTCAGCATGCTTCGATCAAGGGCAGAGGTAGTCCGGAACGGACGCAGGTAACGGAAATACGCCAAAAGCTACCCGTTCTGTACCGTCCTGGCCGTAGTGCAAATGGGGCATTGGTTACTAGTTGCTCTAGTGCCTTGGAGCTGTGTACATTCATCTAAGTTTCTTATTTATCATTAAAGATTCTTCATTATGATCCTCCCGAGCTCTTCCACTTAGGACATTCCTCGAAGCCATATAGTATGACACAAATCTCAGTGTACGTATCTAACACCTACAGTGTAGCTCACTTTTTGAGATGCAACCAGACCAAGTCACAGATGAGCCATTTTATAGTTCTGCTGGAGGTTTCTTCCTGTTGAGGGGGAGTTTTTCCTCTTCATTGTCTCTACATGGTTGTTCGGTATGAGGGATTGCTATGAATTAAAAACACAATGCAAGTGATTGTCTACTCGACATACATACTCATCCAGTAGAGGCAATGCTGAAAGTCATTGACTTGATGCAATCTGCTGGGTTTCCTTAGATAAAAAGCTTGTTTACCCATATGAATAATAAAATGAATTTTACTGCAATGTTTGATAGCCAGAATCAGTTTAGAACATATTAAATTGACTAGGAATCTGATATAGCAGATGGCTAAGCATACTGGATGTTATTTGGGATGACACTGACTGTAGACACAGCAATCAACAAGAGTCAGAAAACCTGTGCACGCCCACTCATACTGATACTAACTGTGGAACGTGTGTTTTATGGACTTACAAATACACAAATAAACATATACACACACCCATCCACCAAGCCTGCAAGCATTCACCCACCCACAGATACAAACACACACCCTCACCTAGGTATCTGTTACCACTAATTGTGTCTGGCCAGCGCCGTCCCAAGCAGCAGCAGCAGGGTCACGAGAGTGCTGGGAAGCCATTGTGGTGCCCTGTTAAACATAGCTCACCCTGAGACCTGTTATTACCCTTCCAAACTATCATCTTTTTCTCCTCAAAACCAGGCTGGCTCAGTCAGTTTAATGAAGCCAGCATTCCAGTGGAGGGAAATGAACATCAGCGCTCACAGTTCCATGAAGTAGCAACACTTAATTGTGATCGACATGAACCTCCAGAGAGGAGTCTGGCTTTTCTTACAGCAACATTCAATCTACTGGACATGATTTAGCAATTAATATGGCACATGTATCCGCAGTGGTTTGGTTCCATTTTCAGTGTAACTAATTGTATATTGCTTAGCTAAAATGTTAATGAACATAGGAATTTTTCCCATTTTTTCACTTTGATGGCATAAACATGAATGGGTTTTATTGGGATTATGAATATAAAAGTCTAAAAGGTGTGGTTTAAGTTGGTATTAAATGCCCATATGTTAACACGTAGATGACACCCCTACTGTCATTACTTTGTACAAAATAGCTCAACGTTTCTCAAATTAGATTTATGTCTGAACCAGTGGCTTGGCTACACGTTTTGTTGTCTGCCACTTTGACTCACAGGGTGAAATAAAATCTGGTCACAATCTATTTTTACCCATCATCTTTGAAAAATTAATGATATATTTTTTATTAATTTTAAATATAATCAATTCAAACAAGCTGAACAGAGAACTACATGTAAACAATGAAATTAAACAACTGTTTGCCTGCTGTGGTGTGAACGCACATTCTCACAACTTCTTCCTGGAACTGAAAACCACTTGGGCGTAATCAAATTGCTGAATTACTGCAGAGGTTATAGTCATGAGGTCTTGGATTTTTGCCTCAGACACATGACTTCTCATGGGGATTCAGATGTTCTGGAGAACGAATCTTTGCTTCGCTACTGCACTGGAGAGTGGAATTAAAAGGAAGCTGTTATGAAAAAATTACTTTTTGAAGTTTAACATCATGACAATATGACATTCCCTTGTTAAAAACATGCCTGAAGTATTGCTTTGACTCATCCACTGATGTTTGACTTATCTTTAAATTTCTGCTGGTAGTCATTGAGGGGGCTGTTTTTCCTGCTCCCGCATATCCCCTCCTTTTTCACATATCCCCTCCTCCTACCTGATATACGTAGCCGAGACTTCAACCCTGCACAGCACCTCTCCCCCTCACTCCCCACACAACTCTGGCAAAGAATCGGCTGCAAAAATAGCGCTTGGAATTACAATAGCATACTGGGACATGGTAGTCATGTTGGTAGTGACATGAGTGCAAAACACAATAGACTCACTACAGAAATATACAGTACATTGCAATGAAAAGAGCAGAGTTGGCATAAAGAAAATAATATGCATGTCAATATCCTAAAAAGAATGGGGAATAAACAAGGATTCATTAAATAGGGAAGCCTGGGGGCAGTATATGGACTAGATCAGCAATATAAACTGTTTGGATCCATATGAAACACCCAATAAAGACTGGAGCACAGATGACAAGTTTGATGCCGCAGTTTTGTATTACGGCAATTTTCGACTATCTTGTTTGTGGTGTGAGTGCAGGACAGCTCTGAAGTGCAAGTCGTTGTAGTCTTGTTGCAATTTTGAAAAAGATGAGAACACACTAATCCAGACAAAGGTAAGAAACTGGGCTCCACCTATCTTAATAACCTTGTGTACTAACTAAAATCCATGCTACAGTTGTACCTATAAATGTTATTTATATGCCGTGTACAATTACGAGAGGCAGAAGGTGTGACCGACCTATCAATAATGATGGCTTTCTGATATCATGCAGACTCTATGGCCCTACAGGGTTCCTGCAGGGTCTTAAAAAAAGTACTGAATTTAGGAATTTGGAAATAATACCTTAAAAAGACTTGAAAAAGTCTTGAATTTTGATATCTGGGTGTTAAAATTTGTGCTTTGAGTAACTTCTCTGTATTTCATTTTTCCTCAAAAGTTTAATTTGTCAACCATGATCATTTTGATTAAATAAATAAAGAGTGGTGGAGCCAATAATTGAGAAGGCAATGAAACCCGGGGCCAAAGGAGAAATACGAATGTGAACACGTGACGTCTTCAGTGAAGCTCACGCGCTACCAGCAGGACAAGCAAAGCAGAAGCACAGAAAATCTCAGTAGACAAGAAAGGTAAATGCCGCCATGCTTAAAAAAATGTTTTATGTTATCTAGCTACCCATTTCATGCTGAGGTTATTGGTAAATTTAATGACACGTGGCTGGATAAACACCCTTTTCGTCATTGATTAAAACAAGTAACCAAACTTGGCTATGTAAGCCGTGTTGTCGGAACCACAAGTAAATGTTTTAGCGATGTCGGAGTCATGGAACATGCACTTGAAAAGCTCTGAGATACCCTCATTTCCATTGTAGGACTGGTGTTTAGTGATTGTGTTTAGAGTCCACAACACCTTGGCTTTTAGCATTGACGTGGACCCAAAAGCTGTGCGCAGATCCACTCTGGTTGCTGTCGCGGCTGCAACGGTAGTAGCTAACTGGCTAACACTGGCTAACACTAGCTACTAGCACGGCTTCAGACGCATTAGCATCTAGCTGGGTAATGGTTGGTTGAAACACACACACATGGAAGGAGTTTGTTTTTGTCCTTTGAGACAGTTCATATGCTTGCACGACTTGGCATGAGACTTTGGATGGACCGAGTGGAGCGAGCAGCTCGGAGAACAAAGATGGCTGCACCCGTAGTTGACATGTATTTTTTTGTATTTGTACTATGTTGGTCATTTCAATGTCGTTTTTAAATGCTCTTACACATTTGACTACATTTCTGCTTTAATCCGGTCACCAATTTATACACTGCACGGCCTTGCTGTGTGTGCAATACAATGAACAGCTTTGTTTTTCATGCTGGACTGCTGAAGATGCTATGTTGCTAAGAACAATAACAATGACTTTTTAATATTCGAAATTTTAAGTACAACGACTACAATTCAAAACAATCGAAATTACATATTACACAAATAACTCCAAAATCCGTCTGTCACAACCTTGAGATTTGTAATCACTTCTATCAGCCAAACATAAGGAAAAATTCAAAAATGGATAAAGTTGAAGAAAAGAAAGCAAATAAAATAAAGACAGATGTGTATAATTCAAACAGATTCACAAGGGGAGTTTGAGTGAGAACAAAAACCTTCCACATTATATAAACAACTTAAAGGGGATTATAAACTTGTGTTTTTATTTGAGTTTTATTGCATTTTTTGTAGGCATTTTATTTAAAGAGTTCAACGGCAATTTAAATTCATTTTTTAGATTATTCCAAGTAGGAGGAGTTTTGGTGCATCTGCATTTATGCATAAAGAAACTATTGTAAAGATTATAAAATTGTTAATTATGAATTCAGCTGTTTTACATTTTAGTATAATTCCTAAAAGAATATCTTCAATCAAGAAATTATTTATATTAGCATATAAATATAAATAAAGCATAATCATGCCCATTCTGCTCCCGCATCTTTAGCTCTGATGCTAAACTTGGCTCGGCCCCCTCATTAATTATGCAAGATTTAAAAAAATTATCTTACGAAAACCAGCCTGGTGTCCAGGTTTTTTTATGAGCCCAGCGTTATCTCAAGAAGAATATGTAGCCACAGAAAGTAAAAAAAAAATGTCCACCAGGCATTAAAGTGGTTTTTGACGTGTCTAAAGTCCAATGCTTTTCAACGGGGGCCTAGCGGACAAATGGAGGTACTAAAGTAATGGAGGAGCAATGGCGGCCTCCATGGTATGCGGTCACAAAACAGAGCAGCCAGCGGCCATTGAGTGAGACAAACTGGAACGCCTTAAGTGGGAAATTACATCACATTCTCGTGTACAGCGACTCGGACGCATGAGTATTGAATAGCTATTGAATAGCAATTGACTATCTGTTCTGAAACGGATCAAACTTAGAGTGTTAAGAAACCTGTGAAATAGAAGGTATTAAGAAACCTTTAAAAATGTAATCCTCGAGTCTATTTAGTCTTTCCTTTCCCTAATTCTGGCTGGTGGAATCTTTGTAATGGGGATCAATGGGACAGCCCAGGCCCCCAGGGGAACTTTTGACCTTGAACTACAGCTCAGCTATTCTATCTTTCTATCTAGTAGACCCTCTTTGTTTATTAATGCAAACCTTAATACAACCTTAAAAACAACTGGAAATTAAGAAATCCTGAAAATTAACAGATTAAAAATTATTTAAGAAACCCTCTTAGGCAGTGTTAACAATCTGCACTTGTGAATAAAAATAGTTAAACAACCTGTAAAATGCAAGAAAATGGTTAAAAAGTCTATTCAGCCCGTTTTGATATATTTGTATCTTCTGTTCTTCTTTCTTCACTCTCGTTGTAGCCCACAATGGCACCTGGCAGCTGCGAGAGCGATGTACAGAGCTGATCAGTGTTCCAGTTTTACTCCCATATATGCAGATAACCACTCTCCCACCGATGTGGAGTGGTCAAAACCTGCTGTGAAGCTGATTGATGAGTTGTGATCCTCTTCTGTATATCCCTCTTTGAGTGTTCCAGTTCCCAGCTGTCATCTGGAACTGGCTGAACAACTTGGACTCCTCACGCCTTCGTCCCAAAGGGTCTTGGAGCTGTACCTTGGACCCCTTCAGCAGCTGTAGTCAGCTGCCGCACCTCTGAGACCAGAGGAGACTGTGTGCTCCTCACGTGTTGTTGAATCCTGGGGGCATAAGCTTGTAAACATCTAAAAAATGACAGTTTTTGATCCGGTCTTGTGATCACTCTTGATGATCATCAAAACAATTTAGAGGGCCTTTCGACAATAAGCCCCAACTGCGCAGTCATGTTAGCCAATTTTGATCTTAGATTAAGATGCAGACGTACAAGTGAATACCAAAAGAAATCCGCAACCCTGACCGAAGTCATCATGTATGTAATCAATCATCCCCTATCCGCTTAACCCAGACAGATCTAAAAAAAATTTCCCATCACAGTACTGACAGTAGGTAAAAATTGTCCTCAAACCTGGCCTCATAAAATTTAATTCGAACTGCAATTTATTAAAAATTGGTAAACCTACTTATAATTTTGCATAATCACGTTAAATCCCAAATATGTTTAAATCCTGCAACCATACATTATCAATTCGCTAAAAATTAAGTCCTAAATTGTGTATTGTCCTGAACCAATCTGCTACACAGACTTGGTTTGCCTGTCATAGTCATCCCCTTAATATAAGTCACATTTATTTTTGATTAAAAGAATTTGCTTTATATCCGGTGGGTCATTAAGTTAAAAAGAGTCATAATCTGAAACAAACATTAGCCTAGAATGTTGGTAACTGTATTAAATCTTTGCTATATCATATTCCCCTATTAATAATACTTTGACATTGTACTATAATGTTTGTTTTTCTCTTTTCTGAGTCCTGAGTACCCCTGCAGAATTTGTTGTCCAATTAGAGATTAGTTTCTGCCAGTTACCTCAGCCTTCCTTCTTATGTAGCATCCATGTTGATAGAAGCAGTATATACCAACATGACCAAGTATGTCATTTTAATAACATAACAATACAAATGCACCATCTAAAATGCAAAAAATAAACTATTATCTAACATTGAAAGATAAGGTAAAAGCTAGTTCCCGATTCCTTGTTCTTGCATTGGACATCCACTCCTTTTCAATCTAATCCAACTGTATTGTGCTGAGAAATTATTTCACCCATCTAATTAAAAAATAATCCCAGGGGAAAGAGCAAATCCATCTTATTTTGGTGCAACACCGTTGTTATTCCTGAAAACTAAACAAAAACACCTCCCTCATTGATGGATTTAAAAGCAAGAGCAGGCTCAAGACTTTACTTTTTGTCTACAGTTCAACTGATTACTATCCATTTGCTTGTTCACTTAAATTGATTATTTTATTTACTTATTTTATTTATCAAGTTTAAGACACTTATGTCTGTTTTACTATGTCTCTTTTTAAATGTTATCAATTATTCTATTATCCATTTCAGCTTTTTAATTATCTTATACCGTTAAGCACTTTGATTCATTCTTTCTGCTAGAAATCAAATAAAATTCTGACTTACTTTTGATTTAGCTGTTCCATTACAATTCATCCTATCTTAAATTTAGTACATCCCTGTGGATGAAACGTAAAAATAAGGATATCATTTAAGTAACTGTCTGTTACAGTTGTGTATTAATAAGGAATGTATCCTTTGGATTCCTTAGGTGTTGAATTTGCTATGTAAATAAAAAAAAAATTTCTCTCTCACCAGCCAGCAACCCCATGCTATAGGCCCAGTTCTTCCTTCCACCCACCTTTCCAAATTTTGTTCCCGGTAAATGGTGGTGTCTAACCTGGAGATAATTCTGGGGAAGGCACGGGGGTTTCAGAGTTCAAGCAACCAGGGCCACCTTCGATCAGAAAAACAGAAACTCTTGTGGTTAGTTCAGCAACAGTGACATTGAATCAGCAGCCTTTGATCGTCACTTCTTCAGCAGAAATTGTCCATTTTACACCAGCCAAGTGGATTCACACATATTGTCCTTGAAAGTTCAGTTCAGCATGAGGAAATGTGCTCTTTTTTGAGGGTGCCCCCTGCTTCACCCCTGAAAATATTCAGTCACTGGTGCCCCCCTGGTTTGGGAGCAGAGCACAAGACAGAAGAACTTCTGCGCTGGTTGTATAGATTTTTCTTTCTTTGGCAGTTATGGCGGGCGCCTGGCACTATCTGTCATCAGCCCATGCACCCCCTCCCATCACATCTCCCCAGGAACATAAATTACATCTCAAGAATGTTATCTGAGGGGTTCTCTGTTGGCGGGATGGGAAAGAGAGAAAGAGAGAAAAATATATAATTAGAGGAAGAAAAAGACAGACAGAGAGACGATCCTCTCAGCCTATTCAAATCAACTTTTATTTAAACTTTTTATTTTCATCTTCATTAGTCTTCTTCCTCGAATGCTGAATTTAAATATCTTTCCCACTCAGACTGCCTATGTGGGCTCTATTTTAATTTTATTTTAATCAGTTATACTAGTAATAATTTCTTCAGTATTAGTTATGGTAAAAATATACTAATTAATAGGTTTGCTCTCTCCAACAGGAATGATCATTAATCCTTATATGTCTAATTAAACTGTTGTTCTAATTCTTCCCCTGCTTATTTTAATTAATGCTTCCTTCATTTTTTCATCCAATTTATATTCTATACTTTATCAATGCAATGCCTTTCTCTATTTTGTCAATTTGATAAATTTCTCTTTCATCTCATGTGTAAATTAAATATTTATAAAGATTGACCATCGCAATATTTTATCAACACACTTAGTTCTTTTTTAGTGATTTAACCATTTTATATTTATTTCAATTAAAAATCTGTTTGCTTTTCAATCCGTCCTTCATAAATGTTGCTTGTGTTTTTATTTTGTGTTAGCCAGACTAAATGCTGTTTCTTTTCAGCGGGCTCAGACGCATCGTGAGCAGCGTCCTTTAAAGTTACTTTAGTATCCATTGAAAAGTCCTTCTTTTCAATTGAGACTGATTTAAGAGTTATCAAATATTTATCTGAATACTATTCCTTAATCCCTTCTTTATCAAACTTCTATTTTTTTAAAATAAAATATTAAATCCGAATTAAACAAGAAAAATCCACATTTATTTAAGTTTGACAAGGTAGCTGTTTGCGTAATTATTTAATCTCTTATGAGTTACTCCTGGTCGTTTTCAAGAGGCGTTTCCAACCTTAAAACGCTCCTCCGAGCTGTTTTTTTTTTCTTCTTTTGTATCTATTTTTTCATTCACAATTGATCTTAAGAGTGAATGCCCCAAGCCGAAGCTTAGTAAAGTTAAAAGGATTTATAAACTGATGTTTAGCTTCTCATCAAGTTATTTTTATTCAGAGATTTATCAAAAAACCAAGAGTCTTGAACAGAATCCGCTCGCTGCGAGCTCTCCCACTAATTCAACGCAGCCTACAGTCCGGTGCTAACGTTAGCCTCTTTCGGCCAACGTCGCTTAAAACAGTTAAACTCTACCTCGAAACTACTCAACAAAATAGCAACATACCCTTCGGTAAATAGAGAACTCCACACCTCAATTTCAATTCTTGTCAGCGTAATTCACACCACCTTTTCCAGATTTTAATGTGGCACAAAAGTAGACGTTTCCGTCACAAATTCAGCACGGACTGAAACGCGTACCGAACATCAGTTCCGCATTTGGAACAACGAATATTCTACTATGACTGTCCCAGACAAAACAAATGATAAATACAGAACACAAAGCACTAACTTTTAGATTGTATTAAATTATTTTACCGCTGAGGCTTAGACCAATCTGCCACAAATCCCGTAGTCTGGCTTGAGTGATTTCCCGGTGCCGGCTCCGGAAAACAACTCCGCAGACTCGGACAGACGGCACAAGCCCCCTATAACCATTAATTTATTTATTAAAGCATATACTTAAAGCCTGTTTATTTCATCCATGCTTTTAAGCTCAAAATTATGAAAACCTTGCTCCGAGCACCGACGTTCTCCCCACCGAGCTGGGTCAAAAATGTAAACACCTCCGTTCTCCCCACGGGAAAAAAGCTTCCACTTCGATGGCCTGTTCTAAAATGTTTATATCTATATATTCTAGAGTGTTTAATTTCACTTATCCATTCATATATGGGGGCCGGGTAGAAATGTTTTATCGACTCAAGTTTTTGACTGAATTGGATAGGTTTTCAGCTCACGCTCGTCAACTTCCAGCTTTTCAGACAAGGATTGTGAAATCTCACACGGGGGGGGGGGGGGGGGGGGGGGGGGGGGGGGGGGGGCAACACACACACACACACACATACCCAGCGCTGAGATCTCTCTCACACACACCTTCTCCTCTCTTTTTCTTTCCTCTCTGTGATTCTATTCCCCCCACACATTCTCACAATCGCTCGTCAACTATATATTCTGCAGTTAAATCTCTTTATCTTTGTCATCCACTTCACGTGATCTGGGAATCCTTATCTTCCCACTAGATCAATTTCTCATCTATATATAGTTTTTTAACACTTATATTCTAGGCCGCGGCTGCACGGTGGTGCCTTGCAGCAAGAAGGTTGTGGGTTCATATCCCAGCCCAGGGTCTTTCTGCATGGAGTTTGCATGTTCTCCCCGTGCATGCATGGGTTCCCTCCAGGTACTCCCACATTCCAAAAACATGACTGTCAGGTTAATTGATCACTGTAAATTGTCCTTAGGTGTGAGTGTGTGCATGGTTGTTTGTCCTGCCCTGTGATGGACTGGCGACCTGTCCAGGGTGTAGCCCACCTCTCGCCCGTTGACAGCTGGAGATAGGCACCAGCACCCCCGCAACCCATAAAGGATTAAGCAGTTAAGAAAATGGATGGATGGATTCTAGGCCGCTCTCATTCACAATCTACCACTCCAAAAAATAACTGCAGCACCTGTCAATCTTATTTCAACTTACTCAGTACTCATATACACACACACTAACCTCTTTCATTTCCGGAGACGGGCCAGCTCACACCAAATTCTGTTCACGGAGCTCACCCGTGCGTCAGACCTACGCAGACTTGCGCAGAAATCCGTTCCCAACAGGAAGGTCGCACACAACCTTTTTCTGCGAATCTTTTCGTTTCTCACTGCGCCTTTCAGTCAAGGATGCCTCCTCAGACTTAGGATCGCCCACATCCGGAGCTCTGCGTCCGCTCTTACTCCGCTTCTAATCAAACAATCAACAAATCAACCTTAAATGGACAACTTCAAATCAATCAATAGGGCCTACTCACACGCTATCTCTCTGTCCCGGAGAAACATCCCTCTTCAAGCCGCGCATTCTCCACCATTTGTCGGGGTTGAAAACTTTTACTCTTTACTACTTTTGCTGGATAAACTCCTTTGTCAATCAGAAACTGTTATCTGTATGTTTTAGAGGACCCGACGCTCCTCAGCGGAACCTTTTCAGAATAAAACTCAGAGACAGAGAGAAACAACACAATCACACAACAGAATTCTGTTTCATTGCGCACCTGATTTCAGATGGAGCCAGACCAAAGTCTGACTGACTACCAAACCGAACAGGAGGTTTTTATTTGCAAACACCCGCTTTTATGGGGGGTCCTAAACTATCTTTCTTCCTGTTTCTACACAACTGGGTAATTTCCTAAACACAACTTGGTATTTATGACTGTTGTAAAAGCCTGGTACAAATGTAAGATTGTTTTTACTTCAAACCCTGTTCTGGTACAATAAGTCTCTGTGAAAACAAGTCGTCCTTCACTGTGAAACCAGCTTTGTTCCTTTCTAAAATAATAAGGCAGGTTATATGAAACTACATATAAAAATGTTTACCAACATATACGTAAAGCAGATTATACAAGAATGTAAATAAAAGTGTTCACAAATATATGGTATTCCTCAGTATCCAAGACAAATGGAATGCAGTTATAACGCCTTCATTTCTTGCACCTACCTAAATCCTTTTTTGCATACGGATCAAAAAGCCTCAAAAACATTGTTGTCCACTGGTTTTAACCAATGACGGAAATAGTTTTTATCCAGCCACGCTTCATTAAATTTACATTTACTCATAACCTCAGCATGAAATGGGTGGCTAGATGACGTAAAACAAATAAAAAATATATATTATTAAAGAGGAACCGGTATCCAAAGTCAACAGATCGCCGTTCATTCTGATGTTTGATGAGAGTCTCAATCAGACTTCGAAAAACAAACAGTTGGATGTTAACGTCCGCTTCTGGGATGAGGGACAAGTTCAGTCCAGATATCTGGGCTCCCAGTTTATGGGACATTCCACTGTACAGGACCTGCTGTTGCATCTCAAAGTAAGGATAACTATAATTTTTTACTTTGAACAATTAACAATTAATATTGATAGATTCAACTTGTGTTCATATACTTTTCTGTAAATGCTATGTTACATGACCATTTACTTACTTCCATGGGCGCCGATGGGGTGGAGGACGAGATCTGTCCACCCCAGATTCAGATTGACCCTGATCCGCCCCCCCACTTAGGCAAAAAAACAAAAAACAGACGTTAAGAGCTTATTTTTCCTACATTATACGCAGCCCAGACACCATCTCCAAAGGCTCCAGTGAGAGAAGAAGGAGCCCACAGCCAAGAGGAGAAACCCAGACACTTTGGCCTGGATCACACCTGCCACGGGAGCGGCGGGGTCAGGAAAATCCTGCACAATCCAATGCTCTACCTGTTGCGGCAAGATTACATGTAAAGTCTATGGTAGAGTACGTCAGAGGTTCGTCAAAGTCTCTGCGGTGCTTTGTGTACAATGGCTCCGTCAACTTCAGTTGCGTTACATATGGCAACGCAGCAACGCAGAAGTTCAGCTAGTTTAACTTTTGACGGGCCCAACGCAGTAAACGCAGTGCGGCAACCAATGAGAGCGTCTCACGGCAGTTATGTCACTATAAACGTATCTTGAATGAAGCGCGGGTCCAGTGAAAACATTTTCATTAAAAAGCAGATTTTAAAAATCAGAAATAACACTTACCGAAGTCAGATGGACAGGCGCTCCTAAAGAGGAACAGAAAATCTGTAGTTGGTGTTCTGGTAGGAGATTTAAGCTCCGATGCGGCCGAGGAGGTCATAAAATTAGGCGCGGGAAAGACGGAAGTAGCACTGCGAGCGAACCTCATCCATAAGCAGCTCCTGGAGCAAATGGTTAAACTCCCCAAACTCAGAACGCATCTGAATAATGGGCGCTGATGCACCCGATGTCAACGTTGTCTACCTTTATATAGCTAATAAAGCCAAATCACTTTCTAGTTACGATCCACCATAGTTCAGAACATACGGCAACAGAGGAATTCCAGACCATGCGTTGTTTTTTCCTCAGAAGCAAACTATGGAAGCCAAAAAGTACATACGTCAAACTTCATCCATTGAATGCGTTGCCTGATGCAGACCAAATGTGCGCTGTGAATGCACCATTACCCAGCTTTGCTGTCGCGTTGAGAATTTTGCCATTCTCCTTTGCAATTCCCCACAGGTGATGCGAATCACGCTGCGTTTTTCTGCTTGTCTGACCTTCGCTTTAAGCAGAAACACGGCTTTCTGTTTCGCAAAGATCGTTCCAGCTCTCCTTCAATCAACATAATCTCAGGTCTCCAGACTTTTGAATTAAAAGAATCAATCAATGAATTAAAATTTAAAAATTTAAATTTTTTGTGTGAAGGGTGGGCTTTAGCAATAGGAAAAAAGTCCCGCCAGCGGATTTGTGCCAAGGACACTGGCAAATCAAACGATCAACGTTGGCAAATCAAATCAACGTTTTTCACTTATGTAAAAGGGGCTTTAAATAATTTATTCTTCACCGCCGATTTTAAAAGAAACTTATGTAGGATTGTGGCCAAAAGCGGTACTGCAATCACATTCAAAATACAGTAGAACTGTGCATTAGAAGGTGACAATTTTTCGGGATTCCCACGGGTCACGAGATTCCTGCAGGATTCCCGCAGGACGGGAGTCAAGTTCACTCCTGGTAACGTGATCGGGACAATAATCCACGGGATCGGACGGGAAACCGGAAATTATAATTTTTACATTTTTTTTTTACATTTATCTTGTCAGATATGACGGAATTAGCTTTAAATAATGACGCTGCGATGCGGTGCCAATGTTTGTGGTTATTAACTCCGCTGCAAAATGCAATTCCATCGGGTCTACTACACTGCACGCACCAAAACTGAAACTGCCACGTTGTTGCTACACCACCGGGATAAACTGGTAAGCATATGATATCCGACTGAAAATGCATGTATTTTAATAGTTTGGTAGTCAGACGAATCGAGTCCATACATGACGTGGTAAGGTGGCCAAACAAGAATGCAGGATATGGTTAAAGATGGCGGATAAAGCTAAATAGATGATATTTGTTACTGTGCTACGCTATGGTTTAAAGAGGGGCGGGGGGAGCGAGTGCCATAGGAGGCAAATTACTAATCTACGGGATTCGGGTCGGGAGTCTTTCTCTCTGGATTTTTTTGGGACAAGATGTTTTGGGGGGGGGGGGCTGTGACGTGATTGGGACGTGACGGGAGTATTTTTTTGGGATCTTGACGTGACGGGAGCGACAATTGATTCCCGTGTCACGCTCTACTGTGTATCCCTTCCTGACTGAGCTGCTGCGGGATCCAGCAGGAACGTCTGACCCTCTGTATTCAAATTCTTCTCATTTTCAGGGTCTCCATCTTTCAAAGGCTCTCTATACAAATCCTTGTTTTATCGGTTTGTCGCGAGTATTTCGGATTAATAACGAGGTCTTTTAGGTTTCGTAACATTATACTGTTTTGTCCGTAACGTTGGAGCTTAGTGTGGTAAACAGAGAGAGCTGGCAACCTGGATGGGGAAGCTCTACTGACTTCGTGATTTGTAGATAGCTTGAGGGTGGAGCCTCAGACCAAAACAGAACATGGCAACAATAACATAACTTGAGGGCTGAAACAATCACTTTTACATAACAATATCCTGGCCGGACCACTGTTGACAGTGATATAAGTATTTCAAAAGAACATGATTACTTAATGTCTAGTGACATATCGGGGCCATTTTATGATTAATTAAAATACATTTCTTACTTAAGTTTCCTTTAAGATTTTCTCTAAAGCTCTCCCAGTTTTCAGATGTTAAAGTAATTATATATTAGGGATTTTGCCTGCTAACCGTCTTGGAAGTATTTACTGCATCTCTATAGCCAGCGTAAATTTTGTTTGCTTTCTGCCACACAACCACTCACGTATGTGTACAAAGATGTCAACACAGATCCTCCTAAAACACATTCGCATTTGGAGTGACTGCTGCATCAATATGATTGATTCATAAAACCCAAGACCGGCACTATAACCGATTGGCTTAAGTAGGCTACAGTGGTGTGGTTTAGAGTGAAAGTGCCTCTCAGATCTTGGGAATTTTCAGATCACGCGAACCTGATTTTTTTTCTCAAAAACTTCGGTACGCATGAAATCGGGCGTGGTGCCGGAGCACTGTCAGGTAGTGATGGGAAGACCGACTCTTTTTACAAACTCGGATCATTTACTCTCGAACATCAAATGGGATGAATCTTGAAAATATAATTTGGTTCATTTTAACAGCAGGTGGCGCTGTTGCCTTCTTGTGGGCGTCGTAGTAAACAAGGCCGCGTTTCTCCAACGAATCATAATTTACAACAAGTGACTCATTCACCGACTCATTCCTGTTACTCTTAGCGTTTCCAGGCCAGCTGGGATACATAATCCCTCCAGCGAGTCCTGGGTCTTCCTCTGGGTCTCCTGCCGGTGGGACGTGCCCAGAATACCTCACCAGGGAGGCGTCCAGGAGGCATCCTGACCAGATGCCCGTGCCACCGCAACTGGCTCCTCTCGATGTGGAGGAGCAGCGGCTCTGATCTGAGCCCCCTCCGGATGACCAAGCTTCTCACCCTATCTCTAAGGGAGAGCCCAGCCACCCTACGGAGGAAACTCATTTCAGCCGCCTGTATCCGCGATCTCGTTCTTTCGGTCACCACCCAGCGTTCGTGACCATAGATGAGGGTATAAACGTAGATCGACCGGTAAATTGAGAGCTTTGCCTTTCGGCTCAGCTCTCTCTTCACCACGACAGAACGGTACAGCGCCCGCATAACTGCAGACGCCTTACCAATCCGTCCATCGATCTCCCGCTCCATTTTTCCCTCATTCGTGAACAAGACCCCCAGATACCTAAACTCCTCCACTTGAGGAAGGACCTCATCCCCGACCCGGAGAAGGCACTTTACCCTTTTCCGGCTCAAGACCATGGTCTCGGATTTGGAGGTGCTAATCCTCATCCCAGCCGCTTCACACTCGGCTGCGAACCGCTCCACCGGGAGGTGTAGATCACGTTCAGATGAAGCCAACAAGACCACATCATCTGCGAAAAGCAGATGACCCGATCCTGAGGTCACCAAAACGGATCCCCTCCACGCCTTGGCTGCGCCTAGAAATTCTGTCCATAAACGTTATGAACAGGACCGGTGATAAAGGGCAGCCTTGGCGGAGTCCAACTCTCACTGGAAACGAGTCCGACTTACTGCCGGCAATGCGAGCCAGACTCTGACACCGTTCATACACGGACCTAACAGCCCGTATCAAAGGGCCTGGTACCCCATACTCCCGGAGTATCCCCCACAGGACACCCCGAGGGACACGGTCGAACGCCTTCTCCAAGTCCACAAAGCACATGTAGACCGGTTGGGCGAACTCCCCTGCCGAAGGGTGTAGAGCTGGTCCAGTGTTCCACGGCCAGGACGAAAACCGCATTGTTCCTCCTGAATCCGAGTTACGACTATTCGTCGGACCTTCGTCTCCAGAACCCCCGAATAGACCTTACCAGGGAGGCTCAGAAGTGTGATCCCCCTATAGTTGGAACACACTCTGTGGTCCCCCTTTTTAAAGAGAGGGACCACCACCCCGGTCTGCCAATCCAAGCGAACTGCCCCCGATGTCCACGCAATATTGAGAGCCGCGTCAACCAACACAGCCCTACAACATCCAGAGCCTTGAGGAACTCCGGCCGAATCTCATCCACCCCCGGTGCCTTGCCACCAAGGAGCTTTTTAACAACCTCGGTGACTTCAGCACCAGAGATTGGAGAGCCCGTCCCAGAGTCCCCAGACTCTGTTTCCAAACAGGAAGGCGTGTCGGTGGGATTGAGGAGGTCTTCGAAGTATTCCATCCACCGACCCAAAACGTTCCGCGTTGAGGTCAGCAGCACACCGCCCCCACTGTTAACAGTGTTGGTGGCACAACCATGTACGCTGGATGATGGACCAGAATCGCTTTGAACCTATGGAGTTGTTCTCCATGTCTCTCCAAATCTTCCACGCCCGAGTTTTTTCCTCAGCGACCATCCGAGCCACACTCCGCTTGGCCTGCCAGTGCTTAGCAGCCGCTTCCGGAGTCCCACAGGCCAAAAAGGCCCGATAGGACTCGCCGCCGCGACAGGCACCAACTTCCTTACGGCCACAACTACGGTCAGCCGCTTCGACAATGGAGGCACGGAACATGGCCCATTCGGACTCAATGTTCCCCACCTCCCCCAGGACGTGTTTGAAGTTCTGCCGGAGGTGAGAGTTGAAACCCCTTCTGACAGGAGACTCCGCCAAACGTTCCCAGCAGACCCTCACAACACGATTGGGCCTGCCTGGTCTGTCCGGCGTCCTCCCCCACCACCGGAGCCGACTCACCACCAGGTAGTGGTCGGTGGACAGCACCGCCCCTCTCTTCACCCGAGTGTCCAAAACATGCGGCCGCAGGTCCGATGAAACGACAACCAGGTCGATCATCGAGCTGGGGCCTAGGGTGTCCCGGTGCCAAGTGCACACATGAACACCCTTATGCTTGAACATGGTGTTCGTTGTGGACAATCCATGATGAGCACAGAAGTCCAACAACAAAACACTGCTCGGGTTCATATCGGGGGGGGGGGCATACCGCCCAACCACGCCTCTCCAGGTCTCACTGTCATTGCCCAAGTGAGCGTTGAAGTCCCCCAGCAGAATGAGGGAGTCCCCAGAAGGAGCACTCTCCAGCACCCCCTCCAAGGACTCAAAGAAGGGCGGGTAATCTGAGCTACAGTTCGGTGCATAAACACAAACAATAGTCAGAACCCGTCCCCCCACCCGTAGGCGGAGGGAGGCTACCATCTCATTCAATGTTCAGGCACCGAGATGGGGGGCAACAAGTATACCCACCCCAGCTCGGCGCCTCTCACCGGGAGCAACTCCAGAGTGGAAGAGAGTCCTCCCTCTCGAGGAGACGGGTTCCAGAGCCAGAGCCATGTGTCGAGGCAAGGCCGACGATGTCCAGTCGGAACCTCTTAACCTCGCACACCAGCTCCGGCTCCTTCCCCACCAGAGAGGTGACGTTCCACGTCCCAAGAGCCAGCTTCTGCAGCCGAGGATCGGACCGCGAAGGTCCCCACCTTCGGCCAACGCCCATCTTGCACTGCACCCGACCCCTATGGCCCCTCCCACAGGTGGTGAGCTCATGGGAAGGGGGCCCCATGTTGCCTCTTTGGGCTAAGCCCAGCCGGGACCCATAGGTAAAGGCCCGGCCACCAGGCGCTCGCCAACGTGCTCCACCTCCAGGCCTGGCTCCAGAGTGGGGCCCTGGTGACCCGCGTCCGGGCGAGGGAACTCTGAGTCCAATAGTTTTTCTCATCATAGGGGTCGTTGGGCTGCACTTTGTCTGATCCCTCACCTAGGACCAGTTTGCCATGGGTGACCCTACCAGGGGCATAAAGCCCCAGACAACATAGCTCCAAGGATCATTGGGACACTCAAACCCCTCCACCGCGGTAAGGTGGCAGCCCAAGGATTTTATTAGTAGAAATATTTCATCCATCCATCCATCCATTTTCTTAACCGCTTAATCCTTAATGGGATGCTGGTGCCTATCTCCAGCTGTCAATGGCCGAGAGGCGGGGTACACCCTGGATAGGTCGCCAGTCCATCACAGGGCCAAATAGAGACAGACAGGACAAACAACCATGCACACACACTCACACCTAAGGACAATTTACAGTGATCAATTAATCTGACAGTCATGTTTTTGGACTGTGGGAGGAAGCCGGAGTACCCGGAGGGAACCCACGCATGCACGGGGAGAACATACAAACTCCATGAAGAAAGACCCTGGGCCGGGATACGAACCCACAACCTTCTTGCTGCAAGGCAACAGTGCTAACCACTTTGCCACCGTGCAGCCCATTAGTAGAAATATTTATAGTTTATAATTAAATTTGTGGGGGGAAAAACACCCAGTAAAAAAAAAAAACATTTCTGCTCTGGACTGGAAGAAAAACCCTGAGTACAAAACTCACATCACGAGAATAGCTCATTAGTTTACAGTAGTATAGCTCTGCTAACATGCTAACAGCACATTGAGTTACTTACCCTTCCTTTCCGAGAGCTAACCGAAGCGAGCTTGCAATGTCTGGTGCTGAATCGCTAGCATGAACAAATCGCTCACTCACATCTCAAACGAACTGAATGACTTATTCACCCCTCCTCCTTCCCGGCTCACAGCTCAATTCTCCACTACAATACAATACATTATGATTATGTTTGTTGTTATTATTATTATCATCATCATATATTTATTATTTAATCAATATGCTGATATAGTTTTCAAAAGTATTTATTTATAAACAAACATATAACACACTTTATACTATACACAAAATAACACATCTACAAGAACTGAAGACCACTAAATAATTGTGATTTAATGAATAAATAATATATATCGGGTGTCGAATGACAAATAAAGGAACATTAGATATCAGACATCATTAATTTTCTTGTTCATCTCTCAGTCCACTCCACAGCCCGTAGCAAGCTGAGCTAGATTTTCACATGACGAATGAGTAAGAATGATCCGTCATGATCCATATATGAACGAATCGTGAGCGAACTGTAGTACTTGCTGCTCGCCACACACAGCCTGAGCGGTCTGGCTGTCACATGACAAAAGAACTGGGACCTGAAAACGGACGCAGCATCTGAGTGTGTCATGAACAAATCATTTCTGTTTCCTGTCTAGCTGCTGACTGAGCTCATGCAGCTGCTGACATGTGGCAAGAGAAGGTACTGTGTGACAATGAACGAATCACTCACTGAGAGGCCTCGTTACTCTCGGGTCATATAAAAGATTAGTTCATTTTGAACGAATCGTTCACGAACGATACATCGCTACTGTCAGGCCTACATTAGCCTACCGATATGTATGTTTTGGTATGCATGTCGGAGTTGAAGGAAAGAGAGGACGTATAAAAAAACAAATTACAATAAAACGCGAAATGAAAATGAACGCACTTGCATCGACACTGGGATACTTTTTAAGGTGACAACAATATGTTACTTCAGATACTCCGTGATTATGTCTCCATGTAGGAGAACGTTAAAAAGTTTGCCTGTTTTCCAACTTTTTTCCCTGGCGATCATGCGTTGCGCTGTTGCAACCCACAACACAGCAACAATTTACCATGATTGAGTAATAGATAAAGTAAATAATAGATTAGCTTACGCGGCAAGACCAAGAGTAAGTATGTCTGTAAACAGCACAATGCTTTCTGAGCAACCAGTAAGGAGGGCCAACATGGCGGCTGCCCAAGGTGATGATAACTACAATCTAAAGCACATAACATTTTAGCTGCTGAAGGAGGAGTATCCTTGAGCCGAGCTTCTGATCTCTTACCTTTTGCTCAACCAAGGACTTTGATCTCCAAAGACAGGATGCCTCAGAAAAACAGCTCCTGAGTATGGAGGCCAAATGACGATTTTCCGAGGTAAATCTGGAGATTAGCACTAGATATGAAAATAGGACAATGCTACCGATGACAGGGAAGGAACAAGGACCTGGCAGCCCTATATAAAATTGGTCCAGTCTCACTCAGAAGCCACAGAACAACACTATTCCATCACCAAGGTGGGGATTGTGAAGGACACCTAACTCAAACTATGACTAAAACTGGCCAGCTCTGAAACGAAGCTCTGAAAATACATCCACACCTGCTCCTAAGAAAAAACAAAAAACAGAAAAAGAGGCTCCAACTCAAAGCAAGTAATGTCTCTTTCACCTGAAATCTCTCTAAAAAATAGACAGCTCTTGACTCTGTAAAACCTCACAGTGCCCAGAATTGGTCAAGGACAGCAGGAGAAATTTAGCAACAAAAAAAGGAGAGTTAGAAATCCCCCAATGAATGGCGAGGCAACACGCACAAGCAGCCAAAAGCAAAGGGAAAAATACATGAGTGTGAATCGAACACAATAAAGTAAGAACCTCCCCAGCAAGATAACCTTGCTCTGCAAGATGGATTTTTGCGAGATTTTGAGTTTTCCAAACTCAGGAAAATCCATGTTATACCCCTCCAATCTAAACCGTCCGACCTCTAACCCATATTTAACCAGTGCTCCAACTAAAGTTAAAGTAGTCTCGTGTAGAAAGCAGTCCATGGAATAGCAATCCAGTGGTACGTAGTGAAAAAGGGAGTGTCACCAAGCAGAGAGAAAAGGGAGAAAAACTTGATTCCAGGTTCACTCTGAGATCTACAAAGACAGGCTGAACAAATATAATTTAACTCTGAAAGATACAAGGGAATCATTCTTTTCTGAAACCATTAACAGAAACATTAATAATGCAAAGACTTTATTCGCAACAGACTAACCAATTCTCCAGATACAGCAGCTACTGAACTACACTCCACCAAGGCCGCCAATGAATTTGCCAACTTTTTTACTAAAAAGATTCTGAAATTTAGAAGATCAGTCTGTATAACAGCACCAAAACCACCACCAGTGCCACCCCCATATAAAATAATGTAGACAAAATGTCTGAATTAAGAAAAGTAAACCAATCAGTCCTTGATTAAGTCATTAAACAACTAAGCTCCTTCTCTTGTTGCCTCGATATCCTACAAAGAGCTTTTCTAAAGAAAGTTTTCCCTGTCATTAAGTCTGATCTGATTCAAATAGTTAACAGATCCCTCTTGTCAGTTGTCTTCCCCCAGGCCTTCAAAACAGCAGTTATTAAATCCCTACTATTAATGAACTATAGAACTACAGGCCAATCTCTAATCTCCCATTCATCAAGCAAGATTACTGAAGAAATTGTGTTTCAACAAGTGAATAAATTCCTAACAATGACAACTGCTTCGATAATTTTCAGTCTGGTTTCCATGTTCACCACAGCAATGAAACCCCCTTCGTCAAAATTTTGTTTAATTTCAGTTTGCCGCTTTTTTAATCAAAACTTGTCTCAATCAAGAAAATGCATATTGGATGCCAAGGAGACAGGCCTCTTTTTAAGATTTCACAGGAAGATATTGTTCATGAGAAGTGCTTGGACTTCATCTTTTGCCGTTTTTCCACTAGTACCTACTCGGCCCAACTCAGCCAGATGAAAAGTCATGCTGGATCAACTTAATTATTTGCATTCATTTTTAGAATTAGTAAGTTCATGTTACTTAGAAATGTGCTTTATTGTGACCAAAGAAATACTTCACCTTAATTGTAATTCCATGTTAGATCAACTTAAATACTTGCGTTCATGTTGACAATTATTAAGTTCATGCTACTTAGAAATTTGTGTTATTATGACCAAAAAGCTACTTCTCCATACTCATTGCTTTGAATGAACGTAATTCTGACAGCAGTTGGCTTAACTTAAAAATTCTAGTGGAAAACGTTAACATAGCTTTTTTTGCTGCCCCAGTGTTTTATTTTTTAGAGTGCAAGGTCTGTACCATATTTACCATTTATCTCTTTAGCATTAGTGTTGTTTAGATTTTATTCACCTAGGATGTGATGTACAATAGTCCCCTTCCTCCTTTTGGTGCATCCCCGGTCCCTTCACACCGAGACCACAGTTTCTAGGCGGACTAGAGTTCGTTTGTTTGGTCCAAATCAGAGTTCGATTGCCCATTCATATCTTCCTAAAAGAACCAGACTTTTCAGGCAAACGAACCAGAGTTTGTTTCAAGCGGACTAAGCAGGGCTGCTGTGAATGCACCCTATAATGCAACACACAGAAAACTTCTGTAAACAACACATGTGCTGTGATTATGTCCGGTATATGACGCACTGAAGGGGGAGTGTCAGAAAGGGTAGGCAGGTCTTCATAAGACAAAGGTCAATATCAAGGTGTCAACTAAGGAAGTAATGAAAAGGCAAAAACATTTTTGAGGTGGATTTTGATAAAAACAGGATTTTCAAACAGACTTAAGGTAACAATTTTGAGTGTGCTATAGAATGGGATACGCCTGAAAGAAGCATAATACCCCCCTTTTAAACACCACTTCAGCCAGAGTTATGAAATCAGGGAACATATTTTTAATTGAAGAGATCAGGAGATTTTGCTTTGGTAGAAGGAAATCCCGCAGCACGGACTGCTTCTACACTGCTTCTGCATTGGTGTTTGGCATGACGCATGTTCTCTGCCAGAGTGTCTTTAACCAGCCACAGTGATTACAGATGCACTCTATACCTTCTGTAACTCTTCAAGCTAGGGCTGGACGATATAAAAAAAGAGCATATTGATACAGGTATAGTCATATTGATCGATATTGATAATTATCAATAAATATCACATAATGTAAAAAATATATTTTAAGTGCCTCCTCGGTCATTTTGGGTTACTAACAGATTACTAACATATATATATATATATATATATATATATATATATATATATATATATATAGTAATTTAAATTAAAGGGTTACATTGATATTTTTTTATCTTTTAAAAATTGTATAATATTATAATATTAATGGCTGAAGCGTTTTGTTTAGTTTGTCAATAAAGCTTATTCTAATTCAGTTCAGCTCTGGTTCAGCTTTTGGCTAAAGCTAACCTAATACTCACCAGAGTATAGATGGAGCCCAGAACACGGCAGCCCAGTCAGTCACTGAGAGCTGAAGCCGGCTGGACTATCCAACCCCTATGGGTTTTTTTAAAGCGATTTTGCTTCTGAGGACCCGGAGCAGAAGCGAGGGGACATTTTAAAAGCAATAGTTGTTGTTATGAGCACGAGCCACAGGTGTTGTTAGCAGCACGACGCGACCTGGGTAAGTTTTCTGTGACTCTCTGTAAGAGATTCGTAGAGAGCTGGGAGAGGAGAGTCCTGCTTAAAACGGCTGATTGTAGTATTATATTTTATTTATTATCGCTACGTTTAGTGTTTTAGTGTGTGCAGGATCGGTTCAAAACGGGACGCAACCTTTAAATGAGCCTCTGAAACATTTATTGGGAACAACTTCATTCACTGCTCCCTTTCTGTGACATCTGACTGTGGCGAAGGTGCGGCGATGGTTCGCTTAGGGACTATTAAAAAATTCTGTTTCAGCTCAAATCATTTAATCCTTTTGTCGTGTGAAAGGAGAGAGGGTGGCTGACGGAGCTGCGTGGGTCATTGTTAATGATTCGTTTGGAGCAAGTAATGATTGTTGTATTAAGACACCTGATAGGCTATGAAAAAAAAATGAGGGGAAACTTTTGTTTTCTATCTAACTTTTCTATCGACCCCTTTTTTTTCTATCGCACCACACGTCTATCGATCGATATATACTGCTATCGAATTATCATCCAGCCCTACTTCAACCTGCTGTCTGCTCCCAGGTAGAGATATGTATTTAGTAAAATACCCAGGTCTGATATGATTCTCAAATACTTTTAAGGGAGTATTCTATGTATGATTTACTTATGTGTACTCCTTGTGAAAAGTTGAACATGTCTGCACCAAGTGTCAGGGATATGAATGTAATCTGTCAAAATGACTACTGCATTATTTGATTAATTTCCCTTACAGCAAAAACTATCCTCTAGCATATTTATCTCTGGACCTGGCTGTCATTGAGCTATCTGCATTAGCATTTTTGAGCTAACAGGTCTTCGACAGCTTTACCAACGCTTATAACTAGGTATGCCCATTTCTCACATTTTGATATGTTCCCTACATGCTTTCTGACTGAAAACAGAACTGACGCTGAATAACTTTCTTCTGACCATTTTCCAGATTTGTAGATTGAAGGATCAATGGAAGTCCTATCAGCAGATTCTCCCACTTGAAGTTTTGGATCTGTTGGCTGCTGAGCTCAGGTGGCCGTCAAGGTAGGCTGTTGATCCATCCTCTCTCCATATTCAGAGCAATGACTGAACAGAGTTCTCTGTGATTTACAAAGCTTTGGATGTTGTTTCAAAACCAAATTCTACCTGAAACTTCTCCATCACTTCCTGTTCATGATGCTGTGATCATTGGTCTTCATTATGATGCACTTCTTATTTTTTGTGATGCTGTTTGTTCTCTAATGTTCTCCAACAACATTTTTTATGCCATCAAAACACAACTGTAGGTGGTTTTAGTTAGATTTGACTGTACGCAGGTTGACTTCTGATGGTGATGATTATCTTCACCACTTCCATAACCATGTAAGGTTTTGATCAGAGCTTTTTCACAAGTCTGGGAGAAGCAGTTTATCAGTAGACTTATGCTTTGTTGGCTGCATAGAAGGACGTTAGCTGCCACACCACAACTATTGCAAACAGCTTGACTTTTTCAGTCTATTTGGTGAAAAGTGGAGTCGCACTTTGTCATCACTTTGTCATAACCCTTGATGAGGTAAGACTGTCTCTGTACCTTTTGGTACAGAGACAGAAATTTGGTAAAACATCATCAAAGTCATTTTACGCACTTCTGTGCACAAGTAATTTGTAAATGATCAGTTGCACTGCTTACCAATTGCATTTTTCCAAAATGTCTGATATTTATTGCAATAAAACAGCATTATTAACACATTCCTGGAATTTTCAAGTTTTGCGTGAAGAATTGCAGGAAAGGTAATAGAAGACACAGCTGAAACAAAATGCCTTGAACTCTCTTGTAATTAAGTTGGAATGGAATTGAGTTGGAATGGAATTGAGTTGTTGATCAGAAATCAGGTGGTTGAATTGAGTTGCACTGGATGAGCTGAGTTGGTTCTGCTGGGTTGGGTTCAACTAAACTGAGCTGAGTTGGTTAATTTGTTTGTGTGTAGAGTTAACCAGACGTCTCTGGTCCAAAGAGAATCAGTGGACTTCAAAACCAAAGCCTGCTGATTAGGCTTGGATTAAAAAGTCATCTACGGAAATTCACCGACTTATGTTTTATCTAAAATCAGGAGTTTGGTCTGATTGGATGGCACTGGTAGCCATGGTGACGTCAGCAGGGTTTTACCCAGATTTCAATTATGTTTCCATTCAGCTTGACATTTTTTCTGGTAAGTCGGTCAGTTCAATACTGAGCGTCTTATGGACCTTTTTACTGTTAAAAGATACGCTTGCTGACAAAGTTTTATTTGGTCCACCTTTCTACTATAGCTGTAAGACAAGCTATTAACTTTCTTAAAAAGCAGAGTTTAGTGATGGATGGGAGTCCACTCTATTTTTGTATCATAAAAAAAAAAAAAGTGGTGTTGTGGAACATTGCACATACTGTAGACATTCTGCTTGTGTTCAAGTAAAAAACAGCTTGAGTCCTACAGTATATGAGCGTACTGAACCAACAGGTCAGTACAAAAAAATCAGAATACTAAAAAATGCACTGTTACACCCAAGTCATCTACATTCGCTTTTGTGAAATGCTTAGCAAATTCTGAAACATGTACTCCCGTAGAAATATAAAAACTTGATTTACCATTATAGGATCTGCTTCCCATTTGTCCAGTTGGAATCAATTTCCTGTTTCACTTTTGGTATAATATCAGTTGTTTAAAGAAGGCAGAGCCGCCAGCTGAATGACAGCGTGGCCATTAACTTATGCTTCCCCACTCAAGGACTCCCCTTCAACTGTTGACTTGAATTAGCCTCCTGCTGCCTTTATTAGCAACAGCGGTGGAATCAGAGAAGGCTGTCTGTGTGGATCGTCAAGAAAGGAGGAGGGGGGCAACCGCTAAGTGCTTCACTTCTGATCTCTGATGGGGGTCATGGGGTCGCCGCTCAGCCTCACCCTGATGACTTGTGACACCGCATGAGCAACCAAAACCACACACACATACACAGGCACAAATACAAAGGATTTCATTTCATGAACACACAAAACCACAACCATGAGGGTGTTCTGAACTGATACAATCAGCCCAAATCTATCTACACGTCCTATCCTGCAGTGCTCACTGTGTGTGATCAGGCTCCACGCTCTCCCTCTACAAAATATGAAGAGGAGGGCTATTTTAGGTAGTTGTTAGAAGCAATTAATGGGTCAACATGAGACTTATGGTTGGTGTTTACGGGAAGTTTCCTCTCTAATCAGATCACCAGATTAGCAGTAATTTGAGGCTCTGGGTGAGACCGGTCTCGTTTTACTCACTAGTTATGCCTGATCAAACCAGGATGAAGCAGTGTAATTAAGAATGAAATGTAGCCATGTACTGTATGATACATGTCTTCACCAACACTCCAACCCAGAAAGATTAATGCTCAATAGCAAAATAAAGTTGAAAACAAAAAACTACATCAGGGATTTCTTCTTGAAGAATGTATTAAACATTGTATTGTAATAACTTTTCTTGTAAAGTGCCTTGAGATGACATCTGTTGTGAAATGGCGCTATATAAATGAACTGAATTGAATTGAATATCACTTCTCTCACCAGTAATTACAACTGAGTTTAAATAATTGTTTTATGAAATATAAATACTACAGCATCAACTTTTGAGTTTATTTAAAAATTCTAGCTCTGTTAATTTTACTGTAAGGAATGTCTGGGATTTTCTTCTGGACTTCTAGTTGCTGTGACCTGTTGGATGGATGGATGGATGGATGGATGGGTGGGTGGATGTATGGATGGATGGGTGGATGGGTGGATGGGTGGATGGATGGATGGATGGATGGATGGAGGAGTGGATGGATGGATGGGTTGGTGGATGGGTGGATGGATGGGTGGATGGGTGGATGGGTAGATGGATGGATGAACGAATGGTTGGATGGATTGGTGGGTGGGTGGATGGATGGATGGATGGATGAACGAATGGTTGGATGGTTGGATGGATGGTGGATGGGTGGATGGATGGATGAACGAATGGTTGGATGGATTGGTGGGTGGATGGATGGATGGATGGATGAACGAATGGTTGGATGGATTGGTGGGTGGATGGATGGATGGATGGATGGATGAACGAATGGTTGGATGGATGGGTGAATGTTTGGAGCCTCAGCAGCTAAGAACAAAGGGTCAACATTAGAAATGTTGCTGTGTAAGACCAAGCAACGCTCCATAAACCTTTTATTTGGTTGCTATAACTGCTAGAAAGCATTTCCTACAGTGGTGGAGGAATATTAGCCCTCTCTTTAAAGTTTTTTTAATTCAGCCACGCTGGAGGAATGACTATTTTTAGGGTCATTCTACATCATTTCTAATTGCTTTATGTCCAGAGCTTTGAATAGATGTGTTTCAAAACTAGATGTCATACTGGCTGCTTTGCTTTGAATCACTGTCACCAGACAACCCTTGATCAGATATTCAGGTCATACAGCTTACAGTCACTGGTCAGCTCCTCTTTCCTTTCCTAACATATCTGGAAAATTTTCTTTTTTCTTTCAGTGAAACAATCTTTAGTTTTTAAAAGATGTTATCACACCTGCTGACAGTTTCGATTGTGTACTTCAGTCTTCATTAGAGCGTCATCCGACTTGCTGCTGCCGTGTCATTTATCAGCTGATTCATCTGGGAGCTCTGTCAGCGCAAACCCAAAGGTTTGTCTTACTAAAAGAACTCCTCCACCGTCAGAGAAATTACTGATTACTGAGGTCATCAGCAAGAAGCCCTGTCCTATTGGTTGAAGTGTTGTTAGATAATGGAGCATTTTTCTATATGTCCTTTATCTCCCTTAAACAGACCTTCTGCATCAAACAACGCTCAGCAACCTCTGCACCTGTAAGAGGCGAAGGATTTCTTTTCAGCATCCCCACACCTCTCCCTTACTGTGTCCTCACAAATTGTTTATTCACAAAACACTTTGACTGCCAAAGTTTTGCTAGATGATATATCTTCTGGCAATCATAATGTTTTTTTCACATTTCCAGTCATCCCTCCAAATGTCTCGCACAAAATCAATGCATGTATCTATAAAAACTCAGTTTTCTAAGTCAACTGTTTGGATTATCTCATGGGAATAAAGAAACTAATAAAAACTATAAAATCTATTTTAAGCATAACGTCCCATTCAGTTTTCAATAAATCTACTCAAAATTAATTTTGTATACTTGTAAGATATTTTTGCCAATAAGCACAATAAGGGGATTAAATTCTTTGTGTTATGAACTTGGTCAGTACACAGCATAATTAATCATTTCAATTATTCAAATATTTCTTATGTGATATTCAGCCACATGTGTTACACATCCTCATGTCTAGATCTATCTAAGGGATTTTTTGACACCACAGCATATGTGGCAAGTAAGAAAACGGCACTTTGATCATTTGGTGTCTTCTTGCTTCTCCCCCCACTCTGAGAGATGTACGGAATGGAAGCTCCAGTCTGCGCTCCCCTGCCCTCCCTGCCTCTGCCCAGACTGTCTCCTGTGTGTTTATCTTCTCATCAGGGCTCTTCATTGGTAAATAAGAATGTCCCGTTGAGCCAGCCCACTCCCCCCCAGCCCCCACCATATTCGCGCTCGATCATCCCTTGCACTCTGACATCTTTTCTTTCCATCTGTCCATCATCTGTGCACGTGTAGTCTAACTGCTGATATGTGTGTCTGTGAGTGTAACCATAGCGGCCAGTGTTTAGGCTATTAAAGCCGTCTATTTACAATCTGGAGTTTCGTATTGATTATGTCTGCCTTCTCTCATTACATTTACATGAGGAAAATAAATAACACATGTCACTGAATCGCTCTGACTCAATATCTACCTCAATGCACGCACACACACACACACACACACACACACACAGCCCCTCACAAACACATCCTACAACCTAAAAGATGCTGGGACAACTGAGCAGCCGTTTCCTCATGCTTTTATCAGCCACAAAACTTCACAAACACTCAGGTTCCCACGCTCCCTCCAGCCACCTTCACTGGGCCTTTTCTCCTCTCCACAAGCTTGGTGTAGAAGCTTCAGACCCGATGGTGTGTCATACTTTCTATTCCTCCTGCCCTGACCTCTGTGCCCCCCTTTCTTGCTGGCTGAGCAGTAACTGATTAGTGAAATCACATTCGGCTCTTATTACTGGAAAGCACCTGTAGAACCCTGACTGAAGCATCTTCAGCAACAAAGCTGGTGAAAATATATTTTAAAACTTGTTTTCATCATCCACTGGAAGAGCGCAGTGACAGCACAAACTCATCTCGTTAGGAGACACTTTATTGGAAAATTACTGAAAGTTAGCGTTAGATAACGTGGGGGTGGGTGGGTGGGCCTGGCGGAGTTCTGTGCTCTCTGAGTGCTTTTCTAGTTCAAGACATGTTTTTTTCAACATTTGCCTTGAAATCGTCAGGACAAAACCAACACAACAGTTTTGTGCCTAGTTAGAATCAAAAAAATACTTTTCCAAATCTTATATTCATCTTCCTCTTGCCCACTAAAGCCAACGTGTCGCTATCAATTTAGTGATGCCAAGCCCACGAGTAGTAGCTCTGTTTACTTCTTTGATGGCCAGCTCGATTTCCGTTTAGTTAAAAGCTGCATTATATGCATTTTTGGGCATGTGCATGAAGCACAAAATATCAACTCAAAACTAGCATATTCTTCAGCGCATCTTTTACACACGTCTGACTCACTTTTGCGCTTCCTGCCATAGTGCCCCCCGGAGGCACTTCGGAAGTAAAACTATAAATTAGTCGCATTGTTGTATGGGACGCAGGACCCAAAACATGCAAAAAAGTAGCAGCTTATTGTCTGAATATTAGGGTAAATACTTCACAAAGTTGGGATCAGCAATCCAAAGTGGACAAATTATTCAGTAAAGAGTCTTAAAATATAAAAGATAAACATTAAGGGTTCTGACAGTCATATTTTGGTGTTTGGGAACTGAAGAGTTTAGAACCATTCCAATCATGGATGTTTTTTTCATTATTCAGTCCAATCTTTTGTTGAATTGCAGGGTTTACATATAATAAAAATAGACTTTAAACATTAGCTCTCTGGATCATCAGGAATATCTCTGATCACCCTGTGTTTAACTAGAGATTGCTCTATAAAATGCACACTAAATGTTTTTTTTCTTCCCCAAAAGCTGTTATGACCTTTAACAATGTACTTTGAAATATTTCAGACATGCATTTTTATTAGTTACTTTTATTGCTATTTATTACACAGCGCTTTTATCTTTGTTTTAGCATCTAGGCGTTATTGCGATCTGTATGTGTTTTTGTAAGCTTGTGTGTTTTGTATGTTGACGATATACTATGGGCATCATGCAACTGCATTTCAATGTGTTTTTTTATTGCAAATGGCAAATTAACTTATTTCAAAATAGGACATGTTATTACTTGGGTTAATTTAACGATTTTTGTTTCCTTTTACTAGATTTGCTTTAATCGATACAGTGTTGGACCGACTACTTTTTTGTTAAAGATGTTTTGTCATATCAATGTTACCGTGAACAAGGACTTTTTCAGGTGGCAGCAGCTGGGATAGAAGATAAGCACGTTTCAAACAGAGAGATAAAGTGAGCCGCTGTGGGAGTGTGAAAAACAAACTTTCCAGTGCAGACATTTCATTTCATTTCATTTATTAAGATCCCCATTAGCGCCTGAAATCTAAGTTGCTATTCTTCCTGGGTTCTCCTCTTCCTTGCATCACAAATTTACATGAATCATTATTTTCTTACATTATTCACACATACACACACGCACACACACCCACACAAACTGGACATAATCTACAATAGCCCAATACAATTAAATAAATAAATAAACAAACAAAACTGGTATACATTTGTACATGTAATCCATAAATAGCTCCCTTATGCAAACTATAAGGCATTTTCATTTTACCATACCATTCCAGTATCATGACTCTTGTGTAAACAGAAACAACTTTAATTTCTTTTGGAAACATTTTCTATTATTTTCCAACAAAAGGAATCCTGGCAATCCATTCCATGCAACCATGGCCCGATAAAAAACTGCTCTCTGAAATTGATTAGTTCTGACTGCAGGCAGAACACATCGCTTTCCAGTTGTTTGTCTTGTACAATAGTTATGTTGATCAGCAAAAAATGACAATTTTCTATAAATTATTTCAGGAATTTTTGTTTCAATGATATTATGAATAAATGAAAATAAAAGATATTTAAATCTATATTTTACCATTAACCATGGCAAATTGCTGTGCATTGTGATTATATTAGTTGTGTATGTACAACCCAAAACAATACGTGCTACTTTATTCTGTGCAACTTGCAATTTGTATAAACTATTTTCACTGGTATTTGACCAAACAACTGAAGCGTATTCTAGGTGAGATAATACCAATAATTGGGCTAATCGTTTGATCAGCCATTTGGGAATGAATTTCTTACAGTATCTGATTATTCCCATACTACGACCCATGTTTTGCAATATTTTATTGATTTGACTATTCCAAGAGTCTATGCTATCCACAATTACACCCAATAAATTGATTTATTTTACTTGTTGAATCACATTTCCTCCTATATCTACGTGCAACGTTAATGATGGCTTAAGAAAATATTTTGACCCAAATATCATACATTTTGTTTTACCTGCAATAATAAGTAATCTATTGTATGACCCGGTCTAACTCCCTATTTAACATAATTTCCATCTGATCTACATCTTTTGCTGATAAACACAATGTTGTATCATCAGAATCAGAATCAGCTTTAATGATTTTCAATGTTTCCTTTATTAGTAAAATAAAGGAAAACAAAATAGAGCATGTCCCACCTACTACTTAAACCCAGAGTTATGACAATCATTGAAATTGGAGTACTCAGAAAATCCAGTCCAGCTGTTTTTAAGTATTTCAAAACAAAACAAAAAATCCTTGAAAATAAAGCTTTATGGCATTTTTTTGATCTGATGAAAATAAAAAAATGCTCTGTGGGTAAAGCCACAAGTATTATTCAATAATTTATTTTTTTAAAGTTACAGCAATTGTAGAAAAGTTAACGGAGAACTCACAAAGCCGTACCGTAAATTCATATTAATATTTAAGTTAACCATTCATCATGTGATATTCTTGCTTACTTTTATTAAATTAAATTCCATTTGTTTATTTATCGCCAAATCTCAACAGATGTCATCTCAAGGCACTTTACAAGAAAATTGAAAGTAGGAGATAAAAAATGCTTCACATTGCTACATGAAAGGTGCACTTCCAATAACTATGGGCCTATAACCCTACCACTGGCCTTTTTTATATGAAATGTTAAAATAGATTTAAGTGAAATCATATTTGGAGACTGTTAAATGTATTACTGAAGGAACCTGATGAAAGGAATTTGTGGCTCTAAAGCAGCACCACCAGGTCCAGTGTACCGTCTCCACAGGCAGGTTGCTCCACATGTTTAGGAGAGCTTTAGCTTCTCGCTGCTTCAGTGGGGGTCTTCCAGGACTCACTCAATCTACTATAAGTAAATGTAAGTCGATATGCCTGCATCGGAGTGTTTGCTGCAGAGAGAACGCTGGACAACAGACGCCTCCCTGACTGCTTTGCATGTTATAGCAATCTAAACATCTATAGTGCCTTTTGAGTCTAGTGTTTATATTTGAGCTGGAGTGTGCATATCTGCGCTCTGCCTTTCCCAGAGCGGGGACCAACAAGTGTGTCTGTGTATGCTGGGGTTATCCTCTCCAGAGCACCTCTCCACAACAATCACAGGGAGGATGAGATGAAAGAGGGCGACGCATGGAGACGCGGCGTGTTTACAGCAGCGAGGCTTGAATAAAAGGCCGCGGCGGTCAGTGGCTGTAACTCTAGCTGCTTGTGTGGATGTGTACGGAGGACAGTGGTGCTCTCTGAAAGCTGGACTTGTTACTGGCTTTGTTATTCCACAGTCGCACCACAGGTTCTGACCAGCAACCAAATAAACTGTCTACAGTTTTGGGAGGTCCTTAAAGAAATAGCTCTGCAGGTTTCGACATAATACAGCAGCTCATGTTTCCTCAGATACTTTTCAGTGTGATGGCCCATTAGACTTCTGCTGATGTATTCAAACAATTCATGTTAGAAGTCTGCAGTAATGAAACTCTGCATGGCATGGGATCCATTTTTATTTACATTTTACTGAAGCAACTTATTTTTATGTGAGCAACGTATTAACAGCATTCCTTGAATGAGGGGGTCTGTGGTCCTTATTCATAATTTCATGCCTATTAATACAATATGTTTCATCTATTTTACTCAAGCTGGTAAAAATAAGTTAATTTAATTTAATTAATTCAATTTAGTGGTTGTGTGAGCACTATATTAGTAATAGTTACCTTAACTGTAGAAAGAGGAAAAGTAAATCAATCTAAAATAAAATTGGTGGAAGTAAATGACTGGACAAACTTTTCTTATGATTGTATTAGCCGATATTAGCGTATTCCTGTTTGCAGTTTTGTCCGTATAAATCAGTTAGATCAGCGGAGACTGGTTTGTCCTCTCTAGCTTTGTCAACAAAAAAGTCAGCTTTTAGATGCAGCTGCTCAACCGTTCTAACATGTTCTGCTCCTGGGCTTTCTAGGTCTTGTAGTTGTTTGGAAACGATCATGCAGACTTCTTAAAAGCTTATATCTGAATAGCTTATAGGCTTAGAATACTGTGAGAATTTATTTACTTTTCAAGAAGATCACAGCTATTTTACCACAGGTACGGAATGAAAATAACGTCATACTGTACATCTTCACTGTAAAAAAAAGCCAAACTAACCCTTTAACATAATTATAGGCATGTATTAGGTTTTAGGGACTTCTCTGAGCTAAGTGTCTCTCAATCACTTTGCTTTGAGTTTTGTATTTTACAGTCCATCTATACCAGAGGTAGCCATAGAACTGGCTTTATGTATTAAACTATGACCAAATTTTGTAAAACTATTTTTTGTTTATATTGCTCTCTCTGTAGCTTAAGTTCCATTTAATAATATGCTTGTGTAACCAGACTTTGCATACATCGTTCTCTGCCTCTTTATTGCTGTGTTCTTTCAGTTATAAGGCTGATGGAAGGAAATTATACCAAACTTCCATTTGTTGGAACAAAGTGGAAACCAGAGGTTACTATTATTATTTTTTAAACCATCACAAAAGGCTCCGAATGCTGTGGATTAGATGATAAACGAGGTGTTACTCTTTTTATGGTAACACAGTTTTTAGAATAATTGTTAGCCACAAGGGACTGCATGTCTTTTGGTAAAATTAAGAAACAACTGGAGCTGCATTACATGATCTGATAACCCAACTAAAAACGGACAAATATTAGCTTTTGATACTCTGAAAGTAAAATCATAATATTCTGTGAGATAATTATATTTGATTTATAGGTAGCACTAAATTTAGCAGCTATATATTCACCAGCACTATGCCCATTTGATAAAAAACCTTAATGTATCATTCAAGTCATCTACTGGCTCTCTGGATTTTAGCTGACATTCTGATTAAATGATGACCTAGAAAAGCACTCAGAGAGCGCAGACCTCTGCAGGGCCACTCGTCTTTTTTGACTTATCTTGTTAACAGACAGACAGACAAATGGGCATGAAACCATATACCTTCTGGTGGAGGCCGATAATTAGCAAACTGCGACTATAACCGTGATAATCTAAATACTATTATCAAATATTTAAAATACTTGTATTTAATATTCAACAGAGTGACTCTAACAACGCTGTTTACTGATTTTTTACACAAATGTTTACAAAGTTTTACAGATCTGTTTTACAGATCAGGTGTTCTGATCTGTTCAGCCTCCTGCCCTATGGAAAGAGGAACAGGAACCTCCGCTCCCGCATGAGTAGACTCACCATCAGCTTCACCGCCGAAAGAAAAAACACTTTAGACTTTAACCGATAGAAAATGACCACCTCTTCACTATGAGAATCATTCACAACTGCTGTTATTATTATATTATTATTTGTATAATTATTACTAATATCAGAATTATTATTATTATTATTATTATTATTATTATTATTATTATTATTATTATTGACTCTGCACAAACAAAAAAATTACCTGCACTTTATCTAATTTTTTATTTTTGGGATACGTCTTGTCTGTCTGATTTTGATTCCTTCTTCTATCCTTTCCTTACTCCTTCTCCTCATTCTTATCATATGTGTTTTAGTTCATTAAACTTAAACAAATGACAACTACTTTTTATTGTTAATATGTGGTTAATATTGTATTAAATTTTTATCTACATGACTAAATAAAATCTAAATTTCTAGCATTTCTGCGTAAGTTTTTTATGGTATCGGAACCTTATCCTTCCTATTTGTAGGCAAAACATGCAGACTCCATTCATCCAAAACTGAAATATCTGATTTTATTTCATGTTTAGAGTTCCTTCAGAGGCAGACTAAAAATATATTAGTTTATGGTAATTATCTTTTCAAGTTTCAGATACTACATTTTAAGAATGGTCACCGTTACATTTCTCTGTTATCCTTTCCGAAATAGTCTCATTCAAGAGGGTGACTTTCACCTCTCAATCACAAAATATAATAAACAGACAATAGCTAAAACAAGATGTAGTGGAGTTAATAATCTGGGATTAAAGCACTTTGAACATTTGAGCCTTTTATAAAGTATGTCATCCTGTACCTCTGAATTCCAAAGAGGAAAAAAACGCTGAAAACCTTCCAACCTGCAGTGAGTAGTGATGGAGATGACCTGGTGTTTCCTCTGTGGCCAACAGGGAGCAGTAGAGACCTGGTAAAATCACGTTAAATTCTCCCCTCACCTTGGCCTTTTCAGACTTTGACCCTGCACTGTCTCACACAGTGTGTGTGTGTGTGTGTGTGTGTGCGTGTGTGTGTGTGCCTGTTGTTTTCCCTTTCAGCCATTTAGGGTGGCTGTGTGGCCGCCACAGACATTCCTTCAAATGTCTAATCAGAACACAGATCCGTATAAAACGAAGGATCCTAGCTAGCTCTGCTTCACATAATACTCACTGTTTTGAACGATATATCCTGGGGGAATTAATCAGATCAAGAGAGAATATTATTGTATATTATGGTGGCTCAGCATGTCAACGTTTGACAGATACTTTCCTCTTTTGACAGTTTAACTTTAGATAATTTCCCCCTTTGGAATTATCCTTTGAGAAAAGAGAAGAAAGAAATTTGAAATACAAAAACCTCTCTGGGAGATTCATTTAAACTAGTAACTGTTTTGTTTAAACAGTTTTGCTTTTCCTTGCATTTTGACTACACATGAAAAAAAAAATCGGATTTATATATTTAAATCTATCTCAGGAAGATTATGCAGGATTTTATTTCGGTGTGTTTTGCTTAAAAAAACTAAAGGTGCTCGTAGTTACTGTTATTTCATCACTTTTTTATATAGTATTTTTTATATAGTTGTATAATGTTTTCATAGTGAACCATAGTAGGTTAACTAGTCATTTTGACTGTCCACAGATTCAACTAATCATTGCAGTCACACTTTAAGTGACTCTTCCTGATAAATGGAAAGGATTTAAAAGTTGAACAGTTACAGGTGATGGCAAAAGATAACTCAACTTATTAAAACATCAAGTATATTATCTCACACCTAGATATATCCACAAAATGTCTCTATGCTACTTTTACACAGTAGGTTGAAAAAGCGCATAAAATACAACATTCTGATACTTTTCTATATTTTTTATGACAGTATGAACAGCAAAAATCAGACTTTTTCCAAATCTGACCCAGATCATTTTCATTTGTGGCACTAAATCCAAGAAGTATCTGATGCTTTTGAAAGCACCTGGCATCAGAACAGTCATGTCATATTAAGTACATCCTCTGTGTCACTGACACGAAACAAACAGGAGCCAAACACTTGAACAAACATGGCAGATACCGAAGATGGAGCCAGTCGATGGACAGAAAGGGAGGTTTTGGACTGGATTCGTAAAAATATTGTCATTTCTGGCTGTGCAGGAATAGATAGAATCCTCCACAAACACTACAGGAGTGTGTTTGCTGTTGCATTTCAGTAATAGTGTGAACAACCACACACACAAAAATTGGAGTCATTGAACATTAAGACCTGCTGTGTGAACGCAGCCAAAGTCCGCAAAAAAGTCAACAAATCTCCTCTCAGTATGTCACTGCCCTGTAAGCAGGGTTAAAGGTCAGGTCTTCAGTGCATCCTCATCCTAACTGACTTGGTTCCACTTTATAATATTAACTGATATTTGACTTTAAATACCAAAGATATTCACATGGCACTGAATCCAGTTTATTTTCACTTCTACAGAAGCAGCTCAGAACCATAAATCATTGATGAATCCAGTGCTGGCAAATTTAGGTTTAAGGTAACCTTTTTTTTTGACTCACTGTAAGTAATGTTTAAGGTCTGTATGGGTTCCGCATCTGATAGAAACCAGATATATGAAGCTAAAAATTAGGCTGATGGCGAGGAGGCATTTCAACCTGACTGACCTAGGGACGGTCAGTAATTACAAAATGGGTTTGATTGCTGTAACACCAATAGAAAATGTTCAATAGATTATTAAGAAGAGTATAAATAATGCAGGGACGCTGAAACTTTTTCTGATATTGAGATTTATTTAAATTGTTTTGCTATTCTTTTAGGGATGCCTAATTTCACAAATGTCTTGGTTAAATCAAAAAAATACATTTTATAGAATTATCTTAGGCATGTGAGTGAATGAATGAATGAATGAATGAATGAATGAATGGATTTTATATGGGAGAACTTTCATTAAATCTGATCTTATCTGTTCTAGATGTCAAAAAGACATTTTGTTTTACATTTTCTCAAAATAAAACTCGTCCTTTTACAAAGCACTCAATCATCTTTATTAAAAGCTAAGAACTGTGTAAATTCTTGCATACATAATTTAAATGCAAAATCTACTGTTATAATATATATATTAACCCTCCTCTGTGATGGTCAAAAAAGTGGCAGAATGCATCACTTTGCAGTGGTAATTCCTATGATCATCTCTGCTGTTCCTACTGTAAAGTGATTTCCTATTTTTTTGATCACACTTTAGCATCAAATTAATGTTAGGCAATCATAATTTGAGCAAATACAAAACGCAATTTTAAAATATTTGTTTCATTTAAGAACGGGAAAAGCAATTCAAGCCAACCTTGCCTTATGGGTAAAAGGAATTTTCCCTAAATCGAATGGCTGGTTGATTTACCCTTGCGACTAAGCTTTCACAATACCTGATCATGAGATCTGTAAATCGATGTAGAGGAATTTTGATCCCCTCTTTATTGGAGAAGTGTTTTCATTTAGCCACACTGGAGGATTTTTGAGTACAAACTGCTTGTGTAAGTCCACACCACATTATCTAGATCAAATTTAAAACCAGATTTTCACTTGGGAGTTCCAAAATGAAATGTGTTTAAAAGGGGTCTATTATGTAAAATTGACTTTTTGAAGCTTAACATCCTCATAACATGTTATTCCCTCATTAAAGATATACCTGAAGTTTTGCTTTCATCATTCATCATTGGGGGTGCTGTTTGTTTTGCCTGCTCCTTCGTGTCCCCTCCTTTTTACCTTATCAGACTTTATTTTATAAACGCTTTTCAAACCACTGCTTCTCAAAGTGCTTTACAGATTAAAATGACCCCCCCCTTCCCAAACCCATAATAAAACCATTATCGCAGCTACACCCCCCTCCCAACCCAACCAACCCATCTGTCATACACACACATATACTTAAAAAGCAACAGTAAACAGAAGCAAGAGCAGGCTGAGTACAGATGATCCATCATCGAGCCATCTACATCGGTACCAGCAGATCAACAGCAGCAGCCAAGGCACCGACCCAGGGCGCTGCAACAGTTAGCAGTGTTTCCCTTCCACAGGTGTTGACGTGGTGCTGCACCACAGCTTAAATTCCAGCACCATCTACGGTACATCCCAACCCTCTAAACTACGCAGAAAAGCTGCCGACATGTGATTTCTGTGCTAAATGTGCACCTGAGTTGTTTATGCCTCACAACACGATGCAGCAGCGTGGTGAAGCCAATCGCTGTAGAAAAGCAGAGAATAACGAGTCTACTGAACGTGACATTGGCGCCCCCGTACTGCCATCTGCCTCAGCTCTGCCACCCTGTCTGTCCTCTGTTCCTCGTTCGCTGCAGTTGGGACTAAGGCCCTTTCCACACGTAGGCGGGTATCTCACAAAACGGAGATATTTTTCTACGGTTTGGCCTGTTATCCACACGTAGCCGGAGGTTTTCGGCACCAAAAACAAAGATTTTAAAAAACTCCGGCTGAAGTGGAGATTTGAGTTTTCTCCGTTTTCAGTATCTACGTGTGAACGGTTGAAAACAGAGTTTTAGGAGCCGTAATGTCACTATCCGCAACAAAAAATGCACCAACACCACATGTGGGACCTGTGTTTACTGTCGAAAACAGCATTTATTTCCTCAGTGCTGTGTTTGGTATCATCCATTGTTAAAGCGCGTGTTGTTTGTTTGCTTTTATAAGCTTAATGACTGCTGCGTGCTGAAGATAGAGGATATAAAGTTTCTCTTGGCGGATAGGACTGGGGAGAACTACTGCGCCCTACAGGTTTGCCACGTCTATGAATGTGCGGAAAAACGCATTTATCCGGTTGCGTGTGGATGGAGATTTTTTTTTCAAGGAGCAGAGGAAAATCTTCGTTTAAAATCAAACAAACCCGGCTACGTGTGGACATGGCCTAAGACGTAAACTGTGTTTGTGTGTCAGCGGACCTGCCAGCTTTTGGTAAATGTGAACTGTTACTCATAATGTTACTTTCACTGTTGAAACATTCGAGCCGAAGTCAATGGGAAAAAAAGAAAATAGAGATTTACAAAGTTTTTCTTCTTTGCAAATCTATCAATCATGTTCAGCAGCAGACCTGCCAAAAAGAAGGGTGTCCGTGTCCCTCAGAAGCTTTTGTATAAATATAGAGAACAGTGGCCATGCTTGTGACGCTCTAAAGTTCCTCATCATGCATTTTTCACAATGTGAAAATATGATGTGAACATCAGCCACCAGAGAGCTGCAAGTAATGTATAAATTAACCCTGATGGCATGTAGCTGTGCTGTAAGCCAATGTAATTATTACATTCTTTAAAACAAATAAAATCTACCGTGATATCCAAAATACATTATTACCCTCTTAATTAAATATATATTACAATATTTATTTTGATTAAATAAGTATGAAATAATAAAATGCAGTGTGGCTATCAGCTTGTATAAGCACACATATAATCAAAGCAAGGGCAACTTTTTAATTTTACTTTTTCAATATAGAAATGTCCAGTGTAGAGCAGATACTGTAGAGTCAGGACAAATAATAAAAAAATGTTTATCACTTAAATTGTCAAAATAAGAACTATATGTGTGTTTGTTTTCAGGCTGTCAACGCCATGTGGAGGGCAAAACATTTTTTAAGATCATGACCAGTGCAGTATATAATTTCCATATGTTCTTTATTTAAAGTATTGTAATCGAAAATATATGTTTTATTGTTGTTCTATAACCAAATTCCATCCAATGAATGTTAAAATTACTGCATGCAAATAATGGAGTTGCAAAAGTCTGCCAACAAAAAGCCACAGAAAACAAGTGGTACTCAAAATGTTTTTGACAAGGTTGGCAAGAGTTTTATTTTTATTTATTTTTACAGGGACATCAATATTTCAATTGAACCTGCACCTTTTCCTGAAGAAGCAGCGGGTGCTACGATTGTTGCACATTAACCCAACATGAAAGGCAACAATGGGGAGGAGGTGGGTCATAAGGGCATAATTACTCCTCTTTAATGGTTTAGCCCAAAGGCAAGGTGAAGTTAGACCACCTCAAAGAGTGTTGAATTCGAAAAGAAAGGTAGCAGCAGATAAATTGCTTTATGATTTACACGTTTCAAAGGCATTAAGGTTTAGCTGAGTAGTGCTCACGATTCTATGTATGTTTAGGCATTTGGCAGTAGCAGTACCATTATTTATTGGTGTACCTTTATTATTTATTTGAGTTAAAATTTGCATCGCGACTCAACTTGGACATCCTTGCACACACACTGTCTTCTTTATAAACCTGACTTTCAGGGTCGTACATCGAATCATTTGCGTACAGTGTTATTATGTCCTGTAATGCCATTGTTCACCAGTGTAATATAATGTCTATAACATTGAGGAATAAATAGACGACACCTTTCTTTCAGGTAGATTTTAATACATACAGGATTTTCTAACAAACTTAAGCAACAATTATTTTTGAGTGTGCTACAGAATGGTACTATGTGCCTGAAAAAAGCCTCTTACCCCCATAACATTCTAAGGTAACGTTATTGTTGTCATCTATGGGACCTGCTGCATAAAACAAGCCTGCCAGTGTTAAAAGTTGCAAACTGATGGTCAGACATTCTGCCTCAGGATTTTCCAGAGGAGAGAAGAACTCATTGTTTTCAAAACCCCACTGTGGGTCGGACTCCTGAAGTCTATAAATAACAGACATAAAATTATCTTAGCACAATATATAAAATGTGATGGTTGGAGCATGAGCCTTTGGGTTAAGTTTAAGAGTTGGTAGGCAATAATCAGTAACAGGTCCACAGAAAGACAGATCTCAATGTAAACAGCCTGAAGTCCCTTGCACACAGATAAAACCTGAGTGGTTCATCAGTCTCTGAGGGAAAATGAAGGGACTTCACTGTCCAAAAAAGCTAAACTTCGTCCAAAAGGTTCAGAGTGCGTTCACTCTAAAATAAAGTGCTGTTAAATGACATCAGGAAGGGCTGTGTACTGTTAAGTTCACCATGTAGGGGTTGTTAGTTTTAAGGTAAAACAAATTATTCTGTTTATGATGCTGCTGGATTGCTTAAAGTTGCAGGATGTTCCTCCGAAATATGCTTTCTTCTACCTGCCCGACCAGCAGCCAGTCCTGCTGGTGGCTCCCATCAGTCATTTCTAACGCTTTCCTCCAACAGTCAGCGCTTACTCTGATGTGCTGCATTGGCAGCTCGGTCCTAAGACTGTGGTCAAGTACAAGAAGGGAGGCAGCAGGAATCAGAGCTGACCCACAGAGGCGCCTTCAGTCCGAGCCAACGGAGCGACTTTTCTGGTCCACTGCACCCTGTGAAGTGTATACAGACTGGACAATAACATGGAAGGAGTAGGAGAACAGGAGGAACTGACCACAAGCCTGTTTGGCATCTGCTCACACCCGGAGAGAAACAAGCTGCAAGAATCCATAAAAACACACAGGGACACCAAAAAAGCTCATTTTTGTATTGCTTTCATTTTAAATTGTCATGTGCTTGAAAAGATAAAATACAGCAACTAATGTACAAAACAATTTAGTGTCAGTTATGATTCAGTGGAGAGACCAAAATATTACATTATGTATGTCATTGGCCCATTAAATTGTTTGATTTTGTTGAATTTCAATTCAATTCAGTTTATTTATGTAGCGCTAACTCATAACATGTCATCTTAAGGCTCTTCCCAGTCATTTCATTTTACTTACCATACATTCAATCAAGCTTTCTTTTTAAGGAATCCCAGTAGATTACATTGAACCTAGAGCTGTGTTGAAAAAATGGTTTCTGAATCAATTGTCATAAAAATTCCCAAAAATCAAGTCAGACATTAAAAAATTTATTTAATTTTTTTGACATTGTTGATGCATTTTACAGCGAAAATATGAAGGGAAAGTCCAAACGGGCATTTTAAGGCTTAGGTCTGATAGGGGTATTACAGTTTCCCGGGGTGAACTGTAACCCCATCCAGTGTTTCATTACGGTACACCACTCAGTTAAAACAGTATCACTACTTCACCATATTTTACTCAAGTAAAAAGTATCTGTTCTGAAAATTATTCAAGTAAGAGTAAAGAAGTATTTGTTAAAAAGACTACTTGAGTACTGATTAACATCTGATTTTAAATTTTCTAAAACTATTTCATCAGACAGACACAAATATAAACTATTTACCCCCCCCCAACACACACACACACATTGAAATTTTAGATGTTATTATTATTTTTACTGTGTAGCTATCTATAACATTGTGCTCAATACATATATTACATACAGCAACTCTGAGAGGGAAAAAGACTATTGTAAAGGTTTTTTTGCATAACTGAGATCTTAAATCATCACAACTTTTCAGTACTTGGTTTGAGCCTGCTGTGATGTCACTTTATCTGGCAGTTGGAGCACTGCGAATTACTTGTAGCTTGGAAAGATTTATTGTCTTACAAGGGCATCATGCAAAATCAAGTTTTTGGAGTTTTCAACCATATGGTAGTGTGATTTTCTCATAAAAAACCCACCAGAGTGGTGTTTGGCTTAATTCACGCATGTCTGAGTAATCCTCCGGAATTCTGCTCTCTGAGCAGTTGCCCCTCCCTCTCCTAGAAAACTGAGATAACTGAGTGTTCAAATAGTGACATCACTGTTTGAAAGTTGAGTGCCAGAGCGGCTTACCCCTGGTAGATTTTCGCAGTCATGGCTGCTTTGGTTTTTGGCAGCTTAAAACACTTTTTGTTGGATTTTTTACTTTCTCTGTGAAAACGCCTGTTTGGCTGCATGGATTACAGGATTTTATTCTACATTCCTAAAGAACAGCAGCTGGATCAAAGAACAAAGACGACTGATGGACAGAGAAGTAAGTGGCTACATGCTAATGCTAATGTGTGTTAGCCATTTATCAAGCTGCTTATGTGATCTTATAACATCATTGTGTGGTTAATTAATTGATCTGTAGCATCTCAGAATGTTCAGTAAACGGGTGCAAACAACACCCAGGGCTTTTTTATAAACTGGGCTGGAAAGATTTGCTTAGTGGACAAAGCTGTGTTGGTTTGGGCTCTGTCTAAAGCCTGGAGAATTAGCAACTGAGACAGGCTTTATTGACTCAATTTTTTTTACAATAAATAAATAAATAAATAAAATTAACCAAATGTCTGAGCCCTTAATATAAGAGAGTTTCATTGTTGTGCTTCGTGCTTACTTCAATCTTGGGACCACTTTTATTCAACTTGTACATACCTCCATTGGGTCAAAAAAATAACAGCAATAATGTGTCTTACCATAACTATGCAGATGACACTCAGATCTACGTGTCACTGACGGCAGGTGAACATGGGCCTATAGATACACTCTGTCACTGTATTGAACAGCTCAGTGTGTGGATGCAAAACAACTTTCTCCAGTTAAACTCAGAAAAAACTGAGATCATTGTTTTTGGCCCACAGACACAAAGAGAAAGTGTTATCAGTCATCTTGAGTCTCTTCGTCTTCAACCAAAAAAATCATGTTAGAAATCTAGGGGTAATCATGGACTTGGACCTGAACTTAAACAGCCACATCAAATCAATAACATCAACAGCTTTTCACCATCTGAAAAAAATTGCTAAGGTCAGAGGACTAGTGTCTAAAACAGACTTAGAGAGACTCATCCATGCATTTGTCTCCAGCAGGTTAGACTACTGTAACGGCCTGCTCACTGGCCTCTCTAAACGAGCTGTTAGACAGCTGCAGTACATCCAGAACGCTGCTGCTCGAGTCCTGACAAGAACCAGTAAATATGACCATATTTTTCCAGTGCTCCGGTCTCTGCGGTGGCTACCTGTCTCTCAGAGAATAGAATTTAAAACAGCTCTGCTTGTGTACAAGTCTTTTCATGGTTTGGAACCAAAGTACATCTCTGACATGTTAGAGACATATGAACCATCTCGGGCCCTGAGAACTTCAGGGAGGGGTCTGCTGGTGGTTCCCAGAGTCAACAATAAACACGGTGAGGCTGCATTTCAGTTTCAGGCAGATAAAATATGAAACAGTCTTCATGAGGATGTGAGACAAGCCTCAACTCTAACAATGTTTAAATCCAGGCTGAAAACAGTTCTTTCCATCCGTTCATATGACAACTGAAATTATTTTATCTGCACTCTTGCTTTTTACTGTAATTATTTATTTTTTCAGTTGATTTTTTTTTCTTATTCAGTCTGTATATCTAAAATTGAACTATTTTACATTTATTTCAAGCAAAAATAGTTTTCAGATGCCATTTAAAACAAAAATCTTTCTCAAAATAAGAAACATTCACTTATTTTCACTTATTTTTAGCTTCATTTCGGTCTAGAATTTATTCTTATTTCAAGAGATCTTAGTAAGAAAAATGTACTTACTTCATGGACAGATAATTTCACTTGTTTCTTGTAAATTTTCACTAAAGACAAGTTTAGTTTTCCAGTAGTAAGGAGGTGGGTTTGTGCTCTGTATCGCTGAATTTGGTTCATTGGACAAAACTTTCTATAATATGCCACTATATGCAAATTTAATTAAAAACTTGTTACATTTATATTTGTAGCCAGGAACACTGCCCTCTTCCTCCAAACAGATGTGACTCTCATCTGGCAGTTTAAAGAGTGTGGACAGCACCTTCTTACATGGCAGTTATTAAGACTTGGTGTGAAACAAAACAGCCTTCTGTCTGAAGCCATTTTCTCACACAGTACCGGAAAAGTCAGGGCTTTGACAGGTTGTGTTTTGCTTGTAGATGACTGTGCTAAAGAAATCAGTCATTACATCATTCCGCTTAGAACTATAGGTGCCAGTTTGATGCAGTTAATATTGCATTGCGCACTCTGGACTTCATTATTTGCAAAGGTTTAAATATCTCCAACATTTCAGTAATTGATATTGTATTATCTAAACATTTTTTTTCTTTGAAAGTGCTATCTCTGCTAAACTATCTAGCCAAAGTGTGACCTCTGTAAAAAAAAAGCATTTCTTGGGAACAGCTCAGGTAAACCTTTAATCAAAAACTCCCCTACTTCAAATCTTTCGTCTCCCAACTCCAAATCAGAAACTGCTAGATAACTTACTCGTTAAAATTTAAGATATCATTAATATAATTTCTTTAACTAAAGTTAGCGTAGTCTCAGGTGGAAAGAAGTCTCCAGGACTAGGGATCCACTGGTTTGCAATGAAAAAAGGGAGTGTTGACGAGCTGAGAGAAAATGGCGGAAACCTTGAAAGAATTAAGTTTATTCTGGATTAATTAATGACCAAAAGATTGTAAACAGGACAACTAAGGGCAAGAACATATGATTGTAAGGCCTGAACAACTCCACATAGAGAAACCTGTTCTTTTACTCAAGGTTCAAGGAGCAAGAATTGTTTTTCCTTTATTTCCAGTACATTTAATAGTTCATAAGAACTCAAGTGGAGAATACCTAAAAAGTCCTCATACTTAGCCAAGAACATTGAAATTGTGTAATATCTTCTTATAAGCACTCAGTATTTAAAAGGTTTTTCATCAAACATTTCTGTTAATAATCACACAGCGAAGCAGCTGTATAAATTAGTGAATGACTTACTGTACTTTGTAAAGCAGCTCTAACCCCTCGTTATCTTTAACTTTTCTCAGAATCTGCTAAGATCCATCTAGCTCTCATTGCTTATTAATGTGTTTATTATGACTTTTAAAAAAGCAGCTAATGATAGACATTCAAAAAACGTCTATTGGTGTGTTTCATTTTACATGAGTATAAATTAAATAATGCTGATTAATGCATTCAGTTTTAATTGGAGGTTTGATCATTGATGCTTGTCATTAATTCATGGAGATTTGAAACCTAATTTTATGAGGATTACTTAAATACTGCATGTTTTCTTTAGTGAAAAATACATAAAGACATTGATAGAATTATCAGAGGCTTCTTCATTCCTTTTGAAATCATCTGACTTACTGCTGGAGTTATTGATATGATCTTTGTCTGGAATAAACTAGCAGAGAGACACCTGTAAATATGCAGCAGATTTGTGGGTAGTTCAGATCAAATAGCTCAGAACATATTACCAAAATCTCAATAAATAAAAATGGAAAAGGGCTCATTATGATTGAGGTGAACATTTTTCAGAGAATTCACCACAGATTCTGATCTTTAAACTCCTGAAATAAACAAATTAGACCCTATTAACTTTTTAAACTTTTTTTCTGGTATTGACCAGAAACGTTTTTGTAATTTATTTGTTAAAACAACAGAAAGTAGTGAATAATTTTGAAGTAGAAGGACAGTGTTTTGTCTGTAGGTCCTCAATAGGATTGGTGTCTGGACCACTCTGACACCTGTACGTATATCTGATCTGAGTCATTCTATCGTAGCTCTGTCTTTTTTTTTTACGGTCCGCTGGAAGGTGAAACACTTCTTTAGTTTAAAGTCTTTTGAAGTTTTTAAAACATTTTTGTTTGAGAACTGTTTTGTTCATCCGTGTCCTCATAAACTTTGACTAGCCTTCCTGTCCCAGCTGAAAAAGAGCATCCCGGAGTGTGATGCTACCACCGCTATGCGCTACTGTAAGGAGGCTGTATTCAGATTTTGCAGCACCATTCTCCCACACATGGATGTGACAAACTTTAAATGGGGCTTTCTGACAACAGTCCCACTCTTATCTATTGCCATATTTTTGAGCTCTTTTCATAGACAGCGAAGCAAGCAGAAAGTACAGACTATAAAAACAGGATGCACAAAAGCTAAATAGCAAAACAAACAGAAATAAACAAGTAGCTACATAGGGACAAACATAAAAAAAACTAATAACTAACAGAGGAGATGTTGATTAAACTAAGTGGTTGATGTTAGTTTAACTAGTATTTGTCATGTTCAATTATTCAACCCTCTAAATTGCGGGCCTCTTCAGTTCCTCCAGAGTTACTATAAACTTCCTTGTTGGGTCCTTAAATAATGCTCTCCTTGTCCAGCCCGTCGATTCAGGTGGATGATCATGTTCTGGTAGGTTTGTAGTTTCTCCATCCTCTCTCCACGTTCAGGTGATTGATTGAACAGAGCTCCGTGAGATGTTCAAAGCTGCTAAAAGAGATGTATTTTAGGACCTAACCCTGATATAAACTTATCCACGATGGTATTACAGAGCTGTCTGCTGTGTTGCTTGGTTTTCTGTTATTTATAATGATCTCTAACAAACCTCTGTCATGTCATTGTGCTCTTGTGGCCTTATTTAAAGATGAGCTAATAAGAGGAAGACACTGAATACTTGAAATGCAGCATTTCAGTCAAAAACCAAACTCTTATTTCAGATATCAGGAAGAGAAGGCAGATGATCCAGTAAGAAATTAAGAAAATGAGCAGGTGCAAGGGAGGTGATTTGTTGAAATCAGGTACAGGCTACTCTAATCAGCAGGGGCAGAAAGAAACTGAGGGAGGAGCCAGGCTAAGGGTTAAAGATTGATAATTTAAACAGAGGAGTGGGGAAACAATAAAATAACAGATGAACATTGGTAAAAGTAAAATACAGATGGCATCTTTAAGCAGAGTAAGAAATTAAAAACGCAAGACCCAAAACAGAGAACTTTGCCCCAAACAAACTCAAAGCTGACAAAGTCCTGACACTGGGGCCTTCACAGAACATTGAGACGTATATGCAGATACATTTTCATCCATTTGATTTATTATCACATTAAGAGTACAAATGGGCGCCTTTCATACCTATATTTATAAAGAAACATGAATCATTTTCCTTCCACTTTGCAGTTCACTCTGTTTTGTGTTGGTGTGTCATACAATGGTCCTAATATAAAAAAATTTATAGGGTATGATTAGTTTTGCAATGCACTAGAACTATTCTATTAGATACAGGGGTAAAGATTTGAACCAACTCACTCAACTTTTGTCAAGTTTTAAACTTGGTCTCATCAGGTCGAATGATAGCGTGAGAATCTCTAACAACAAGATCCTCCATAAAAAAAGACCCCCATAAAATCTCCATAAAATACCTCCTCATCTCTATCATTACCCACCTCCTGAAAACAATAATGCTGTAAAACACTTATATTTTTAGTGGAGTTATAAAAAAGTACCTGCTGAACATGTATTTCATTTTAATGGTGATGCTGCTTTATGGAGGGCAGTCATATGAGCCATCAATAGGATAAGGCGAGAGTTCACAGAGAATGGATGTGCAAACACACACACACACACACACATTGTGTAGATCTTTGAGGATTGATGGCAGCAGGTACACACAGAGAAACAGACCTGTGTTTGGAAAAGGACCCAATACATTCATATTGCCTCGTTGCCTACTTAACCTACTGCAATTAGCAGACAGGAAAAGGTCTGGTCACTGAAAATGTAATCACAAAATTAGCAGTGTGATACATCAACCCAACATACGTCTATTAAGTCCAGGTTATGGATTCAGCATTCGTTCATATCACTGCCGAGGATGGCAGATAATTGGGCACGCTAATCCGGTAATGCTTACAAATGGCCACATTACGCTTGAGCAATGCTGATTAAAGCCAAGCGTTGAACATTACGCCCGCCAATGCTCTTCATTCCTGTTCACACACACACATAAAAACACACAAGTCGACAAGTTTCTCTATTTGTGTTGCCCCCATCAGGGATCAAAGTGTAGTTACACACTGCATTGACAAGTGACACGACTCATAAACAGCGCTGTCATTAACTACGCTGTCGTTTGCCAATACGTCACACTCCACAGTCATAAAAAAACACGGAAAACACATTGCTGTGGTGGTTATTATGTGCTTTAAACTTTGACCAGCCAATAAAAATGGATGAAATTACAAGAACAGTATCAGTTGGTAATTTTTTATGAGATTTTTTTTTAAACAGTCTCAACTAATAAAATTGACAGTCTATCCTGTCCTGACAAAAGAATTAATAAAAGAAGTCGAGTTAGGTGAAAATATTACCATTACACTTCTGATTTTGCTGATTCGTGTGTAAAGAAACAGCAGCTTTATCATATAATCAGCATTTTGCCCTAAAGAAATATAGCTATTTTGAACAACTTATTGATTAAGATTTAACTATGTTAAACTTATCTTCAATACAAGAGAAGCTTTTGGTTTAAAAAGCTAAAATTAAAGAAGGTAAATTGAGTAGATTTAAACTAATATGGTCATACATGACAAAAAAACAACAATGTTAAAGCATTCATAGTGAACATGCTTCTAGTTTTAACAGCACTGCTTCTGCTACACTAGGCTTTTAATAAGTATGCCACCCAGCAACTGCAACCCACATATCTAATAAAAGATGGCAGATCAATTTATGACTGAATATGAAATGTCTTATGCTCATGACCTTATGGCTGCCTATTTAACCTAATATAACTAATATGAGCCCCATATATCACTTATTACTGATAGAGGATCAATGCTGGATTCAATTAGCTAATGATGTTGAGAGGTACTTCCTGGATCTATTCAGATTACAGAGCTTTGTTTGCTGGCTCACCTTTGATGAGATTGCATTTAATATTTACAGTCCTTTTCATTCATGCTAATCACTTAAAGTTAAGATAGTTTAATATTTTTAAGTGTCAGTTTGTTGTCGAGTTTGGAAAATCCTTTAAAATGTGTGTTAACACAAAAGAGAAGTTTGTACTGTACTCTTGGCTGATTAGTTGGGCAGACATTATTTGGGGGCTAAATGGTAAGTGGACTGAACTTATATAGCGCTTTTCTAGTCTTACTGACCACTTAAGCGCTTTACATTGAAGCCACATTCACCCATTCACACTCGCATTCATACACCGACACCCAACATGGCTCGGTAGGACAATGTAGAATTTGGGGATTAAGTGCCTTGCCCAGGGGCACATTAACATGTGACTGGAGTAAGCTGGTATCAAACCTATGACCCTCTGGTTGCAAGCCAACTACTCTACCACTGAGCCACATTCTTCAGTTTATTCTTTTGTATTTCTGTTCAAGTCCTTTAGTTTTGCTCAAAGAGCAGTTTAACACATAGGTAGACCAAAAAATGAACCAGTGTTCATACAACTGAAAACAACATTAACCCCAATACTACAGGTAAAACTGACATTTAAAGTGACAGTGTGTAGTTTCCTGACGATAGGGGGCAGTACATACCTAAATCATGGCAAGCTAGATATATTTGTGTGTTCGAGTGATGACTGATGGCAATACAGGCCAAAAATCGTCATTGCGCAATTTCAACTATTAAAAGGCCATCACAGCTGAGCAGGATGCCAGACCAGGTGTAGCTTCTATGGGGGAAAAAACCCTGTCAGATAATAAAGATAAAGTCAAAATAACAGTTTGAAAATGGGCAGGAAATCAAAAATCAGTTGTAGTCATATACAAAGAAAATTATCCCATTAATAACGGAGCGCCTAAGTCTGCCATCAAAAAAGCATGAATTAGAGTCAATGGAGCGATAAAAGTTATTTTATGTTATTTTCGTTTGAAATGATTCATGGATCGAACATTTCATGGCCGTGAATTTTAAAGACACATTTTTATTAGTGATGTTCGATATAGGCTTTTCTACCGATATCCGATATACCGATATAGCCTAACTCATAATTTCCGATACCGATATAAACCGATACTGATATGTGGGGGACCCTCCCTCATAAAAAAACAAAAACTACTAAACCCTTTTAGGTAACCACAATGAAATATCTTGTATCATGCATACTTGAGTTTTAAAAATTTAGAAAATGTAATAAGTACTAGAATTTTAGTTAGGCAATTGAAAAAGGTGCCATTTTTATTTTGTCTTCCAAAGTAGCTGGAACATTTTCTCAAAAACTAATCCTCAAATCTGTCCTATTTTTACATTCTGAGAGAGAAAAGAAGTAGCTGAAGAATTTAATAAATAATATGTGTATGGTGTGAAAAACTCTTCTTATTAAAAAAATTAAAACTGATACCGATAATTTCCGATATTACATTTTAATGCTTATATCGGCCGATAATGACTTTAGGCCGATAATATCGAAACATGCCTAATTTTTATGCAAAGAAAACACAAATTTTTGACCGGCAACAAAATTTTCTTTAGGTTTTGTATGATTACACGTAGAGGACTACAACTGAAGAAGAAGAAAAATGGCCGTGAGAGTAGCCAGCTTCGCCTCCTTCCTCCAGGAAAAAAGGAGCATCGAGCCTGCATTGACACCTGATAGTTCGGTAGACTCGGTTCAATTGGAAACCAAAGTTGTACATTTTTTACTGTTTTTAATTAGTAGAATTAATTAGGGATTATGATACAAATATTAGTGATAATAAGAAATATTCAAATCATATAAAAAGATTAAAAAAGAACATCCAAAATATTAAGAAATAAATTATCTCACCATCTTCTTTCGTAGTTCATTGGACTTCTGATGCCTAAAGCAATCAAAATACTTGAAAGAATGCAAAAAGCAGTTTTATCTCGATTAATTAAAACATTTCTGAAATAAGATAATAATAAAAAAACATATTTCATTACAAGATGTGTTTTTCGTAATTGTTGATTTATTAAAAGAAAATAAATTAATAAATAGCAATGCAGTGTTTTTACCAGATGTTCTGTGGGTATACTTAAAGCAACCAAAAGTACAGCTGCAGTCCAAGGTGATGGCTATCAGAGAAACAGGAACTCAAACATGTCCTGTTTTTTTAGTTAAATTCACTTTTACTTCGTTTGGGATTCAGATGCTGAGAAATACTAAATAAAACTATAAACTATATAAGTAGTTTTTCTTTTATGTAAAATTTATCAGGTTAATATATTTGTCAATACCCCCCAAAAAAACCAAGAGCTTTTATTTTTTATTTTTTTATTTTGCATATCACTTCAGTAGAATGTAAAAGGTGACAATAACTAGATTTGTTTAGGTTATGACTGATGTCATAAATGATCCTTGGCAACATGCTTTATTGAACTCTGTTCGCGTACAGCTTCTGGTAGAAATTTGATGTAGAAAAAGAGGTGAAACAGGGTATTAAAACAGATAGAAAGCAGATGGAACACCAGGAGCAGATATAAGGGATGGATCAGGGGAAACAAATGGGATGGAAGAGGCAGAGCAGGTGAATGGCAAGAGTGATGATTACTGTGAGTGTGAATCCAACAAAAACAGGAAGAGGAGGAAAGCTGAAGAGAAATTAATACACAATAAACCAAGGAGAGAAAGCTGACACTAATCTAAAGGAACTAACTTGAAATGCAAAAAGAACAAATTGCAAGAATAAACTAAGAAGCTACATACAAAGGAAAGAAACCATATGGCAAGACAACTTGAGCAATAATGATTGCAGGGTACTGCAATACTTGAACAGATATAATAAAAATCGAAAGGAAATAATAATCTATGAACATTGGCCTGGCAGATGAACAACACAATTAAATGATCACTCTAAAGTCTATGAACTACAGGATTTAATCTGTTACTAAAACAGGAAAGTGAGGAGTAGAAGCCAGGCCCATTAGTGAAAAATCAAAACTCAACTTAACTTGCTAAGATTTGCCATCTTTCTTATGCAACAATTTCTGAGCAAGCAATTTAAGAGAGCCTTAAAATCCTAACCTTTTTGCTCACTGTGAATATAAACTGCTGCCCAATAGAGAACCTTCACTCATTTGTGTGTAAAATTAATTCATTGATCCCTTCAATTTTGGGGAACATAAGACAAAGATAAAAGCTATCCTTTATCTAACAAAATGTGATTTTGACAAAAAATTATTTTGAGCAAATTTATCTACTACCAATTAATGTGTGATATTTATAATTGTACACTCTTATTAAGGACACTTTATCTAGTATTTTATCGTAACAATAAAAAATAAAATTTTTGTATCCAAATTATGGATTCTTCTGTATGACTGGTTACTTGGCCCCTCATTTTTAAGCACTGTGCTTTAAAGATTTTAGCAATATAAATCTTGTTGTATTTGTGTGAGATAAATGTCACTTTTTCTACTATGCTTACACTGCAGAAAATGTTGATGCATGCAACATCAACAGAAATAATATACTGTCTCAATATTAATGGTGAACACATTTCCAAATGTATTTAATTTTTCTTATTAATTGTTTCAAATTAATAAAGATTGTAGTTGCTAATTTGGTATTAATATATTGACTAGTTCATGTCGTTGAAAAAATCGCGAAGTACAAAGGTACCATAAGAAGTAGAAATATTTGATATTACATTAAGTAACATCTACGAAGCATCTCATAGTGTTTCAGAGGAACAGCGGAGTTGGCATAATGATGATGCCGCAATATAGTTGCACAAAATGTTATGTTACCCACACATTGCCCTGGCAAATTGCCAATAGTCCTGTGGCCCATGATAATTTTTCCTCCAGTTACTGTACTCAGGTTAATCCCAGCATTGTCAATGTACAGCATATAAAGCTATGCTGCGTCCAATTGCAAAACTCTAAAAAGAACTGGTAATGACAAAAAGTTTACATAGTTAAGGAATCATAAATCTGCATTTGTCTTTTATTTTGAATTTTATCAGATCCTTCACATTCAGTACATTACATGCCCATCTAAATCGAGCTTTTTGGAGTAATCAGACTAAGGACAAACGCCCTGTTGAGAACCGAGTCCCAGTTTACATGTCACTCATGTAATATTTTGACTTTCTCTTGCTGCATGTTTACACACTGACTAGTACTGTGTGTTATTTACTGTTTAGCGCTATGTCAACTGCAGAGCTTGATGAGTTCTAGAAATGTGGCCCGTAAAAAATAGAACCTAAGCACATCTTTAGCGGAACAATGGAACAACACACTTTAACCACATGTTTTAGATGGGGAGAACACGATGCTACAGTGTCTCACACACCTTTTGACAATCGGGGTTATTCTGTGGTTTACCACATGATTTTGTTCACCTCTTCCTCCTCCTTCAGGTCTTCTTCTACCTCGTCCTCCACCATGTTCTCAGTGAATTACTCCTTCTTCTCATCTTGTCCGTTGTTATTGAGTATACAGTAGGTGACCTGTTGCCTTTTTATAGTGTTTGTTAACCTGATTAGTGTTCACACCTGATTGTTGTGCTTAATCGGTTGGTTGTTAGGTGTGTTCATTTGAAAGACTTTGATTTTGAAAAGGAAGTAACATGATTCATTTTCAGTGTCTAAGTGTGTTTAGTGTCTAATAAATCCATGTGTAGTGCTTTGGTTAAAAGTGTGGAGCTGGTAATGTGCCGATAGTTTTGCCATTCTGGGCTGGTCCTTTGATCCTGGACTGTATTTGGACAGGTTTTGCTCATTGTAGACAGTTTATATTTTTGTTTCTCGCCAGTGGCATTACAGTCGTGTAATGAATGCAAAGCTGTTGATTGTTTTCTTATTATTCCATATTTTTATCCCAATTCAGGGGCTGAGAGGTTTGTGTGAAATTAGATTTGAAATGTGTTCCTCAGTTTATCTATCATTCCTTAATGGGTAAAACACAATGTGTGCCTGTTTATGGCCTGAGGCAGCTTGTCTTCACGGAGGTTTTTGACTACAGTCTCTCAGACTTGTGCAGCAGTTGGAGGAAGGCTTTTATTCGGTTGTGGCCAAAAGTCTGGATATCATCAGGCCTGCTACATGCTCTGTAAACAGAATGGGCATTGAACACATTAGCCCCCACATGGACTTGAGTCTTTCCGTTTCAAACACCGCCTCTTAAGCTTTTGTTCCACTCTTCAAACTGAACTTACGCCTTTACTCTTTAATCTTCTCCTCTTGTTCTCTCCCTGTCAGTCATCTTCAGTCCATCTCACGTCTTAGAAACACTTAAAGATAACGAGTGTTCGCTGTGTCAGTTTAAATGAAGTTGATGGCAAAAAGATTCCTGAAAAGTTTGGGATGTAACCGATGAGGGCACTCCAACACAAAGGTCCTGGCTGTTTGATGGTGCTCAGTCTGATTGCTTCCTGGCGTAACTGCAGTATTCTGTGATGAAAATGAATTGAATACCCATCACAGACACTTATTCTGTATAAAGGTAGAGAATAAAGCAATCTGTCTGCCCAGGTATGCGGAGTCTCACATCCCCTTCACTCATTATATAAAGAAGAAAATAACACAGAGAAGAATGAAGCCTTTTGCAAAATGATAAAACAAGAGCTTTAAAAAAAATTTAATTCCTGATTTTCAAAAGTGGAACACCACACCAAGTTTTACAGCATGGGCATATCCAGACAGTTTCCACTTTCTGTCGTCTAACATTTCTTATTCTTTGAGTAAATTTTTATGTAATCAGATAAAACTGTTGTTTGCTATTAACACTGGAAACAAAGCAGACTGATGAGGGTCATATACCTTGAAACAGAAAGAAAGACGGACTGCAGGTCTCTTTCTTTATTTCTGTATCACTGCAAAGCTGTGTTGATTTGCTACCCGTGCTCAGCTTCATATTCATTCACATGATGTTCTGTCAATTTATGTGACAATTTAAGTGCCTGTTGCCCTGTTTGTGCGTGCTTGTGTGTGTGTGTGGACGAAGCTGAGGCGAGGCAGGGCATGGTGGGTGGTGCCCGGCCGGTGGTTGTTGCTTGGCAGGCTGTCCTGTCGCCTCTGCTCCAGTCTGATCAGCACCAACAGACCCAGTTAGCGCTGAGCTGAGAGTGCAAAAGCATGTCAAGTAACACACAGCTGTTTACACAACAGGCCACAAACACTCTGCGCCGACTCTCCTCGCTCATGATAAATAATACACATATCACCAGACGGCCACTGCTGTATGTGTGTGTGGAGGGGGGGGGGATTTGACAGGAAATATAAATAAGGAGACACTGAACGTTTTTAGCTATTTATGTTTGTGCATTATTAATTTATGCTCTGAAGTTACAGTCCAGACAGTTCTTACTATATTCTAGACATTTTCCTCATGAGGTGGATTAGTTACATTTTCACCCCTTGTGAAAATCGGTCAGAACCCTAAAAATCCGTTCTGTTGTTTAAGAGGGAACCATTTATAACTTAAACTGGAACCCAGACCTTTAGCAAAGTGTACAGCAACCCAAAGTTGCTAAAATTAAGGAAATGCAAATGAATAGATTAAGAATAACCAAATAACCAAAACAATGTCATTGTAAATAATTTCAATGTTATGAGATGGAGACAAAAAATTCCAAAAAAGTACATTAGGGTTGGTAAAACATTTCTAAGGTGCAAATTGAATCAACTTAAGCTAGTTCAATATTTGTTTTACATGAGAAGAAATGGTATAAATATATATATAAAAAGAGATAAACTGTGAATTCAACATTGAATGTATATTTAGTATTAATGAGCCGCACTCTTCGGAGTCCGAGTTGTCGCTGCTTTAAGGAAAGTCAAAGTTAGATATTTGACATGTTTAAAACAAAGTAAGATGAAGTATAGATGAATATACTGATATCAAGTCACATCTGCCATTTGAACAGGATGCCAGAGATTTAGATAAAAGCAAGGCTAAACATAATAAAACAAAAGCTGCTGCCTTTGGAAATATTGTTTTTTGTCATGCTAGCTCTTTTAAAATAAATTAGTTAAAGTAGGTTTAAAAACCAAACTCTGGAATAATCTCATGTTGGTTTAAAAATATCCAAATTGTTTTACACTGATCTCTCTAACATATAGTGTGACATTGCCTTTGCTCCTACCAATGACCAATGTTTGCTCAGGATGACTGGAGAAAATTGTCATATTGCTGTTCTTTTACATTCTTGTGCTATAGTTCTTAAAGCAGAATTAGACTTGAATTAATTTGGTATTAGTAGGTCACAGCTTTGTGAAGCTTGGCGTATGTCTATAAAAAAATATAAAAATGTGAAATCCATGATGTTTAAGGAATCGTTAAAAACGTCCATTGTTTTTGTGTAGCTAAACTTGCTGAGAGAACAATGTTGGTTTTAGGAACTGACACTGAGTCCATGTCATGTTGTTTGTTTTTTGATTATGTCCGAGTGTTTATCTCTTTATGTATTATTGAAAATAATCAATAAACGGATGTGCCATAATTTTAAGTCAGTGCACAGCTTAAAAGTTAACATTAACATTAAAGAAGCTATAGCAGTGGATTTTCTAGTAATATGCGGACATTTTTAGAATTAAAAATACATAAAGGAACTACAAGTGACCTTTACTGGGTTTAAAGGGTATAAAACCATTGACTTTATATACAGACGCCTAATTGTGTGCTGTAGGATGATCCGGCGTGGCGGCCATATTGGATGGGTCTCCTCACTACAAACCCAACTGGAGTCGATGCAGAATGTGAAACTATTTGCCGATTTTTATTTATTTATTTAAAGAACGAGCAGCTACTGTATAGAGAACATAGATGCATGTGCAGGATTAATACATCTTAAGTTATAACAATTACTATAATTACTAAAAACATTATATATCTTGAAGAACCAAATAACAGAAGATGAAATAATTAGTTTGCCGAGTACAAGGGGGAAAAAAATCACATGAGCCCTGGACCTTTCATAAATTATAGATTTGAGATACAAATGAAAATTATTTTAATAATTAAAATTAGGGGTTTACTTATGTCCATGTTTTTGGGCAGCCTACAGTTGGAACAAGTGGTGTACTACTGAAATCAGATCAAATGGGGTTAAGTAAGAATGAACATTATTTCTAGTTATATGACTATAAAACTATGTAATAACTATTATTTGGTTATCAAAGAAATGCTAATGTCGGGAACTATCACACAACCATCATTGTCTCCTTTATTTGTTTATTTATCTGTTTATAATTATTGCTAATAATTTTGGGGGAAAAACTGTCAATGTGCCGTGCAAGTGAATTGCCGTGAAATTAGCCTGTATATTTATCAATTCAAAATATATTAATAGGTCAAAACATGTGTTATTTCCATATCAAATGTGCTGAAGTGTGATATATTATATTTTCTATGGTGATACAAATGCAGGCAAATCAAGGGACATTGGAGGAAATATGAAAGGAGAGCACAGTCTGCTCAGGAACTGATTACAGAGGGAGAAGCTCAGAATATAGATTATGATATTGTTTTAATTGATGTGAATAATGTATATGTCAATGCATGTTGAAATAACTCTGCATTATAAAGCAACCCTTATTTCCAGTGAACTGGAAATATTTTAGGAAAAATACTCTGAATTATAAGGGTTTACAAACCAGTGTGATCTTGTGCAATTAAAATGTAAGATTATATTTATATGAATTTAATAATGATAGGTTGTGATATAAAATGAGCCGGTCTGAGGCATTTAACCGCAGTACTGAAAATGAGTCCCACTCCAGCAATGGTAGAGCACATCCCAGCGTGCTCAAAGAATGCACCACAACATTATATAACTTATCAGTTATATACAAATACAGATACAAAATACATGGTTACAGAAGCATGATTAGAGAAAAACTGAAACATATAGGTTTAACAGATAGACACAATCAATATATAAGTAAAGATGATGTAAGGAACAAATTTATGCAATATAGATTAAAAACAGATAAAACACAAATTTATGCAACATAGAATAAAAACAGATAAAACACAATAGATTAAAAAGGAAAGGCTCTGACCTGTCGTATGGGCGGAGATGAGATAAATTCGTTATAGAATTGAAGTGGCCCGTATTAATCTAAATTAACCAAACCGTAGGCTGCGGGGCAGTGACGGTTAGTCTCAAAATAATGATTATTGAGGATGGTCACTTGGCCGGACAGTCTGCGTGGTTCTTACAGCAGTAATCAATCCAACTAAAGATAAAGGCATGGATCCGTTTTTCAAGGTCCTTCTGTGTCATCAGTCCTTTAATCTTAGAAATGTTCCTCAGGTGATAGAAAGCTGACCTTGTTATTGCTTTAATGTGACCCTAGAGGTTCAGGTCTGAGTCCATTATTACACCTAGATTATGGGCCTGATCGGTAGGTTCTAGCTGGATTAGTTGAAGCTGTGTGCGGACTCTGGATCGTTCCTTCTTAGGTCCGAAAATGATTACTTCTGTTTTGTTTCTGTTTAGCTGGAGAAAGTTATGGGACATCCAGTCGTTGATTTGTTTAATGCCTTCATTTAAGGTCTGGATAGAATCAAAGTCAAGTCAAGCAACAATAGCGGTAAATATGGTCTTAAATACCTTCAACAACACTGCTGCCGTCTTTTTCTGTTGTAATCCGAAGCAGCTGATTATCTCCTTTACGGTCGCCATGTTTGTTTTGTACTCTGTAACTGTACCCTAGTGGAACTCTCCAGTAGTACGTCCCAAGATGCAACTTGTTGCTTCATAGTTGCTGGTGTCAATGTGAGGTTAAATATCAATCAATCAAACTTTATTTATAAAGCGCTTTTCAAACAAACAAAGTTACTCAAAGTGCTTTACAGATTCAAAATAACCCCAAAACCCGCCATTTCAAAAATAAAATCATCAATGCAAATACAACCCCCTCCCAACCCAACCCATCAGCCATACTCACACACACACACACACACTTAGAAGCTACAAAAAGCGGGCTGAGTACAGATGAGCCAGGAAATGCCATCATGGGAGCCATCTGCATCAGCAGCAGCAGATCAACAGCAGCAGCCAAGGCTCCGACCCAGGGCGCCCAGAGGAGGGAGGGCTGGTACCCCCACCTCCACCCAAGCGCTACCTGGGGGGCACCCAGGCAGCCACAGCCGACCACCGCCCCCGATGCAGGGGCCCCCCCAGAGAGGAAACACTGGCAAGAAAGATTAAAATACGTTAAAATATAAAGTTTATAAAATATAAAGTATATAAAGTATAAAACAATAAGTGTAAAACAAATAATAAAAATGCAAAGCAGATTAATAAATAAACAGTTAAAAGCTAAACTAAAAATTAAATCAGGTAAAACATGCTGAGCGGTTAAAAATATATTAATAAATAATAATTAGTTAAAGGCTAAGCTAAAAAGGTGAGTCTTGAGCCTGCTCTTAAAAACATGAACGTTCTCTGCGGCCCTGAGATCCTCTGGCAGCCTGTTCCAGAGGTGAGGGCCATAATATTGGAAAGACGCCTCACCATGAGTCTGTGTCCTGACTTTGGGGATGACAAGGAGACGGCTGTCAGAGGAGCGCAGAGACCGCTAGGGTTCATATGGTAAAAGCATTTCTGACAGATAAGAAGGCCCAAGACCATTAAGACACTTAAAAACCATTAAAAGAACCTTAAAATCGATCCTAAAACATACGGGGAGCCAATGCAGTGATTCTAAGAACGGTGTATTGAGCTCCCGCATCCTAGTCTTCATCAGGACACGAGCTGCTGAATTCTGTAAAACCTGTAAACTTGAGGTAGTCTTTTTGGAAAGACCAGAAAGCAGGGCATTACAATAATCAATTGTACTGGTGATAAAAGCATGCATTAGCGTCTCCGTATTGGCCCGAGAGAGAATGGGGCGGACTCTGGCGATGTTCTTTAGGTGATAAATACCTATTTTGGTGATGTTTTTAATGTGAGGGATAAAAGTCAGCTCAGAGTAAAAAATCACACCCAGGTTCTTCAGTTGTAAAGAAGGATTAAAAGACAATGATTGTAGTTTTGGTAAAAGTTTCTCTCTCTGAGCCTCAGGACCGATAACTAAAACCTCAGTTTTGTCCTGGTTGAGCTGGAGAAAGTTTTCTGCCATCCAGGATTTAATGTCTAAAATGCAGTTAAAAAGTGCATCCATTGGCCGTGTGTCATCAGTTGACATGGAGATGTACAACTCTGTATCATCAGCATAACTGTGAAAGCTAACTCCATGTCTCCTGATAACACTGCCAAGAGGGAGCATATACATGTTAAAAAGCACTGGGCCTAAAACTGTACCCTGGGGCACACCACATGTGATCTTATGGACCTTAGAGGAGCAGGTATCCAGACTTACCATAAAATTCCTGTCTGTGAGGTTGGATGTGAACCATTTATTAACAGCACCAGAGAGACCGATCTGTTTTAAACGAGTTAAAAGAATAGTTTGGTCTACTGTATCAAAGGCAGCGATTAGATCCAGAAGAACCAACACTGTCACCTTTTTAGCATCATAGCTTAGTCTAAAATCATTTAAAATATTTAAAAGTGCCGTCTCTGTGCTGTGGTTCATCCTAAAACCAGACTGAAATTTCTCTAGGACATTATGAGCGTTAATAAAATAATTAAGTTGAATAAAAACAAGTTTTTCTAAAACTTTGCTTAAAAATGGTAAGTTAGATACCGGTCGGTAGTTGTTTAAATCATTAAAATCTAAATTGCTCTTCTTCAGCAGGGGCCTCACTACCGCCGCTTTAAAGGCAGCAGGAAAAACCCCCGTCTGAAGAGAGAAATTCATAAAGTTTAAAAGCTCATCTTTAAAAGAACCATAAAATTGCTTAAAAAACCTGGTGGGAATCGGGTCCAAAGCGTTTGTGGTGGGCCTCACTGAGGAGAAAATTTTATCAAGGGTCCCAGCTTCTACCAGGACAAAACTGTCCAGTGCTTCCTCTGGTGAAGGCAGACACTCAGATTTGTCTAAAACCGTGTTTGTTTGAGAGGATAAAATATTACATCTGATGGTGTCTACCTTCCCTCTGAAGTGGTCTACAAACTCCTCACAGAGAGTGTTTGAGGGGGTTTTCTGAACAGTATTAGAATTATTATGTAGAATGTTTTCAATGGTGGAAAACAGAATTTTAGAAATAGAAAGTATATTTCCGGCCTTGCTGTTAAAATACACTTCTAATACAGTGTGTGTTGGCAAAACTGGTTATTGTGTTTATGTTGAGGTAGTGGGGAGTGTGATTGGCAGCTGCTGAAAGTAACTAATGGAGTAACTTGTAATTTATTGTAGTTACTTTTAAAATAAAGTAATAAATAAAGTAACTAAGTTACTTTTGGAAGGAGTAATCAGTAGTCAGTAATCATATTACCTTTTCAAAGTAATTGTGGCAACACTCAACACAGCATTTAATTCATATTCACTACGTTCAGATTGATATGGTTCAACTGTTTATGTATTTTAAGTCTGATTTTAGCTTGCAGAGAATAAAAACCCAAACTTCAGTTTCTCAGAAATGTTAAATAATACATTACCAATTAAAAAGAAATGACAGATTTAAAATACATAAATGTTAAATTGTGATGTATAAAAGCATAGGAGTAGACTGCTTAGTTGACAGGTGTCCTAAAGACAGAGGATCCATTGAGATGCTCCACAAGGGGGGTAAGTCCCTAAAGGTCATTACTACACAAGCTGGGTGTTCACAGAGTGATGAAGTCATATTAATAGAAACTGGCTTGGAGGGAAAAAGTGTGGTAGAAAAAGGTTCATAGTCAACAGGGACAACTGCAGCATTGAGATGATTGTAAAGTAAAGTTAATTCAGGAGTTGGGGATGACTGGACTACGGCTGGAGCTAGAGCTTCAAGAGCCACAACACAGAAATGTATTCAGGACATGAGCTATGACTGTCATGGTCCTTGTGTTAAACCACTGAGTCTGGAGGAGGTGTAACACAGAGAGGAACCCAGACTACTTCAGGTACTGCAGAAGTCCCAGAAATATTTTTAGAGCATTCCACATTTCTTTCTAGTGACAAAAGTCATGAAGATGCCAAATTATTTCCACAGCAGGTCTTGGTTCCTGCCCACATTTTTTAAGTAGCAATACCTGCTTTAATGAGTGTACTATCACTGTGCTGATTAACCAAGAAACCCAGCAGTGCCGCAGGTTTACCATGCCATACTGCATGGATGTTTTTCCTTCTAATTCTAAGTAGGTCACTAACAGACTAATAATTTTCAGTGACTTTCTTTTCTTCTCTGTCATTTTTGTCAGAGTCCTGATAGACCAACCAAATCTTTTTTTTTTTCTTCCAAAGCTGGTGCTGTCTTGACTGGGTTATGTGTTTCCAATTCATGTTTCACCTGCAAGCTCCATTCTTTAAACTCCACCATGTGGTTTCAGAATAGCAATGTATTAAACCAAGAAGTAGAATCACAGAAAGCATCTTGACAGGCTGATTATGTAGGGAAAAAGCAGAAAAGAAATATTTATTTAAAAAGTTGGGAAAGTATCATTTTAAGTAGATGGCTTTGGTTTTAATTATAGATGATTTCCTTGATGTAAACTATAGGGCTGCTTCAGGCAGGAAGTTTATGCGTATTTGTTGATGAAAGATGAACAAAAGAGAAGTTTGAGAGTTAAATATGCCTCTCCAAGCGAAATAGAGTCATCACTGTTCTTGATCATATGTGGCAGATAACTAGACTTCATCCCAGCGACTCACCCTGCCACTTCTAAGTATAGATCCCCAAACTGGTACTCGGTTGGTTCCTGAAGTGGCCCGTTGTGCACCTAGTGCACCGATAATAGAAACGCCGTTTAAATGTAAGCATGCTTTCCACCGGACGTGTAACCCCCAATTTCTAATGGATGCGTTCTGATCCGCCACGAATGCCACAGGAACGATCCGATTGTACTGACTGATATCATTTCCACTGCGCCGCAGGGCACCGGCCGCCGTTTCGCCATTTGCCAGATGCTGAGGAAACTCTGCAGTGAATCTACACAAATCACACAGCACCAACAGGATACCGAACAGGCTCAATAGCCGTTTTTTCAGAATATATCAGACACATTTTTTTTTAAATGTATAATATAATCTCATAAATTTATACATATATGTTGTATAAAATAATTGTGTGTGTTAATACATAATTTAAACACACAATAATAACACATAATCGAAACTTATTTAATTCTGAAAGCTATTTTGTCTTTTCCAACATAGTAGGTGTGTGGGTCAAAAAATACATCTTCAGATACGAGAGAAAACTAACAGGACAACATGGACGAAGAGAAGCTAATTCTCGAACTGGAAAGAAAAGGAGATTAAGCTATCGTTTTGTGTTCGTCTTCCACGTAATGAATAGTTTCCGTCTGACATTCATATTTATTACTGTCCTTTATCGCGAGATCTTGCAATTCCCTGGTTCTGGAGCGGAGCTGAGGTGGAACGCATGCAGAATAAATTAAGGACAGCAGGGAACGGCTGCATAGTATGTGGCAGAGTGCATAGGAAATTGGGGATAAGAGGTAGGTAAGGTCTGCGAAGCATAATACGCTTCTGGGTCCGTTTCCACTGGGTGAGAAGTAGCGCGTATCAGACGCGTCCCCAAGTGTTGTACTGTGGCCCCTCTTCCATATTTGTGCAGCGGTCCATTCATTACGCGCTGCGCTTCTAAAGCAAATTTAAGCACAGCATTTTAGATTGGCCCAGACATGAAATCAGACACGGCATTGTATATCATCCCAAAAATTGCAAAACACGTACAGATTTCCACTTGCTTACCTATGAAAAAAACTTTAGCAAAACATGATTACCTGCAACACCAGGGTTGAACTCAATCAGTATTTGCATCTAACTTGTAGTTTTTTTTATCATTGATTACTAGAAGTTAATCCTTGAAGTGGAGAATCACCCTGCATATATGATACAAGATCATTCTTACAAGGACAACCTGAAAAATTAAAAGGTATGAACTGAAATGTCTGCAGTTTGGGGAGTGGATGCTGAGTATATGATACTTATCATCATATATTAACATTTTATTAATAATATTAACAACCTTCTTTAATTTCTATGCAGGACTTGGACTCACTATTGCTTTCCACATATTTGAAAAAAAATAAAATAAATGATATCACCAAAATACACAGAGAGGGGTTAGTTGATGAAATTTTCAGAGAATGTCTGCAATGGGACAAGGAACAAGTGATTATAATTTGGGGTGATCGGGATCACTGCTGGGGGTGGAGGGGGACGGATGTGGGGGTAAGTGCTTGTCTTTTTTTTCTACGTTTCAGAGTGCATTTTAAATCTCTGCATTTTGATGAAATCCTTCATAGCAACTAAGCCATTTTTGTCTGCTTCAGAATACGTTTACGATTTTAAAAAGAGGAATGGACCTCTGGTTGTGTAATGACCTGAAGTGTTTAATATGCTTTTTAAAAAGGCCAACGGAGCCAAGCATCTGGACGGGAGCTGAGCTGCAGCACTGAAGGAGTTAAAAAGCAGTGGGGGAGAAAAAAGCATTTGCTCAGGAGAAAAAAAATACTCTGATCTCCTTTATTGTTGAGTTTAATTAAATTTTCAGCTCTAATTACAATTAAGCCACTTAGTATGTATAATAATGTTTGCATCACAGAGCAGCACAGATGCAGTCCATCAACGCAATTAAATATTAAAATGGCTGTGGCTGTATTAATAGCAGCATGGTGTGCTAACTCTGTGAGTGTGTGTGTGTGTGTGTAAACACGAGCCAAGGCATTGCAGAAGGGGGATTCCCTTGGTAGTGGCGTTATCGCTTAGAGACCTGCAGCTCCATCTTTCCTAGCACCACTGAGCCCAGTGTGTATGTGACCTATATTCACCATGTGCTCTTTGTACCAAACAAGCATCGTTAAAATGGAAAAAAGACAGTTTGATGGATCAAAAATCCCCACGAGTGTATGAATATTCCGGCGCTGCACAATCGGCATACTGTAAGTTTAATGCTAAATTAGTGGTTTTGTACAAAATAATTCATGACTGCACACAATGTGGGTGTTTTTAAGTGAAAGTGAAGATCTGCTTAATTCACCTCTGCTCTCCCACCTCCCTAACTGAGTTTCCTGTTTTTAGCAATGTGCTGATAGATATGTTCTAATACAAACCAGGACTAAGATGGAAGTTACTCCTCATACATGAATGTCTTTGCATGCAAAAGAATTCACATTTTAAACAACAAAAAATAGGCATTGAGAACATGAGGAAAAACAACACAATTATTTCCTAATTTCCCTGTTTTCTTGCATGATATAATGAATCAGTCACTAAAACATGTCAAATAACTGCATTAATAGGGTTATGTGACTCAGCAATGGGTAGAGCAGGGTAGCCTGGTTGCCTTTCAACTTTTCTGAACTGGTCTAAAGTTATTTTTCCCACTATGACCATTTAAACAAGCACCGGCTTTTGTAACATATTTAAATATAGTAGTAAAACATTGTGTTTTACACAACATTAGTCCAGTCCTCCAAAACTGTTTGCTTAAAGAAGACTTTAGAATACAACATATTAAAAGTATCGCTTCTCCTTGTGGTTAGAAATCAAAGCCCCCAAGATATGTGAAAAGAAGGTGATATAAGATATACTCGCCCCCTCACAGATTCTTCTGTTTTTGCTTTTTCAGCCACTTGCCACACAATGTTTCAGATCCTCAGTACATTTTTTATGAAAAAATAAGTACCTCAGTAAATTCAAAAGGCAGTTTTAAAATTAGGATTTCATTTGTGAATGCAAACCAACCTTGCCCAATGTGAAAAAAAGTAATTACCTCTTTGATAAACATAAAATCACTTTGGATAGCCACATTTTCTGGACAGCTGCTAGTTTTGCTAACTTGTCTACTAAAGACCTTCAGGTGTTGCCAGAACAAACAACATTCTACTTTTCTCCCTTCGCTAATTTTCCACCTCATTTGGTCAAGTCGGCATGCAACAAATCTCTTATTCTGTCAGACCTGTTCATGGAGTCGTTGACTGCTCCAAATTGGAGGCTCTGACCAAGACGCTTCCTCACCTTTCCGTTTATGTCACCACAGTGCAGCGTCAGGGTGTGCTGGGTAGCGAAGAGCTCCGGATTGGACCAGTCAAGTGGAACAGGGTTGGCTGTCAACCAGACGGCCTCTTGCTACTTTGGACATAATCTTCGAGTGTCGGCCATCTAAATATACAACCAGTTGTTCCAAGGTACTGTTGTTAACCTCTCTCTTGTCAGGCCCAGATCAGGAATCACCAGCTGCCCTCTATAATGCCAAATCCTCAGTGGGCCACTGATACTCCGTATTTGTGGAGGAAAACCCTTTGTTACACCTAACAGTGAGGTGGATCTGGAGTCCCAGCTCCTTCACCTACGCCAGGGCGACCCATCAGTCTGCCACTTTGTTTCCGGTTTCCTTACATTGGCAGACAAATTACAGTGGGGAAATGCTGCTCTTCCCTCCATCTGTGTGGTAGGTTTAGTTGACAATATTCGAGATAGGATGGTTGCTCAGAAGGCTCAAGGGACCCTAGACGCCACTACCAACTTTGTTCTTAGGTTCGATCAGTGCGTTCTGCTTCATCCCATTCTGATTCATGTCCCTTCAGGTCCTTCCAGGTTCACCGACCCTCTCCTACCCGTGCTTCCTTCTGCAACCAGGGGGCCTTGGTTGATCTAGCCAGTTAGGGTCACTGTCTAAGGAGGACTGAGAGCTGTGTTGGCATGAAGAGCTTTTAACCATAATCTGAGAATTCACTTCAGTGGTTGCGCCTCTTGCCGCCCTTACCAAACTATAAAATCAGTCTTAACCCCTTTAAAATGTCCCCACAGGCGATTCAAGCCTTCCGATATCCTCTCCGCTTGTTCACCTCGGCTCCTATCCTGCTTCATACCAACCCTGTGAAGCCCTTCATTGTAGAGGTGGATGCCATGATGTTGGTGCTGGGGCAGTGCTCTCAACGGGAACAAAACAGCAAATTACACCCTTGCTCCTTTTTTTCACAGAATTTCTCTGATACTCAATGAAGATATGGCCATAAGCGCCCCCCCTGGGGGCTCGGGAATCATTCCTGATCTGGACAGATCTTCCAAGTCTGATTCACATGCATTCAGTTAAACAACTTTACCCCAGACAGGGGCCTTATTCTTTAAACCCTACAAGGAAAGGAGTAGGTTCGATTTTGAGATTGTGGGGACACAAAAGTGCTCCAAGGTGGCACTCTTGAAAGTTTAAGTTTTTTGCATTAGCAATCATAATTTCACATTATGCAGATGTTACAGGTCAAAGTAACTACTGAAAGGCAAGAAGGCAAATTCAAAAGGTTGTAAATCTGTATTCTTTAGTGCAGGGCTGTAGTGCAACTATTCATCATTTCCATTAACATACTATCAACAACAATGGAAATAAACATAAATGAAATGTAAATGTGTTTGTCACTAACACTCAAATGAAGCACATTAGTGTCCACTGGTTGCTCCTAATTGAAGGAGTCTGCCTGTCACCTTACAAAAATATGTTCATGCATGAAAAACAGATAAGAATGATCATAGAGTTTGATTGTAAAGTTCTTGCCTGAGCAAAAAAGCCTTTACTTTCACACAATTATTATGTGTAATTTATTCCCTAAAAAATATGGATGTTTTATGGTATTTACACCATAAATTGTATTTATGTGTTTTTAAACAGTTGCTGTTTTCTATACAAATTTATGGAAATAAGAAAAAATGAGAATAAGAATAGAATCTTTGGCATATTCTATTTTGATATTTTTATTTAATTTTTAATTTTAAGTACCTTACACTTTGACTCCTAAAGAAGTCTTGTATATATTTATATCGAGTTTTCTTTTCTTGGGCATCCTACAAATCCTATACAGCACACAAACATAACACAAACACAAACACACGTACACACAAACACAAACACACCTATACACGCCAAAAACAGACACAAACACGAAATGTAACTGACACCAGTAAAATCCATCTAGCTGACATGACCCGGGCAGAACAAATACCAAACATTTGAACAACTTACACTCAGATGCATCTCATCTGGCCCAACTAGCAGTTGTGGCTTAAGATGTTAACAGTCAGACATTCGATAAGATGATTTTACCGCTCTAGCTTTTAAGAGCAGATGGAATGGCAGTGGGGACGTCCAATCACATGTAAGTTATTGAGAACCTGGCAGCCAATCAGGAAGCGATATTTAGGTTAGAGGCAGGATTTCTAGTAGAGACGACATTTAACCCTTTGTGTGCCATGATCATTGACTAAACACTACGGACAGCGGTTGTATTGATAGAGACAACACAGAAGCGGCTGAATATTGGTAGGGATGTGTCCCTACAGTCCCTACCCAAGTCTACGCCCTAGCCTACAATTCAATTCAATTCAATTCAGTTTATTTATATAGCGCCATTTCACAACAGATGTCATCTCAAGGCACTTTACAAAAAGAGTTATTACAATACAATGTTTAGTGTAGAAATTACAGAACCACAGAAGATTGCGTCGTGGAATTCTCAGCAATCCCTCATACTGAGCAAGCATGCAGCGACAGTGGGAAGGAAAAACTCCCTTTTAACAGGAAGAAACCTCCGGCAGAACCAGGCTCAGCACAAGCGGTTATCTGCCGCGACCGTCTGTGGCTTGGAGAATACATAACAGAGACACAGAAAGAGCAATAGAACTGATGCAGAAGTTTGTTGCAGGACGTGGAGAATTTTCTGTCACTGCAATGCCATCTTAGTCAGGGTCGTCAAGCAGGGCTAATCCGGAGTACCTACTATTATAGAAAACAGGTTAGTGCTTGAATTGACAGCACATCATGCAGTTGGGGAGAAGTAGGAGAGAAAGTAGGAACAGACCCTAATAATGTCCTCCAACAGCCTAGCCTAAAGCAGCATAGCTACTAACATTAACCTGTCTCCTAGCTACTAGGAGACCTGGCTACCAACACTCTGTCTGAGTCCTCCTGACCCGTGGACGGTGTAGGGCCGGTAACGGCCCCCGTCATGCCGGGGTCTTCTCGGAGTCGGGTTGTTTGAGAATGCAGCCCAAAGTGGGTGGTAAACTCCATCTAAGGCTAAATACCGGCACGAGACCGATAGTCGACAACTATCTTAAGGAAAAATAGACAGAACTGAGAGGACAGAGTTGAAGAGGGCGAGAAACGTTTAAGAGATAAACGGGTGGGGTCCGCACAGTCTGCCCGGGGGATTCAACCCGGCAGGTAATGGGCGGCCGCACTGTGCGGGAGGATCCCCTTGAGGGACCTCTCTCCGGCGCTGGCTGGCCCCTGTGGGGCACATTTCTTCCGCGGCGGTAAGCCGCGACCGGCTCCGGATCTTTACCTGGCTTACATTAACCTATCTCTACCTAGCTACTCTACCTCTTCCTATCTCTTCCTAACTTTTGACAGTTTACAAGTTTCCCCTTGCTTGCCATCAGGGTTTGATGAACATCAAGGCAGACTCTCTGCCCAGGCAGTATTCTCGCTCCCCTCCTCAGTCCTACCCCAATCCTGCCCTACATGTCCAAACATGTTTAGATCCTATTTGCAGGCCCCTGTTGAACTCTATTCGCATTGTCCTACGAGATGAACCTGCACCTCCTGAGACACCTCCCAATTACATTAACGTCCCCACCAGATGATGAGAGGAAGCACTGGTTTGGGGTCACTCCTCTCCATTTTCAGGACACCCCGATCCTGCCAGAACATTACTGTTCTTGCAACAGGCGCTGTCGTGGTCTTCCCGGAACTGCAACATAATTTGTCTCTGGCTGCAATGTCTGCACTTGCTCCAAGCCCTCCTCTTCCTCATCGGCAGGGGAACATCAACTCCTTCCTGTTCCTAGATGCCCCTGATCCCACATTGGCCTGAACTTTGTGCCCCCCCCATTGAGGGTTTTAACACTGTTCTCACCATTGTGGACAGGTTTGCAAAAAAATACTCACAGCACCACAGTGGATTCCGACTGGGTTTCTGGGTTTTAGGGTCTTTTTATCTCAGTTTCACTGGTTAGTGAAAAGCCACTGCTTACTACAGAATTGTATAATTTAACCCAGGTTCAACTTTGCTCTCATTTAATCTAAAATAAATGCAGTGACAATGTGGTTGGTGGAGTTATTTATCTGCTGGCCTGTTTCTGAAGTGTATCGTGACGGGTGTTGGAATGTGGTGGGAAAGCTCAGCAGTGAAGCCGAGCTCCTGGTCCCGCGTCTGGGCCAGGCCATGCACGCACTGATAAATATAGCTGCCACTGAGGCAGTCTAAATACAAGGCTCCTCTTTGCTGTAATGAATGGGTGTTGCTGACCTGTGGTGAAATCACACTAGATTCCACAGAAATATCATTGCACAGTGGCAAACAAACAAAGCACAAAAACAAAGGCATTGGAGCAGGGAGTGCTAATCATGAAGCATGGCGAGGCGTCTTGTGGCCAGGGCGATGGAGATGCAGGATTTGTGTGTGTGAGTGTGTGTGCAGCAGTCGCTCTAAGAAGCAGCACTGATTCTTGAGGACTAAAAATCCTTTTTTGTAGTGGACAAAATGAAAAGAATTTTCTGATTTTTTGTGTGCAAAGCTTCTTTGTAGTGTGGCATTGTGTGTACGTGCAGTGTGTGTACGTGCAGAATGAATCCTGAGATATTTATGACCAGGAATTAGTCTGAGGACACTCTGTGGAGTCCAAAGGTTGCTCTGCTGTCTGTTCCTCAGGGTTTCTAAGAGCATCATTAACCAACATTTACCTGCTGGCTTATGAGTACAATTTAATGACCTGGGTCATCTTTTAATGTGGAAGTTATACACGACACACCCATGGACTACTGTCACTTCTCTCCGATATCCGACTGTTGGACCATTAATTATCTACAACTGACATGAGCAGAAAGGTGCCCTTTTTGTTGGTAGTCAAATTTTACTGAGATCTGCTCATATTTCACATGTGCACGCACACACACACACACAAACACACACACACACACACACCGAAACAAACATATTTTCAATCATCAGCTGCCACAGGCTGTGCTGATTTCCTGGGCAGCTGCTATAATATTGCAAGCTGATGTGAAACAGTTTACACACACAATTAGTACTAATACTAAAAACACATGGGCCTCTGCTCGCACTGTGCCATCACTTGGTCATGAAGCGCAACTGATTAGGTCTTTGTGTGTTTGGTTGACTGTGTGCGTGTGTGTATTCATATATATTTGAGAGAAAAAGATGGAGCTGAGAAGCAGGAGGCAGTGTAACCTGAGGCGCACACCTGATAGGGACACACACGAGTAGGCACAGCCACAAGCAGAGCAGGTTGAAACAAAAAAAGTACCTTGTGATCCTGTAGGTTTAAGTGTGACTGGGCACTAATGGGAGTGGTTCAGAGAACACACACAGTGTATAAGATAATTACAGCAATTCTTTCTTATACATCAGTTGAAAACAGTAGGAAGTCCTCCTGCTTCACATTTTGCCCATTCAGGGTAATTTGAGCTTGTTCTGTACATCATGCAATACATATTGGCTCTTCAACATAGAGTGCCTTACTAAAGTATTTTGTCATCCATAATAGGTTTGTTTTGGCAATGAGTAACTATAGATAAGTCATAAAGCAATTATTAATAAAATTAGTAACTTAGGTCAAAATGAACAAGTTGGGGCACCATCATGGAATTCAGGAAAATAATAATAATACACAAATAGTTCACTCTCAGTTAAGGTTTATGAATACCCACCTGATAAGGCTGAGGTATTCAATTCATAATAAATGAAAGATCAAGTTCTGCCTTGGTGTTCTTTGAACACATGTATATAAAATACATACAATATATGAAACAAATAGTTTTCCAAAATACAAGAGTTTATTAATAAAATGAATTAAGTCAACATACTTGAATCAACAAATTCACAAAGCTGGCAACACACAACTAAATTACTAACTAAAAAAAGTGCCATAAAACTAACTACCAAAAGTAAAAATATTAGAAATGTTCCAATATGCAAATAAGTAGAAACAACAACCAGTAAATTGAAAGTGATGTCACATTCCAGTATGACAATGTATGCTTAAAGACCAACGTTTGTATTGAAGACTTTGTGAAGTAAAACTAAGTGGGTTATAAACTAATTCAATTTAATTCACTTTAGTTATATAGCGGCAATTAAAAACAGATGTAATCTCAAGACCCTTTACAAGAAAAGTAATTCCAGTACAATTACACAAACGTCCCAGTCAGTTAAAAGTTTTCTATTTAAGGAATCCCAGAAGATTGCACTGATTTGTTGATGTGAGCTTGTTCTCTGTACATGCAGACTCCAACCACAGCAATCCCTCATTAATCCCTTATACTGAGCAAAGATGTAGCGACAGTGGAAAGGAAAAACTCCCCTTTAACCAAGAAAACACCTCCACCTGAACCTGGCTAAGTGTGAGCGGCTATCTGCGACAACTTAAAAAATAAGGCTCTTTGTGGACTAACTACTGAAGGAGGAGAAAATATTAATTTTGTTTCTTTTTGAGATGGCTTGTTTCTGTGATTGTGCTTTGAACAGTGAGTTGCACATTAGCTTGCTTTCTGAGCTAAAGCCCCCAGGCGCTGGAACTGCCACAGTCCAAACTACCTGCTCATACCCAAACAACTAAAGAATAATTCCTACAAATACGGCAACAACACAATGAAACAGAAAATCAAAGCAACCTTTAAATTGTTTATCCTGAGCTAATTTATCACTGCCCAACATTACCTGAACGATTGTTAAATCTCTGTAGAATGGTAAATCCTTTGTGTGGGGAAAATCAGCATTAAAGAGAGAAAATCAGCTGTGGCCACCTCGTCAGCTCACCAGCAGCTGCATGGAGATGCAAGTAGACCACTCAGATTTCAGATTAGTGATGGTTGGGGCTAGTCGACGTTAGCTTGGAATGTTGGGTTGTCTCTCAACTATGCTTGACAGCTTCAGCACCTTTCTTCTCCCACATTAGGCCAGTCAAGGTCAGGCAACCCAAATCAACTTTATTTTTATGCCACATTTTCAACAACTAGGCAGTTCAAGGTTCTTTGAGTGATTAGGAATACAATAAAAGCAGCAATAAAACAAAATTAAAAGGGCCTGAGTCACAGAGAGAATATCTTCCTTTGCTGGAATCAGTATTTCAAAATTCCTTCTGCAGAGTTTTGGCCAAATTAGGTTTAAGACTTATTCCACTGGCCAGAATACAGTTACCTTATCCATGATCAGCAGACTGTAGATACATTTTCAGATTCAATGAGCTTCTACCAGAAGCCTACTCCTACCCTAACCTGCAAAGCAGAAGTTGCGTGCTGGTACCTGCAATATGGCTGGTCTGACCATGATAACAAAAGAAAGGCCAAAGTAAGAACAGAGTATAGGGTATATTGGGTGATGTCCCACGTTCATGCAGTGAAATTCCTCCACTTCCTATTGAAACTGAAGGAGGGTTTGATGTAGTGCACTGTGGGATTATTAGTCTTTATGGAGGGACATCTCCTCTGTAGTCCGGTTCTGTTATTATTGCTAATGGCACAATTTCATCCCCTTTAACACAAAGATCTCTCCAGCAGAACCTGGCTTAGTACAAGCGGCCATAGCAGATGACCGTCTGGGGGTTTGAGAAGACAGAGAAGAGACACAGAAAGAACAAAAGGAATGAATTTAAGAGTATTTTCAATACTAACATAAGTAAAAAGTTGATAACAGGACATGGAAGATGCTCAGTCATTAAAACATCATCGCTTCGCATCCAACGTGGCATTGTAGCTGAGCAGGATACCAGACCAGGTGTAGCTTCTATGGAACCCAATACATCAAACTAACAGCGTGTCACTTGGTTAACCGTCAAACAGTTTCCCCCACACTGTATTACATCCTTATGCCTGACTAAACACAGTAACCATGGAACAAGCATTTATTATTTACCAATCAAGTAGCAACACGGCTGGTTCAGCATCCCTATTACATCTATCTGTAACACCTCATTCACAGCGGCTACCTACATAAAACTGAAAAGTTATTACACTGGGTTTTAGAAGCTAATACTACTTGGGTAAGTGGCTTTGACCTAAACTGAGCAACAGTTTGACAAAAAGATCTTTAACGTCATTGAAGACATATAAGTTTTGTCAGACCTGAGTCATCTCGTGTCTTGCTGCTATGTGAGGCAGAAAGAGGAACAGCGGGAGCTGCTCTGGGAGCTTGAGGCTTCGGGGCGATTGTAGCTCAGGACATTGACAGTTTGTCTTGTAACAGAAGCGTTGTCGGTTTATGCCCCGGTTCCGTCTGTCTCCTTGTCCGTCCTTAGGCAAGACACTTTACCTACTGCCTACTGGTGTTGGCCACAGGGGCCACTGACAAGATATGGCAGCCTCGCTTCTGCCAGCCTGCTCTAGGGCAGCTGCGGCTACAATCGTAGTTTGCTTCCACCAGGGTGTGAATGTGAGATTGAATAGTGGAATCGTAAAGCACTTTGACTGTCTTGAAAAACACTTTATGATTGCAATCAATAATTGCTATTTATTGAGGAGAACAACCTGGTTACAAGTAGAGAAGCTGGCGTGGCTTCAGCGTCGAGCACCGCTTGCTGATACTTATACAGCCTTCTCCAGCAGTGAAGCTCTACCAGCTTTCAGTTTTGGAACATGGCTGTTATTGCTAGATCACTTCCTCTGTTTCTTTTCCTTACTTCTTCTAATAGCATCTTCTTTGGGTTCTTTGGTGAGTCTGCTATGGCTAAAATCTCAAAACTGTAGTTTTGTTTATGTTATTGCAGGAAACACTAACCAAAGGAGGAGAGAGAATTCCGTTAACGTTTGGAGGTTTTATTACAATTTGACTTGATCATACAGGAGGACAGCATCACATCACAGAAAATGCAAAATACTGACCTGTCTCAATTTTACAACCACAAGCTTATATTATTTTTAGTAACCATGTGTCTGTCTACCCTACTGATTAAGCACGACTCTCAGGGTGAGAGTAAGAAACTTGACGGCGCCTTTCTCTTTGATTAGAAAGCTGTGAACTTTGTAGACCTTTAAGGATGCACAGTCCGAAGAGCCATCTCCATGGTAATGCAGGATGTGGACTATCATTATCAAAACACTCTGACCATGATTTGGGTAAAAAGCGTCACTCAGCAAGACTAACTTTCAAACTACTACTACAACATTAAGTAAACATGCGTTTACAGTTGATTACAAAGTACAGATAAATCATGACACTAAATTTTTCCACCACAGTCTATATCAAATAGTAGCATATAGCGTCCTGCCATAGAGTGAAACTCAGTCAGTACGTCCTGCAGGCGACCTGCGAGAGAAAAGTTGGATAGTGTGGTTTTTAACAGCAGGATCCTCTCATGCAGTGACATAAGAAATGAAGATAATAAAGGCTGGTGTGCAGCCAAAAGGTTTCGAAAAAACACATATTTTGTAAGAGCTGTTTATCCCTGCCTTCATACTGTCTACTCTTTCATTGTATATTGTTCAAAATCTGGTTTGGAAGGTTTTCCTTCTACTCAGTCCGAGGAAGATAAGTTTTATTACTATTGGTAAACCATTTTCTAAATCATCAAGTGTCTGCCATGCATGGTTCACTTCTTTTTTTTCTGTCAACAGAATGTGTTAATTTGTTTTTGGAACAGATGTACGTAATATTAAAATTACTTTTCTTCCATTTCATAGGTGCATATTAAGTTTCTTTACCAAGATGCCTTTGCCATTATTTTAGTCCCTTTTTGCTCCTGACGTTAAACATCTCAGCAGCTTAACTTTTGCCAGGTTTTAAATAGGCTACTAATCAAACAAAAATCATAATTGCTTTTTTTAAAATCTCTCCTCAAACAGTGATTTCACGTCCCTTCCCTTCAATACTCCGGCTTCTCTGGATGCCAGAGTGGACCAGATGCTGGCTTGTGGGATGATCACTTCTCTTCATTGCCCCACACAGACTTGCACAGACTGCTACATTGGGTCATAATTAATTAAATTAGCAGCTTTGTCTGCTGAAAAGAGTCCCGCATCTGTCTCAAGCTGATGGAAGAGAGACAAATGAGGTGGGGGGGCCCCCAGGAGAGAAGGGAGAGATTGATGGGGAAGACACAGCTGATTAACAGGACTGGCAGTAATGACTAGAGAGAGTGAGAGGAAATGTTTGCAGGAAGTTGGAGTGTGAACACTAAGTCATGTCTCCAGCACTCTTAGAGTAATGCAGTCTACACATGTTTCTGTTAGCTGCTTTCATACTCTGTCAGCTTTATGGTTGTTTTAGCAGCCAGTTAATTAGAAGTATTGAAAAAAGTAGATCAATGACTTGCAGAGGCTACTGGTGAGAGCGAGCTTGCCAGATATTTGATTAGCCTCCTTTTTTATCATGGATGCCACATGTCCCTGGAGGAGCCTTTGTGATGAAAGTGATTGTCTGACGGCTGTCCATCACCACCACAGCTGCATCTCACACACCTTTTCAGCCTCAGACTGTGAGGTCAGCACATGTTTGCCGTTGGTGCTCTGTAGTATTGACTTTCTGGTATTAATCTCTATCTTCAGCTCTGAGAGAATCAGCGCAGCTACCAGTCCTCTGGGTGTCTTTAGTCAGGCTGCATGGTTCCTGTCCCACCCACCCTCTAAGCTAACAAACACACACACACAGCAACACACATACACAATCTGCGGTTTGGACTAGGTGAGTAAATTGTTTTTTATTCGTGAGGTATTTATCAGCCGTGGTGCCGCCTGTTGGACCAGTGGCTTCCGTAATGGATCTGATTAATGGCAGCTTATTAACAAAAGCTCTGTTGTTCAGGCCCTGAGGGCTCGCGGTAATTCTAGAGCTCTGTGCTGATATAATGGCCTATTTTAAGAGCTCCGTGATTAAGCACCATTAAGCGGCAAGCAAAGCCAGGCCGTGGACAACTTCAATGGCAGCAAACGTAAACGCAGCCAAGTCCCCAGAGTCCCTCCATCCTTCTCTGCCTGTCTCACTCCGACTCCCTCTCTGTCTGTCTGCCTCTGTTATTGAAACAGAGTGCTGTATTTATATTGAGTTTGGGGAAGGACTCTCGGGGAGGCAAAATTTATCTAAATTTTCTCCAAACACTTCAGATATATTATGTCGCTATAGCCATCGGCAAAATGGGAAGACCATGTTGTGGTGAGAGCAACAGAAAGCCACTCGAAGAAAATATGAGAGTGAATTAATCTCTGCTTATCTGTTTGTGCTGAATGTCATTAAGCACACAGAATGTTAGGAATAAGAGCAAGGGGGAGGCTCATGTTCAGCCAAGCTTCATCATAACTGTATGCTAAAGCTGGATCCATTTTGTTCTAACCTGCACGTTAATCTGGTTAGCTGGGGTTCAGACCACACAGTCAGACCACGACACAGTCGGCTTCAGCTGAGGGAGGGGGGGCTCCTGCTGATAAAACCACATTTTGATGTTTGACTTCGAAAGTTTTTTTTCTCTCTGTTTATTAGAGTTTCACATTAAAGCAACAAACACAAACTTCCATCACAGCACTGCTCACATCCAGAAGGAAATGACAGTAATTTAGGTTCTTTGTCTCACTTATGTAGGCAGGGCATCATTAAGTTCTGATCAGGGCAAAGAGAACCATGCTTTAAAGAGGAAGTTTACTAGGAGTCTGAAGAAAAGCAAAATAGGGTTCACTTTTCAGAAGAACTCTTAAAATTTGGTGCTGTTTTCTCAGCTGAACAACACTTTCGTTTCAACAAATTTTGTTTGGTTAATGCAGCCAGTTGTATGGATCCTCAGTCTGCTGGGATCATTTCCAAACAACCTGGAGAAGAAAAAAAACATATTATGGCACAAACCTTTGAATTATTTTAAACTCCCAAAATCAGCTGAAACAAGGGATTTATCGAGCTAGTTGTTAGCCTTCCTCAGCTCTGACATTAATCTATGACCAGGGCCGGATATACGGTGGAATGGTTCCCTGGGCTTGAGCTTATGTATGACCTGTCTCGGCTAGCATGGCTGTGTACTGTAATGTCGTAGTACATATATTGCTTTCTAGAAGAAAAAACTGTAATCACAAGCTGGAATTCCTGTATAACAAATATAAATAATAAAGTTCATAAAAAATATGAGTAACTTGAATCCTTGAATCCTGTTCTTGTGTGGCCCTCAGGTCCCAGTATGCAACAGTTTAAGTGAAACAGTCATTTATACACTTACAAAGCAACATAGAAAAATGTATATTTACAAAAACCTAGAATTAAAAAGTTATTTATATGTGGAAATAAAGTTAACAATAATAACATTTTGCCTTTGTTTTGAAACAATTTAATAAAAAAGAAAAGGTAAAAAATATCAATAGTTCTGCTCCGCCAGTCAAACAGAAGATGGCGATACCAAAACCATCCATCCATTATCTATACCGTCTATCTTATCCAGGGATGCTGGTGTCTATCTCTAGCAGTGATCATGTGAGATGCGGGGTCCACCCTGGAAGGGCCTGATACCAAATCCTGTTGTTGATAAATTTAAATTATCAGTCAGTGCTGCTGCGCAGGGCCAATTTGTGGGCCTATGAATAATGGTTTTAAAAGAAAAACATTCAACCAAACTTCAAACCTGTAGACCTGTCTAATAATAATTAATCTACAGTATAATGATAAGGAGATCTCTGTTCAACAAATATCTAAATATTTTTATAGTTTCAATTAAATCCTGGATTTTTATTTTTGAGGAGGTAAAATAAAAGCCACAAGACATTTATACATTTTTGTTACATACAGCTCTGGGTATGTTTTTTTTGTGTTGTTTTTTTACTCCCTCTGTCATTTTCAGGTGACTGTAAATCAGGCTCAACTTCAGACAGCAGACAATCAGTTTTAAAATGTTTATTGTGATTAAGGTCAAGGAACTGGAAGGGCCAGACGGGCACTCAGGCGACTGGGATGACTGGAAGGGAGAAGGTAAGTGGTTACTTGGTTTGTAAGATTAAGCAGATGAGAGATGTTTAATATTGCAGGTGTTACTTTGAGGTTGAAACTTTAAGGATGTAAGTAGGAGGCTGTATGCTGACGTTGGCTGGAGATGAGTGGCAACGGTGATGATGTTCTGATTCATGTTCTAGGTTTGGTTGTAGATGGTGGTTCTGATCCAAGTATGCGTTCTTTGCAGGATGATGTGTGAGGCATTGGAGGGTGGACTGGTTCAGGTGAGTTCTGTTTGCTTTGTATTTTTGTGGTGGAGCGGAGGAGGCTGACCAGGAGGAGATCTGGAGGGACTCGTCCAGTGGTGAGTATGGTTTGAATCTTGATGATTTGTTTGTTCTGGACCAACCCTGAAGACACCCAGATGGAAGCTCAAGGTGGGGACGGAGTGGTGGTTCAATAATGGATTCTAGAAAGGAATCTGAGTACGATCTGCAGGAAAACAAAAGGTAAGATTCAAAGGAAACATCCAAGGGAGCATTTTGCTGTGTGAAGCAAACTAAGTTGGCCTTGTACCACGATTGACAGCAGCTCCATCTGGCATCAGCCTCCAGGAGCCGCTCCCCTTTTCTACTGGAGCTGTGATTCGGCTTGATGAGGAACACCTATTGCAGCACCTGCCAATCACACCCTGGAAAGAAAGGCGAGCAGAAGAAACACCTCCCAAAACCAGCACACAGTAAAATACTCCAAACACTCTTACTCTCCCTGCATTCGAATTCTACAGTATGTACTACATGCTACATGATAACTACTACTTGCCCGTTGATGCAATAAATACTGCGTAGCAAATGAGCGAGAAGTAGGCATGAAATTGGACTTACTGCGCCACCATTTTGCCGGGTATTTACGTTATTTCGCCTGTGGTCCGGTCCTCACTAGCCAACGTAACTCTTCTACGATTATGGTGCTTAGCAGCATTGTGGGATAGCGTAGCACACAGCAGATTTTACTGTGTACACATCCGGGAACTTTATGCCTACTACGCCAATCCATATTAGAGATTCCGATCTACTACATCGCTCGCTTACTGCTTTTCGCCTGCTACGTAGTAGGCATAGTAGGGGTATTCGGATGCAGGGTCTATCTTGGCTGTACAGGTGAGTGCAGCTGTGACTAATTCTGCAAATCGGAAGCTGAGGCAGGTTTTTCAAACTGTGGCAAATCCACAGAGCTTGCTAGGTCTGGCTGAGACACAGGTGTGGCTGCTTGGATGGAACCTTATGGGTCTTGATGTGACCACACATCTTTTGCCTGACAATCTCCTCCTGGTTGAATGTGCAAAGAATAACTTACCAGTGAGGCATCCAGGAGGCATTCTAAGCAGATGCTAGAACCATCTCTACTGGCTCTTCTTGATATGGAGGTGCAGTGGCTTTACTCTGAGCCCCTACTAGATGACCTCTCCATGGGCTGCCAACTCATCATAGTGTAGTGGTTTGAGTTTCCTAAAGGTATCAGAAGCCAAGTTGTCAGGGGATTTATGCCCCTGGTAGGGTCACCCATGGCAAACAGATACTAGGTGAGGAATCAGACAAACCAGCCTGAAAACCCCTTATGATGATTAAGAGAGATCACTTGGCCAGGCACGGGTCACAAGGGTCCGCTGCGGAGCCTGGCTCTTAGGTGGCCGGTGTTTGAAATTAAATTCATATAGAAAATGAACATTCCCAAGTTTAATTCACACATTTTAAGATGAACCAGTTGATCTTAAAATTATTTTTTTAACTAAGTTCAGAGTTACAACAATGAAATAGTTCATAGTGCTCTGATTTTTTCAATATGTTGTGGCAAGCTATTGTCCTGCTAATACGGTCATTTTCCAATTGTTGATCCAGTGGCTGTGTTCTGTCAATCTAGCATACTTTGTCAGAATAGCATAATGTAAATTGAGTTAGCTAACCAATTTTAATCAGTCCACAAGTTTCATGTTTTAACCCTGAGGTCACAGAATGAGAAAAATAATTTCTTTTAAATGCCTGAACCTAATATATATATATATATATATATAATATATATAATATATATATATATATATATATATATATATATATATATATATATTAACTCTATTTGAACTGATCTTTAACATAAAAGGGAGAAAGGATTAATTTTATTGCTGCGGGTATGTCATTCTGATGGGTATTGTGGTTTGTCGAACCACCAGCATTAGGTGGCCAGCCTATGACAGAAATATGCAGCAATCAGGTGTTTTTCACAACAGACTACGCCATGGTGGGGTAATGGGAAGTGTGGGGGTGGTGTCCAGGGTGCCAACTGCAGCGTTGTGTATAAATCCTGAGACGGAATAGTCTATGGTAAACAGAGAAAATAGTTGGACATAACTTGTTTTTATCCGCTCCTCAAGTCTTCGTGAGCCACTCCATGAGGTGGCTGTACCACACAGTCCCTGTGAACTATCTGATGATCTGCTCTTCAGCTCTAAAAGCTGTTGAAGAGTAGACACCACATCAACCAGTACTACCTATTGTTTTAGCCATGCTTTTGTCTGGAAGGCTAAATGGATATCTGTCATTCTCTTTAATAAAATTATATTCTAAGAGAGCGGTTCACAAACACTAGAATGAGTACGCTCACTGTCACGTTCATCAGACACCTTACAGTGAGCTCAGTTCACATTCAACAAAAGTATGAGTGAGTTCATGAACAATAGTCTAATGAACACAATCAGGCACAACACTGGAGGTGGGTTATGCTGCCCAGTGCGTGGTGGCAATGCTTTTACCCACAGTGCCTGCTCAGGCTCAGCCAGATGAGGAAACTTTGGTCCCACTTCCCATGGGCTCAACAATTATGATGGGGTCGAGTGGGATGCTAAATGAGTGATGGCAAGGACCATGGCGGTCTGGTGCTTGGCTACAGAGGCTTGTTCTTGGAACAAATTTGGGCCCGCATGGCAAAATGCTTGCATATGACTTATTTACAAATTTGATATCCATTAATATGACGCAGTGTCCAGAGATATAAATATTGTTAGATGGATGTCTTTTAAATTGGTAAAACCAGCTAACAAGGAGTGTCCGTCCAACTAGCTGTTAGCCTTCCATCTCTCTGAAGCGCTACAACAAACTTGAATTCTGACATGTGTCGGGTGCAGGTTATGGAACTGTTACTGATAACTTTACAGAACAAGAATCTTGTTAAGCATTTAGATCTTCCTCGGCCTCAATGGTTACTTGCGGAGTACCACAAGGTTCGGTGCTTGGGTCGATCCTTTTTACTATATATATGCTTCCTATTGGTAAAATCATTAGGCAGCATGGGATAAATTTCCATAGTTACGCAGATGATACACAGCTATATCTATCCATAAATCCTGATGAATCCAAGTTAGGTAGACTGGAAGACATAAAAATTTGGATGACTCTAAACTTCTGAATTCTGATAAAACAGAACTTGTTGTCTTTGGACCAGAAGCTCTGAAAAAGAAACTACTTAGTCAACCCCTTCACCTGGACGGCATTAAATTAGCCTTCAGTAATAAAGCAAAGAACCTCGGTGTTATTTTTGACCAAGATATGTCATTCAAATCTCACATTAAATTAGCTTCAAGGTTTTTCTCTTTTTCACCTTAGGAATATTGCAGAAATTAGAACCATCCCATCCAGGGGTGATGCTGAAAAACTAGTCCATGCCTTTGTCACTTCAAGGCTGGATTACTGTAACTCTTTATTATCAGGTAGTCCACAGAATACAATTAAAAGTCTTCAGTCCAAAATGCTGCTGCAAGGGTTCTAATGAATAAAAGATGAAGAGATCACATTTCCCCTGTTTTAGCTTCTCTTCACTGGCTCCCAGTAAAATCTAGAATATAATTCAACATCCTCCTTCTGACATATAAACCTCTTAATAATCAAGCTCCATCATACATAAAAGACCTGATTGTTCCATATGTTCCTAACAGAGCCCTTCGGTCTCGGACTGCAGGTTTACTGGTAGTTCCTAGGATTTCGAAAAGTAGAATGGGTGGCAGATCTTTCAGTTATCAGACTCCCCTCCTATGGAACAGGCTCCCAGGGTTGGTTCGTGAAGCAGAGAACTTGTCTATCTTTAAAACTAGGCTTAAAACCTTCCTCTTTGACAAAGCTTACAGTTAGGGACAGGTTAGACAGGTAGCTAGGAGGAGACAGGTTAATTTTAGTAGTCAGGTAGAGTGTCAAAAGCTAGGAAGAGATAGGAAGAGGTAGAGTAGCTAGGTAGATAAAGATTAATGTAAGCCAGGTAGAGAGGGTTAGTAGCTAGGTCTCCTAGTAGCTAGGAGACAGGTTAATGTTAGTAGCTATGCTGTTTTAGGCTAGGCTGTTGGAGGACATTATTAGAGTCAGTTCCTACTTTCTCTCCTACTTCTCCCCAACTGCATGTGTGCTGTCAATTCAAGCGCTAACCTGTTTTCTCTTAGTCTCTTCCTACAGTAGGTGCTCCTGCCCTGCTTGACGACCCTGACTAAGATGGCATTCCAGAGTAGGAACGTTCTCCACGTCCTGCTACCAGCTTCTGCTTCTGCATCAGTTCTGTTGCTCTTTCTGTGTCTCTGCTGCCTTCTCCAAACCCCAGACGGTGTCGGCAGATAACCGCTTAAGCTGAGCCTGGTTCTGCTGGAGGTTTCTTCCTGTTAAAAGGGCGTTTTTCCTCTCCACTGTCGCTTCATGCATGCTCAGCGTGAGGGATTGCTGAGAAGTCACAACGCAATCTTCTGTGGTTCTCTAATTCCTAAATTAAACATTGTATTGTAAAAACTCTTCTTGTAAAGTGCCTTGAGATGACATCTGTTGTGAAATGGCGCTATATAAATAAACTGAATTGAAATTGAATTGAAGTATTTTCCTTACTTTCTTTCAATCACTCCTTGTCTTCTGCTTCATCTCTCTGTTCCTCAACAGGAAGACTCTTTACTGTCCATCTCCTCCCTCACTTCCTCTCTCCTTCTATCCCACTCTTCATCTCTGCCTCGACCCTGCTGTTCTCCCCCAGCTCCTCCAGGGAGGGCAGTAATAATTATTATGTAAATAAATACGCCTGCTGTAATCACATTCGTGCCACTGATCCAATTAGAGAGCTGATAGCAGGCGGCTGATTGCACGGACTGGCGGCTGATGGTCAGGGCCTGTGTGTCTGTGTGGCTGCTTGGCTCAAGTAGCTGGGGGAGCAGGCATTAACAGACGAGCAGGCCGGTGTAATGAAAGCCGCTCGGTGCTGCGCTGTATGCAGTCATTCACTCTAAATAATGCTCTTTGACCAGGACCCTGTATGTCTGCCAGCCTCGCAGTCTGCTTGCTGGCCTATCTGACGCTGACGTCCTCTGCATGTTTTTTGCTCTGCACTTTCGTTATCATGATCCCTGGCTCTGGATCACTTTCACCATGCATCATCTTATCACTAATTACTGCCTTGTTGTGATCCTCATCATCTTAATGATGCTCCGCTGAGACCATCATCCTCAGAGCCTCATCCTTCACCCTCCATCTACACTAACTAGCACTTTTTTTCAAAAGGCATGGCTGGATTTTAAACATTAATGTAAAGCATATACAAAATAAGCCAATCTGTACCAAGACATGAACATACCACCAGTCTCAAGTCTTCTGTAGCCTCTAACAGGTTATCTTCCACGACTGACCTGGATTTAGCTTTATCTGACTTCGTATCAACTCTGACTAGATTCTCAGTTCCTGCTAAAGAAAAGCATTGTTCTGCCATCACTACGTTTCACCACCGTGTTGATGTGTTAAGACTGATGTTGAATATTACACATATATGCCCATAATGTTTTTGTCTCAACTGATCTGGGGTTTCATTTATAAAGCTTGCTTAAACACAAAAAGGGGTCTGAAAACTATGTGAGCAACTTTATACGCAAAGTTTGGGATTTATAGAAAAAAACGTGGCGGAAAAATTTGCGAAACTTTAAGCACACTAAGGATCTTGCTTACGCACTTTTTGGATATGGAGGGCACTGACAGCGCAGCAGGACGAATACCAAAATTGCTAATTTAAGCCACATTTTGAGACTTGTGGAGCATTGCACATACAGACGAACATAACCAACACACAAACGTCTCCCCCGTCCCGTCTACAGGAACTGAGAATAAAAATGAGTATTTGATTAAAAATATGTTGTATTTAAGAATTATGTAAATGTATGTATGTCTTCAGATTGTATAGCAATTGCACGTATTGTTGCATATGTTAAGAAAAAATATGCTGCAGCGTCCAGCATAATTCTGCACAATGGATGCACTGGCACTCGTTGAAGATTCTATTTTTATGTCAGGCACGCTGCTGCATCAACGTCTCCTGCAGCTCTTCCATTTATTTTTATGACCCCAAATAAATATTTTGCATGGATAATACTTTTTAAAAGTAGTTTTGAAGCGCACCTTTTTGCCAGGCTTTAAATATCTCAGAGTGTTTATGTTCTATAGTGATTTAGTTTTATTTGTTTTAATTTGCTTTGATTCTAGTCTTTCTGTCGCTACAAGAGAAAATCATAGCCTGTAATTGAAACGTTATATTTAATGCTCTTTTTTATCATCTTTTATGCTGCTGCTTTAATTTTTTTCATTTTTAAGCTTTAAGCTAGCTTTTCTTCACTCTTCTACTTTAGTCTTTTACTACTCGCTAGTTGTATTACTTGCTGTTATTTTAATTTTTTTTTCTCAGTGTTTTTTTCTCCATAGAAGCCACATCTGGTGTGGTATCCTGCTGTGCTACACTGCCCTGCTGGATGGAGAGCATGAAATCAGATGATGCTACTAGCGACCAAACATCTTCCATGTCATGTTATCAATGAATTACTTTCCTTAATATAGAAAGTCATCCTAGATCCATTCCTTTTGCTCTTTCTGTGTCTCAGCTGTTTCTGTGTTAAAGGGGATTTTTCCTCTCCACTGTCACTATATGCCTGTTTAGTATGAGGGATTACTTTAAGGATTGCTGTGGTTGGAGCCTGCATGTAACGGGCACAACCTCATGTCAGCAACTCAGCACAAACAGATTCCTTCAATGGAAAACTGATTGGAATGTTTGTACAATTGTATTGAAATGATTTTTTTTTAAGTGCCTTGATGTCACAATTGTTTTGAATTGGCACTAAATAAATAAACTGAATTTAATTGAATAGAAATCACTACCTTAAATTTATTAGACAATGGAAATATTTTTCTAATGACCCGTAACTCTGTGATCCAACAAACCTAATCCAGCATTTTGTCACCATCATCTGTGTAGGGATAACGTAACTTCTTGCAGTGTAAACATTTACTGGAAAAAAGTGAGAGGTTCTTATTTCTTATTTAGCCTTCAGTGTCACTTCTCTATGAAAAATGTGTTTGACTATTATTGTGTTAGAGCTACTCATCTCAGTCCATGTGCTCTTTACAAAGATTTGTAGCAGGCATTGTTCTCTAACAACAATGACTGGTTTAAGTACGGTAACACCTATGCAGTTGGAGACTGGGGTGGTGGTCCGAGTTCTCTATTAAAAAGGGGACTAAACAGTATGTACTGTGTCAGTAATTAAGATATGTGTCCACAGTGTCCTTATCTTGGGAACTACTTTACTTTAGCATGTTGTTGGCTGCAACTTATTAAAGCTAAGAATCAAGAATGGTTGATTATATGCAGGTTCCTTTGGTTCTTTGGGTCATTAAAGTTTGATTTTCCAGTCCACATGTGATTTGTGGATCTGAAGAATGTTTCTGACCATATTCTAAGTGGTATCTTGTAAAGGGGTGCTGCAGGAGTAAGAGGTGTCAGGGTGTCTTTTAAAGATCATCCTGTGTCGATATTAATCAAGCAAGAGTTTCTCCTTGATTTTTAAAACACATTCAAATTGCTTAGCCCTGTGAGACAATACAAGTGCTGTCCATTTTCTCCAGAAAGGGATCCTTTTCAGTAGATTTTTCAGGTTGTTATAGAAATATTTCGAGATCACAAGGTTATGTAAATTAATTAATTAATTATTAGTAAAGGTATCTGGGGAATATGGCAGGATTATAAAAGTCAATGAGAAGGCCTGTCACCTTCTTTGCTTTCTATAGAAAGATGTGTTTTGATAACCTTGAGAGAAAGAAATATCATGGTACGAGCGAGAGGCAGAAGCTGTTTGGTGGGGGTCAGACACGAGGGCAAACAGGAGAAGGGTGCAAGTTGTCAGGAAGTGTGGTGGATGGTATGGACCCAAACGCAGAAGCAGAGTGCAAGGTTGTTTATTGAAGTGCACAGTGATGATGATTATGGTGGTCTGGATGGCAGAAACGAAGATGTAGGGCAACAGGGACAGAGACGGCAGGCGCACACACACGGTGGACATCGGGAATTAACTCCTGTAATGATCCGGTGCTGACTGAAGGGATGACGGGTTATAAGGACATGAGGTGAGTGGCTGGAGATTGAAGACAGGTGCGGGTGATGATGAGGGAGTGAGAGGAGTTGAGTGTAGAATCATGACAGAACCCCCCCCCTCTTTAAAGGCGGTTTCCAGACGCCGTGGAGGGAGAGCACCCCTTCCGGGATTGGTGGAGGGGGCCTACGGCAGGAGGGCCCGAGTGTCTGTATTGATGCCCCTGGAGGTCAGGCCGACAGACAGAGTGGCCTCCCCTCACGGGACGGGTATCGGACGGACGGCCCGGATGGGTTCCCGTGGCGGGACAAGTGTCAGGTGGGCAACCCGGATGGGGTCCCCTGGCAGGACAGGAGACTGGCGGACGGCCCAAATGGCCTCCTCTGGCTGGATAAAAGACTGCCGGACGTCCCTTCGGGACACGGGCAGATGGCCCGGCGGTCTTCTCTTGCGGACGAGGCAGCGGGGGGGAGCTTGGCTGGTCGTCGGCCGAGAGAGAGGGACCTGGTTGGTTCCCACTGACGAGAACGAAGGAACCTGGCTAGTGAAGCTGGTTGTTCTGTGGCCGGCGGACCTGAGAGAGGAGGCATGCAAGCTGGCATCAGGTCCCTCCTGGTCGTCACAGGAAGCTCCGGCTGCCCATAAGGAGACGGCGGGTGCCGAAGGGCTGCTGCTGTGATGGCCAGGAGGATTGCCGCAACAAAGATGTCAGGCTCTGGCACCTCTTCTGGTTACGGCTGCGGCAAATCCAGCAGCTCTGGCAGAGGCAGCGGCAAATCCAGCAGCTCTGGTTGAGGCAGCGGCAAATCCAGCAGCTCTGGCGGAGGCAGCAGCAAATCCAGCAGCTCTGGCGAAGGCAGCGGCAAATCCAGCAGCTCTGGAGGCGGTGGCGGCCAATACAGCAGCTCTGGCGGAGGCAGCGGCAAATCCAGCAGCTCTGGTGGAGGCAGCGGCAAATCCAGCAGCTCCGACGGAGGCAGCAGCAAATCCAGCAGCTCTGGCGGAGGCAGCGGCAAATCCAGCAGCTCTGGCGGAGCCAGCGGCAAATCCAGCAGCTCTGGTTGCTATAAGGCACAAAAATAAACAGCAGGGGATGGACTCAAACTCAGAAAAGGGCCTCTGTTTTCTGAGCACCTGCACTAACCACTCAAAAATGTTGTATATAATAATATTCATATATTACTTCATTTCCACTGTTGACTAAAATGATTATAATATTATAAAATCCTGCCAATTCCCTTTTTTCATGAAAAAAATCAAAGGAATTGTATTACTGAAACCATTGTAATCATGTTTAGTTAACACTGTATATGAAGTTGTGCCTTAAAGCAACCTAAATGTATTAGGTTGACCCAACATGTTTACATTATTTCACTCAACAAAATTCATTATTGCTAAATAAACCCCATTCAGTTGGGAGGAAATTGTTTTTTATGGTATTTGTTGTCTCAATCACAAGGGATGCTAGGATGGACCCAAGAGATAGATAGATAAAAGAGTTGGGGAATTTGTAGCAATGAGATCCTCCTCTGGTCTGTCTGATTGAAGTCAAGTATACTAAAAGAGAAAGACCTTCACGTAGTCCAAGGCATCGTCTATGTGGGGCAAGGAATAGGAGTCCTTGCGAGTCACTGCAGTCAGGCGCCCATAGTCCACACAAGGGCACCAACCACCCCCCTTCTTCCGCACAATGACCACAGGTGCAGGTCAGGGGCTATCTGAAGGCTAAATGATAGGATTTCATGCACTTTACAGTGGTGCTGCTTGTTGCTTGGTCCAGAGTTGTGGCCACCTGCTGTTGTGGCAATGTGGTGCTGAACCAGGCTGTTTGTCCTGTTTCAGTCTTCTTTGGGTCTCGGGCTGTCGAAGAGATTTCTGCAGCTGTAGCAGCTGTCGGTTCCCTTTGTGCCTCGTCGAGATGTCTACTGCTGTGCTGGGCTCCAATGGAGGGCTCCGTTTAAGATGAGCGCTGAAGGAGGTTGGAACTAGACATGTGCAGTCCAGGGGAGCTAATTGTGTGGGTTTGGGTGAAAGATCCTCTGCCTAGCATCAGCCTGCAAACCAGCCACCCACCATGCTCATCATCATCAGAGACTCTATTATCAAGTATGTAAGGATGAGAGGAACCTTCAGTCTGTGTTTTCCTGGAGCCACGGTAAAAGATATCGCTGAACAAACCCTGGACTCCATCCAATGCCACCCAACTGTGAGTAGCGTAATAATCCATGCCACAACCAACAACATTTGTAAAGAGCAGACTAAGCTCCTGAAGCAGGATTTTGTTCATTTGTTTAATCTTTTAAAAGACAAACGCATCTTATTTTATCATTGGTCCCATCCCTACCATTGGCAGAGGAATCAGCCTGTTTAATAGACTTCTGTCTCTGAACACCTGGCTTTCCTCTGCCACAATACACAATATTGGTTTGATAGATACATAGAGCATTTTCTGGGTCTGGGGTAAATTTTTTAGGGCAGATGGATTACATATGAACAGACAAGGCACCCACATACTGGTAATGAGCTTGGCATTCCCACGTCCACCCCTGTCCACCACACTGGTCCCAGCTGCTCCTGTCCTATCTGCCCCTTCCACCGCATCGTGATGTCCAGCTGGTCACTGCTCTGTTGGACTTGGAACGTTCACCACATTATTCATTCCTGTTATCATCAGCAGAGAGCGGACAATTAATCATAAATCGAACAAATGCAACCAAAATTGTATCAGTTACCAAAATTCCCACTTTAAGTAAATCATACACTCACTCCAACTTCAACCACTATTAATATTGTAGTGACTGTTGTAACTCTACAAGCTCGTAGCGTGGGCAGGAGTCGAACTTAGCTAGTGATCTTGATAAGTGTTAAACTTAAATAACAGAGCCAGTATTGGAACTTGCTCAACAAGAAAAACTCTCTTTATTAACTGGACTGGCACCCGGTCCCATTCTTCTACATGTCCATCTTACTCATGGTGCAACATGCCAATCATAAAATGAAGACTGACTGAGGTTGCGGCTGTAGTAGGCCACGGAGCTCTCATCAGATTTGCCCTGTTAAGGCAGCACTGCCCCCACCCCCACACTGTTGGCATCAGTGTCCAAGACGAAGGGCTGGCTAGGGTCTGGAGCATCAACCAGTGCAGTCTTGAGATCCTGGAAGGCCACTGCACACTCTCCGGATCATTCGAACCGCTTGCTCTTCGTCAATCAGCCGGTGCAGGAGGTTGACGATGCTGGCGAATCCTCTGATGAAACGACGGTAGTACCATGCCAACCCCAAGAAACTCCGCAGCTCAGGGAGGCTAGCTGGTGGTGGCCAATCCCTCACTGCAGTCACCTTAACAGGGTCAGTTGCCAACCCACACTCGCAAGTAATATGGCCCACGAACTGGGTTTGACGGCCGAGAATGGTGCACTTTGCCGGATTAAGCCGCAGCCCAGCCTGGTGAATAGCGAAGAGGACCTCTCGAAGGTTCTGGAAAGCCCAGGTGAAGTCCTGCGAATGGACAAACAAGTCATCCAGATATAACACGAGTGTGGGTTATATCCTGGAGTACTCGCTCCATGAGCCTCTCAAAGATAGCCGGAGCGTTGACAGTCAAAAGAGCATCACCCTAAACTGTCACAACCCTTGGCCAATGGTGAAGGTGGTCCTAGGTCTGGCCTCAGGCGCCAGCTCCGCCTGCCAGTAGGCACTGCGCAAGTCCAGCAAACTAAACCAGCACGACCCACCCACGTAGTCCAAGGCATCGTCTATGTGGGGCAAGGAATAGGAGTCCTTGCGAGTCACTGCAGTCAGGCGCCCATAGTCCACACAAGGGCACCAACCACCCCCCTTCTTCCGCACAATGACCACAGGTGCAGGTCAGGGGCTATCTGAAGGCTCAATGATAGCATTTGCAAGCATGTCTTTAATCAGTCCTGCTGCTTGTCGCTTAGCCAATGGCAAATTGGGGCGGCATCCCCGTTGTCAATGTGGTGCTGAACCAGGCTTGTCCTGGTGCAGTCTTCTTCTCGGGCAGCGAAAATGTCTCCGAACTCTTGTAGCAGCTGTCCCCTCTGTGCCTCGCCGAGATGTCTACTGCTGTGCTGCTCCAATGCCTTGAGGGTAGCCACCGTTTCAGATGATGGTGGCGCTGAAGGAGGTGGAACAGACATGGCAGCCCAGACCCAAGAATCTGGCAAAAGGCATCGTTTCCAACGACGGCCACGACACTGTTTGGGGGGGGGTGGGTCACCACCTTCTGGTGGCTGAACAACGGTACTCCCTTTCCACCCCTTCTGCTGGCCTCTCCTCGCCTGGAGCTGAATAGCCTCCTGACCCAAGCAGAGCGTGGCCCCAGGCACATCAACACAGCCTCCTCAGCGGGCTAGCAGGTCAACCCAATGATGCAGTCATCTTGGATGTCGGCCAACCAGGACTCGTGGCCATCCCGGTGTGCCCCGGCCGCCACTGGCAACAGTTTTTTCCCTGGCATGGTGGTTTTCTCACCTGTCACAGTGAGCAGCGTGGCATTGGTGTGGACCCAACGGGCTGGAAGAGCATCCCCCGTTCCCGGCAACAGACCCTTCTTAATTAGGCAGATGGTATAACCTGTGTCCACTAAAGCGCTGCAGTGCTTACAGTCAATAACACAGTCCAGGTAGAGTCCACTCGTTGGCCCACAGCCAATAAGGTTGTCTCAAGGGGCGTCATCGTCCGGGATGGGGATCCCTTTACTGCCCTACCCCGCTGTAGTTTCCCTGTAGGGGCTGCTGTCTGGGTGTTGAGGATTTGGGGCTGGACAGTCCCTTGCAAAGTGTCCCGGCTCTCCCCAGCGATGGAAACTGTTTGTAGGTGGTATACGGGAAACTTGGGCTTGATTGGCTCCCTCAAGAATGTCGCCTAAAAAAAAAGTTCCTTGGGGAAACTGTTTTAACCCTTTAACATCTAATGTTCCCCCGCCGGTCCAACTCCCGAAACTTCCTCTGCTTGTTATGCTCTTCTCAGCGCCTCTCTCATGGTGACAGGGAAAGAGAGGCGCACTTTTTGCTGCCGCAGCTAAGGTGTTAGTCCGAGCAGGAATGCGTTAAGGCTCAACTCCTCAATGGCATTGCTGGAGAAGGTAGCGTACCCACGTCTCATGTAGAGTTGAATATCAGCTGCATACGCTCCCAGGCTCTACCCACCATTCTGCCACCTGTTGATCAGCTGCTCTCTTTTTTGCTCGGTGGAAACCCACTGTCCGAATCGTCAATCCAGGGCTGCCTTAACAGCCTGCAGATCACCACGCTCCTCCGGGCCGAGGTCCCCCACAACTTGGAGAGCCGCTCCTTCGAAGACCAAGTGGATAGCTTTCTCTCCGGTTCCAACCATCATGTAAAGCCGGCAGGTCCACTTGACCGAGATAGGGCTCCAGGGGAGTCGCTCCACTGAACCGTGGCAGCTTTACAGGAGTTCGAATGGCATCGGTCCATGGATCTGACGTCAGCACGGCTCGGTGGCGCCGTGGAATGTCCCCTCTGTCCGTGCCCCATTGGGAGTCCGTGTCTGCCAAGGAGTACTGGTGCCATCAGGTTGCCGGTGCTGTGATGTTTTCTTCCTGGCACTCTGTCGTAGATGCTCCCACAAGTAGGCTGTTATCTTGGGCGATACACTCTATATCTCTAGCTATTTGCTCGATTGTAGCATCATCTAGACGGCTGCCAATCCTAGGTCTGACACCAATGTAGTGACTGTCATGACTCTGACTGGCTCTAAGCGAGGGCAGAAGCAGAACTTTGCTAAGACGAACTACAGAGCGTACTCATGCCTCATACACTGCGTGACCCCAAGTATCTTGACAAGTGGTAAGCTTAAATAACAGAGCAAGAATTATAACTTGCTCAACAAGAAAACCTCTCCTTATTAACTGGACCAGCATCCGCTCCGATTCTTCTACATGCCCATCTCGCTCACGGTGCAACATGCCAATCATAAAAAAATAAACACATTCCCCATAACAAATGAACTATCAAGAGAACATAACACAAACTTCATGACAAAACTACAACGAATGATTGAGATATAACAAAATTACTGAACCCACCGTTACACACAATGCACCCTGTTCACTGTCTGTCCTACAGCAGCCAGAGTCATTACATCACTTTTAAATGTTCGCTCTCTTCTTAATAAAACTTTTATAGTAAATGATTTGATTTTAGGCACTAATCTTTACTGTTTTTTAGAATCACCAGTTCCATTCAACTAGAAACCTCTGTGAGAATCATCAGGAAACGTCATCTAACCCCTTAAGTGGCTGCAGGTTTTCTTGAAATTTTTAAAGTTAAAGTAAAGTAAAGCAAGGCAAGGCAAGGCAATTTTATTTACATAGCAAAGTTTCACCACAAGGGCAATTCAAGGTGCTTTACATGATTCAGTGTTAATGAAACCAAATACATGATAAAAATAAGAAAATTAAAACAGATCATTTCTAAAAGAATTGCATTTAGTAATTGAAGCATGAAAAATAAAATGTATGTGAGAGTATGAAAACAAATAAAACATAAGAATAAAAAGAGGTGTAAAGAACAAATGTATGCAAAAGAATATATGTTAAAAACAGATAAAAAACAATCAATAAGTCTGTCAATAAAAAGAGATGGTGTAAAGAACAAATTTATGCTAAATTATATAGATTAAAAACAGATAAAACACAATAAATAAAAAAATAAGAATAAAAACCAAACCTCGAGAATCAAAGAGTGGTCAAAAACATAATTTAGGACTCAAAGGCAGCTCTGAATAGTAGAGTTTTAATCTTTGATTTGAAAGAGCTAAAGATTCAGCATTTTTGCAGTCTTCTGGTAGTTTGTTCTAGATTTGTGGGGCGATTGCCAGGGGCCTTTGATGCTAAGGGGCCAATCATTTCAGGTAAAAAAAAAAAAGATTGTTTTATTACTTGTCAGGTATTTTTGTTAATCATCTTATATGCTAATTTAAGGCTGCTGATCGATCCAAATTACAAGTGACCTACTTCACCCACGTGGCCTCTAAAGTCCCATTGCACCATGAGCTCACCAATCAAACAATTTAGATGAATTTCAGGACGTGGTCCTCTAGATGTAAAGAAATGTGGAAAAATGTTGGGGAAAAAATTTGAGAGCGGTGGTCAGAAACGGAAAGTGCTTCATGAGAATGAGCCTGGATATGAATTCCACATATCTACAAATCAATTCTTCCTAGGAGAAAATAACATTCTAGATATCAATTTGTCTTAGTATGAATGAACATTACAGATTTCCAAAATGTAATTCTTCCTAGGACAAATGACATCACATTTCCCATTTATGTGTGTGTGGTTTGCAGCGGCTCCTATCACAAATGCATTATTCCTATCCAGAATTAACATTGTGGATAAGACCAAAAGAATTCTCACTAGGACAAGTTGTAATTTTAGATAGCTGGAATTAAATTGTTACGAGTACCAACTCTATGGTTGAAAGTTCAACAGGTTACACTCTACTAGAGCTGGGTGTCTATTCAAATTTCAAGAGTTTATTCCAATTCTGAAAATTTAGAAGCGATTATGACTAGTATGTGTTTGGGATAACTTCTTCAGAAAGACTTTTGTGACACACCATGACACAGTGAGGTTTTGGCTACTTTCATTAGCTGCCTGAGGAGGCTAATGAGAGTATCAATGGTATTCTGTTGTTGACTTTTTTTGTACTATGGCTTTTCTTGAAAACAACATAATACCATAGTATATCTTTGTAAATGAAGCATGTAATTGCCTAGATTATTTAGTGGTTATTATGTGGCAAATTATCTGGTAGTTGTAGTGTTCGTCTGAGTTACACCTGTTGAGGCCCAATGGTTGGCTCGGACACGAAATCTAAGGCCCTGTTTATATGGAGACAAAAGGGATACACTTTCAAAAACAAAGTCAATAAAAATGGCAGCACAATAAAAAAGGGTTTTGACCACATGGTTCCACACAAATTGCTGAAGCTGTTGTAGTACATATGCCAAGCCCACTGGTGGTGCTTTGACACTGCAAGAGAAACATAGAAAAGAACACTGAGAAACCCAGTGGCAAAAAAGACTAATCTAGCTTTATATGAGAGCTTTATTCAAAAGCATCTGGTGTCTGTGGTTCTCTGGCTCCATGTTCTGCTTCTGGTAATAGAGGGGGAAATCATATTCTAGGATCCATAATAAGGTCAGTATTTGCTTTATTACGACTGTAACACCATATGGCGGCTTGTTTGTTTGCTTTATCATAGTTATGGAAGTGTGTTAAATATTGGAATGGAGCAGAAAAATTATCAACTTAGAAAAATGCCTGAGAGTTGTAAATTAAGTAGACAAATGAGGCGCTGTTTTGAGATTTTGGGTTAGGGACCCAATTCAAACACTATTGCTTAAAATGTCCTGAAACACCTGCTGCTTTTGGATGAGACATCTGTTCGATTAAGTATCATTGCTACTAAATCTGGTTTCATCTCTGCGTACACAGGCCTTAGTGAACAGTATTCGTCTGTCGCCATGTTCTTTACATTTCTTCATGTACACAATCCTGAATTCAATGACGTGAAAATGGGTCGGATTAAAGTTCCCTGGGGAAACTGTTTTAACCCTTTAACAGCTAAGCCTCAAAATACCACTCTGGAATGTTTCTTCCTACTTTGACTATAAAATAATGTTAAAGGGTTAAAAAGATATTTATTATTTTTTTTCATAAGAATCCATTTAGAATCAGATGATCATTTTTTGTCAATACAGCACTATCCTCTACTACATTTGGACACCAATACTTCAAGAGCAACTCATCCCCGTACCAGAGTCTAACTTTACCCACATTCCATGTTTGATAAATACACCAAAAGGAGGTGTTGCCTGGCTGACCGAGGGATGGTGGGGGCAGAAGTCAACTCTTCCTTGCTGTTCCATCTCCAACTGGAAATGTGGCACTCAGTTTGTTTCATATGCACAGCGACAGGATGTTTTGGGGGTGATTTGCTCTTCAAAGTGCTTTTGAATGATTTGAGAAAACAAGCAGAATATTGCCAATAATTTCTTTCAAAATTCAGAATGTTGAGAACACTTTTTCATTTCTTTGTTTTTTTGGTATATGAATATAGTCATATAACCCTGCGCTGAACTGAGGCAAGTGGATGAACTATCTCTAAAGATGGGGGGGCAACTGAGTTGGTACTGTTGTGTAAGAGGGCCATGAATATGCTCATAGCTTCATACTTTAAAGCAATGAGGTTGAGTTACGTCAGAAGTTCTGAGTTACAATGACTTCAGAATTACAAATATAAGCGCAGAAAAATAACTTCTTTCAAAATCGAATGTTTTTTTTAATGACGTGTCTTTATTGTTTGGATTATTGCAGTCGAAACATTCTTTTAAAGAATATGAAACCTAGTTGCTCATTGTGGTTTGTGTTTACTCCTCAAAGAGTATTAAAAAGTGGAGAGGAAAACTCTGGACTTTCCTCTACATTTCTATATTTGTTTTGTTCTTGTCATGTTTTGGTTTGTTGGGAAAAAGCAGAAATGTTTGACTTGCACTCCATTTTAAGTGCTGCGGAAATCTGAGCTGGAAAAATGAGCAAGTGGTCTCAACACGATGACTCTTTACCTTAACAGATACCACAATCTGAGAGTGTGGACATGAAATATGGTGGAGTTCTGAATGTATCGGCGGACTGCTCACCACAGCTCTGACTTCAGTGGTGTCTGCACAGGCGAGTGGGGGCATTAGTTTTATCCTGAACCTTTTACCCGGGGGCTGTGCTCCTAACACCATGTGTTGGCTGAGTAGACTACTGTTAATGTTGGGAAGTAATGTATGGGTCCCAGTGCTAACTCCCCGCCTTTTACATCTCAATCAGGTCACTTTAGTTTATTTACAGATTGTCAGGGGGCGGGGGGGGTTGCTGGGGCTAAAAGATGAATGTGCCCATATTTTCTTCTCGCCCTCCTTTCTGTATTTAGTTTGCAAAAAGCTTTTTTAATGAATTTAAAAAGCGGCGCAGATTCAAGGGTTTAAAATTCCCAGTATAGCACTCAGTTTAAAGTCCGAAAGTGTAGAGAGGCCAGAATAAGAAAATGCTTTGGCTTAAAATATGGCATGAGTTTTACAAAAATCTAAATGAATTAATCTTCATTTTTCTCCCTGCACTGCTTTCTTTCTTTCATTAGTTTCCTTCCCTGGCCCTGCATCTCCTCCCTCCTTCTTTTGCACTCCTCTGTGTTCTGCTCTTACCCACTCAGTCGCACGCTATTAAGCAAACACTTCTAATATTTTGAGCAGGCTGGCAGTTTGAATTTCATCTTGCAGACGCATCTTGTTTCTCTCAAGCCCTGACTGTTTTGACATGCGGCCCGATTAAATTATAAACAAGCAGGCCTCCTGATGGTGATGCTGGAGCCACTAATTTCCCTAATTGTTTGCAGTTGTCTGGGAGGCCAGGCTCGGAGGCCCGGGCCTGATCCCCCTGACTGGCACTGCCGAGTTAAAGGAACAGAAGGAGGGGAAATGGAGAAGTGAAGGAAGAGGAAAGAGGGAGGACAGGAAAAGACTGGATGGGCAAATAGGAGGCTTAGCAGGTAAAACAGAGGTCTGGGAAAATAAATTAGAGTTGAGGAGTAATTTAGAGGTCCTCAATCAGTTTACACACCAGTCCTAAAATCCAGCCATTAGAGACCAAAATGGCTGACCTGCAGGGACCCTGTGAGAACATCAGTGTTTTAAGAAAGCTCATATTGAGTTTTCCTGCCAGTAATTTTTGAGTGGGAAGCTTCTCAATCAGTCACTGGGATGACTGTATGGAACTGAAACTTATATGTGAGAGAAATTAAATGAAATGCACTGCAAACACTGTGCTGCATAAGTTGTGGTCGGGACCCCACTTGGGGTCACAAACAAGTAGAAGTAGAAATAGAAATAGAATAGAATAGAAAACTTTATTTGTCTGACCCCAAAAGGTTACAAAAATATTTCTTCAATATGGCTCCACATCATCTTTACATACAGAGATAAAAACAACAAAAGATCTAAGACCACAGATAGCTGAACTAAAATCCAACACATTTAAAAAAAATCACAGTAGAAATTCGTTTACTTTAAGGGGTGTGACTGCAGTTGGAATAAATTACTTTTTATAGGTGTTTTTTTGTTTATGGGCCAGCAGTACATTGTATTTCCTGCCTGATGGGAGAATACTGAAGAAATTATAAAGATAGTGAGTGGAATCTTGAGATTCCCTTGATGAAATCATGTCAATACCACAAATGAAATGAGAAGTCATCTCCATTTTATAAATCAAATGAAGGATGAAAAACAGGACTTGAATTAATAAAATTAACATATCGTGGTTGATACATTGACTGCTGATGTTGGTTATTTTGGCATTTTACCACTTTTTAAGCAACTCAAAAAAATGATTTTATTTTCCACCAGACTTGGGGTCATGGGCCTATAAAATTTTTATTTTGTGGTTAAGAATCTGGAAAGTTTGGGAATCAATGCACTCAAAACATATATTGCTGGGTGAACAAAATAAAACTGTAAATCATTTTCACCCAACTGATTTGGGTAGATTTAGCAAAGAATGATGCGGAGTGAACTACATGTAAACATGTTGGGTCAACTTAATACATTTGGGTTGTTATAAGGCTCAGAAATCAACAGCAGGGGATGATACTCAAACTCAGTAAAGGATCCCTGTTTTCTGAGCACCTGCACTAAATACTTTACTACATAGTAACTCAGAAAACTTGTATATAATAACCGATATGACTTCATTTTCAGTTTTAACTAAAACCTATATTAGAAAGACCTGCCAATTATCTTTTTTTATAAAAAAGGACATGTCAAAAAAGAAAAAAAATATTTGTAAATACATTTTGTTTCATTCCTCTTTCTCTTCACTTTTGTTCCCAAACTGATACATTTCATGGAGTTCCACCAGTCAGCCATCACAACAAAACACTGCAACACGATATTATCCAGACTTCCACTCAGCTGTCTTCAGCAGATCTCCAGTGAAGATGATGAAGATTTTGTGTGTGTGTGTGTGTGTGTGTATGTCTGTCTGTGTGTTCCACATAAGGGATAAAAGGATTTTGAGCAAAGCTGTGAATGTTATCCTTGCTGGAATCAACAGACAAGCATCGGTACCTAGCAGACAGCACTGCAGTCATATCACCACTGTCATCACCCAATCAGTGATGTCCCCTCTGTGAGGACGCATGTTTGCGTGTACTTGTCCAGTGTGGGTTAATTTAGCGTGACAGTTTAGATGGCAGCTTTTGTTACTGAGCAGGTGAACTAATACAGTACTTTTCTGCAGAGGTAAGACCTGGGATGAAACACGTACACACACTTCTCTAGGTACCGCTGAAATTTAGGGGATGAAAAAAAGAGGTGGCGGTGTCGGTCAAAACTTTGACAAACATTTTTTTTTTATTGGAGGGTATATTGAGGGTAACGTAAAACACAATTTAAAGATAACATTTTGCAAAAGGCTTTAGGCTGAAAACAAAGTGGCCTCAGGTGAAACTGAGAAAGAACAGAGAACACAATGGTTAGAGCCTACATGTTTTTTTGATGCTGTGTTTTTCTCTTAATACAGATACACATGTACTTTATCAATCAAAAAGGGAAATTCCTGCATGGCAGGGCTCATAAAAACAATAACATAGTGTTAAGTGAGAGAGAGGCACAGAAAACAGACAAGAGAGAAAATGTTTCTTGGCTGGCCTGGGAACGCCTTGGCAATCCCTCCAAGGAGCTGGCCCAAATGGCTGGGGAGAGGGAAGTGTGGGTCTCCCTGCTTAAGCTGCTGCTGCCCTCTGTGACCCAATCCTGGATAAGCGGAAGAAAATGGATTGATGAAAGAAAGCTGGATTCTCCACTGGAAACAAACCAGTTTAAACAAAATCTGCCAGTTTTTTACTGCCATCCAGTGGCGGCTGGCCAATAGAGGGCGATAGAGCGCCGCCCAACCACTGACAACTTGCCACATTACCTTGAATAAAAGTGGAAAATAATTTTTATAATAACATAAAAATGTTTCGAAATATATGTATATTTTCTTTCATATGTGTAAGATAAGTATTTAATAGTTTAAGGGGAGTTAAGTTGTAGTTGTGTTGTCTGAATGAGGACGTATTTCCGCCTTGGGGCGCAAATCTTTGCGCCCCAAGGCTCCCATTGACTCTCGTTATAAGTTGTACATATGCAGTAGCTTATCTTCAATACAAAACATAGGACGCCTTGGGGCGCAAAGATTTGCGCCCTGAGGGGGCGGGGCTTAAATATCGTCCCCCTCCAGCAGTGGGGCTGAAGTCAAACATCTTCACGGACGTGTGTCATACAGCGCGGCTGATAAACTGGTCAAACCGCGGGAGTTGGAGACGAACGAAGGCATCGCTGCGTTAAAAATGCGCATTATTCAGTTAAAGTGATGTTTTCGGACTTAAATTAATGCTAACTGATTAGCGGAAGTAGCTGTGCAGACGCCGCTACTTCACAATAAGAGCATGTAGTCCTATTGTGTAGATTGATGACTTGATAGTTTATCTGCTGAGTGTTTACATTTTGGAAAACGGTCAATTGTGACATTTTATTAATAAATCAATATTCAATTTGATTTATTTGATATTTAACACAGCTGCTGATATCCAACTGTTAAGTTTATTCATATATTTCGTTTATTTCTCCATTACCTTGCATTTGTTCTTATTTTTCATATGAGATCACACACATCTCCCTCCACACATTTATATCACCCAAATCTGTATCAGCACCTTAGGGATTAATTCACAGCTATCCCTTAATTAATTAGGTTAAAAAAAATTATCGTTTGACAACCCTAATAAACAGCCATCATCATAGCCCCCCCTGGAGAAAATTCCACCAGCCGCCACTGCTGCCATCCCTCCATCCATCCATCCATCCATCATTTGTCTTCCTCTTATCTGAGATCAAGTCCCAAGGGCAACAGGCCCCCAAGGGAACTTCAGACATCACTCTCCCCAGTAACATGTTCCAGCACATTCTGTGGCATCCCAAACTGAATCTGGCCCAGATGGGATAATTAATTCCCCAAGCAATTCTTTCCACGTCAGAACAGACAGACGCAATGGCATTATCCGTCGACACAAGGTCTCACCATGACCTATGCAAGAACACACGGAGGAGAGCAGAATTTTCTAACTATCAGTCGAACGAAGCGGAGAGCACACACCAGTGAGTTTGTCAGCTCATCAACAGCAAGAGATCTTTGCACCACTTTAATTTGTAGTCAATGCCGCATTTGGGCACTAAAGGCTTTATATTGAAATAACAATTTATCTAATATGGTCTTTTGCCGATTTTGAACACAAGGAATTGTAGACAACAACAAAATACACGGCTAGGTTTGTTTACAGACATTTTTTTTAGATTATTTAATCAGCTGCACTTTGCAGCTTGATCAAAACTTACTTTCTGTTGTCCATTGCTCCTTGAGGGGGGAATGCGTTTACAAGCGGACGTAAACTCTAGTTGACCAGAGAAGACACTGCTGGCAGACATGCCAGAAAACAGTCAGCACCCCTAGCTGTTCTGGTGGTAAATTGCTTTGTGACACTGGCACACCAACAGAGAAGTATAAAAGGAAAACAACTCCATCAATGTGTCTGCATCTGGGTGGAAATTTGCTGACGGAGAAATATAAACAGGGCTCAAGACTGAGTCCAACCAAACTCTGGTTAGGTATCCCTGTTTCCAGAATTATGCGGAAATCTTATTGAAAGCAACAATAGTCTGATGGACAAGGTGCCAATACTCATTGCTCATTACTTTAATAGTATGTGTTGGGGTGTATATAGAGGGATTAATTGTTTATCGACTCAGCACGAACTGGTTGAAGAAAGAGACACTGGCCGTTTACATAGCTCAGTTCACATTACAGTTGCAATGTTGGTTAGCTACTTTATGTTAGCTTTGTGTTTTAGCCAGGGCTTACCTGATTCAAAGTGGTCGCTGCAATTTGTTCATTGTTCCAATCGTTTCTTCTGTAGCTACCAAAGAAAGATGCCTTTTGTTTGTCTTGAAGGGAGTGCTAGTTGATAGACTTCTATAGAACTAGCGAGTTTTTTTTATCACAGCGATTTGGGCAACCAACAACAAAACAAGAGATGATCTTACTTACTTTCTCTCCTACTTCTCCCCAACTGCATGATGTGCTGTCAATTCAAGCACTAACCTGTTTTCTATTATAGTAGGTGCTCCGGATTAGCCCTGCTTGACGACCCTGACTAAGATGGCATTGCAGTGACGGAAATTTCTCCACGTCCTGCAACAAACTTCTGCATCAGTTCTATTGCTCTTTCTGTGTCTCTGTTATGTATTCTCCAAGCCACAGACGGTCGCGGCAGATAACCGCTTGTGCTGAGCCTGGTTCTGCCGGAGGTTTCTTCCTGTTAAAAGGGAGTTTTTCCTTCCCACTGTCGCTGCATGCTTGCTCAGTATGAGGGATTGCTGAGAATTCCACGACGCAATCTTCTGTGGTTCTGTAATTTCTACACTAAACATTGTATTGTAATAACTCTTTTTGTAAAGTGCCTTGAGATGACATCTGTTGTGAAATGGCGCTATATAAATAAAATGAATTGAATTGAATTGAATTGAATCTCTTTCTGCAGATGGCGTGCAGTAAAGCAGGCAGTGACGTAGACTGACAATCCTTCGATATGAATCTATATTTACACTGGAAATATCATGAAAATGCTTTTTTAGCCCTTAAATGCATTTGTTGGTCATTTAGAGTCTGCAGCAGAGCACAAAAGTATATATTCCTCACCCCAGGTGTTGTGGAGATATTTTTGTACACTGTTTAGGTCAAAGTTTTATCTATTATGTCCATTATCCATTATCTGTTATGTTTTTTGATCTATTATATCACAGTATGTGCACAAAAACTGTTGAACAAGGTCATAGACTTCCGGCTATATATTGAACGTGTCAGGATCCGGCAGGATCCTGACACGTCCTCCCGAGTCACTCCCTCCGATCTGGATTTCTTCGTCGGTCCTCTGCATCGCTCAAGGGTCTCAGTCTCAAGCCTCCACCACCGACGTTCGTCCCTTTAGGGGTTGTGGCCGCTCCTCCCTCATCACCTTGCTGTCACCGCTCCAGGTTGTTCAGTCCTGACGCGCTTCACTACTAACACCTGTAACCAAGATGATTCATCTGACATTTTTACTGCTCAAACAAACCCTTGGTTACCAGCTCCTTACCTCTCTCTCCAGCCTGGATCTCCAGTGAGTCATTTATTCTCCTTCAATCTTCTAAATCATTTCTCTAAGAAGAAGAATCTCACCTCATGTCTTTGCCTTCCAGTGGCATCCTCCGCATACCACCAATCCAGTCCTTTCTCCACTGATTCCAACCTGCAGATCTGTTGTAAAAATAAAACTTATATCTTTCCTGGAGTCCTGTGCGTTTACTGTGTAACTTAAGAGTCAACTAAAAATCCATCATGACAGAAGGAATCTGCCATCCTTATTTCTGACTGCGAGTTTGTAGTCATAGTTCAGGAATGCCAAAATTGAACAGTTAAAATGCTCGGTTGATGGATTATTAACCCACAGGTTTCTTCACGCCGTCCTCCAGCACCAGAACCTCTGCAAGGTGTCTGGTTAAGTTTTATTTTTCATGCTAAATTATCCTAATCGGTGGGGAAAGTTTTTCTTTTGTTTTTGATAAGGACGAGAGATTCAGTAACCTCCGCCAGCATCAAGAAGGATTTGCTGAAATACTTTGTTTTATTGGGGGGTCAGTTCCTTCTGACGATGGAAATGAGGACAAAGCAAAACGGTAAGCTTCAGATGACACTAGAATTCATTTATTGCCTCTTAGCCATTGTTTTGATAGCATTAGCATCGGACCTTCTTCTTATACTAGCGCTATGTGCTCGATATTTTAGCTCTTCAATGACATACTTCTTTAATAGCACTATCACAGAAACAATATTAGATTTTTTTTGTTTGTTTGTTTTTTTTTGGTTAGCATGACACTCGCTAGTAGCATACTAACAAACTAGGGGTCTAGTGTGGAACATCTGTTGCCAATCAGCACAATATAAATAAACTAAATAGAATATAAGACTTATTAACCTCATGAAAATTATGTGGTATCTGACAATTGGTTTGTGTTAGTCTTGTAAGTAATGTGGTCAGCATATGGTCCTGTAAAATTTCTAATGGTTTCTTTGTTGTTTTTTGTGTTCTCTGCTTGCTTAAACACGATTGTCATTTAGAATTATCTTTTTCTTTATAATTTAAGAGACCCCTCCTAATATGGAGTTAACATGTTGACTTAGGTTCAGGAGCGGGGACCACGTTTCAGATCCACTTCGTACACCCTAATTAGTCCTAATCTGCTCTTCATCCCTCGTTTGGTTCAATCGTTTCGCCCCTCCCTTTAGGTTCCGGGTACCTGCCGACCCATCGTCGCTCTTCGCAGGGTCTTGCCGACCCGCTTCGTACATTCCGGGTACCTGCCGACCCGCTTCGTCCGTTCCGGGTAACTGCCGACCCGCTTCCCCTCTTTCGGGTACCTGCCGACCCGTCGCCGCTCTTCGCAGGGTCTTGCCGACCCGCTTCGTCCGTTCCGGGTACCTGCCGACCCGCTTCGTCCGTTCCGGGTACCTGCCGACCCGCTTCGTCCGTTCCGGGTAACTGCCGACCCGCTTCCCCTCTTTCGGGTACCTGCCGACCCGTCGCCGCTCTTCGCAGGGTCTTGCCGACCCGCTTTGTCCGTTCCGGGTACCTGCCGACCCGCTTCGTCTGTTCCGGGTACCTGCTGACTCGCATTTTCTCCTCCGGGTACCTGCCGACCCGTTTCTTCTCTTCCGGTTACCTGCCGAGCTGCTTCTTCTCTTCCGGGTACCTGCTGACCCGCCCCTTCGACCCTTCCCCCTTTTTCTTAGCAGCGTCAATCGGACACAGCCCCCACGTTCCGTGCCCCTGTTCACTCCTGTACTACCTCTTCCAATCTCTTTTAGGTTCGGTTTCCGCAGAAGTTCCGTCGTGGGCTCGGAGTGTTGGAGAACGAAGCTCCATCTGGTCCGATGTCCTGCTTAACTACGATGCCCCCTGCCGTGTGGGGGGGGATTGGCCATGCTCTGGGTGACCAAGCATCCTCCATGCTCTCTTCTGTCTCCTTAGACCCCCAGACGGTCGCGGCCGACGACCGCTCGTTCTGAGCCAGGTTCTGCCAGAGGTTTCTTCCCGTTAAAGGGGAGTTTTTCCTCTCCACAGTCGCTACATGCTTGCTCAGTACGAGGGATTGCTGAGGAACCGCTCAACCCCACGTTGACGACTCGGCAATCTGCTGGGATTCCTTACTTAGACAAACTTTTATCTGATTGGATTGCAACGACTTGTACAGGTCCTCGATATGATTTTTTTTTCCGGTGCCTTGTACATTATATAGGCTTCTGTCTGAGGGGGGTTCTGAGCAGGTTCGGAAAGACGATTCCTCGAAGGCTGCACCCCCACACTGAGTCTTCCCCTGGGTCTCCGACGATGTCCCTCCTCAGACTATTCAATTCTCCACTCATTCAATAAACTGTTAAAATTCTCAATCTGTGGCGTGGTACTTGCTAGTGAATTATAGCTTTAAGTTGCACAGTGTTGTTGTGTAAGCACCGTAACACACCGAACGCGATAGACGCAACCAGAGAGTCCGGTTTACATGTAAAGTCAACGGAGGAGGGTGGTGAAGCGTGACTTGGGATCCCGCGACACATCAGAAGCAGATTTGCGTTGTGAAAAAGCTTTTCTGCCTGATTTGCGTGACCAAGTAGAGCGGCTGATGAGTTTCACGCGCTACCAAAAATACGTGCTGCATTTTATGTCTGACGCAGAAGTCGGAGAAATCTCAACTATAGCTTCAAGTCGCACCATAACAACCAATCAGCTGACGGATGTCAGTGATGCGGGGACTGAATGGAGTCACAGCATCAGCCGGACATGTAAACTAACACCATGACCCCAAGCTACATCACACCAGATGTTTCTATACAGAGACAGGAATAAAAAAAGAAACATTATAAAGAGGTTAAACTATTTAGACAGGAATGCTCTTAAGAGGTTTGTGGGTGGCTCTTAAAAGAGCCATTGTGGCCGCAAAACAGCTTCCTCACCCAGACCTGGTAATGTCCAAATCACATGCCGGGCCGCTCACATATAAACTTTTACTAACAGCAGACAGATGGACAGTCGCTCAGCTTGGTAGTTGGTGTGTCGGTTGCTCCGCTCCCAGGTTCCGGATCCTTCCACCGCTGCTCGACTGGTTCTACACCCATAGCAGCGGTCCCGAAATTTAACGTGGTCAGCTCATAGACCAGAGTCCACTGGGAGCTCCCGGCGGGTTGGGAGAAGGAGGGAGGGAGGAAGAGGAGGAGGCCAGCGGAGCAGCATATTTCAGAGCACGGCCAGTTCGCTTTGGACACACTTCAAGATGCGAATATGCAAGCGACCAGCTAGGGCCATGTGACGCTTTTTGGTCACGTCTATCGCGTTCGGTGTGTAAGCACCATTACTGATGGTATTTCAGATGCATTAATAAACATAGCACATTACTATTTTTTATTAGGTTTTGAGCCATTAAACAGTCATCTCATATATAGTTAGAGGGTATGTTAGAGAAAAATTTGCATCTAGCAGGAAACCTCTTCTGACATCTTGCAAATCTATTTGCTATTATTGCTATATCTCTATTGACCTACAAAAATGGTTGATGGAAGGTCCTGGAACCTAAAGGGGGGCGTAGTATGCAGCGTCCCCAACTGGATATAAATAGACTGCACCTAAACAACTTATTATCTGGACTCCTCAGAACAGAGGTAGAAGAGGAGCCTGTAGAACTACAATAATGAGGAATTCAGACCTAATCCGGGTTTTCCACAGGACTCGTCAGCAGCATGTTACAGGAGCAGCACATTTCACTAACGTATTCTTCTCCTTGGCTCTTTCCACCGGGGGCGTATGAGGGTAGCAGCAGGGAAGCAGCTGTCACCGAGAGAACACGAAACAGTATTTTTTTTGCTAACTTCATTGTAGCTTAATTATTAAAACTTCAAGGCTCATTTATTTTAGCAACTGAAATGGATGCATATAGAAAGGGCTGGGTGGGGAGGATCCGCGTTGATATGTAGGATAAACTCACCATCTTGCCGCATAACAGCCGATACGTCACTGCATCTGTGTTTCATTGATGAAACACAAATGAGCCTCTACAGTGAGGTACTGACTTCTCACCAGGCCACACAGCTATTGAACTTTTTTTAAGTAAAGCAACTGGAAAGCGTAATGCTTCTTTTATTTTGAAAATTTCTGGTTGCCGAGTCGTCTGATTTCCTGTCTTCTCCTATCCAAATGTCAAAATATACACTTTTCCGAGGCGTACCGCGCAGAAAATAGAACTGCCGCGTATATTTAGAAAAGTGCTGCGACATGACACTCCTGTAATGGGGAAAACTCGTCCTGCTTTCCCCTCCGTTGGAAAGGATTCTATTGACTACAGCGTTAACTATCAGGTGTATATGACGCGCTGCTGTTGTAACATGCTGCTGACTGGTCTGGTGGAAAGGAGGGGTAAAAATTGCAGTTTCACTCTATATATACCCCAAATGAATAATTTAGATGTAGAAGAGTTTAAAAGCATGATATGTCCACTTTAAGTTCTGAATTTATATTCTTTAATTTCATCATTTTGATCCACTTAAGAAAGAGAAAATGTACAACATATTTAAATATTACCTTATTTATGCTCTTGAAATGTATTGAACCCTAACTGAAACAAAATTCTGGGGCATCTTTACATTCCTGAAATTCATGCCTATGTGTAGTGTATACATTTTTTCTTCTCAAGAACATGCATCTAGATGAGCAATGTTTATGCAAATATTTAATTTGTATGATATGAAGCGATAAATGTTTGGCAGTTGCTGAAGGATCTGATAGTCAAAACAAAAACTGAGTCTATCTCCTACATATACTGGAGGTCGGAACATTAAAGAGCACATGAGGTGAGGTACCTACAGACTGACCTTACAGGCCTGAGGCTGGTCTTCAGATGTGTTCAATTATGCCTTATTTTGGATTATTGCTTTGAGGTCCTTAAAGAGTAACTAAACCATAAAAACATTTTTTTTTTTGCTTATAAACTGTATAAATGGGTCTTTACCAATGCAATCGTTCGGTTTCAGGGCATTTTTTGGACATTTTTGTGTAAACTTGTTAAATTCTCCTCTTTATGGTCTAAAAACATCTTAGTGCTGCCGCTCACGTTCAATGTGGTTGGCTGACAGCGGTACATCTTTTCCATTGTCCATATAACAGGCATGTTCTCAGAGAAACACCCTCCCTCTCCCACACACACTCACCCCGCCCCGTGACGAGTTGAAATTATTTATCTTGTGTGCTTCATTTACACCAAAGCAACGCTGAGAGTACCAGAGGAAGCTGAAACCCATTTATTGCACTTTGGTAGACCACAACGGCAAAGTGGTTTGAAGCCATAAGCTATAACCTATATGTTTTAAACACACTTTGAATAAGGAAACAAAAGCTGACGCCATGGTTCCCTCCAAGCTAATTAGCATCTAATGCCTGTGCTTGTACTATACGTGCTGCCGGCTTCAGGCAGGAGAAGGAGAAGAGACATCATGATTTCTCCCTTTACCGGCGGTAAAGAGAGGCTTTATGGAGCTTGGCTGTCCAATGCCACATTTGTTTAAGTTGGTTCAGCCGTGACTGTCTTCCAGACCACACCCCCAAGCCCAGTCTCCTGCTCATCCTCCACACATGGCCATGCCTCCTGGCCCTGCCCACTTTGGTAATATTTTTCAAATGATGGGGTTCAGTTACTCTTTAAAGACGAGCTTACATTTTTGTAAAGTGAGTGGATCTGCCAAGCAAGTCTTACATTCTAAATTTTACTTTCCATCATCACAAAGCTGCAAGTCACACACAAACTGTAAACCATTTAATTATTTTAAGTAATCCACTGGGTGTTTGATGTATTAAGATTTTGGTATTTTGTGTTCTATGAATGCTGTTGTCGTTTTGGCACAAGGCTGCCACAGTAAAACAGCCTCCCCCTCTTAACAGCTTCGTGCACATGGACTTGGCAGATATTTTGCACTGGTTGCCTTTACTGACGCAATCCCTCTAATTGTCCCTGAGAAGGAGCAGGATTCGAACTGGGAACACAGTCATCTCCCCTGCACCCGAGCCAGTTCCACACCCATGTTGACTGATGATGCTCAAAGCGACCGAGCATCCTCCATGTCCTGTTTTCAAATTTTTTTCATTTTCTTTAATATATAAAGTACTCTAAAATCAACTTTTTTTTTTCTTTCTGTGTCTCTTCTCAGACCCCCAGACGGTTGTGGCAGATGACCGCTTGTACTGAGCCAGGTTCTGCCGGAGGTTTCTTCCTGTTAAAGGGGAGTTTTTCCTCTCCACTGTCGCTACATGCTTGCTCAGTATGAGGAATTGCTGAGGAATTGCTGTGGTTGGAGTCTGCATGATCTGGGCAGAACCTGACGTCGATGACTCATCACAATCTGCTGGGATTCCTTACAAAGAAAACTTTTAACTGATTTGAATGTTTGTTTAATTGTATTAAATGACTTTTGTTGTAAAGTGCCTTGAGATGACATTTGTTGGGAATTTGTGCTATATAAATAAAAGTGAATTGAATTGAATGTTGTGTTCTATGAAGATTCTATTCTATGTTCTATGAATATGGGTTGTTAATCTATGTTCCTCAAACATTCCTCTGGTTTCACTCTGTCACTTTAAGGCAGGGATCCCCAAAACTAGGCATCACAAGGACCAGGATCCCACATGTTTTAGTTATTTTCCTGGTTCAGCACACCGGAATCAAATGATGACTCATTAGCAGGCCTCCGCAGAACTTTGCCATGCTGAGGAGGAAGTTGGACATTTTGAATCAGCTGTGTTTGAGCAGACATACATCTAAACTCTTGAGGCCTGGATTTAAAGACCCCTGCCCAGGGGTTACTGTAAGCATTTCCTTGCCAGACGACATTTATATTTTGTCTGACCAGCTCTGGGTTGCCTGGGTTTGCCGTCAACTGGATATTAGAGCTCGTCAATCAGGCTTTTAAGCATGGAAGCCCCATGCAGCATCCTTTACAAATGTCTCAGGATACATAATTTTCAGCCTTCTTCAGATCCAAAGAAAACACATTTACATCAGGCAACCCAACCACATAACAACGAATTGGGATCACAATTATGACAATCCCACTGTGTAGGCCCTTCAGCATCTGCTTTTAGCAACCTGTAATGGAAAAGTGCCATGGCTAATGAGTCACCTTTCCCAAAGTTTTTAGACTCTCCCTTCTCTACAGTGACCAACAATTGTGCAGTTGAGGCCCACTTGGTAGAGTAGTTGGCTTGTCAAACACCATATACACCTACACAAGGGCCCAGGTGGGATTCGATCCCACAACTCCCGGATGAGTCATGCGCGGTAACCAGTCAGCCAAAGGGATATCCCTGTGTCCAAGTAGCCAGGGAACATGATCAATCGGAGCCATAGTGACAGGACCTCCACACTGTCACACTTATACACTTAATAGAACCCTCCTAACCATCAGAAACGAACATTTACAATTTTCCTTAGCTCTGCTCTTGGGGGCACAGCCAATCAGGGCCTATTAAAATAAAAGGTGCTTGGCTCCTTTGCACACAGCAGTTAATAGCGTGTCAAGAAGCATATATTTACATTTGGAAGTTCTTCTCCATGACATCTCCAAATTCAGCTCATGCCTGAGTTTGTCTTATTTACTGTATATACTTGATGCTGGTATTTATCAGCATGTGCAGAATTATGCTTTAAGCAAATTATGCGAGGTGCTTAGCTATGTGCTTGACATTGTGTATTCACAGCTCAACAATAAACTGGAATTAAGCACTTAAGAAAGAGTTTTAACATTGTTGAAAGCATCAGCAGAGGAAGTGTGCTGTGGCCTAACTGCTCTGTCAGCTGTTTAACTATTTCTACTGAAAAAGCCCATTATGTGACAGCTTGCAGTGATGAATATTGAATTCACTATGTGCCAATGGTAATGTCTCCAGATGTGTGAGAGAGTTTCTGCAAAGTTTGCGATAAGATCTGATAAATTAGGGAGGAAAATGCATGCAACGCTGGAATCACATGCTTGTCGGCCTTGTGTTAATCTATTAGCACACACAAACATACACTTACTGCACGTATTACTTATTTTCACAGTAGTAAATATTTGAATGATTCCTGTTTATCTTTGCTGTGCATGAATAGCTGGGGACTAAAGGTGGGGGCACCAAACATCCTGCCAACAGTCCGTGTGCTTTAGTGTATTAAGATAAACAAGCGGAGAGAATAAGTGACAGGTGTCCATTCAAGCAGGACAGGATGCCTGGTGGGCTACAGAGGAAGTTAATGCCTAATGAGAATTCACCATCAACACTGACAGATGCTGAAAATAATAGTTACTGACTGACAGTTTGCTGCGATCTGCTTCATTCTCACAGTTTATGATAAAGGTAAAACATCTGATTGATGAATTGATGGAAATATTGTTGTGATCCCAGGATGTTTGGGAGTCTGCTTTTGATTTCCTCTCATGTTTAATCTTCCTCCAGCTTTCTTCCCTTCCCCTACTTGTTTCTGTTTGGATTCTTCCGTTGAACCCTTACTAGACTCAGTTCATTTACACGCACATCTAAATCGAGCTTTATGGAGTAATCAGACCAAGGGCTTGCCCCCTGTTGAGGGCCGGGTCCCAGTTTACATGTCACTCAGAAAATCGAATTATTCACACACACATACACTCAACAAAAATATACTGCAACACCTTTGTTTCTGCTCCCATTTTTCATGAGATGGACTGAAAGATCTAAAATTCATTCCAGATACACAATATTACCATTTCTCTCAAACATTGTTCACAAATCAGTCTAAATGTGTGATAGTGAGCACTTCTGCTTTGTTGAGATAATCCATCCCACCTCACAGGTGTGCCACATCAAGATGCTGATCTGACATCATGATTAGTGCACATGTGAACCTTATACTGCCCACAATAAAAGGCCACCCTGGAATGTGCAGTTTTGTCTCACAGCAAAATGCCACAGATGCCACAAGCATTGAGGGAGTGTGCAATTGGCATGCTGACAGCAGGAATGTCAAACAGATCTGTTGCTCGTGCATTGAATGTTCATTTCTCCACCATAAGAATTACGAAGTACGATTCCCAATTGCATTATCTGGGTAGCTTAGTTGGGATTCCGAAACTCCAGTACATATACACATGCATTTTAAAAGTCTGATTTCAGTCAGACTGAGGTAATTATTAGACTTTCTCTTCCTGCATCTAAACACACCTCCCTGGGTTCAAATCCATCTGTTCACTGTAAAATTCACTCCTTAATGTTTTAACAGCTTTTTCTCTTCCCACTCTGAATCAGATGTTTTCCAAGACTTAAAACATTTATATGAAGCTAAAGATACCCAGATAGGGATTTTGTGATCACTGTTTTTTGTAAACTTTTGACTTGTCAGTCTTAGTTTTGTTAAATTTCAATTTCTTTTGAAGAACTACAATAAAAGAAGATGTGAGAACAGCAATAGAAATAGACATTTAGTCTCCTTCCTGCTGTCAGAGGTCATTCATTGTTTAAACTAGGTGCATAGGCAATGCTAGAAAATGCTAGAGGCAATAGCTAGAAAAATGAGTTTTGTGGAGTTGATATTTTATGCTGTCTTTCAGCATCATATTTTTCTTGTAACACAGTTAGCATTACTTAAGCAGCAGTCTCCAGCAATGGCTCCTACAGAATTTACACCAGTCAGGCAATGTGAACAGCACTGTCCTGACCACATTTACTGCCTGTCACCTTTGTCCCAGGCTTTCTTTATTAGTTTCCCCTGAGCTGATAGAATCAAACAGCAATGTTCATTATTGAACTATTTAATATGTTCAAAGAAGTCAATGATTTCCACAGAAGTTAATATTAGCAAATTAAATTATTCGCCACATTTTTTATGACTGCTCTGCAGGACAAATATAACGGCTGTGTGCTTGGAGAATTAAGCAGCTAATGGTAAAATTAATTTGTATTAACTGAAATTTTTTTTAGGTCTGTGCATCATGAATACTTTTTTATTGCCCCCCACCTACGGTTTTTCGCTCTCTTGGAAATTATTTTAAGGAAGAACGTCAGGACTCAGTGCATTTGACAGATAAAGTGATGTTACCAAACATGGTTAATTGAGGGTGTTTCTGTATGCAAATGACTTTGAACGGGTACGAGGACCTGGGTACTCACAAGTGGGATTTATCAACACATGACTGCGGAGGAGCGTGCGTACGAGTGGCCACCACACATTTCATAAATCAGACTTTTGACTGTTCGTACGAACATTCTAAATTTCATTAATCGGATAGAATATAGGACAGTTTCTTAAAACGTTTGATAAATGAGGGGCCTGGAAACCAACAATACTGAAGAAAAACCAACATTTTAATCAATCTTATTGGTCCCTCTCAGTGACAGCTGGGGGAGACTCAGGCACCCAGGGACGCCCTCAGGCTGCCCTGGAAACCTGACACTGACCAGCCATTACATCAGGGCTCCCACCATCACAGCCTAAGGGGGTCCAAGCTGTGCTGAGCACAGATGAAGAGTGATGGATGGCTCAGAATGACTTGATGTTCCCTGGTTGACCAACCTGAGCAATAAATATATCTGTTGTTTTATGATTCAACCCTCTACCTGTGCCGGCTCCTGGGCAGCCGGACAGAGAGTCTTTACCTTTAGCTTAATGAATATAAAACCATGGCATACAATTCAAGGGATTTTCATACATTCAGATTGGGCCCAAATAGCTGCAGATTAAGTTGTTTTTCTCCCAGCAAGATCTTAAGCTAATATCTTTGCGAGGGGTGCTGTGATGAAACAATTTTCTCTAAGTATATTCAAGACTTTGGGTTAATGTGTTTAAGGAAATCCTTTGATGGATGAAATTATTACATTTGCCTTCATGAATAATTCATGTCCCAGTCTAGATTAGTTATTCCAGGGTTTAGAGAAATGCTGAGTGTGATTTATTTTTAATCACAGCAGCTGTTTGCCTTCTCGTATCAAAGATTTCGCCTGACAAAGAAGCAGACTTGACGAGACAGTTGTGACCCCATGCGACCGGCACGCTTTTTAATCCGGGTGGCGTTATTACCGTGGAAACAGCCATGTTCCAGCCTGCAGCGGCCTCTCTAACACACATGTTCAGTAAAACAAACAGGATTGTGGTTTCCCGTCACACTCTATCCATTTCCTGAGACAACATCTGAAAGTGTTCTGATCACTTCGAACTGTCACAAGCCGTATTCTCAGAGTCGTGATGACAAGCTGAGCCCTGACAAGCAAATGTTAATCTCTGTGTAACATTTGGCTAATTGAATGTCTGCTACTGTTTACTCTTTGCTTCCATTTTGCCTCACAAGTGACCTCCTAGTCTCCTGTGTTCTTCAGTGGATTAGTGTTGGTGTACTGCAATGCCATGCTCTTGTAGTGTGATTATCTGCTGCCTGCTCCCATCTGCAAGTCCTGCCACAAGACAAGTCCATCAATCAGAGTTTCTATATAGTCTTGAGGGTCCAGAACATTCCCAAAGTCTGATCAAATAAATTATAGAAAAAAATCTTTATTCCTTATCCTAAAGCTTTTATATTTTTATATTGATATTTTTTGAGTCACTCACGGAGAACATGGTTAAAATAATGCTAATTAATAAAGCATAAAAGCCTCAATATCACAGCTTTTTGGCATCTAGAACAGTTTAAATCATGCTAAAACCTGCCTTGTGTCAATAGGTTGGATTCAGATGCCAAGCACACAAAATAAAGTTTCAAAATAGAGTCTTTGCTGATGGCAGATTCTTAAGATTTAAAGAAACTGTATTGAACTCTGAGTTAAATCTATTTTGTAGACTGACCGGATACAAAAGCCAGTCTTTGAAAGATCATAAATATTAAACTTCTATGTTTTTTTTTTGTTTTCCGTTGTTTTAGTTTGTTTTTTCAACAAATGCCATTTTAAAATCCATCCATTTTCTGAACCACTTAATCTATGTAATAACAGTTGATGATTATGAATAACAGCCATATTGAACATCAGTTAAAGTTTCTGACTGTCTGCAAGGTTATCTTCTAAACACAGCAGGAGACCACAAATGTGAACTCCCTCCACGAAAGCCTCCCTTTGGGTGCTGCTTTGTGGCCAATAATAGTTAGCAGCAACAGCTGTGTCCCGTCTCCCTCCTTCACCTCTAATGTTCTCTAATCAGCCCTCTATCAGGCCTAATGCCCTGCAGTGTTGCCCTCACAGCTGTCTGAGGGGCCCTGGGTACCCAGACACCTGTCAATCTCTCTCTGCCTCATTTACGCGCTCCAAGAAACAGAAAAACAGGCCAAAAAACTCAATCATCCCACTCTAACTGTAGGATGATTTCCAAAAATGTTTAGAGCTCTTTCAAGCAGAAAATGAAACTGGACTTTATGTCAGAAATCTCTGCTTTGAAGTGTGTTTATCCTGAATCTTAACGTAGCCCATACGTCTATTTTGTCCAGGAGGCAGGTACCCTGCAAAAGTGTTCATTACATTTGATATTTTTATACATTTTTAACTCATTACAACCATAAACTTATTCTGTCTGGATTTCCTTTGACAGACCAACACAAAGTATTGCATAACTGTTAAGTGGAATGAAAGAATGAAATGGTTTCCAAATAAAGAAACGTTAAAACTCTCAGATTGTGTGTTGTTATATGTATTCAACCTGTTGTGCCCAAAATAAAACCTTGTACTTTCAGAATTCCTACCAAGACATGGAGATCTGTCCTGAACTGACGATGCAGAGCTTTAATTGGAGAAGTAGACGGGAGACCTATAGCTCTGGAGGAGCTTCAGAGATACACACCTCAGGTGGGAGAATCTGTTGACTGGACAACTATTAATTAAACATCCAACCAATGTAGCCTTTCTTGACAAGTGGCTTAATGGAAGCAATCACTTTAATGACATAAAATACCCTGTTTGCAGTTACCAAAACCCATAGACCCAGCAAACATGCACAAGAATGTGCTCTGGTTACATCAGACCAGGATGTACCTTTTTGGCCTACATGCAAAATACTGTCATGAAAAGATGCACCATAAAAACATCATAACTACTAGCAAAAGCTTTGAGTTTTTTTGCATTCCCAAACATGCACTATTTCAGGTAAATTAAGTTGTTTTCAAACCTTACAGTCTGGTAGACTCTTTTCGATTGGAGACCAAAATTGCCCCTTTTTTATCTGGTGCGGTTCTCTTTGTTAAATGAACCGAACATATTGAGGCACATGTTTACCTCCTCGCCTGTGGTGGCGCTGTACCAAGAAGCACTGAACACAGGGACACTTCTTGTCTTGTGAAATGTAAACAAACATGGAGTGGCATCAGATTTCAGCGGTTTTAGGATTGCTTTGTTATCTTTGGTCAATGTTCCAGATAAACACTGAACATTGCAGCAATGGGCTCAGTATGAGCAGCGAAGAGTTGTCCTTGTGTGGTAGCTTAGTTTTGGTTTTACTTACCCAGAATCCCCTGTGCTATAGTCCACTTCCTCTTTTGGTGTGTCCCTCAGCCAACTTGACATTCACATATGCAATCAAACCAGTTCACACCAGAGTTTACTAAAACCAAGCAGAAATAGGGTTTTTAAGCTGACAAGAGCTCCTTTTTGTGGTCCTCATTAGAGTTCCATTGCACATTCTTACCTTCCAAACAAACATGGTGTTTCTGAGCAAATGAAAACAGACTAAGCAGGGCTGGTGTGAATGCATCCTAAAATTCTAAAAAACTACATTCAGTTTATAGATGTAACTTGACAAGAGAAAAAAAAAAGTTTAAGGAGTGGGAAATCTTTAGGTTGCCACTCATTGCTTTCATCGCTCATTACTTCATCGGCACTTGAAATTTTCTGGTATTTTTTTCCCCCTCAGCCTATTTACAGTGCTAGTGTCTTTAGAGTCATTAGGTGAGTGTGCTCCACATTTGTAAACTTCTGATCTTCAAAAATGATGTAATAATCCACTTAATAAAGCCTCAGACCCTAAATAGAGCTAAATCATCAGCTACAGTTTAGAAAAACACACTAAGACATAGCTTAGGGTGCTCATATTTCGATTCCAAAAAAGAGGACACTTGGCCCAGTCCTGAAACACTTTCATAGCTCACTTCAGCTGAACACACCCAGACTGCTGCTAGCATCTCACATAGCCACAAAACTCTGGGTGGTCTGCTGCTTTCATTACCGTCTGTCTGTACCGACTGAGGCAAGCTGACTCCACTCCAAGTTCTTATGGAGCTGCATTGCAAGACAAGGAAGCTTCTAAAACTGCAGCGACACCCTGCAGGCTGCTGGGGTGTTTTACGGTACAGTATATGTGCGAGACAGAGTTCAGGCCTGCTAACACACCGCTGCGTATCTAACCCTGTCTGCTAATGACTACCAGCTCTGTGAGACCCCAGGCGGGAGAGGGGCTGAAACCCACTAATTGGGCGAATAATGAGTTGAATTAGGAGATTTAGGGGTGAGCTAGAAGGAGAATAGGGCGGATGATACTGAATGAAAACCAGAGGTGCTCACCACACAACTATATAGCACAGAGACACTGCAGATTTATCAAAGACAGAGCATGTTCTAATAAACACATTTATGAATGTATTATGAATTTTCTCACCCCTCTAAATCATTGAACTCAGGTGTTTCAATCACTCCCATGGCTACAGGTGTATATAATTTAACACCTAGGCATGCTTCTACTGATTCTGCAAACATTGGGTCGCTATCAGGAGTTCAGTGAGTTCCATAGTTTAGCAAGCCAAGACTTTTGGGCAAATTTTATGCTCCCAACATTGTTGTACCAGTTTTGGGATGACTTAGAGAGGAGACCGTGAGCCAACTTCAGTGTCTGACCTCACAAATGGGTTTCTGCAAGGATGGTCAAAACACCTATGAATCTACCTAATTTTAATCCTCCTGAAAGCACTCCTAGAGGCATAGAAGCTATTACAGCTACAGAGGGTGGGCCAACATCACATTAAACCCTATGGATAAGGAATAGGATGTCTCTTCTGTGAGTAGGCAGAAGATTATTGCCGCGCCAAATATCATCACTGCAAGGAAATAAAATTTGAAGCAGGATGCTTACTTCTGTTTGCTTTAGAGGCATATGTCAATAGAGAACAGTATGTCCATCCAGATTAAGTTGATGGCTCCTTATATGCTTTACTTTGCATAATGTCCACTCGAGCATTCCAGGATGACAGATTTGGAGCATTAAAAGGAAAATGTGCATCTCAGTGTTAATTCGTTTTGTTGGGTTTGATGAAACAAAACAGCCACAGAGGCCTCCTCAGTAATATTATTTCATTTCAAGTTGAGTTTGCTTACAGAGGAGCTGGCAGGTTTGAATAGGATTAGCATTCAGACCGAGCTGCTGCCCACTTATTAGCTTTATCTTACATAATATTCACTTTTATTTGGTTGGAGACTGATTAGTTTGAGTTGTCTGACTGAAACTTGGCCAGAAAGTGCCCTGCTCAAGTTTGATTTTTAATTTCTTGGAATACCCATATACAGCAACAGGGCTTTTAAAAGTGTATTCTTTCCCTTTATAAACATAGAAAGCTGCATTGTCTTCCAACATTTCCAGTAAATTCCGCCCTCAGCGAACTATTGTTGTTTTTTTCCATCTCTGGTTTTCTTTGATTGTGTACAAATGAAGCAATATTTGGTTCCTGCGGCCACATAGCTCAGCCTCAGTAACCCCTCCCACTGTCCTTCTCCAAGGCAAGCCTTCTTCAACTTTATACACAATGCGCAACATTGTTCAAAAGACAACGCGATGCTCAGTCTTTGAACATCATCAAACAAAGTCATTCTGGGGTTTGCTCAGACAGCCAAACATAAACTCCCAGAGCCGTGTGATTCATGTTCGTACCAACGACAGAATTTGGTTATTGTTTTATGAAAATGCCACTAAAGTAACGACAGTGGAGAAAGAGGGGCTGCTTAGGTTCATGAAAGGCAGCTAAGTCCTTTGTTTGTTTTGTCCATGTGTCGTGCTCAGTTTCTTTCCCAGCTGGTTTGATCTTTGTGCAGGTAGACAGTGATGCTGTGGGACTCTGTCGGTGCAGACTGGACATCAGAAGTGTAGACACCAGGTTCATGAGAGAACATATTGAAACATTGATAAACTTTGATCTAAGTCGTTGTGGTGCGCGTCGTAGTATTCTTGACTCCGCGTCGTGCATTATAACCGTCTAATGCACTGCTCCTCGTTGTTTAATCCTTACATATATATATATATATATAATTTTTTCATTCTGGAGTCAATCCTTTGTTGATATTAATATAGACTTACCATGATATAAAAACATTAATTACCTCCTATTCTTTCTAGATGACAGATTTGTGTTTAGAAGTGTCTAAAATTGTATTCATGATAAAACAGATGTGCTATGAGGTACCACTTGTAAAGTTACACAATCCAAAATGTAGCAATATGAAGAAAATGGAGGTTTATTTTTCAATGTCATATTTTGTTTTCATTGTATTTATTCTTTTATAAATTCCACTGTTTCTAACTAGATATTTAGCTTTCAAAATAAATATCTAGTTTCAAATCAAACATTTACTCCAAATCAAATATTTAGTTTGTTGCTAAATATAGCAAGTTTAGATTGCTAGCCAAATATATAGCTTTAGGCTAAATGTTTAGTTATAAACATTGACATTTATAAATAAATAAATAAATAAATATGCATTCCTGTCCAGGAATGATGCTGAAAAACTAGTCCATACCTTTGTTACTTCAAGGCTGGATTACTGTAACTCTTTATTATCAGGTAGTCCACAGAATACAACTAAAAGTCTTCAGTTAGTCCAAAATGCTGCTGCTAGGGTTCTAATGAATAAAAGAAGAGATCACATTTCCCCTGTTTTAGCTTCTCTTCGCTGGCTCCCAATAAAATCTAGAATAGAATTCAAGATCCTCCTTCTGACATATAAAGCCCTTAATAATCAAGCTCCATCATGCATAAGAGACCTCATTGTTCCATATGTTCCTAACAGAGCCCTTCGGTCTCGGACTGCAGGTTTACTGGTAGTTCCTAGGATTTCGAAAAATAGAATGGGTGGCAGATCTTTCAGTTATCAGGCTCCCCTCCTATGGAACCAGCTCCCAGGGTTGGTTCATGAAGCAGACAACTTTCAACTCTTTAAAACTAGGGTTAAAACCTTCCTCTTTGACAAAGCTTACAGTTAGAGACAGGTTAATGTTAGTATTCAGGTAGAGTGTTAAAAGCTAGGAAGAGGTAGAGTAGCTAGGTAGAGATAGGTTAATGTAAGCCAGGTAGAAAGTGTTAGTAGCTAGGTCTCCTAGTAGCTAGGAGACAGGTTAATGTTAGTAGCTATGCTGCTTTAGGCTAGGCTGTTGGAGGACATTATTAGGGTCTGTTCCTACTTTCTCCCCTACTTCTCCCCAACTGCATGATGTGCTGTCAATTCAAGCGCTAACCTGTTTTCTCTTAGTCTCTTCCTACAGTAGATGATGTAAGTAAGTTTCTCTGTAAAAATTTATTTGTTTGATGATCTGAAAATGTTTAAGTTTGACAAGCATGAAAAAAAAAAGAAATCAAAAGGGGACAAACACTTTTTCACACCTCTGTATACTATATTATTTGAAGAATGTGCACAAAATATGCAATCAGATTAACAGATTTAATTAATTTAACTTGATTTGAATGTGGAAAATGTTTTGAAATTATCTGTGAATTTTTGCCTTTTGAGTCAGAAAAATCACCTTTTTAACAGGGGTGTTCATACTTTTAAAAAAACCCTGTTTATCAGCAGGTATAATCTGTCCTCAAATGGACTCACAGCATGAGCTGATTGTCTTCAGTCATAGAAGACCCACTGAGTGGGAATGGGTCTGCAGGAGGACCTCTACCCTCCAGCTCATCAGCTGCACTCAGTCTCTATTGTTTATTGCAAGAGCCAAGAATGGGCATATAGAGCCACAGAATTGCCGATCCAACCCCTGGTGGTAGGTTAAACACCTCTGCAGACCTGGAACTCATTAGTCAGGCAGCTTCAAGTATGTTTGTTCCACCGATGCAAATGATTGTCATAATGTAGCTGTCAGGTAAGTTGTTTTCTTCAGCTCTTTTGTTGCAGCTTGGTGTCAGGGTACATTTCACAATGCAGCCTATTCATTTGGAGCTTGTCATGTTTAAAACTTTCAACATCCCCTGTCTTACACGTCAAACTAAAAATATATGCCTTTTAGTGTTATGGTACTCCACAGGCAGTACCACAGAAAGCACCACGGACTTTCTTCTCATACATTTAACACAATTCAGCCTGATCTGTTTTATCAGGAAGTCCTGAAGACACAGGTGGACGAAAAAAGAGGAAAGTGGTGCATTTCAGGCTGATTATACTGGGCTTGCTGACATTCCACGGAGTGAAAATCCCGCATCCACAAACGCTGTTAGACGGCTGAGATGAAGGGAATGTTGTTGGTCTCAGCTACATTTCATCCCAGAGCTCATGGAGTCAAGAGGTGCTGTATCATCCTATCACAGGTATTTCTTGCTTGTTAAATATATGTGCTAGGCCTAGCAGTTAGCATGTGGCTTATTAGCTTTGGTCGTTTTAAACTTTTACAATTTGGTCTTTTGAATGGGATTTTTACTTGTTAGAAGCAGTAAATAGCAGTACTAGATTGACCCACATGTGGTTGGGCCTGCATTTCATTAACAAAGATTGCTATTGATGGTGTTAAAAATAGAGACTTATTTAACATAGAATGTTTAAACACTGAAAACTAATCTTACTAGCCATGTTGGAACCCGCCTGAATACATCAAAATACTGGAATTGGATTGTTTACTGCTGTAATCAATCTATAAATAGAAGTACGTTTCTAAAGGTTAATGACTTGAATAAAAAAAACATGATTTAAGCCACATTTTTTTTATTTTTCTTTACATTCTTATTGGTTTGGATATAAATCAATTGTGCTAATTAGTTAAACTAATCACAATTAGTAAACTAATCTAGCTTTCATTCCAGCATTGCAATATAAGCCTTGGTCTTTAAACATCCAGATTCCTACAGAACTGTGGCATCAAGAGTCATGGATTCCATTCCTTTACATATTTATCCATTCATGGTGTTCTTTATTTTTGGTAGTTAGTTATTCATTTCTTCTAATCAGTGGTGTGTTACTAGCTTGGGTGATTAAAATGTTTGTCTTATTTTCCTTCTTTTGTAAATTATTTCTTGTATTTTTGAAAGTTGTTGTTTGTCCATTTATTCCACATACATACCTAGTTAGGTAATGTTCAGTGAACGTATAGAGCTCACTCTTTCATCTGTTTTATTTACCTCAGCCTTAACCCAGTAGGTGTTAAACTATCACTATTAATATAGTTTCTGACTGTCAGGTGGTACCCCATATTTAATAATTTTCCATCATTTATTAATTATATTAATTGCCATAAGCAATCCTTATAAATATTAATAGCCAAATAATCGCATCCTTCTGTAGACTCAACATCTAGAAGATTGCGTTGAGTCATTGACATGAGGTTGTGCCCTGAACATCAAGACTCTAACCACAGCAATCCCTTAGTAATCCATCATACTGAGCAAGCATATGGCAACAGTGACGGATAAGAAGCTGAATACAGTGAGCTGGGGGACCGGTCTGTGACCTGGCGTGGAAACAGTCATATTACCTCGAATCTGAACAAAACAAAGGAGATGATTGTGGATTTCAGAGGATATAGGCAGTGTTACCACAGTTACTTTGAAAAATGTATATGATTACTGACTACTGATTACTCCTTACAAAAGTAACTTAATTACTTTACTTATTACTTTCTTTTAAAAGTAACTAACTCAGTTACTTTCAGGAGCTTCCTGTAAGACTGCCTCAACGTAGAAACAATAACCAGTTTTGCCAATACTCACTTTATTGGAAGTGCATTTTAACAGCCATGGTGAAAATATACTATTTTTTTAACGTCACATTGACACCAGCAACTATACAGCAACAAGCTACGTCTTGGGGACGTACTAGCTTGCTCACTGCAGGTACTACTGGAGAGTTCCCAAGGGGGCAGGCTAAGACTACAGATTAAAGAACTCTCACTCAGGCCAAAACAAACATGGCAACCATAAATGAGATGATCAGCTGTTTTGGATTACGACAGAAAAAGACAGCAGCAGTGTTGTAGAAGGTATGTAAGACTATATTTACCGCTATTGTTTCTTGCTTTCTAATGCTTTTGCTGCCATGTACCAAATAAATATTTTTGCTTAAGAAAAGTACAAAAAATAGTAACGCACGGTGGCTTTAACAAGTTAATTTAATCTCATTACTTGTATGAAAAAAGTAACGTGTTGGATAAATTACTGAAAAAGTGGTCATATTAGGAGTAACGCGCTACTAAGTAACGCGTTACCAGCATCACTGGATGTAGGGTTAAGTCAAACAAAATGGGCCATATCTTCTACAAGTCTGTTGTGAAGGGTATACTCTCTTCTGCCATCATTATGAGGATTTAACTATGGGAAAATTGTGCATTGTCACATTTGGTTACTAAGTCTATATTATACTTGATTTGTGTGGTATTTAAACAAAAGTTCCTTGGAAGTCCCCTGTATATTCTATATTTTAAAAAAGCAACGCCTTCTGGTTTTGTTTAAATTACACCAAAATTGTAATTTCTCAGTCATATTTAGGAGTGTTAAATAATCAAGATTAATCTGATTAAATGTTGTAATTTTTTGACCAGTTAAAATACAAACAGTTGTATGGTATCAAAGTTTTTCTTTAGTTTCATTTGTAGTTTATAATACATGGTGTCCTCGTCATAGTTATTCCAAAGGACATAGAAGAAGAATAGGAGTACATGGAGCTTGGTTTTAATTTTTGCATAATTTAGAAAAAACTGAGCAGTTTTGGTTAAAGGTTTTCATATTGAATGATGATGTACAAAACTACGATGATGATACAAAGAGTTGTACCTTATTTATTGTGATATTTGTTACCAATTGTTATATGTGGAGAAATAAATATATTTATTTTACAAACAGATATAATTAATCATTAAACACTTTAAATATCGAAGCTTGGTACTGTTAAGTACTGGTATCGATTCTTAGGTACCGAGAATTAGTAGTGTGTCGATTCAAATGTAAAAGGTACCCATCATTAATGATGATTGGAAACGTTGAAGCATGACCAAAATACAAAAAAAAAGAAATCTCTAACTGATTAAGCCCTTTTTGCATGTGCTAAAAACTGCTTTTTTTATACTTCAGTTAATATTTCTTTAAGCAAATTTGACTTACAGGCTTATTTATTTATGTTTTATTATTAATAAACATAGGGCAGCACAGCGTTAGAAAAACTGCTACCTTGACGCAAGGGTGTTTTTCTTTTTTCTGAAGAGATCAACAAAAAATAATACCAAGACATTTTTGAATGCACAAATTTTTATTCACTTCAACATTTATGGACAAAGATTTCATTACTTGAGTCTAACCCTGATTCCTGTCATACAGAAAAGCACAATATCGTAATACCATCATGAAAAGGCAGTTCATTGTGTAGCAGCCAATCAGGATTGTCGAACCGGACGTTATCCATGCTTAGACAATATTTCAAACATACTGCACGCTTACACAACTGCACCAGACATCAAATAAGAAGAGCATGTTTTTTTTAAATAGCCTCGATGAAAATTTTCACTGAGTCCTCCGTCCCTCCAAACTGGCTCAAACTTTTACAAACACTCAGAAAAAATAAAAAAACAAGTATGACAACAACAATTTATCCCATGTTGGGTATTTACACACATTAAAAGCTAACAACAGAGTTAAACCTGCCACTTTTCTTTAAGAGCTCAATAGAGTAGATTGTCATCAACTGCAGGAAAAAGAAGCACACTGGATCCGTCCTTCCAAGAAGTCTTTTCTATTTTTGGGAAAACAGAGCTAATAAAAATATGGCATAACACAGCATGACAGGACAGTTTATTTTATCCAGTAACATCAGTAACTGCTTCTCTTTATTTTCGTTCACCCTCGCCGTCTATTTTCCCGTCTCTCTGACACGGACCCAAAACTTTTACTGTCTGTTGTCCACACAGCCGCCCAGTTCTGGAAACCACTGTTTCAAACCATGGAAATAAAACCTAGAAATAGCACGCAGTGACAGCAATTCTAACCATAATAACAACAATAATAAAAATAATGATAATAATAATCATGGATAAAGATAGCAATAAATAGGCTTGGTGAAGTTTAAGTGCGGGTAGGTCTGGTGAAACACAGGACTGTGGGCAGGGAGGGAGGGGGGACGACTACCGCACATAAAGTGACTGATTGTTTGGTTGCTGAACATCTAGGCGCTGTCTTTAAACCATCAAGGCATTTATTTTTTTTACTCCCACCACACACTGGCGGGTGGAGGCAGGAAGGGGGTCAGGCCCGAGTGTCCCTCTCTCGCTGCTTCCTCCTGATCCTCCTGGCAGGCTGTTCCTCGGGGAGAACAGAACATCACACCTAAAAACGTGAGTCCGTGTGAACTATAAGTGCTAAACAAGACTACCAGTGAGTCTGAAGTATAATTCGGCTACTTCCCTCAGTGAATTAAAGCTTGATGATGCACAGGAAGTGCATCAGGCAGTCAAAAGTAATGTTATTGTCTCCTGAGGATATATGAGTCAGTGAGCCTCAGGTTCTTCTCACCCCTAGGAAGAAAACCGAACATGCAGGTGAGGATGTTCCTTGTGAGGTGTGCTCAGACTTCAGTGATCAAAAGGAGGAGCTTGCCTTTTCTTCAGACTGTCGTGGCTGAGAAGTTGTGTGACTGTTCCTGCGTTAGCAGCAAAGGTCTTACTTGCCTTTTTATAATTCTGAGGGGGAACATTAAAATATTTCTGTGGTCATTTTATCACAGTTGTACAACCATTCCTATAGACCTGCAGTCTTTTTCTGAGGTAAATTCACAAATTCCACAGATCTGAGATTGTCAAAATAAATCATTTCAGTCATCTACATACAGGATGTCAGCTCAGTGTGCCGTCACAGACATTCATGTCTTACACAGTTGCTTTGCTGCTGTCCTGACAAGTTCCCAATCTTCTCTAGTTTCTTCTCGGACTTACGCCGTCTGTCAGTTTCTACCTTTGGTAGTCAGTCTGCTGCTGGGGACTGGACGAGGAGCTCCCAGGAACCAGTCGGCTGGGCCCTTTATCCTTGCCCTCGTCCTGAGCAACATTGTTACCTGAGGATGACTGAGTGGAGGTGGAGCTGGAGGAGGTCAGAGGCTGGTTCAGCCCCCCTGTGCTCCCACTGCTCCCCTCTGCTGTCTGGTAGATCTCCTCAGCCCCATCCTCACTAGACTCTGGATCCTCCGAGCCAGAGAGCAGCTCCTCGTCTCTGTATTCGCTCACGTCAACCCCTCCACTGGCAGCCGCCCCGTCCCCCAGCTCTTTAAGGCGCCCGTGGTGCTTGACGTGATAGCGCTGGTTCTGGAAGAACTTAATGATTGTGTGTTTGGGGAGGTCAAGCTGTGCAGACAAGGTGTGGATTGCCTCCTGATCGGGGTACAGGCCCACATCCTGGATGAAGCTTTGCAGTATGCCAAGGGCCTCTAAGGAGATCTAAAAGCATTGGATTCAGATGAGGAGAATAAATGCATTTTATTTTTGAGAGATTTTATGTGACAGACCAACACAAAATGGTGCAGAATTGTGAACGGAAAGGGAAAATGGATTTCAACATTTAATTAAAAAAAAAGTAAAATGTAGGACCTCTGCAGCAAGCCTTTTGCAGTATTTTTGCACCTGCTTTTTTTGTCTTAATACCTCAGTCTCAATCAGGTTGGATAGAGTATTTTTTGAGCATCAATTTTGAATTCTTGCCACCAATTCTCAGTAAAATGTTGTTCACGACTTTCAATTCAATTTCAATTCATTTTATTTATATAGCACCGAGCCACGACAAATGTCATCTCAAGGAACTTTACAGAACAAACCAGACTTTGACTGGGCTTTCCAACAGAGGAAAAAAGTTTGATATACACCAGAGGTCTCCTACTCTGTGTCCTGTAGGATTTAGATGTGTGTGTGATCCCACACAGCTGATTCAAATGGTTTTTCTACTTCGTCAGAATGTCCGAGGTCAGAACAGGCCTGCTAATTAACCAATCATGTGTTGAACTGAGGAAATATCTTAAACACTAAGACATTGGCCCTTGAGGACGGATTTTGGACGCCGCTGATTTAAACCATTCCATTCTAGCTCTGGTTGTATGTTCTGGGTCGATGTTCGATAACCTATCTGTAAGTTTTTTCCATCTATCTTCTTGTCAACTGTGTCTGGAATGAAGAAAATAATCCCAGAAGCAAGATGGCAGCACTTGTACAGACGTGGACAAAATTGTTGGTACCCTTCATTAAATAAAAGAAAAACTCATAATGGTCACAGAAATAACTTTAATCTGACAAAAGTAATTATAAATAAAAATTATAGAAATGTTGACCAATGAAAGTCAGACATTGCTTTTCATCCATGCTTCAACAGAATTATTTAAAAAATAAATGCATGAAACAGGCCTGGACAAAAATGATGGTACCCCTAGAAAAGAATGAAAATAATGTGACCAAAGGGACATGTTAATCCAAGGTATGTCCACTAATCAGCATCCTAGGTGTCTACAATCCTGTAATCACTCAGTGGGCCTATATATAGGACTCCAGGTAGTCACTGTGTTGTTTGGTGACGTGGTGTGTACCACACTCAATATAAACCAGAGGAAGCAAAGGAAAGAGTTGTCTCAGGAGATGAGAAAGAAAATCATAGACAAGCATGTTAACTGTAAAGGCTATAAGACCATCTCCAAGCAGCTAGATGTTTCTGTGACTACAGCTGCACATGTCATTCAGTAATGTACGATCCATGGGACTGTAGCCAACCTCCCTGGACGTGGCTGCAGGAGGAAAATTGATGACAGATCAAAGAGACGGATAATCCAAATGGTAACAAAAGAGCCTAGAAAGACTTCAAAATAGATCCAAGCTGAACTTTATGCCCAAGGAACATCAGTGTCAGATCGGAACATCCTTCGCTGTTTGAGCGTGTGGGTACCATCATTTTTGTCCAGGCCTGTTTCATGCATTTATTTTTTAAATAATTCCGTTGAAGCATGGATGAAAAGCAAATTCTGATTTTCATTGGTCAACATTTATATAATTTTTATTTATTATTACTTTTGTCAGATAAAAGTTATTTCTGTGACCATTATGAGTTTTTCTTTGATGTAATGAATGGTACCAACAATTTTGTCCACGTCTGTAGACCAAGAATAAGTTCCATTTTGATATACTCTGTTCAGAGCTCCTCTGGCCTCTCTGTGGCGTCACTGATTATTATTCTCCTTCCCTGTTCTGTCTGTTCAGGTCTCCCAGTCATGCACTACTTTCTGTGGGGTCTCATGTAAGATTTGAGCTGAACCAAGAGCAAAGGTTGATGGGGTATTTTAGTGGTGGTACCTTAGTTCGCGATCGTGGCTTCTTGTTGTTGCCAGCTCCGCTGACTGCAGCAGGAGGACATCCGTCCGCTCCTCCCACCCCCACATTCTGCGACCTCTCCTCATTTGTCTGGGCAGGTAATGGCTCCTCATGCATTGGAGACAAGTGGTGCTCCTTTACTGGGAGTGGTGGTGGCCTGTGAAGTGCCTGCCGAGAAAGAAAGTAGAGCTGATTAATGGGGCACAGTGACCCCTGATCAAATACCCAACCAGAAATCCATTTAATAAAAGGAAATCTCTTGGACAAAAATGTACATTCAGATTTAAATATAAAATAAAAAACATGACTTGAAGAAATGTTCAACACACTGTGATGCAACTCATCTTATAAAACATCCATTAACCGCCCCTCCTCTGGTACACAGTAGTCAGGGCTGCAGAGTGAACCAAGGGTGAGAACAAGTGTTTCACAGCTCCAGAGCTTCATGCACCATTAACCTGCTCCAAGGCTACATTTAAGCACCTTTCTGTCCAGTAAACCTTTGACCTAATGTGTGTAAGATTAGCTGTAGTGAAACACCAACCAGCTATCTGCCAGGAAGTGTCTTATGGCCCAATCACTATTTAACCAGCTCATTCAGAACCTCCGAGGGAGGACGAGCGGAGGGCAGGGGGTGTTCGAGGACAATGATAGGAAATAATGTTGGACACGAAGGGTCACAGCTGTTTGAGCTACAAATACAGTTGACAAAGTTGAATGAAACACCCCTTCATATTTTTAATATTTCTTTCCCAGCAGGCAGAAGGGAAAGGTGGTCAAAACGGATGCATCATAATCAAGTCAAAAATAAATTAAGATGGAAATTTTCGCAGACGGTACCAGTACAAAACCAGATGAAACCTAACGTCCTCCAGAAAGAAAAGGCAGATTTTAACCTCTGTGAGAGACCGAAAGACTGACTGCCCTCCATCTTGGAAAAGTGGTTGAAAAGTGAAAGGTTAAAGTTAAAAGGTGTGTAAGGAGATCATATGAAACAAACAGCACAATATTTGACATCACAAACACATTTGATCCCTGAATGACTCAGCACAATCTGCCGGGATTCCTTACATAGAAAACTTTTAACTGATAAGAATGTTTATATAACTGTTTTGAAATTACTTTTGTTGTAAAGAGCCTTGAGATGACATTTGTTGTGAATTGGCGCTATATAAATAAAAGTGAATTGAATTGAATTGGATTGAATCAGATTAATCTTCGTTCCAAGTCTTGCCTGTTGATTTGGCATCAAAGAACAGAAAGATTCTAGTTCAGCCTTAGAAAATGATTTCAGAACTTGGCTTCTAACTTCTCCTACTGGTCAAACTCCTCACTAAGGTGTATCTGGGTTTTTATCAACCCAGATTATTCAGTAATCCGGGTTTGAACACAAGCAGCTCAATGTTTAGCAGCTTTAAACTCCCAGGCCTCTGTGCAGGAGGTCTGGGTAGGTGTGATGTCAGGGGATCCTTTGGCTGTCAGGCAGCAGAGGCCTGTTTGACAGCTGTGAGGAGGCTGGGACGAAGTGTTGGGACGGATGGCGGGGATTTTGGTTGTTTGTGAGAAGGTAGTGGCTGTTGTGAGAGCCTTGTGGTCACGTCCCGCCCCGCCGTCTTAAAGAGCAGGGAGGGGCGTCCCCACTGGAATGCCCAGCTATAAATCTGTGGCACATTAAAATTAAAGGACCCACATAAAGATAATAGTCCTTCGTGTTTCTCCCTCTCTCTTCAATAATAACAGGGTATTACATAAATAATACTGTGGGCAGGCCAGACCATGAAATTGCTCTGATTTTATTCTCAGGGGCTTTATATTCCGGGGGAAGGGAATGACCAGTTTACAGGACCAATCCCCCCCCCCCCCCCCCCCCCCCCCCAGTTCTACTTCCGTAATCCAGATTTTATTGTTTCGTTCTCTCAGATGGCAAAGACTTGAAGAATGCAGGCGTGCCACGGACAGAGAGAGTTAAAGACACGATTCATGAAAAGATGATGTTTCCTCAATGGGACCACACATCCACATACCTCCCACCACACTAACTAACCCAGACACTTGATAGCTTAATTGAGGGTGAATCATGGAGAGGACAGTGAAATGTACCACAGCCGCCAACACTCGTCCATAGACCTTCACCAGTCCTCTGCTTATTCGTGCTGACAGCAGGGACTCTTGGATCAATGGCCACACACACACAAGCATGCATCGGCGGTGAGGTCTGGTCTCCCTCACGCACTAATGATAATGTTAGAGAACAGAGTGGATCAAGCAGAAATCCAAAGACATCCCCTCTCTTCCTTTAGTCCTCTTCTTGCTGCGTTTTCCTCTAGTATAGCTGCAGAGGTTTCTGCTCCCTTTGTGCCTCACACCGACTTTTCTCTTACCTCTGGTTCAGGACATAAAGAAGGTAGAGAGCTGATCCTGAGCACCATGTTATTCAAGGTGTAGACGATAAAAGGAATATCAAACTGCCTTCTGAAACCCTTATTCCTTTCTGCTATACAAGACGTTTCTGTAAAAATACAGTGTCTGCAACCCTTACAACATATTCACAACAGATAACGTCTCAAGGCACCTTATAAGTAAAAAATATTACAATTCAGTCATACATACAATCCAATCAGTTTAATCTTTGACTAGGCCATTCTGACACATAAATGTCTCTTGATCTACATTGTAGCCCAGGTCGTGCTTAGAATTGTCCTCTTTTAAGAGTATTTGGAGGTTTTTCTTTCATGATTGTCAGGCTCCATCCATGCCGTGATCATTTCAGCCCAGCTTCACTGCCCATGTTGAAGTTTAGTTTCCACACAGCAGGATGCTTCCCCCACCATGTTTCAATGTAGGGATGTAATTTTCAAGGGAAGGGTTATCTTTCTGCCACACAGAATTTTGCATATAACTCAAAAAGTTTCACTTTGGTGGTATCTAGCAAGATGACGTTCCTCTACATGTTAGCTGTGTCACCTTCATGGCTGATAGGAAGCTGAGAACAGGATGCCTTTTGCCCTTTTTCTCTTCATTACTGTCAGATTTGTAGAGGACATGGCTAAAACCTGTAATGTTCTCTCTTCGCCTTGGACTTTTTTTTCTGAATCCTATTTCTTATGGTTATCCCTACCACTAGCACACGCCCTTTCTCTATACCATTGTACCCGTGGCTGAAAAAATCAACCTCTCAGAAAGGACACTCCTTCAAGATTCGAGAATTTAATTTGATTGGTTCTCACTAATTTCTGCTAAATCAACAGATGTGATTTAATATGCCCATTTGTGTTGTTTTTGCAGTTCTCAGTACTGTGGTACATTGTACTAAGTGTACCTTAAATATCCACTCTAATCATCTTATGGGCTATTTTAAAATGTTCTTCTCAGTGGTTTTTAAATTATTATCATGCCGTTTCAGGCTAAATGCACAAAACCCATGCCTTTGTCAAGGACATAGGAATAGCAGAACAGCAGTAGCTCATTAGCAATTCACCTCTGTGTTGTGGGCGGAGGTGTTGGTGTGGCGGACCCCGCCTCCTAGTTGCAGAGAGCTCACTGTTTACGCTAGCTCTCCCGCTAACTGATACCACCTCACATCACTGGTGCAATATTGGAGCTATCCATCCAGATGCCAGCTAGGACGAGGACATGAAGACGTACAAATATCTAGTCATGTACTAGTGGATGCATCAGAATGGTATTGTGACGTCTTTGGAAACGGAGTGGAGTAAATGATGAGGACCAGAACTTTCAGAGGCTTATTTTTGCTGTTAGCTTTTTTATAGGCTTCATTATCATGTTTGACAAACCACTTTATTGGAGGACTTTAATCGGACCCTTATGGATGTAAAAAGACCGTTTTTATTTGAGATGGATTGGTTTTGTCACGGATATTGGACTATGACGGGGTAAGTTTCACATTTTATCTCATGTGGATGTGTGTGTGTCTTGTTGGCAAAAGTGTTCGCTATGTTTACAGTTATAATTGTATCCGTGATTGGTATATATTAGAATTACAACATCTTAGTTGCAACACTTAGGTGTTGATTCACCATCATCTTCTCTACTCATCAAAGCCTGTGAGGGCGGTTGGAGTGGAGCAGCAGCTTGTGGCCCGCCAGCTGCTACGTCACAAAAGCAGTCTGTTTTAAACAGGATTGTAGTGTCTGCTACAGACTCACAGAGAATGCAGAAATACTCAGAAATGCAATTTTGAGCTGAATTGTCTTAAGATATTTTCTCTAGCATCATAAAAATGCCACAAAAACAGGTTAAAAACATGAAAAACAAAATTTTCATCGGAGTGGGTCTTTAATAACAAAATCTTTCCTGTCCCTCTTAGGTGCCCATGTCCAGCAATCAACAAGTGAGGTAAACCCTTGACAGGTTGCCAGTCCACTGCTGGCAACATCAAAACAGACAGGACAGACAACCACGCATGCACACACACACATATCTAAGGACAATTTAGAGAGAGCAGTTAACAAAACAGTCATGTTTTTGTACTTATGGAGGAAGCCAGTGTACCCGGTGAGAACATGCACAGAGAGAACATCAAAGCTGCATGCAGAAAGATGCTGGGCTGGGATTCAAACCCAGGACCTTCTTGCTGCAAGGAAACAGTGCTACCAACTGTGCCAATGTGTAGCCCAAAACTGGAATATTTCTTATAGAAATCTGCCTAATTGGGCATTATTAGCCATAGCTCTCACTGTTAGATATGTTTTAAACCTCATTCTCAGTATTTGTCTGCAAGGGATTTATGTATTTTAATGTTCCATCATATAATACCAATATTCTGGCAAAAAATAATTAAAAATATTTTAATTGAAACAAATATTCACTTTAGTCAGTCGATTTACAGGTAGAGCTTCAACCACTTGTATCTAAATGTAAGGCAGTTACCTTTAGTCCTCAACCTTTTCAGCAGAAACAATGAATACCTGTCAAAGCATGGTTGAGATATGTGTGTGTGTGGAATAAAGAAAATATGTGTGGTTTATGGGCAAAAAGTTTAAAATATTACAAATAAATCTGTTGTATACATTTAGCTCTCGTCTTCTTTAACTGGAAGCTTTTTCTCAGAGCTCAGCACAGCATGACGACTGCTGGTGATCAGCGTGAAACAGCGCAGCAACTTCTGGGTGCGTGGGGACATAAAATCCAGGTGAAAACTATTAAACCAATCTGCTCTCTCTGGTAGATTTAATTAGAAACTGAAAAGAGTGAGAGTGAGAGCCGTATGTTACTGAGCTTGACTTGGTCTGCTGAAACAGTTAGCTAAAAATGAAGCCAAGCAGAGGAGGGGCTAAAGGATGACTGGTGGATGCTCAGAATCTGGTTGCTATATAAAACATTTTCTGATCCCCTTTTATTAAAAAAAAGTGTTTCAGACCTTAAAAAATGCATCTGTTAGTTGGAAAACTGACTCATATGATTACTGTTTACTGACCTATCATCCACACGGGTAAACTCTGTTTAACTTTAGGAAGAAAAACTATTGTGCTAAGGTTATGTAAAGATCATGGTTTTGGTTTTCCAACCCTTTGCAGAAAAAGCCAAAGAAAGATCAGAGCTATAAGAAGATCCACGGTAATCGCTTCAGGAAAAAAAGCTTCACACTCAAAGCTCAAAGGAATGTAGACTGTTCATTTAGTTGGAAAAAAAACATACTAGTCTGTTCTTCTCATTTTCCCGAATCGTGACCTTTCCTCTTTTAAAAAAGTCATATTTAATAACTACTGATTTATGCCGATCTTGACCAACTGACCAACCAGTGCTCATTTACTGCAATACCAGTTTATGTGTGCATTCATCAACACATCCATTTGAAACCAGATATTTATAGAATCAATTTAAAAGACAGATAAAAAGCTAAGAACCAGATGCTGATTTTATGCTATAAAGCAGCAGATTAATGGACTCTACACTACCCACCCCGAGGCTGCTTTAGCCAGGCCTCCAACACCGGGTCCTGGAGCACATAGCCAGGCTGCCTGCTCCGACTGCCAGGCCCCAGCCTTGCACTAACCCAAACCCTTCAACCAGGCCCTTCTACACCGAACAGAGATTCACGTTAAATATGATATTACATTTCCAATTACTTTTGGCATTTAGCTTAGTCAAGCATGAAAACACAGTGGAATTTTAATACCTAAAATAGAATATTCTGTATTGACTACAGGTTCCCTAAAAAGGTTTGTCTTGTTATTTATGAAACATTTTCCATTTGCGAGAAGAAGAATAGAGATTTTTTGTTTTCTCTGAGGCTGGATGTATCAATTGAAGAGAAAACATTTCAATTGGCCTGTTATTGTATGTAACACTTAGATGGATCCTTATTTCTGATGCTTATTGTGGGGCATTTGGTTAATTTACAGAAAATTTTATTCCTGAGGTCCACTTTATAACTTGACATTTCTCTCAGGAACGCCACAATCAGAACAGATAACGGCCATTAACCTCCTGACTAACCATGGCAGGTGCAAAGCTTTGCTCATAAGATTCCTCAAAAAAAAGAGAGACCCTTTCACTTTAGCGCAACCAAGTCAAACCTTAACATTTGGAACTTTGCGTTGAAAGCATCTTTTCTTGTGGCATGATTTAATATTCTTAAAGTCCCTTTTTTCCCATTCCTCTTCTCTCCATCCTCCCCACCCCCACCCCTCCTCTGCTCCTGCTGGCAGCATTCTGAGTGCTCTGGACTAAAATGAGAAAGTTTGCTTTTAAACGTAAATCCAGGCAAATTACGACCCAAAACTATGAAAGAATTATAGAACATGAAACATTTATCTCTTCCTTAATGAGCTCAGCTCCTCCAGGGTAGCTTGCTTTCCCTCAGTTTCTGCCTGCCTGTATGTGTGAGTGTTATTTTGGGGGGGAGCGTGTGACCACCAGAGACACCATTAACACAGAGATAAATATGTAATGAAGGGGGTAAAAAAATACTCTTCTCTCAGCCTTTGCTGGTAATTTTTGCTTTATTTCCTCAGAATTTGTCTGTCTGTCTGGATTCCGCTACATCTCTTTTTTAAATTTAGATCACACACAGTTTCGCTAATTAAAAAACATACACATGGTATGTGTCGGTTGTGTGTGTGTGTGTGTGTGTACAGTACATGAATGAGCACTCTCGTGTGCATGCTTGCATTGCCCTTTTCATGTTCTCGCTGTGTGTGGTATTCATTTCATTTATCTGCAATTAAAGAATTAACTGAATTGTGGTTCACCAAACAGCCCAGACTCCCCCCTGCAGCAGTGAGCCAGAGGCCACCAGGGTACAGCGCTGAGGCAATCCACTGAGGCGAGCACGGACACAAGATGTACAGCTTCGACACTCTTTCCTCAAATGGAAAACATAAACGATGAGCTGAAGCAATCAAAGCTCCAAATTATTGAACTTGTGTTTTTAATCACGTGATTTAATGTTCATAACATGCTAAATTGAAGCTGCAAATGGGTGTGCAGACATTACATCAATGTTTCAGGAGGAGGAGAGCTAGAAAAAAAAAAGTTCAGTACTAAACACATTTTCCCAAATAATAATGTACAGTCATGTAGCAGTAGCAGACCCAAACTTTGTACTGAAGCACCACACAGACAATTATTAGATAAAGATGTAACCGAAAGCACTCCACACCAAACAATGCAACACTCACTCCACAGGGAGCCTTTTCATCACACACTTGTTTTCAGTCAGCAAGTTGACAAGGTTTTAAGGTTTTTCAGTGATCTAGTGGGGAACAGGTGAATCAGCTATGGAAACTCAATAGGGTCATGATTTGTATTTCTTAGGGAAAACCCTTTATGGTGATTCATTGATGTTGTCAAATATGCCACTTGGTGTTTAATAAGCTGTAGCTGGAGTTTAGACCTTGTACGCTAAGTCACCAGGTAATGTGTAACTTTTTTTTTCATATTGGGAAGGTTTAATTTCTTTCTCTTATGAATGTGTTCGTATTGATGTTCTGAACTTTATCAATGTACGATACTTAACAAATACAAAGCAAACTGAAAAACGAGTCTCACTTTTAATTAAAATGAATTTTAAGCAATTTGTTTTCTGATGAGGTTGTGTCTGTTTCAGAATGTCCCATTGATTTACTTTCTAGAGGCAATTTAAAGCAAACAAGAACGATGAGCTGTGTTGGTTCCTATAAGTTGAAAGAAGTCAGGAAGTGGACTAACATGTTCTGACATCATACCAAGGCCGTTTGCACCATAGGATTTAACTTAATAAATTCACACAATATTAAATGCTTTTTTATCAGAACATCTTATCTACATATAGGAAAGAGATTTAATTCACAGCCTCCACCCAGCTAAAGTCCATCACAAATGTTATACCTACAATAAACCATAATAAGCTGACTTGTAAAGCAGACATTTTAATAGCTTTGTTAATCATCTGTCATGTAAAAGTATCAGAGACTTACAAAGAGACATTAACAAGTACACATTGTGGTCATAGTTCAGCTCAGCTAAACAGTAACGCTGATCTGATGCATCTGTTTAGTTGACTTCAGGAAACTTCAACATGGATGCCATTATTCCCGTTTGTTAACAGCTTGGTATTTGTCTGTCTGATATATCTGTATTTTCACACAAATCTTTTTCCTAATTACAATTTCACCCCACATTTAGTTTTACTTTTGTATTTTTTTTATTATTTTTAGGAGGATTTAATATTTTTTATTTGCCCATCTGGATGAGTTCTTTAAATTAAAGCTAAAAGCCAATATGTTTGGAGCTGACTTTGAGTAAGTGATTAATAATAGCAAGAACCATATGTTTTAGTGTGTCCTATATTATATCTGTATAATGTTGTGTTTTATGCTTTTATTAATGTTTTTATTTTTATTTTAACCCCTAATGATGTAAAGCACTTTGAATGGCTTTGTTATTAAAAGTGTGCTATACAAATTAGGTTGCCTTGCGTTGGATGTGGAGGATCTCTGATATTTTCCTCCACAGCAGATACAATTACTCAGTACTATTGCTACCAAGAAATACAATTTTGAATATGCTAAAAAAGATAACATTTTATGTCTGCCTATTTATTTTCCAGACATAGAAGCTTTAAGTGTCTGTAGAATGGAGTCGTAGACCAAAATCCTTTAGAAGTGTGTTTTGCTATGTTACCAAAAGCATCTCTTACATAACTATACGAAATGATATAACATCTGTGTTTGGATAAGTCATGTAACGCTCACTATTTACAAGTCCAGTGATAAAGCCTAACCGCTAATGTAAGGTATCTGTGTTTACAGCATTCCATTGGCTATTCGATGCGTCAAGCATCATAATTCTGCGCTGCCACTGGTTTGAAAGACACAAAAATGTACTTTTCACCGATCCATTGGTTGAAGATTTGCCACAGCAGAAGGAGAATCATGATGCTGTCAGCTGTTGGTTCAAAATTACTGGCATGTTCAGTGCAATTTGTAGGCTTTTGTTAGCATGCTAATGGAGCTAGCCGAATGTGAGGGAAGAGGGAATTTAGAAAAGCTCTGTGCATTGGATTTTGCTGGATTATTGGCATCTGACTTGTTGGAGAAGTACTATTTTTTGGAGGAAATTAATTAGCCCCTTGGGAATGTGAAAGGGACATTTTTGTTCAATATGACTCAGTCTTGTCTTTGATTAGAGGCTATAAATTATGAGTTCAATATTATTTTATTTTTTGAGGGGTTTGGCAAAATGTAGGGATGCACCGATACCAATACTGGAATTGGGTATTGCCCCGATACTGCCTAATGTACTGGTATTGATCACCTCCAAGGGCAGGGGTGCTTTCATTTTTTATCTGCATCGTCACAGACTGTGGAGCGCCAGAACCAGCCGGTTTTAGTGTGAAACATGCGGCGTATGGTGGAAGGTTGCCTGGAACACAGCGACAGCAACACACACATCGGATCTCTCATTAATATATGATTATTGCATCAACAATAATCCTGAGGAGGGGATGGAGTCCAGCATGGACAGACATTAGTTTCAGAAAAGCAGAATAATTTGAACCAGAGTGGAGGAAGAAAGCGGTGAAGAGACATGAGGCCTCCTCACTGATGTACTGGAGACAATGTGATTTTTAAGCAGCTCCCTGTTTTTGATTTTGTAGCATGCTGGGATCTGATGGATTTCTGTGGAGTGGTTAGACACATCTATAACTGGGCTGAGGCCAGTCAACAACAACCTTTTATCTTTGTTGAGAGTCATGAGATAAAAGAAGTGACACATTTTTCTGTTATGCTGCCTCTGTAATGGTTTGACCTTGTAGAGAATTTACTTGAAAAAAATAAGAAATCTGATTAAGTCCTAAAAAAAATTTCTCAGAATGAACATACATGCACAGGCCTGTTCTTTATCATCATCAACATGATAACTGATCTCAATCACGACTGAATACTGATCTCTTGCACAACTGTTTCAGCGACAAATAAAATGCTTGGATGGAACGAGCAGTACAGTGTGCTGCATGATGAGACATTTGATTTGAGATCTTTAAACGGTAAGATGTGGCCCTGTTTTTTAGCTGAAAAGATGGTTGATGCAGCAGCCTAGATGTGACTGACAGGTAAAACCATCCTTGTCATAAATGAGAAATTCCTCTGTATGATTGTCTATAATTCTTGTTCTCTCTTCTTTACAGCTCATTTTCTAATGCACAGATTTTTATGTTTCTAGATATTCAATTGTTTTTGAGATAATTGTCCTGTTCATGACCCAGTTTGGACAAAGTCTCAGGGTTTGGACAGATGGTTGTACATATAACTCTAGAACAAATTGCTTTAAAGAATAGCTTATTGTTGACTCAAGGGACCCAGGTCCTTTGGCTGTGAAACGAGCCCACATCATTGTCCCTCCACCACCATGCTTATGGCCATTCCTGGATTAATATATAGCAGCAGTTGTTTTGCACAGATGCCTTTCTTTCATGGCACTTTGTTAACAAAAACCTGTTGACCAAACCAGCAAAATAACAACAACACCTGCTTTCACAGAACTGCTACTGTTTACTAATACCAAGTTATTCAAGAGGATTCACATACCAACCTATTAATGTTTCCTTCCCTTGCAATCCCTATGGAAGGACCAAGCTTAAAATGTGTTTTCTTTCCATTTTGACAAGTTCTAAGGCCTAGTTTATGCTTCTCCGACTGTGAATTTGCACTCAGACGCAGACGTGTTGACGGAGACGTTTTTTGTTTTTGTTTATAGTAGTCCGTTTTTTCCTCTTCACTCTCTATTGTTTTTCCAGCGTTGCTCGACCAGGACAGTAGGGGGTGCTAACTCATGGTGTCTTTTCCTATTATCATATTATCGTTTCAGTTTTTTTCTAGGCTTGTGAACGCATTTCTCCCACAAGGAGCAATGGACGACAGAAAGTAAGTTTTGATAAAGCTTTAAAGCTTTTTACTAGAAGTGCAGCTCATAGAATACTCATGGAAATGTATGGAAACAAACACAGCAGCCATTTTTGGTTGTTTTCCTATACCTCCTTGTGTTCAAAATCGCTGCATTAACTACTGTTTACAGCGACTATACAGCCCCGTTCTGGTGAAACGATCTCGGGCTGTTACTGAAACTGACCAATCAGATGCAAACACTCTCCGTTGACGGAGACGGATAGTTAAAAATTGGGCCTCTACTCTGTGCGTCCTTGCGTAGGTGACAGAAAGCCCTCGCGTTGACGGATAATGGCGCTGTGTCAAACCGTCTCCATCAAAACGGAGAAGCATAAACTAGGCTTACGATGAGCATAATGTAATGTGGCAATGAGCTTTGTTAATGTGACAATCGGCAGCACTCTGGCCTTGCAGAAATAATTTCTTTGTTCAAAGCCTAAACTTTTTCTGCATGGAGTTTCCATGTCCTCTCTGTGCATGCCTGGATTCTTTCGGGTTACTCCAATTCCCAAAGTCCAAAAAGGTGACTGCCAGGTTAAGTTATTACTCTAAATTGTCCTTATGTATGTGTAAGTGTGTGTGTGTGCATGGTTGTTTGTCCTCTGTGTCTCTGTGTTGCCGTGTGATGGTCTGGCGACCTGTCCAGGGTGTACCAGGGAAAGGTTGCGCTAGATATTTCTGTTGTCCATCACTTTGAACGACCGAGTAAAAAGAATAATGTCATAAATTATTTTTATAAATTTTTAAAATGAAAACATATTCAATAATATTTATTTTCATTCATTTTAAATCATAATCTATCCAAACAAAGTGAATAGAGAACTATATATAAACAATAAAATCAAACGCACACTTTCTGCACTGCATTATTTTTGAATACATAATTATTGCACTGGAGCAACCGCGGCTCAGGTAGTAGGAGTTTTTCATGTAAACACTGGTTTGCTGGTTCAAACTAAAAATGCAAAAATTTCACTTGTTTTCGACTGAACTACCAGTCTCACAACTTCTTCCTGCTTCTCATGAAACGGAAATTTTGACCAACTTGTGCGTATCAAATAGTGGGATCGCTGTAGAGCTTTTGTCATGAGGTTTTGTATGTTTGCCTCGGACAAATGGCTTCTCATGGGGGTTTTGTTTGCAAGCTGAATCCGCACTTGGCGGCCACACTGGAGGATGGGATTAAATGCCACTTCCAAAGTTTTGAAATGAGAGAACATCGAAGTGATCAGAAGATGGAAAGACTCTCTGAATGAATCTTTTCCTGATCCACAAGCTATTGCTTCAGTGGGAGAAAATCCCGCAAAATGCACCAGTGGTTGGTATTACACCAGCCTCATAATAGTAACTCTAAACTGGTTTAGCTTCCGGTTAGTGGAATGCATTGAGTATGGTGTCCAGGTCTGAGATAATGCTCAGATCCTCTCATGGGTATCTTATTTTTGATTGATTTAGTTACCTGTACTCTCTGCATAATGTTGGAAATGTCTGTGCATTTGCACCAAGAGGTCAGGTTTGTTAATACTACTCTGTCAAAATGACTGATGTCCTTCAGATTTGTCAGACCTTGTTTCAAAAAATGGTCAAATGTGGAAAATATTTGGTTAATTCAACCCTCCTCCCACAACCCTGCAAGGATATGTGAGTATAGACAATGAACAGATGGGCGAAATGCAATGGTGCCATAACACACTGAACTTGAACTTTTTGCTTGACAAGAGATTACTATTCCATTGTATGAAGCACCAGGAAATTGGGAAGCCAGAAATGTATTTAATTTTTGCTGTACTTCAGTCAATTTCAGTAGTTTGAGTACAACTTCATTTTAAGATGTTACACCTGCAGATTAATGCTGACGTTGCTTGGCCAGTCTGTTTGCTGACGATGAGGAGGGTCTTCACTGGGGGAAAGTGAGTGATATGGATGTTGTGTGTGAGTGGGAGGGCGGGAGGGAGGGAGGGTCGCAGCAATGAACGAGGCTGAAATGTTACCATGTTTCCTGCATTGATCTCCCTCGACAAAATCTCCAGCCACCCTCCTCATAAACTAATGGGGCATTTCCTCCAATGCCACACCACCCAGCAACGCTGTTTATTCTTCACTCCAGAGGGCACGCAGGGACGCACTAACACATGTGCACGTGCCATGAGATCAAACAGCCCATGCTTACTTCTGAGTGAATAAATATGAGCTCAATAATGACAAATGAGCTGCGTGACGGTGGACAAATCCAGAACAAATCCGTAAAAAAAGTAACAGAGGTGTTGAAGGCAGATTTTAACACCAAGCAAGGTGGCAGCAATGTGTAAATCAAGCTTCTCTTCCATGCTCGATGGAAAATAGGCCTTTCTTCTTTGTTCTTCAAAATCCAAACAGAGTTCAAAAGGTTCAACTAATCAGAAATGCATTTTCAAGCATTTGGTTCCCGTTTCCACAAATGAAAACTCTCTGATGCCAGCTGTGACTAATGTCCACACAGTAAGGAGTGCTTACCTGAGTGTCCTGTGGCAGGTGGAGGACAGTATGCAGCCGTTCGCTGTGATGGTGTCGGGACTCCTCCTCATACGCCAAGTCCCTGTCGGCCTGCGGCAGCGCCAGGAACCTTCGGATGGTGCAGAGGTTGTCCCACAGAGTACGGTTCTCTGGGCTGGGGTTCTCCTTCCATCGAAGCAGCTCACACAACCAGCCCTGTAGGGGAGAGGAGCTTCTGATCAGATCAACAGCATTCAGTTTGTTATTTTCTTCTATGGAACCCTTTTAGAGCACCAGAGACTTGAGGAATTTCTCCAGCTGATGGAGATGCACAGAGAAATCAGCTGCTGGTCAAACGCAACCAATTTATAACTTGATCCATGCTGATTGGTAACAGGCCGGTTGGAGACTGAAAACAATGTATTTATTTTAGTTCATGACTACAACGTACCTAAGCAGTAGAGGAAAACAACAACCACTTTTAGTATTGGTGAGGTGTTACGACTGAATTCAGAGGAAGTACCAACATGCAAGAAGTGATTTAAAAGGGAAATATTTTTATGAGGTTTTTAGGTTTATATGAGTTTGCCGTTCCCTCAGGCTGTGAACAAGCGAGAGAGAGGAAGACTTTAAGCCGATAACAGGAAGTCTGAACGGAGCACAGCAAAGTTCCTCTGCTTCATCTTCCATCTGACTAACGGCTAGCTTTCCCCTCTGAAAATGTATTTGCTTTCTCAACAACATCACAGAGACATGACAGCTAGCTAATGCAGGTAAGGTAACGTTCAGGGTAACTTCACACAAGCTCAGAAAAAGTAAGAACAAAACAGTTTAAATTGAGCGGAAGAGTCATGGATCTACAGGATGTTTAATGAGGACGATGAAGAGAAAGAGGAAGATAGAGAGGATTCAATTATGTCTGCTAGACTGCTTCAGTTTGTGACACCAGCTGCTGTGTTCAGCCAGCCTCCTCGGGCAGCATGTGCTGCTAATAGGCTGATCATCTCTCTCCTCCTCGCTCGCCGTCCTTGTGGCCAGCTGTAGCAGATGCGTGCATCCAGCCGTGACCCTTCGCCACCCCACAGACCGCCACCCCAACCTGGGGGACGATGCACACCACAAACACACACATACACACACACATACTAACAGACACACAAAGACGACACGTGTCCTATATGTACCTGCACATGTAGACAAACCTATTTGAGTCAGATGCTACTGCTCAGACACACAACAGCGCTTTGCAAAGGCTTTATAACTTCCTGAACCTTTTCATAGTTTGTCAGGTTATAACATCAAATTTTAATGTAGTGTATTAAAGTAGTGTATAGTTGTGAAGCAAAATTATACATGAATTTTTTATGTGTAATGCAATTTTTCCGAACCATTTATTCAGCTAACTCTGAATAAACTTCTGCCTCTAGATGTCTACTGGTTACTAAATGGTTTCCACCTATGTCTAATGTACTATCAGCATAAATACTGCTCTGTGAAACCATGAGAGGTTTCTTAGTAGCATCCTGAAGATCAAGGAACAAAGCAGACATGTCAGGGAGAACGTTGTGCAGAAGTTTAAAGCAGAGTTAGTTCTGCAACAAGATCTCAAGGTCTGAACAGGTCACAGTGCTCCATTCAATCCATCATCTGAAAATGGAAAGAGGATGGCACATCTGCAAACTTATGAAGACATGGTTGTCCACCTAAACTGACAGAAAATGAATCAGGGAAAGGGATTACAGCTTAGGTGGAACAATCTGTTGACAGGACAGCTGTTACTGATTTTCTCCACTAGGAGATTTATGATGGACTGGCAACAGGGAAGTGGCACCATCATGATGTGGAGATGGTTTTCTTGATCAGGGAAACTAGTCAGAGTTGATAGGCAGACAGATTAAACCAAATACAGGATAATTCCTGACAAAAACCTTTTACAGATTTCAAAAGACCTAAAACTGGAAAGAAGGTTCACTTTCCAGCAGGACACCACCCTAATCAAACAGCGATGGCTGACACGTTTCCACTGTTGGAACTTCAGGGTAATTCTACCAGATCTTTAATCTGATGAGGCATTGAGGTAAGGATTTGGCTAAGACGTCGACATACCAAAACCCTCTTAGCAGTGAGCAGCGTCACTTAGCAGCAGCAGAAATAACAGCAGAAAGGCAAAGAAGAAGCGGGGATTTTTTCTGTTGTTTCTGTTTGCTAAAGTTGTTATAAACTGTTTCACCAGCAACTCATCTTACTCTCGTCTTCTCATTTCCCTCTGAATTAAAACCGATTAGCGTGACTCAACCACAGCTCCTGCACAGTGACTGTACCCTTCCATTTCCCAGTACATACCCCCAGACTGGTACTCTGTCGGTCCCTAAAATGGCCCTTAAAGCGGCCCTGTTGTGCTGGAGACGTGCATACTGTGATGGCCCGATAAAATGACCCTGAAGTTCTGATAGTGGAAACTTAAGTTGCTGCCTAGAATAGCCAAGTCAAAGTCCAGACTCAAATCATTTTGAGGATCTGGGCAAATCCACACCCCACTTTGTAGAATATTGTCAGTAAATAATCGTAAAGACATATAACTTTCCTTCATCTTAAAAATTAAGCACTCTTGTTTTGATCTGTCACACAAAATCCCTGTTAAATATATTGAAACAAAAGTTTGTGATTGCAATGTCATTAAAAAGTAACAGTAAATCTCTAACAATCTGCTCAAGAAAAACTAAAGATTATACAATCAAATATACATACATGTATAAGGCCCAGGTATTTCCTTTTCACCATAAAAAAATATCTTCATGAGATGCCAACCACAGACAGGTCAACCTCGTGCATACCTAAGATGGACAGCAATCCCTGGATGGATGTATTCCACTAAAGTAATGAAAGGCTGACCCAAAACAGTCGGCACAGCTGAACAGCACCACAGGCAGAGAGAAAACAGCTGCAGCCAGATTTAAGGTTCTACATTATATCTTATCACAGCTCTGGATCTTCTCTGTGCCACCTGTTGTTTTAAGAGCTTTTCAAAGCCGTTTTCTACAAGTACATTTTCTTGTATTATTTATATTTAATGGACTCTGAGCCAAAAAGGACCATAGGCCCGGGACATGCTGGAGCCTCCTCTCTCAGCTCACCTGGCTCTTGTTGGCCGCCACCTTTGCGAACAAAGCCTGCGACACCTTGGCTCTCTTCATCTCCTGCTGGATCTCCTCATAGATGCCTGACGTGATGTTGACCAGAGTCTCCAGCTTCAGGGGGAGGTCTGGCCCTGGGCCCGCTGGCTTCGGCTTCGGCAAGAAGAACAATGAATGATCACAATAAGTAGGATTTGTGAAAAGGGATTTAGGGAGAACAAAAATAAGAATTATTCTTGCCCTCTGTCTACTGATGATTATTTCCTCTCTACAAAATGACTCCTCAGGCTGGGAAGATGTGAGGAAACGGCTATCAGCTGATGATTGAGGCGAGCTGCTCTCAGAGCAGACATGCTGTGTTCTCTGCACATCTGCAGTGCACGTCTCCACATGACTCTTGTTTACAGATCGAAGTCATTAAGAACCCCCTCTTTTGTCTCTTTTGGCTGATTCTGTTTGAGCGGACATGGGCTGGCTCTCTGAGAGCTTGTATACACAGTGTTTGAAGTCATCCACGAGACGTGCACGGACCAGATCGCTTACATTCCCTCAGCTGAAACCATGCTAAGATAATTTTACATAGCCATAATAAGAACAGGGCACTTATTCAGCTGCAGCCATGAATGGGCATATGAATGGGCGCCTTATCACTGCCGCTGCAAAACCGCTAGGTGCATACGGAGGGACATTTCTCTTTTAATGTGCGTAATGTTTACAGGGAGCTTGTATGAAGGCTTTTAAAGTTCTCAGATAATGACATGCAGCAGTCAGCTTGAAGATGGCAGATAACTCACTGAGTTTGAGATCTTAGTCTTGTTCTTCCAGATGGAGGCCCAGGTATCAGGCGCTATTGGGTCATCCAGGCTCCTCTCCCACACTTTCTATGCACAAACACAAATAAATAAAATTAAATGTTTGCATCACTACTCATTTCACATTTACTCCTTCTAAAATATCTGTTTTCTTGTTTATTGAAGTTGGAGAAGACTTCTAACCTGTGTGAGGCGCTGGCCTCCAGGGTTGGAGGAGTTGGAGGAGGGCAGCCCCACCGACGGGTTCATGGTGCGCTCCCTCTCCTCCTGGTAGATGCGGTCTCTCTCGCTCTCTGGCAGGTTCAGGAAGTTCTGCATGGCCTTCAGATTGACCAGCAGGGACTGTGACGCTGTCCGGGGATCCTCCTCTTTCCTCAGGATCTCTGACAGCAGGCCCTGATCAACACAACCCCAAACGGATCACGACTGTCAGCCAGTGCACACCTCTCTGCAGTATTTAAAGAGATATTTCTGAATTTTTGAAGTGAGACATCAAGACCATGACGACTTGTAGTGTCTTAAAATAACTCCAAAGAATAGAAAAAGCAACTCTGTAAAACTCAATAATATTTCACATATATTTCACTTTTTCCCTCACTTTTTACTAAGGTTTTATAAGAGCCAACTCTTTCATTTTGATTAGCTGTTGAATGGAAAATGGCAGATTTTTTTTATTTTCAGGATATCAAAAAAAATGCCCTTTGTGAATTAATTTAGTCTTAAAAGTTTATGTTTTTTTAGGATGAAATTATTTTAGCAGGAAAGGGTAGGGTTAGGGTTACGGTTAGTAGGAATCTGGCCGATGGATTATTGGATAACCTAATTCACTTAGATGGTTTTCACCCACTGTTTCTGTGTTAAAGAATTTACTTTCTAAAGCATCACACGGGTTAATATTTGAAATGCTCATAAAAACATTTACTGATGTTCACTTTGCTTTTTCTTTGATCCATTTTATCGTTTAGTCATTTATTATTATATCATTTTTATTAATAGTACGTAACAATGAATTAAAACAAAATTCTAATGTATTTAAACTGTAGGTAGGATGAGAATTTAAGCAATGGTCTTTAAGGTCCAGTGTTTGAAACTTGATGACATCTTGTAATATACATTTAATACGACACTCATGTGAGACAAACTTCACTAGATGCCAAAAATGTAGAAACCGCATGTCAGAGCCAATGTTAGTGTAGAGATGTAATGTGACCAATGGCAGCGTGAACACTACAATACTTATTTTTAGAATAAGTCACAGTAATATAAAAATGTACACTTTAAGAAGTAAAACATTGGATTTTGATGTTTTTATCAATATTTTGACTAGTGATCCATCAAAATCCCCCTGTCTTGATTGGCTGATGTAAAGCAGAGGTAGACATGTTAAGGAGAGGAATTTCTTTCCCTTACTTAAGATCCGTTTTCAGGGGGCAAATCTCCTAGGGGACACTACAGTGTGATCTAGGACCAGTTTCATAGCATCAGTAAGAACTTTTTTGAAAAGTTGAACCATGGCACAGCACTGGAGAAAGAAAAAGCTCAGTGAAAAAGGTGCGCAGGACAAAGCAACACATTTTTTGATGAAGCAGCTATTTGTCTAACAATTGGCATGTTGTTTACAGTACTTAGTTGATGATCTCACCAACAAATGTATTGCTATAAACAGATGCAAAGCTGCCTACATCACACCTGGCCTCTGCACCAGTAGGTCTGACTGCTTCCTCCTATTACACTGCTCTAATGGGGCGTGCTGTAACCAGCTTAGCGCAGCCTGAATGCATCAGGTGTTTGTGCTGCTGCGAACGCGGGGGAGGAGACCCAGTGACCCAGCAAGTCCCCCCAGCAAGTCCCCCCACCACCCCCACGCTTCTGCTAATCACAGGGAATGCGAGACATTAGCTGGAGCAGCGAGAGGAGTCCTTCACTGGTGTCGCTAACTGTTTCTTTTTTCCTGTATAACACTTGGGACGCTGGAAATGGGTCTTCAGCCTCTTAGATTGCAACAGTTTCATGTTCTGAAGACGTTAAAAAACATATCAGTCCTGAGTCGATTATCACAATCCAATCCAATCTGTTCCAATGTGATAATATGGGTCGGTGCTACAACAAACCTTTTTTAAGTTGTATTTTAAGGACGGAACGTTTGGTGGGGAAACAGTATTAGACTTTTCCTTTACATTTTAGTTATAAAAAGTGCAAAGAATGTTAAATGGTTTTTTGGACGTCCAAATCAAATTTTTTTATTATTTTGTAAGAATCTATTTTTTTTTTTCAGCCTGAGAGCTCATGACTCCATGTTTCTCCTACCTGTGTGCGGTTGAAGGCCACGCGGGCAAACACGGCCTGGGACACGCTGGCTCTCTTCAGCTCATCTCTGACCTGCTGATAGATTTCAGATGACACCTCGGCAGCAGAGGGGTTACTCCCAGGATGGTCGCCTCCGCCTTTGGATGAACCCCGTGGGATGGGCGGGTGGTTGAGGAACTGCTGGTTGAGAGTTTGAGGGTGCTGGTGGGCCAGGAGGCGGCTCACTGCCAGCTGCTGGTTGATGAGGTGGGCCATGGCGAGCTGTTGGCGAACCAGCTGTGGAGAGAGCTGCGGAGAGAGGAGCCCACCTGGCCCCAGCAGGGGCTGCAAAGCCCCAGGCGGAGGCGGCGGGGGAGGGGGAGGCCCTTGTCCTGTGCGGAGGGGTGGGCTGTGATGCAGGGGGCCATGAGGTGATGGCTGTTGTTGGGGAGGAGGAGGCTGCTGAAGAGGCTGTGAGGGGGTCTGTGGGTCGCCAGATCCAGCTTTGAGGAGGGGGCCGCCAGGGCTCAGGTGACTGAGCTGAGCCAGGTGAGGGGGAGGTCTCTGTCCTAGCACGCAGAAGTCTGACATGTTGTCCCTCTCAACTACAGTCAGGAGAAGCAGAGTTAAACGATCAGATTCACCAAAAAAATCGAAATCAGCACGAGTGAGTTAAAGTCTTACTTTTAATGTCTGCGGCATCTCGACCAGCCCACATCTTCTCCAGGTAATCCCCTGATTGATGAAAGTAGAGTTTCAGTCAGAGTGTTTCCATGCAGTCAGATAAAACAGAATTACTGCCCTAATCCGACTGATTTCAGACTTTTGAAATGCACGTATGAGTATTAACCGAGCTAATGCACACAGATAAAGAGGTTAGAAAACTGAATTTCTCTGCGTGTAAAGGCCAACACAGCTTAGCCAAGCTATTAGCAGTCTGGCTACTCTCCCTTTGGTGCTTCACTGCCACCAACATTTGTTTACTATCTGTGTGACGCTCTAGGCCAGGGGTCTGCAACTCGAGTCCTCGAGGTCCAGTGTCCTGGAACTTTAAAAGTGTCCCAGGTCCAAAACACCTGAATCAAATGGCTTATTCACCTCCTCTGTAAGCAGTCAAGTTCTCCAAAGTCCTGCTAATGATGTGATTATTTGACTCAGGTGCATTCAAGCAGAGACACGCAGAGACAAGCAGAGATCTCAAAAGATTAGAGATGCAGAACGTAATCAGCCAGATCTACCAAACTATTAACTGAGCAGTGACCAAACTCAAAATTCAGATAATTTTTCTGACCAGTCAATGCATCACATAGTTTTTTGTGTTAACAACAACAACCTTACTGTAAGAGGTACAACCCGGTCTGGAAAAGTGAGCATGGAAGCAGACACATGTAAGTAGTGTAGAGATGCAGAGAGAGCTAAACTTTCAGGAGATAATAGGAAGGCTGAGCAGACAAAAGCAAGATACTTTTGTTTCTTTTGAACTACTATCCTTCATCTGCTATGGAACATGCAGAATATGGGAAATGTTGGCAGATCTTAGAGTTCTCAGAAGTAAAGAATCTAAATTCTCTAAGGAATTCACACTGAACAGCTGAAGCTGCTGTTTTAGTAATACTAGCCATGCGTTAATCACTCATATAACACATTAAGACTGGGTTTAGGAAAAATGGAAAATGTCAACTCTATAAAAAAAAATCAATTTTGTTTTAAAATAATAAAGCCTTTTTTTGCTGAGACCTGTCTGTCAAATACAACATAACATTGTTTTCACAGTGTCTTAGAATTCTTAATTACTACATTATCTGGAGTCGAAAGCTTTACAAACCCTGGAGATCAGAAATCTTTTCTGAACTTTATTTATTTAAATTAATAAATTTTTTATCAAAAATCTAGTCTGCTCAGTTTAGGTTAAATGTCTGTGCTCCTTATATTTATTCCTGAAGTAATTTCTGCATGTTTATTTTTGTGCATATTACCAATAAATAAGGGTAAATAGTATTTTATACAGAAAATAAGAAAGCTATGTATAATGAAATAACTTTATATGCATGCTGTTGATAAGCTAGTGCTTAAAAACTTCAAGAGTATTTAAGAGTATTTGTGTACTGGTCTTACCTTTAATTTTCTTGTACTTCTTGTACCAACGACCAAACTCTTGACATTTGGCAGTGGAGACATTGGCGTAGTAAGAACTATTCACTATAGAGGAAATCATGCTCTGAGGGGAGGGAGGGAGAAAAAAGATAAATAATAACTAACAACATATGAAATGCTTTGACTCACGCAACGCCCACATGGCATGTACACAGTCACACACACACAATAGAAATAGACAATCATTAATCATGACTGGAAGCCACCCATGGAAAGCCGAGGCAGTGCAGTACAGAGAGGGAATCTCCAGCCACACACACATATGCTAACAATTAATGCAGCGATCGACACCCCCACCAGAGATGGCATTAAACACAACATGCAAACATATTGCACAAATTATGGGAGCAGAACCAAGTGCTGCACTCTCAGCTGGCGGAGGAGACAGCAATTGGCATGTGGGGCAACGTTTCATTAAAATGCTTCAGCAACCAGAAACGTCAAAACCGGGTTGCTTCAACATGTGACATATTGGGTGTAAAATATAATAGAAAGGGTGCATTTTACCAAATGGTGCATTGATAATATGGAGGGGCTCTTACCTGCGACAGAGGACACTCTTTGGCCAGAGTGCTTTGGTTCATTTCCTTCAGCAGCTCCTTGAGAGCATTCCTGACAGTCGCGTGGTTCCACTGCTCACAGGGCAGATCCTCCAGCTTTGCAAAGCTACAATAAATCAAAACCGCATATACACATCATTCACGGCGTTCTGTAGATTCACTGAGCAGCGACAGAAAGGCATCAGTCACACTAATCATTTTGGATGTGTTTTACATCATTACACATGGTGTGTTAGGATAAGACTTTATCATAATTATTAAAAGTATTTCGCTGGAAACAAAATCCTCGCTGCTCCTTAAACCAATATATTTATTTATGGTATTTATTTATGGTTTGCATTTGACACTACAAGTTTTCTTGATTTAGTAATTTTGAATTATTGAACCAACTGTAATAAAATTAGATGAGCTGCATATGTAACAGCGAGAGGAGATTGAAACATATAAGGAACGATCGCCTGGTCAGGACCAAAAACTGGATAATTCGTTGGTCTATTCCACTCTCCTTCTATTGCTCATGCCTATACAAAGTTGTTTTTGCAAAAATCAAAACAGCCCTAGGAAGGCAGATGAATGACAGACTGCGGCACTGTATTCTTCCAAAACAGATACACCATGAATTATATTCTTTTAATATTACATAAATCCTATTGTCCAGAACCACACCAAAAGAGAGGAGAGAAACAGTTTTAGAGATTCACACTCCCAACAATACAGCTTTAGTTCCTTCATTAAAACAACTAAATAAAAAGATGTGCATTTACTAAGATATAGGACTGGAGCCTCAACACCTTGATTTTAATAAACTAAAACCGTTATTGTATCACAACAATTAATGTGTTAAATACCACCTTTCTCAGTTCTGGAATTTATAGGAACAGCAGTCAAACTGAAGTACATTCCAGTCCTGTAGGTGGAGGTAATGCACTTCACTGAAGCATGAGTAATAAGAAAATATGGTAAACAGTGAAGGGGACGAGGCAATACTGTTTGGCTTTTTGCGGGAAAGTTGTCTTTTTTTTTCTGCTTCTAGAATAAGATAACTCAAAAATCTGAGTTTTCAGTCAATGTACATGAATAAATATTTCAACAATTTTTTCTTTACCAGCTCAACACTTTATGCAAAAACAGTTGAGATGAGCGTGGAAACCAAGAGCCAAGGTTAGCTACGATAGTCTGGTACAAGCTAAGAATGGTAGCCAACCTGGCCCGATGGTTCAGAGCCAAAATAGACAAACTTACAGTACCTCTGATGTGTCTGTTCAATTTTTGCTGAAGCCTTTTTTTTTTTTTTTTTTTTTCCATTCATCAAAGACATTGCGTAATTTCAAGTACTGTTATCTGGAAAGAAAATGCAATTCACAGAGACTGATTAGTTAAATCGCTAAATTATTAGACCTTTTTAATCACATCCAACACACACTAAGTCAGGTTTGAGTCGTTCAGCAGCAGTGAACAGTAGTTTCTATAAACTGTAGAAACAGATTCTGGTTGAATAAAAAGAATAACTCACATTCTGTTTCTAATTTTCTCTGCATATTTATGGAGGACCATCCCTGCCAAACCTGACAATAAATAATTAAATAAAAATAAATGGAAATAAATAAATTAATATATAAATAAGGTGCCACCAAGTGGTCAAATAGCTATTAATCAAAATTAATCAAAAAGTAGGTTTGGCTGCTATCAGTTGGAGTCAAAGGAGAGGAAATTTTAATCAGGGCAGACAGAAAGTTTTAGACTTGGGTTACAAAATAATGTATAAATTCAGAAGCAGTGGTCCATACGTGCAGTCGGTGTATATGGCTTCTAAAAGTTGCGATGTTCATGCTTCAAATGTTTCAACATGTCTAAAGAAATTGGTGACAAATTCACGGGAAGGTGAAGCGTTATTTACTTAAATCAGTTTGTTTTCTTTAAAAACCATTAAATGCTAAATGTGGCATACTATGCAAATCTAACTTTTTTTTATCCTTTTGTGTTGTCATTTGGGTCTCTGCAGCCCTTTATAAACAGTCTAAAGATGGATAAAATCAGCCATCCATTTTTTGGAACATTTCTGCAACAAGCTATCTGAAAGTGTGCCTTACTGTGATGTTACAATAAGAGGAATATGCAAATAACTGCCTGTCACCTATAAGACCCCACCCCCAACTGTCAAGCTCCACCCAAAACTGTCAATTCCTTGCCATTCACTTGTCTGTCAAACAAGCAGCTTGGTAACAACATGAGTGGGCGTGGTCTGGAACTGCTATTTTTGCTTTAAAGTGACAGAGTCCTATAAAAAGCTCATTCTTAAAGGGACTCAAATTGTCAGGAATTGAGCTGGTGAGATATGCTTCATTTAGAGTGATTTTGTGCAAAGCACTTCATTAACATGTTTTGTACAGAACACAGATATATTATAACCTGTTTTTAAAAGAGGCCTAATATGCCCCTTTAATAATATAAACTGTTTCTACAGATTATAGCTTCCTTGTGAAGTTCTCTCATTTCTTGTTGTTTTTATTGTCAGCTATAAATAAATGAGTCAGAGCCTGAAACATAGCAAACCAAAGCTCTGACCTTGCTTTGGATACACACATAAACAAGCCTAGCTGGAATGTGGCACAACAATAGAAAAAACTCAACTCTCTCATGTGGAGTTTATCCGTTCATCATGATCCTGCTTCATTTTGTTCTCTGGAACCGGGAGACCCAGAAGCATGGACTCCTCTCTGATGCAGACAGATGGCAGATAAATCTCCAGCCGGGCTTCGGGGTTTAGAAACTACTGCCGTACATCAGCTGCCCTGTGGACCAAATACCTGAGCTCCACCTACGTCATCCTACGTCTAGTCTTTGCTCTGCCTGGATAGGATCATATGGTGTTTGCAGCTAAAAAGAGTTGGAGATGTGACAACAAAAGGTGAATCTGACCTTTGCAGTTGGATGTGTAGCGTGACCATGTGATAGACTTCCATCAGCATGTCTGCAACGGTTGCTTCAGGAGCGTCGGTGAGGATGTGGATGGGCAGGGGGTTCCACCTTCCCACCTTGATGATGCCTGGACACAAACAACGGAAACACTTACAATATGATAAAATCCTTTTATGTTTATTTGGCATTTCGCACATTTGCAGCCATTAAGTTATTTAGTAATTTTTTTTCCCAAAAAATGAGTATTCAGATATTTTTTTTTCCTGTGTATGTTCAATTCTATCTCACAGCCAGAGACTTGATTCTATTGAAACTTCAGGAATAACTTAAATTTAATAGCCTAAAGTATAGGAAAACAAAACAATAAAGAATAATTAGAAACAAGAACGTTGACAGTATAGTTAATTAAACCCTTCTGTCTGTAAAAAAGTTTTTCACTCAAATATTACCACCCAGATTTTTTTACTGGTCTTTCATGCTAAAATAAGAAGAAGGAAGAACAAAAATGCATTAGAACAAAGCTGTCTCTGAGTCCCACAGCTCAAGTCAGCTAATATTTTTTGAAATATTTGACCAACACCCCCATGTTTCCCCAGTATGAAGCAAGAGCTGTAAGTGCAGTAACATAACCACAATAATTGTCAGTCATCCTTAATATGTTATGAGTGAAAACTGCTGAAAAAAAAAAAGAAAAACATTTTTAAGCTGTTCATAAAAAACAGCTGCTCCAACTGTTAGCTTATAGAAAAACTTCTGACAGACAGGTGGGCAAGCAAAGAGAACCACAAGTTACCAAACACGACTTTGAAACATCTTTCAAAATACCAACAGTATTCTTTTGTCTGCCTTTAAACACATTTTACTTCATGGTCTTGATCCATAGGGCGTAATATGAGTCAAAGCTATTACAGTATCAAATATTTTACAAAGACAAGTTTTGAGTATATTCATGGGGAATTTTGACTATTCCGCCAGGTCAGCATTTGTGAGCTCAAACACTGATGTTGGTCGAGTCACTTTCTCCTATCCCAGAGGTGTTCTATAAGGCTAAGTTCAGGATTCAGTGCAGGGCAGACAAGTTCTTCCAGAGAAAACTCACTCTTCCATGTCTTAATGAACTTTTATTTATGAACTGGTGCAGTCATGTTGGAACAAAAAAGGGCCATCACTAAACTGTTCCCAAGAATTTTGGAGCACAGACCCACATCATGATTCCCCGTCCACTAGGCTTTAGACATGTGACATTGCACACGACTAACTTATGTTCTCCTGATAACGGCTAAACCTGGATTAATCCAGACTGCTCAAATGGAGAAGTGTAATTCATCACTCAAGACGGCTCATCTTTCCTGCTCTATAGTCCAACTGCAGCATGTTTTACAACACTGCTTTCGATGCACTTCGCTGTTGTAAGAGTTGGATGCATGCACCGCTCGGCCATGGAAACCCAGTTGAACATGGAATATTTAGTAGCAAGATAACATCAGATTTGGACTTCTCCCAAACACTGAATCCTATAACAGCACCACACTGGAATTCCTGAGAGCAGCATGCTCATTCTGTGAAGGCAACCTGCATGCTGAATTTTATACACCTGTGGTCATGGAGGTTAGGATTAGGGTATTCAGCAAACTCAATGAATTCAATTAGTGGGTAAATATCTGTGGCAACCCAGTCCAGCAACGGCTCAACAAATGATAGAAAAACAGATTTTCATTAGATCATTAAAAGATATATCCAGTTTTTAACAGCAGTAATTTATCAGAGCCAGCAGATGAAAGAAGACATGGTGACGTTCAACATTCCAGAGCAAATTTTTACTGAAAATGTTAAAATAATACCAAAGTACCTTACATCTACGCCTAAACTGAGTTAAATCTGCTACAATATTGAGAGTTTTAGACTTTAGAATAGAGTGTAGATCTTTCATAAATGTCCAAAAGCTCAAATTAACAGTAATAACTATAAAAGTAAAAAATAAACTCTGTTGGTCTGCTCAACTCTGATTTCAGATGAAGCTTCAACATGTTTCTGCCAGGACAAGCCAACACGTTTTCATATTTACCAACTGTAGAAGGGTCAGTGACAATCAAGGATTGGTAAGATGAGCAATTAAAAAAATTGTTTTTAAAACTTAAAAACAAAACATGACTGAGGTTGGTCAAAGTGTATATCTTGTATTTATACTATTTTTTAACAAAAGATAGAACTGAAAGCCTGTTAAACTGTCAAATGGCGTAACCACAAAAATGACCAATATCTAATATGTTCACACCTTCTGCAGTTCATGTAAATGCTCTCATGAAATTAGTAGTTTATTTAGTAATATTCTATGATATGTTTTATTATATTTATTTCTAAATTTAAAATATATGGGTTTTTCATTGTACCGAGCAAGACCATATGCAGTAAACATCTTGTTTTATGTCTATTCTTTGACCATTTGAGTAAAAATGGTTTAAACACCCATTATTACAGTGTAGTAGAGTATTGTTTTATAACTCATATTAACTGTTTGTACAATATTAGTCTTTTAGACAAAATACTGGTTACACCAATTGACCATATAACGTCTACAGCAATAGGAAAAGAAATTGAAACAGAAAATAGGAATCAGTTTGTGTAATGAGAGAGACATAGAGAGAGGTTGTGAGTGAGAGAGTATGATTTTTTTCCATTTCCATTATTCTTACTAATTTTCTGCTCATGTGGGGTACATGAATGGTAGGAACCTAACTGGTTCAGTTTAAAACTACCTAAACTAAATCAGGGCTATTTCTAGATGTAGCGTTAGAAGGCTAAGAGTGCCTGAAAAAAGTATTCATACTAGGGATGCACCAATATGATACTGATATAGAGCCCCGGGACTTGACGTCACATCTCCCAGCATTCAACATTTCAAATCAAATCAGTGCCATAGTGGCAGGCAGTCTCCTGCCGTTATAGTTATATGAGGTAACCCAACCTAGACACGGAAATATGGTGGATACTTGTTGTGCCCCAGGATGCCATAGCAGATGTGGACGAGATAAGGGAAGAGAGTTTAATACGATTCCCAAAGATCCAAACCGTTGGAGTTTTGCAATCCGCTAAAATTAAACTGTGGGATCCTCGCAAGAAAACGTTTCTGCTTATGTGACGACCACTTCATATCAGGCACATAAACTAACGTTTCCTCATCTTTATAAAGTGTTTATTTTAAATGCTTTTATTAAGCTTCTCAGCTCTCTTCCTACAGTTATCTTGCCGTGGATTTTTCTGTCTTGTTGCTCAGATCGAAGAAGTAAAGATCTCGTAAAACTTTGCAGGATCATAATCTTTGTCATTTCTGCATACTTCTGTTTACATGTCTTATGATTATAACGAGGAAGAGACTATGGTGTGATTTTTTTTTTTTTTTTGAAGCAATGATTGATTAATAGTCTGATACTGACAGACATAACATATCTGCCTGTTGCTCATGGGAGCTAAAATGAGGACAACTTTCCGCTTGCCCCCCCAGATCTTGATAACAAACTCTGATTGTGCCCACTAATATCACTCCAGTCTTTTATCTGCTTTATGCGATGCTCCAGATTAGGACGAGGGAAAATTTATCAGTAAGTAATATGTCCAGGTTTCTCAGGTAATTTTGATTACGTTCCTGCCTGCCGTAGCTCTGAGAGTCAGTTTACCGATACCAGGAAATGATACTTAAAATGTGGAAACTCTGAGATAGTTTCACAGAAAATGATTCTTTTTCACTTGGAATTATAGTTTTGTGGTAATTTTCATCAATATATTATTTTTTTATCTAATTTTGGGTCATTTGTTGTAACAAGCAGAGAAGAAAAAAAAACTGTCTTCGAATATGTTGCATTTTTTTGTGTGGTAGAAGAATTGGCATTGGTACTCTGTATCGGCAAGTACTCAAATCAAAGTATCGATATCGTATCGGTTTGAAAAAAGTGATGTCATTGCATCCTTAATTCACACCCCTTGATCTTTTTGATTTAACATGTTACACATTTTTGTCATGTTACAAATGTAATTGGCCTGCATGGTGGAGAAAATGTTAACAATGAAGTTCCTGTGTTGGAATCCCATTCTGGAGTCTTCCCACGGCTCCAAAATATTTATGTAGATTATTTGGTCCCCTTAAAATGTCCTTAGGTCTGTGTGTGCTCAAGCAGAACTGTGTTGCACTGTGGACTTGTCACCTCTACCAGGATGTACACCATCTCTTAAATAATGACCATTGAACATAAGCGGGCCCTCCAACCAATAGTAGTACATATTTATGAAGCACAACGTAAATGATGGATGGTTTTTAAATTTTTTTAAAAGTTAAAATCCAAAAAGTGTGACCAAACTTACAAGACATAACTGTCCCATATAACTGACAGTCTGAATGGGAGAATACATCACAGAGGCAGCCAAGAGGGCAGTGGTAACTCTGGAGGAGCTGCAGAGATCCATGGTTAGAATGGAAGAAGGACAAGAAGAAAATCATTGTTGAAGGAAAAGAAGTCACGGTTATACGTTTCCACTAGGGTAAACGTGTGGAAGATAATGAGATAAAGCTAACCTTTTAGCCTGTAAAGATAACACCGCACATCACCCAGAATACACCATCCCCACAGTGAAACATGGTGGTGGCACCATCATATTATGGCTGGATGGAGCTAAATAAAGCAAAAATACCTGGTAGACGAAATTACACTGGGGATGAGGTTTTCCTTTTAAACTCATTCATGTGTTAGAGTAGCCTACTCAAAGTCCAGGGCTCAGACCACTTTCAGAATTAAATACTAACTCCAGATAAAAAAAACACCCTGACGTCTGTTTCTGTATCCTCACCAGTGAAACATCCTTCTTAGTGAGTATTTGGCTGAACTTTAAATTTTCCACCTGAAGCAAAGAGAAATTTGCCTTTTAAGAATTCTGTTTAAATGTATCAGTGATGGTGATCTTAATGTATTCATGCACATATAAAGTGTAAAGCACTCAAGCTCAGCCAAACGGCTCAGCCTCGAGAGCTGCTTCTAGAAACCGTTTTGCTTGGGAGAGCACCAGACCACACAGACTTAGATCTGAAGCAACTTTACCAATAAATTTTGCATTATAGTTGTCTATTTTAAATTAAAAACTGGGGAAATTTCTTTAGAACGGTTATAGTATGGCTTAAAGCAGCAGTGCAATATTTGTGGTTAATGGGCAAACAGAAAATCCATTTCTTAAAAAATGGCATTGTCTAATTAAAGAATGTCCATAAAACACATCTTGTATGTAAGAAGCACTAGAATACATCAGAGCCATTACGCTTCCCTTCAGCATGAAGCACATGTTTCTGCTGCTAGACATTATTGCAACAATAAGACACGTTCCAGACCTCAGTACTTAAAGTCCACATGTTCATGTTAGAAAAAAATCTAATTTATTTACCGCCGCTACACAGATGATAGAAGGAAAGCTTTTTGCTCCATACCATCAGCAGGTTATGTCTTATGAAGTATGAAGAGCAAATGATGGTTGGGGAAAATTGGTGAAATGTTTTTTTAAAAACATGCTTTGAAATATCCATGATTCTTGAACTTTTTAAACATTTTGTATCCTCACAGCCGCAAAGTTCAATATATATTATTGGCATTGCTAGTGACAGACCATCATGAAGTATGAAGTATATCATTATAGTAAAGTGGTCTTCCCCCTTTACTCATATATATATATATATATATGGAGTGGGGTGTGCACTTTTATTTTTCGGAATATGTCTCTACCAACTTTGCACAACTAAAGACTGATTGCTGCCGGGTAGTCCTTGGAGAAAACGCTCATCCTTAGTCAGATTGGATGGAAAACATATGGGAACATCTTATTTCATGTTTTGATCTAAATTCTCAACTGAATTTAGGTCAAAACCTTAGCTACACTTTCAAATTGAAACAGGTTTTGTAGTGAAACACTCCATTGTAGGTCTGGCTGTACTTTTATTGTGGTTGCCCTGCTGGAAGATAAATCTCCAGCCCAGTCTCAGCAGCCTAGAAAGGGTTTTCTTTCAGGACTGTCTTATATTTAGCTCCATCCTTCTTCCCATTAGCTCAGCAGCTCAAACAAAGCATGCTCTCATACAATACTTCCACCAGCATGTTTCACCATGGGTTTAAGGTGATGTCTTTTGTATGTGAGCCAAGACATGCTTCAAGTTTGCTTTGTCCCCGACACAGCATGATGCAAACAGCTAAAGGGAATATTTATTAATTCCTTTTAGCATGGACTCTTTTCTTGTCACCTTCCATAAAAGTTACATTTGTAGAGTGCACAATAGCTGTCCTGGTAACAGTTTCTCCCTGAGTTGTGGACCTCTGCAGCTCCTCCAGAGCAAAGGTGGACATTTCTACAGCTCTCCTTGTTAGCGTGTTATGGTAGCTTTCCATTCTCAGATGATGCACAGATATTTGAAGCTTTGGGTCTAAACTCACCTTAATTCTCTACAACTTTCTTAGTGACCTGTCTGCTATGATCCTTATTGTCCTTAATGCTGTTTGTTTATTTACACATCTCTGTGATTTACACTTTTTATTTTCACTTCTTTTAAAGCTTTTTGTTTTGAATCACACAAACACTGTGTATATGTGCAGTTTTTTTTAAATGATCCTAATCATTGCACATTCTTTTGCATTGGAGAATGCCATTTTTAATAACAACACTGTATTTTTCTGTTGCAATTTCACCATTTATGTTTTAATCCCAGTTCTGTCCAGGATGTATCCCGCCTCTTACCCACTGACCGCTGAAGATAGGCCTATTCTATTCAGTTTCACGCTCCACTTTGTGTTGGTCCATCACATAAACTCTCAATAATCCCTGTAACATGGCAAAAATGTGGAGAAGTTCAAGCAGTATGATAATGTTAAACATTATAACTTTAAATTCATTGTGGGGCAAAGCAATACTATAATATATTTGAATGTTTCACAGTTTCCCTCAAACACACACAGACTCACACACACAGGTTTCTTCATCGGACTGGCTGGAGCTGTGAAAACTAAACAAAGCTAATCGCATTACTATCCTCTAAATGAGATCCAGACGGGCTCTGAGAAGTCCCCCCACATCTCTCTCTACTGCTCCCCCATCCCGTATCGCCCTTTGTGCTTTTCTTCCTCCCGTTCTCTCTGCTCTCTATCCTCTGATCTCCTCTTGGTGTGTTTACTGCCCACTTGTATCTGTGTTTCCACTCAGCCGAGCTGTGTTCTTCATTATTTGGCCATGCAGAGGGAGCATCGTTAAAACACCATGCACAGAAATGACCACTCTCCCTCGGGGCCCAGAAGAACTCAAAAAAGAACCTCAGACCACCATGGGAACAGGCAAAAACTCAAAAAGAATCAGAACAAACTCTGTTGGAGGAATGCCAATCATGTGTGTTTATGGAGGGCAGTAGGGACAGGTTTAAAAGTACAATTGTCTCTCAGTAAGAAATCAAACTGGTCAGTTTTATATTCCAAATTGGAAATGTTGGAAGATTGTTTTTATTCCACTTCACACATACAGACAGCTCCTACTGCCTGCCTCTGTGCAGCGTCTGCACATCTGAACATGAAACTAATGCCAAGTTAGGTGGAAGCGAACGGGTGAATAAACAGACAAACAGCATCTCACAGAGGACACAAGACAGCGCACGGGGCAGTGGACACATACCGGCTCACATGCAAACAGAAACGGCGCCCCCACTCGCTGTGTGATGCATAAATAATTGATCCATCATTCTTGGTCTGCCCCCATCAATGGGCTGTGCTTCTTGTGCGCATTTAAAAGTAGGAATTATTGTTCTCATTTCCACATTAAAATTCCATCTCCCAGAGACGAGCTTTCATGTGGCCGACTGGTGGCTTGGCTCATGTCTGAGTGTGCCCATCTGTACAAACGCACACTCATGTCTCCGATCCCTACTCATCAACACTCACACGGGCCTGCACGCATGGATGCATGCATGCACACACACTCACGGGGACCCGTATACACACAGTAATCCCATTGTCCCATGCCTTAAGACTTAATGGTTGACACAGCTTGCATGAGAGTCTTGCTTTTAAGATGGTTCCAGGTTCCAACCCGGGCAATCTCTGAGGGAAACCCTGTGTGTCTGGCTCATCCCTGTCATCCACATTGATATAAAATGCAGCTCAATTGCTAACTAAACAGAAAAATTATCAAAAAGAGCTAAAATGCGTAAAAAATGCTAACAAAATCATGTTTTTTGTGTAGGTTTGATGTTTTATTCAGCTTTATTAACTTATTATAGATAAACATTTGAGCTGCCATGTGGCAATCAAAGCTTTGCTATATTTAACCCTAAGAATAGGGTAAGAAAATCTGTTCATTATTCAACAAACTTTTTTGAGGACACTGAAAAATAGCAATTTGTGCAAATGCTTTTGTTACTTTTTTTTTTTTACATGCTCGGTCAAAACAGGACCAGCTCAATATAAATACATAAAAAATTGGAAACTCAAAAATAGTAGACTTTGTAAATATAAAGAAAAAATGTTTTTCTACAGAATATTGTAAACTTGAATTTGAGAAAAAAGAACTATAAACCTAAGAAAATAACCAAAGAAAAAAATTAACTTGCAAGGAAAGCTGTATATTAATGTATAGATTTTTGTTAAAACTGCTGTTTTGCATATTGAAATTATTTGACAGTTTTTCTGTTTATCTTCACTTTTGCTTTCAGTCCTCAGGTTACAATTTTTGATTCCGCCTTTTTTGTTTTCAGGGTTTAACCTAATCTTATATTAGATAATATGATCCTTCCTCTGCTGATGCTGAGATGGCTGATGATCATTAGGTTTAACTTTATGATCATGTCTCATTTAAGCAAGTTATGTTTTAGTTTCAGAAGTGTTTCCTGGGCTTGCTTCATTTTCGGCCGACAATGACGTCAGTCAGCCTTACCACTGAGCAATCTCACAATCTGTTTTTTTAACTTATCCAGTTTCTTCCCCATATTTACACCTCAATTGGAAATAAGAGATAAATATACAATGAAAAGCATTCTGCATCAAAGAAAGTGAGAATTGCTCCGAGACCAATGGTTTGAGGTTTCTTTTCAGGATTTAGGCCAGGAGTGGAGGATGTGTAGAGAATGTATGAAAAGCCAAAAGGGTCAAAATTCACACACTTTACAGCGTCTAATAAGTTCTGCAGAATATAGCAACATTTGTTCAGCGGATGTCTGCTGGTAACAGGTGAGTGAAGAGTAATCATACCGGATCAAATTGATCTGCTGATATCAACTCTCATTGGAAAACAGCATTTTTTTCGCCCTAAACAGCATCAGCTTTTCTTTATCGTTTTTATTTTAAAGCTGTTACATTTAAAAAAGCAAATAAGGACGGATTTTTCAGAGTCACGCAGTGAGGCCAGCCCCTTTAAGAAGAAGGACTTGTCACCAACGGGGGTTGCATATGACGGGCAGCATCAGTATATCCTCCAAAGACTGCTAATATTTGTATTTAATCTAACCTGAGAAATTCAGTTCATATTTAACAGCAAACAAAGACAGTTTCTAATCTGATTGTGGAGTAGATCAGAGAAAACAGTCTGTAAACAGGGCTTGTTTTGCTGGTAAAAGTAAACTAAAGGGCCAGTGAATAGTAGATCGGCAATTTTGACCCTTTCTGACCTGTAAGACGTGGCACAGTTAACTGTTCGATGATTGAAGCTGTAAAGTACAGGTCTGCTCTCATCCGTTCTATAAAAGCTTCCAAACCCTTATAATTGAAATAAACAGTATCTCCCAGCTAATTACTGGGCTGAGCTAATTAAAGAAAGGCAGCGGTCCTTTAAATACACCACTGGGACACAAGAATGCAGGACACAATTCAAACAGGGAGAAAATAGCTAGGACTCTGTGTAATTTTGGTCATGGACCGCAGGGGAAAAATGTATAATTTAAGCCAAAAATTATTCATTTAACATAAATGCTTGTTTGAAAAAAAACAACAAAATGTATTTATTTGGAAGAAGCTTGGGAGACGTTTGTGTTAGAGGGCTTTGTCTGAGGTACTGCTATTTCACGCTGAGTGTGGAAATGCATCCCGGTATTAGTTTTAAAGGTTTTTAAGGTGAAAACTGCTTGAGTCAGCTTTGTCAGCTCATGTAGAAAAGTGATGTTTCCATGATTGGGCTGGTTTTGAGCACTGATGTGGCTCACAGTTTTCAACACATTGCCTGATGATGAGACAGATACTAGGCTTTGGTTATAAGGTTATAAGTGTGACTAACAGCGTTCACCTGCAAACCAAAGCAAACTTTTGCCCAAACTTGTTATCGGGCTGCCTTGGCCACCGGTGTAGGGAAATGTATGTCAAATGGTTGTGTTGTGGCTGTTTACTGCAGCTCTAACGTTTACAGCCTGTTGCAGAAACAGCTCAGAATAGAATTTTATGTTAAATTCAAGTTAGGTAATATTTCACAGATTATTTTTTTCTGGGATCTTTTATTTTCTATTTGCATCCAGGTTGAGTTGTTTTCCCTATTTATTTTCATAGTTTATTATTTAAGTTTTTTCTTTTTTTGTCAGAGGTTATTTATTATTTCTAGTCTTTCTGTCAGGACGTTATCCGTCTGTTACTCGTTCCTTCACTTTCACAGTTTCATTATATTATTTTGAATCTTGCTTATTTAGATTTACTACTGTATATTAGTCCTTGTCTTTGGATGTTTTGATGCATTTATATTCTTACTTTAAAGTTCTCTGTGATGGTCTCAGCTTTCTTTTCTTGTATTTTTTCTTGTATTCCCTGATTTGTTTTTCTTCATCTTTATGATCCCCATTAGGTTTTCTTTTTTAGTCAGCATCAACTCTTAGGTCTCTCACCTGTGACAGTTGTTCCATGTCTTATATAAGCCTCTGTTTGTGTTCAGTTCTTGGGATAAGTTCTTAACTTCTGGGATAGACATATATATATATATATATATATATATATATATGATAAAATGTTACCGTTGGTGTTATGCAGTATTAATTTGTCCTGAAATTTAACTTGTATACTGTAGTTAATGTGAGACCACAAAGGGAAACGGATCGTTTCTCTATAAACCCGCCTACTGCAGCCCAACGCTAAACTCCCCCCGCTCCGTTCCGCTGCACAGCTGGGAGCAGATCACCCTGAGACCCAGTTCAGGGTGAGACAGACACCCAGTTGATAAATCTCCAGGCTTTAGACAGAGCCCTAACCAACAGAGCTTCGTCCACTAAGCAAATCTTTCCAGCCAAGAATATAAAAAAGCTGGATGTTGTTTGCACCTATTTACTGAACATGCTGAGATGCTACAGATCAATTAATTAACCACACTTTGCTGTTATAAGATCACATAAGCAGCTTGATAAATTGCTAACACACATTAGCATTAGCATGTAGCCACTTACTTCTCTGTCCATCAGGCATCTTTGTTCTTCGATCCAGCCGCTGTTCTTTAGGAATGTAGAATAAAATCCTGTAATCCATGTAGCCTAATAGGTGTTTTCACAGAAAAAGTAAAAAATCCAACAACAAAAGTGTTTTAAGCTGCCAAAAATCGAAGCAGCTATGAGCTATTAGAAGGGGGAGGCTGTGTTTAAACTCTAACACAGGTAAGCCGCTCTGCCTGCAGGGGCAGTGCAGACACCTCAACACCCCCTTGTTTTTAACTAGTGATGTCACTAGTTTAACACTCTGTCGATTTCTAGGAGTGGGAGGGGCAACTGCTCAGAGGGCAGAATTCAGGAGGATTACTCAGACATGTTTGACTTAAGCTAAAACCACTCTTGTGGGGTTTTTATTAGAAAATTGCATTACCAGATGGTTGAAAACGCCGATAGCTTGATTTTGTTATGATATAGGCCTTATAAGGTCAAAAAGGAGCAGAGAGAACTAAAATGTCATTTAAAAACTAAATCATACATCATAGACACGTTGAAATGTCTCTATGTCACGTAGGCGGCAAAAGAGACCAATACTTTCAGTAAATACCAAAAAGGGTACGCAGGTTGCAACAAATTAGCTCTGGTTTATTATTTATTCACTCTGGACCTCTGTCATTCTGGCTTTATAAAAGTTGTGAGGCTTTTGGAAAGCTCAAAATTAAATTCAGGATTGATATTCTCTGGTAAGTACAAACAAATAGGGCTGTTGTAGTTTCACATCTGATTGTAATCCTTGCAATCCTTTAAATAAGGTAAAAACGAAACCTGCTTGCACTTACACTGATGCTGTAAAAACCTGAAGGACTGTCAGCCATCACAGTTATGACACAAACTCTGTTTTATTTTGGATAAAACTATTTGCAACTTGAAAAATAAAAATGAAATGAGACTTTAGAAGAAATGAACTCATGATTTTCATCTAGCATGCAATATTGTGATTCACTCAAGATCATCATCCCAAGAGTATCTCATACCAGCCAATACTGTACACTGTAAACCCAAATTAGAAATCATTACTGAATCTGCTTATGTTAAGTGATTGCACTGGGATGCCTAGTTTTTACAAAATCAAAAACCAAACAAATCAAGCTCTGCTTACATGTATCGTGTCCAAGATAATTCATTATCTCGAACTTAAGGTTTTAAAACTGTTTATAGTAATTGCCACAACCATTACTCATGTTTATCAGTATGGATTTGTGATGTTTAACACATTTATTGTATATTTGTCATCTTTGTTCCATCATTACACAATAAGTGACAATGAGTTCTCCTTTTCAGCAGTATATAGAAAATATAGTAAAATAGCAACCTTTTAATACTAGTAAAATGTCATCTACTGTTTCGAGGACGACCAAGATCTTTTTTGTTTTGTTTTTTATTCACATTGCACCTCATTAGATAATTGAACTGTTGTGATATTCTCCTTTATCATGTTGTTGGGTTGGTTGTGTCACTGGGATGCTCAAAGTTAAATGGGGGTGTGGTCATTGATTGTTGGGTACTGTGCCCCTGTACTGATTGGTGGGTTGTGATGTGACCAGGGAAGTTTTTGAATTAGGATTTTCCCCATTGTTATAAAACTAAAAATTCAAAGTTATCTCTACTAAACCCGATACATTTTTGTAAAACATAACAGTATCAACACTGATCACTCAAAAGTTGACCTAGAAACAAAATGTGGGTTTACAGTTCAGTAAGATTTTTTTCCCCCCTATTAAGGAACTTCAGGGGAAGCCTTAGATCTACTTTCTCTCTGCCACTGCAACCTTAAAGAGAATCACAACATTCCACTATTCAGAAAGTAGAGAAAAAAACACAGCAGAACCATTCCTGGCGTCTCTGTTAACATCACTGCTGAATGATGTGAAATCTAAAGTTCTACACACACTCTCTGTGACTTTCAGGAGAAATCAGAGGTTGAGGCTGTGTGTTATAGAAGGTTGGAGTAAAGATAAGAGCTAAAGACCCAGGGGTAATAAAAGGATTACCTGTCTTAACAGAGACAGCAGAGAGTGTTAAAGGAAACCTGAACTTCTGAACTCTGTCGTGTATTTTGTAAAAAAAGCTTTGTACATTTAGATTGCCTGGATGTGTTTTAAACAGAGGGACACATAAAACCTGTGCATATCATATTTGCAGACATGTACATCTGCATGATGAAGCAAGAAAAATATGAACACATACACACTACAGGGAGATTTCAAACAGATGGGGATCCCCCACCATCCTCCGCCTGCTCCAGCAGCTCTGCTGCCCCCATCACTATGTTGTCCCATTTTCTAACATTGTGAGGCAACTTCTCCAGATGGAATATTCTGCATACTTGAGAGAAGACAGCAGTAAATGACACTGTCCTGCTGCAATGACTACCATGTGTGCGACAATAAATTACAGTTTTTCTTCGTCTCTGCTTCATAAACATTCTCACACATACTCTGCACTCACAGTGTATTTTTGTCTTGCAAGGACATTCCTGTCCAGCTTTTTGTTGGGTCTTTAATGACTTTTACAGCCTCTGTCTGTCTCTCTGGTGTGTTTTTTAAGAATTCTTGTGCTTGTTGCCACTATACAAGTGTCTGCTTTGTACACACAACTTCACATTAAACACTATACTCAGATTACTGATGAGTGGGACACTGGCCTGTCAAAGACAATTCTCCTCTTGAATGCTGGACTGTACAACAGTAGTGTTCATTAAGACACACGGTCAGAAAGAGGGTACAGAAGAGTTAGATTACTGTGCACCAAGGTACAAAAAAGAAATTAATACACTCTGGCAAATATTGGCCCCAAGTGTAACTATCTGTACCTTCTTCATTGTTTGAACAGTAGATAGATGTTCTTCTGTACTAAAAAGTACATTTTTGCACCATTTCCTACATTGGGTAACATTTCTGGTGATTATCTTTTTTTTACTAAAAGATACATCCATTAGCAAAACTAGACTTATGTAAATTGACTTCTTAGTTTATTGTTGAATTTTTATTTTATATTTTTTTACATTTTTAATCAAACAAATAAGTGACTGTTAGCTACATCATGGTCATGTGATGTGTAATTTATGTGATTGGCTGTAAAGGTAGCACTGATAAAAAGTACAAACTACAGGGGTACAAATGTATGTACCCTTACGGTTAAGGGTACAACATGTACCTTTAAGCGTACCACCCCAGTGACAAGACCTTGTTCCCATAAAAGCACAATTCTGTACCTTAATTGGTGTATGCAGGCACTGAGAGGCTAAATTTGTAATACAGCTTTACGATCTGAAAATAAACTTTTTTGAGTACTTTTCTAACAGTTTTACTGATTTAGGAGGTATATCTATAGTTTGAATAGACAATCCAAGCCTTGTCTTTGGAACTGATCAGTGCCAGCTGCTTTAGTATATTGACATGTCTAGTAAATAAGTTTTATATCAAGAATGAATAGGCAAAAAAAACCTTTACGCTAACTGGCCACCAGTAATGGGCAGTTTCCCATGGCGGCATCAGGAGTCGGGGTGGAAACTAGCACAAGAAAAAGCATAAATATCTGTCACCTGCACTGCCTGCTTGCAGCTGAGAATATCTAAAGTATTTTATGAGCTTTGTTTGGCACAGCATTTTATCCGACCCATGGATCTAGATAACCGATTCTTTTAAGGTTACTCTGATGGTCTTCACCGGAAAACTGAACAGGTCTTCAGAAGAAAAAGAATCCAAAACATATGATCACACAACAAAGAAATAGTTAATCAGACACCAAATCAACCTGCAAGGAACCAGAGGAGGAAGACTAAGTAGGTAATTGGTTTGGCTTACGTTTCATTATCCGTTTTTTATTACAGTACCACTACCGCACATTAGGCTGGCACAAGTTTTCATGTAGACTCAGCTCTGATGTGGATCATATTTCTCAAACAATTTTATAAAAGAGAGTGGATTATATTGCCTTTCTTAAATACATTTTATTTCAACTATTGCACTACCATAATATAACCAGGGGAAAACCCAAAGACAAGACCACAAGTGATCTATCCTTTTCAGTAAGTAGTCTACTTTTCCTCAACTTATTGTGTTCAGTAAATCTGTAAGTGAAGTACAGCATATTTAAATAGCATGGAGGCAGTTGCCTAATTTATCAACACTAAACATGTCCATGAGTTAGAGGAAGAGGTATTGCTGCATTCTATGGGAATGAACTAATAAGCAATAATAAGCATTTCCAAGACATTCTGAACTCAGAGGGGAGTAGTGCTAACGTTTAATAACAAATCATGGTTAAATGATGGAGTTTTGGGGCAGATATTACCTACTTACAGGCGGTGAACTCCTGCCCCCATTGACTCCCATTATATGGATATATGTTGATTTCGACAGGATAAAAACTTCTCCAAAAGGATTCGAAGTTACTCCAAACTTTTCTGAGTGAGTAAATGAATGTAATATTTGCTAAGATAGGCTGCACGGTGGCGCAGTGGTTAGCACTGTTGCCTTGCAGCAAGAAGGTTGTGGGTTCATATCCCAGCCCAGGTTCTTTCTGCATGGAGTTTGCATGTTCTCCCCGTGCATGCATGGGTTCCCTCTGGGTACTCCAGCTTCCTCCCACAGTCCAAAAACATGACTGTCAGGTTAATTGATAACTGTAAATTGTCCTTAGGTGTGAGTGTGTGCATGGTTGTTTGTCCTGCCCTGTGATGGACTGGCAACCTGTCCAGGGTGTAACCCGCCTCTCACCTGTTGACAGCTGGAGATAGGCACCAGCACCCCTGCAACCCATTAAGGATTAAGCGGTTAAGAAAATGGATTTGCTAAGATAAGGTCCAGGTTAAAAAAAACCCCAAAACTTTAAATATTATTATCAATTTGGAAACTCCCTTTCTGCCCATGTTTTATCTTTCTGGCTGATGCTGCTATGATATTTTGCTCATAATTGAATGTTTTTGATACCAACTATTTTGTGAAGAGCAACAATCCCTCCTGCAGTAAAAAAACTGCACATGATGATACTGCCGGTTTTCTTGCCAGCTTGCAAGCTTCCTCCTTTTTCTAAGTCACTTAGGCCAAACCCTTTTAACTTTATTCCATTAAACACAACACACCTATAAAAACTATGTCCTTTGTCCCTGAGCCTATTTGCAAGCCGTAATTTGTTTTTATGATGCTTTTGTCATACTGGCTTCTTCCTGAGCGGCCTATAATGTTGCATCTCTTGTTTCACTTACTGAAACTCTCTCACCAGCTTCAACCAGCATCTTGACCATATAATTCGATAATTCGATAATTTTGTTCTACTGGTATATGACTGTCTTCCTGGTATTCGTTTAATAATAATTGTGTTAATCTCAAGTTATGAGAGACAGGATGATTTTTCCCAGAATTAGTGTCTGGCTGTAGTAAAAAATGTCTTTTTATACATTGTCTAAATCTGTTGTATCAAACGTATCCACTGACATAAACATACGATCAAAAAAATGAAAAAATGAATGAAAGAATAAAGAAGGGCCTTGTGTGTGTCGACTATTTGACTGACCGTGAGCTTGTGCGGCTGAGCTGTGGGAGTAGCCCAGGGCGAGCAGAGCCGTCTCCACCAGCTGGGAGAAAAGAATATCCTTCCTGATCAGCACAAACTCAGCATGCTCCTCTCTTCCCTCACATCCGTCGCTCTGAAGCCCTCCGTCCGACTGCTCCACCACACAGAAGACTGGAATCATCAGACCTGTTGACAAAGACAACAAGTTAAAGAGAACAACGAGGACTTTTCTTTAAAAGTCTGGCTTTAATTGTCCATCATTCCAGCACTAATTGGTCTTTTCCTACAGGAAACATGTGGACCTCTTTGTTGTTGTCTGTAAAGCCTGTGATCACTTAAATTTTTTTTTAAGTATTGCAACACCTTAGTTCCACTGTAGTAAAATAAATAATACACACTTCCATCTACAGTACACTATTAAAGCGTTTATGGTGTTAAAGCAGCACCACCCAGCTGCTTAACGGCCTATTAGATAGGTATTCATAGGACTGACTCCCCTCACAGATATGCAAAGCCAATATACAAAGCAGCCACTGCGATAACAGCAGCTGCCTTCATTAGGACATTATTACCTGTTACAATACTGAATGTTCTCTAATGCTCTTTGTGCATGTCAGATATTATACACACCCACCACTGGTCTCCAGGTTCACCAAATAAAATCCAAATCAGACTGTTCAGAGACCTAGGGTACCTTTGAAAATGTGTACTTGAAATGGGATGGCATTCTGACAACTTAAGGCCTTTTTCAACTATTTTCATTACTTCACTTTTTTTTAAGTGTTGATGGAAAAATCTGAAGGCCATCAGTCATTTTGAAATATTGCAATTCACTCCCTTGACTGCTTGGTGCAAACATTGTCAAACTTTACGCACAGTTAAGGTAACCTGATTTATCAAAAAAAGTTTCCCAGGAGAACATCTGAGAGACGCTATACTTAATCCACCTTGTTAACCGGGAGCTGACAGCACATTGAAGATTTACAGAGGCTTGGACTGGATCTGGGACTGCATCGTACACAGATCGGAGGTGTCAGATAACTGCAGCTTAACCACTAATACAGATGGAGAGTATGCAGCGGGATTTCCTCCTGCCAACGTGAGCAGTTAAGCCCTCTTTCTGAGAGTTTTGTAGAATTTTGATTGCTTCAATTGGACAAATGATCCCTGATTTCAAACTTTGGCCAAAGTGGCGCTTGTAATGCCATTATCCAGGGCGGCAGCTGAGCCTCCCTTATGCAGAGCATTCAGGCCATAGCAGGTGAAATGTTCATGAATAATACATGTAGCCTAATAATATGCTGGATGCATGATGTGTAGATGTGCTCCGTGTGTATTCTCTGGTCAGTTTGTGTAGGATTCAAATGAATGATAATTAAATCCTATTGAATATATTAGAATTATCATTTAAAAAATTGACAGGTTAAAAGGAATTATGACTGGATTATTTTGACCCCGTCAGTAAAAATGATTGACAACCAAAATAATTCTGGTGTGACTTCTGGTTCAGGATAAGATGTAACCTTTGACATGTAAAAGAGTTTAATGATGGTCTCATCTAACCAGAGGACCTTCCTTCAAATGTTGGCTGTGTCCCCAGTATGGATTGGTATAAACTTTTAACAGAACTTTTACTAGCATTCTAACTGCCTCTCCCCATGAAGCCCTGATTACACAGCTACTGGTTGTCCATACATTGCCCCACTACAAGGTTCTGTTTTTGGTCTCATTGTCGCACACTGCAAACAAAACGACTTTTGACTTCCATCTTTTCACTTTTCTTTAAAGGCCAGATCCTGTTACCAAATCATCCTACCTGAGCAGTGAATCTTTGCAGCACCCCCAGAGTTATCATGGGCTTCTTGGATGCTTGGATTGAGATGTTGCTTTATAACCTAACTCTGTTTTAAACTTCTCCACAGCTTCCTCCCTCACCTGTCTACTTAGTTCCTTGGTCTCCATGATGCTGTTTGTTCTCTAATGTTCTGCAACGAACCTATGAGACCAAAAACTAGACTGCTGCATTTGACTAACTCTATTTACTAATTAGGGGACTTCTGAAGACAAGTGGTTGCACTGGATTTTATTTAAGGCTTTCAGAGTAAAGGGACAGAATACACATATATTTGACACTTTTCATACTTTCATTTGTTAAATATTTGAAAGCCACACATTATTTTCCTGTCAATGTCACTGCTCTATTTTGTGTTGGTTTACCACATTGAAGTCTGTTGTTTCATCTTGACGCAAACTGAAATAGTTTAAGGAGAATGATTACCATGGCAACCAACTGTTAATAACACTGGAGATACCTGTGTGTTTCGCTTCTGTCGGCAAGAATCTAATTCCCCAAAACTCCTCTTCTTGGCTCTCTGCTCTCACATTAATTCCTCTGCTCCAATCTGGACCGTTTTCCTGAAAGGCTTTTGGTTTTGAGCCACCTGTCAGCTGCCAATTATTTAAAGTCCCCTGAAGAAATGATGGACTAGGAGCATTAGGCAGCGTCCCAGCACTAATAATACAGAGTTTGTGTTTTACCGTATGGCCCAACAAACCCACACTCATTCACGGTTAACTCAAGTCCACACACACACACACACACACACACACCGATCCATCTCCTCCATTGTTTTAATCAGTCAATTCCGATATTTCTATTTCCTCCTCATTAATCACCCGGCTCCCAATCCTCCAGGCTCTCATGGAGTGAATTACACACTGGAGGACCGTGCCAATTGAAGTAAGTGAATTTCCCCCAACAGGGAAATATAACTGTCAACACAGAGTAGCTCCCTCCGACCAGTGCTCCTCTCCCTCCGTCTCACTCTGTCTTCAGCTCCGTCTGTCTTCTCCAGCATCTTGTGACTGGATGATCTGGTTTGGATGATGTGATGTTTCCTCAAACCTCTAATCCCTCTACTATGTTGGGGGATGAGTGAATGCAGATAATAAAATAAGATATGTGTGCTTTGGCAGGTTCGGCGAGTTGCTGCGTAATATAGCTGGTGTATGAGCTTATGAATCTGAGTGCAGGGGTATTTGCATGCAGCCTACATGTGTGCGTTTGGCCTCCATCCTTGCAGCAGCTGTGTGGTTTTGGGGGCGACACATGGAGTTTCCTGTGTTCGAAGGCAACCCGTCATTATTACAAGCCAGGCTTCGTCTGAGCGCAGAAAACCCCATCCTTCTTCTTATCCCTCCCAAGCTGTCCTCCATCCACAGGTTTTGTTCTTCTTCTTAATTTTGTCACTTCCAAGTGGTCAGATCTGACCCTCCTGCTGATTTGTTAACTCTACATAACCACAGATGGATTATTTTCACAAACTCTTCAAACCCACAGACATGATTTTGTTTTGCTCAAGAAAAACAGATCCAAGTCAAAGGAATATTCCGACATAAATTTTAAAACATATTTACATAAAACCTACCGCATAACGTCAAATAAGTCGATAGATTTTCATGACCATGTTGCACTTTTACATTTTGTTCTATGCAAGAGCTTTGGTCAGAGTTTCCATTCTGTAGGATTTGCAAAGCAGCTAGAAAATAAACTCGTCTGTCTCCTTTTTTCCATTCAGAGGCAAAACTTATTATATTTTTTTCCTTAACTGGAGTATACTACAGAATATAACCAGATATTTCTGTGTTTTAAATGCATCATAATGAAAAAATAGTCAGCTGAACTATTCTCATAGACCTCTAAAGACCTATGATACATTTTTTTTTTTATAACACCAATAGATCCATTCGACTGGATTCCAAAGCCTTTCTAATGTGCTAAAAGAAGTTCAGCAACAAAAGTTAAAAACTTAATAAAACAGCATAGATAAGTATCATTTAATGCAGGCCATATGCTCTATATTATCACTGAAGGTCGCAAATACTCAGATCCATGTATCGGTATTGTATCGGTTTGAAAAAATTGGCATCGTTGCATACCTAGCCAAAAAGGTCACAGGTGTACAGAACTGTAATGCCTGGTAGAGTCTAAACGAGGGTGTCCCTAGTGGACAATATGTGAACTGTAGAATTATCAAAAAGTGTCAGCTCATGATTTTTATGTTGTTGTTTTTTTAAATGTAGATTGAGGGCCGGAATGGATTCCTAGGTGGGTCGGTTCTGGCCTGTGGGCCATACGTGTGACACCACTGTTGTAAACGCTCTTAAATAGGCCATTACATATTTAATGAGCACCATCTGGTGTTAAACAGGAGTCAGGTATCATAGCACCTGATGTAATTAGGTGATATTTTTCTAATACTGAAGTTGCCACTTGCCAGCAGATAAATCCTGTTTTACTGTTCATAGCCAGCTAGCCTGGTCACTAGCAACTTTAGACAAGGGTTAGTTGGTGATATCTTTAACAAAGGTTTTAAAACTATAAGCTTTTGACGTTTGATGGATGCAGTAAACAGCTGAATGACAGTAGGATGTTTCTTAGTACGGTGTGGTTTTTTTGCTTATGTTTTTAGCAAAGAAAAAAAAAAAAATTTTGAGATCCTGTGAAACCCTGGTGTTTTCCCTCAGTATCAGTATACCATTAGAATCTCATGTTCAATCGTTTTATTCAGAATGTTTACATGCACATCTAAATCTACAGCTATGGCAAAAATCAAGCTAAAACTCTAACCAGAATGGGAGGCTTCATCCCAGCTTTGTTCAGAAAAAACTCATATTATTGCACGAAGTGTGTTCAGCGCTGCGACGCCGGGTGGTGAGATGTACCTTTTCCCGTTGGCATTCATCTAGTTTCCTGACAGTAACGCACAGGATTTGTAAAATGTGTGAAGAAATGGGCGACCACAACGCTGCAGTACAGTACTTTAGAAAGTACAGTACACATGTAGTTCCTGCTGTGTTGTCCAACTAGTGGTGTTATTAGCGCTTCTGCGATCACATCACATCTGGAAAGAGGAGTGCCCCGGCTGGAAATATCACCATTAAACTGGGATGCCAGTTCACATGCAGACAAATTTTGGGTTTTTTTGCCTTTTCTGGGTGTGTCAGCTTGATTAAGAGTAGGCCAGTTCAGTTCTACTTCAGCCGGACTAACTTGTATACATGCATTTCAAAGGTCTGAATTCAGCTGGACTAAGGTAATCATTCGGCTATGTCTTACTGCATGTAAGAGAGGCATTCAATTCCTTCTGCTGTTTTACAGAATCCATACCAAATAATACGCCCGGATGTGGGTTATGTTTCAAACTGATGTGAATTCAGAAAGTTACTAAACACTTGTTGAGCCTCACTGTGACCACCATTAGGTTTGTTGTTTTAATCCAATTATGACCGAATGAGCCAATAGGATGGAACCTGTGATCCATTTTTGAATGTCTCTGAACAATAATGAAAATATCAAGTCTTTGAAAATAAAAGCATATTGAATATCAAAGCCCTGAGAAAGATAGCTAATGGTTCCTACAAGATATCTCTGCTGTTCTTTCCTTAGTGAATACAGCTAGAGCCAAACGATATGCCAAGGTCATTGCTGTGGGACTGTTGTTCACACACATATATTGGTGAATATATTTCCTTCAGCCAAATATTTTTTTGCTTCTACATTCTGCTTAAAGGTGAAGGTGCCTGAAAACAAATAATTCATGCTTTCATTTTGGCTGTGGCAGATTCAGTTCATGTATATTTTTACTTTAAGCTGGTATAGAGGAAGAAGAACTTCATATTCTATAAAGTGAAGAGACAGGTGATGATTTAGTTATTTCTGCAAAGGCAAGTCAACACGGACATGCAGGAACACACATGAACAAATGCACACAAACAGGAAACAACTTTCACGGTTAATGCAGGGATCGATAACCCGGAGTGACTTGTATAAATCTTGTTTATATGGAGCAATCTCCTTTATTTGGTAAGCCTGTGTTATACAGTTCCCTCCTGACTTATAGATTAACAGCTCAGGGCTCTCACAGCATGACAGCGTGGAACACGGAGCCAAACTCAACCCATGTGGCTCACAGCAGAGCCAACGGCTGGCTGTCTGTGGGTTTGGAGTACAACTCTGCTAAAAGCCTTCTGGCAGAAAGAAAGGATCTAAAATCAGTGTAGGGTGTTTCATTAATTTAGGCCAGTTCGTCTTACCATGTTTCAGATTTCATTTGCAGCAAGTAACTAAGATCAGATATCTTATGCAAAAAATAAATAAATTAATAAATAAAGTGTATTTTTTGCTGTTAATTCAATCTCTAAATAGAGTAAAAACCACTTTTGTGGATTTTTCTGTGAGCTTGATGGTTACCTCCAAGCGGCCGAGGTGGGGCTCCGTTGTGGCGGGTTCGTGGCCCCGTGGGGCTCCCGTTGAGCTCCAGCCGGCTCTTCTTTCCGGGCGGCGGGAGACCGCTGAGCTCCGGGCTGCCTCCCATCCGCTCAGGACTGCCCTGGGCGACAGGACTCTCCCCTCCTCGCTCCATCCTCCTCCACACCCCCAATGGAGCTCCAGCCAGAGAGAAAGAGTCTGAAGGAATTAAAGATGGAGACAGAGGATTCAGGAATCAAGTAGGCATGTTCTGAACTTTTGAAACTCTTGATTTCATTAAAAAAAAACATTTTATTTTAAAGTGAAAGAGTTTCGTTTCACTTTTTTTAAAGGTGAGGGGAAATATGAAGATGAATTTCAAGCTAATCCATGCAACCCCAGATTGCTTTTGGGACATTTTTAAAAAATTCCACCATATGAGCATCGAAGCTCTAATAAGCCACATGTGTCACATAGATGCTTCACTGCAACAGTGACTTAAAAATAACATTAGTGGGTTCCCAGTTCAAACCCATATCCCTCACTTTTAGCTATCATAGCAAATATTTTTATAACATTTTCAGACCTCTGCTTAGCAGTTATATGTATTCATTGTTTTGTTTTTTCTGGATGTTCTGGTGAGACAAACATATTCTATTTTCTTTTTTTACATTCATAAATTTATTTGCAAAAGATCTTAGTTAACCAATACAATCTCTGTCACACACCAAGGCAAGCATCAGTAAGAATAAGAAGGAGGGAAAAAAAGTATTTTAAAGTTTGAGAAAAAAAAAATTTAATCCTCTACTCCTTCTTGTGTCAGAGAGCTCACAGACAGCTGACCACGTGCAGCAACCACGCTACAGTGAGAGCATATACACAAATCTCCCCTCTCTGCAGGAAGAGCACAGCGACAACAGGAACACAGCCATGTGTCTCATTATCAGACATCTTATTGGAAAAGAAAAAAAGTTAGAATTAGATAACATGGGCTGAGTGGCAATCATGGTGACCCAACTTCATGCATTTATTATATACAGTAATTCCAGCAACAATAAGCTCATGTATTCCAGTGAATTTTTTTAAGCCACGTCGGCTCCATGTTCATGTATTAATAAAAATACATAAATTGTTCATGTACAGAATATTTAAACATGGATCTCACTCTCTAATGGGTTGAAGGTCTCTATGAGGCCAGCTTAAGTCACTGAGAAAAGTGGCCGGGCATCAAGATGGCACCAGTCTAACATGCTGGTTTGGTGCTTTTGGTAGTGAAGACAGAAGGAACTGATGCCAAATATCGAATACAGTTATAGGAAAGAAACATTATCAGAAGTTAATCAAAGAAGCCAAAAACATTGGCTGCCTCAACGTTTCAGCTTCTGACCCCCAGCTAGACATGTGACCCTCAGTCAGTAACAAAAGGTGTATAGTGACATAAACAGCATCAACTGCTTGAATCGTTTCTGACTAGATACGCTCCATATTTATTCATTTCAGTTTGGTGTAGCTGGGTTTCTATAGCAGTTCTGCAAACTTGTATAGAGTATTAAAATTGAAGTTTTTTTATGAATAATTAATATACACTTATAATTAATAAGTGTATATTTTATTAATTATTTTTAATAAATTATTTATTTTTACATTTTTTGCTGAAGTTTTACAGACTTCCAAAACTATTCATTCCCCTCAAACCGTTCCACATTTCTTTACGTTAAACCACAATCTTCAATTTTTTTTATTGAGATTTTAATGTGACAAACCAACATATGTTTCAGAATTTCAGAATTCCGATCATGATCCACATTCTGGCCAAATGTTTAGCTATTCCCTGACATGAACAGACCATGGGAGCCTGCAGAACTGTAATGCGACTCAGTGTTTCCTGATAAAGAAGCGTCAGCCAAACGTCTAATATGTGTAATGCCATTAGCACCGCTGCCAGGCCTGACTGGTGGCTTGTGCCAGCACACTGGAGCCAAAAGGGCAGCTGTTGGTCAAACCAAACCCCCTTGGCAATATCTGACACTCTGTTAATAAAATAAGGTCGAAGTTCTGCCACCAAGTCACTGATTTGCAATTCTCAAGAAAGTCTTTCCACTCAAGTGTCAAGTCAAGCCCCAAATAAAGACATACAGGTTGAACATGTACGGTTTTTTTATAAAAATCAAGATCGTAATTTCTACTTATCTGTTTTGGACAAAAAGGGAAAAAAATGCATTGCATTTTATTATTATGTGTCATAGAACAAAATTAGAATAACAACATGTCTTCTTTGATGTTTCTGTTAGTGTTTTCTGATGATAAAATCTAGCTTTAAAAACAAGCACTGACCCATCACACAGGAAATATGAACCCGGTCTGACCATATAAGGAGCTTTGTTTCTGTATTTTGTGACTTCTGTTATTCAAGAAGTCTTTTCAAAGTAGGAACAATTTAGAAACAATTGTTATTTTAAGTGAAAACATAGTTATATGTTTTTATTTAATTTGCATTAAAATGTCAATAGACAAAACAAGAGTTTCCCTTCATACAGAGAATCAGGAAATTTGTAGACTTTTTTTCTACAAGGTGAAATGGGTTTTCATAATTTAAGTAGCAACCTACCTAATTTTAGCTGTAAAGCTGACAGAGTTGTTAGTTATACTGCCCTCAGTTATCTTTCTGTGTGCATCTAAGATTTTCAGAGTTCCCAGTCGTCTTCCTCCCTGTTCTCCTCTTTTGTCCTTCCACCTTCCACACACACATTCTTCCTCAACAGCGAAGCAGAAAAAAACACCACAAAAAAATAAACAAACTCATGATCTTAGAGGCACTTGGAGCCTCTGGGATAAATGTCCAAATGAACAATAAATTAAAGACATTAGCTCTGCCGTGATCAAAAAGTGTGGGAGGCCAAGGAGGCCAGAAAATGCAGGCAGCAGAGATTATTAAAAGAGAAAACGAGTTGAAAGAGCAGAGCTGAGCGAGGGAGCAGAGGGTCTAAATGTGACTACAGTGGTGGCTCTAATTCACAGCATGAGGCTCACTGAGAAAAAGGGGAGGCTCTGCAAATAAATCCGACCGCTAACAATGTTGTAGCTGCAATAAAGAGCAGCCAACTACGACAGCACCTTCGGGGAAACATTTACCGCTCCTGGAGCCTGATATTTGTATTTAAAGTGATCTAATGTCCTGATTCTGCCTCTTATTTTCAACTCGTCCTCCAAGGAATCAGACAGTATCAGCAGCAGGTCCGGTCCTGCTTCAGCTGCCGATGATAGCCATCAGAACCAAGCTTTGTCGACATCTTCTCATCTCGCCTGGAACTCACACACATCCCCTGCATCTTCTTCATCTCTGCGCACATCCTGCTTCTATTACACTTTGTCTGGTATTCGATCCAACAGATAAAGAATCAAGCTGCATTTTTTTGGTTGATCTTTTTTTTTTTTGGGGGGTGGGGGGGTGGTTAAGTGATAAGACGTCCTGAATGTGAGCAAATGTCAGGAAGTCATAGGGTCAGAGTGTTTTTTTCCCTTCAACCTGGAGATTGAGAAGAAACGTCACTATAAGGAACTTTTATTATTTATATAACGTGGGAGAATCTCCACACTCTCCTCCTATTTTTTCATATTGTTTATGTAATATACTAAGAACAAAATGCAGCTTGAGACGCTGAAGTAGGCTACTTAGGTACAATGTTAGTTGACACGCCATTAGCTGCCATTTTCAAAATGTAACCAACTAAGTACCCTAATTCCTCTCTGGGATCAATCAAATATTTTTTCCTTGGCACAAACATGACGCTCACTGTCACTCCTGATTACAGGATTTAATGCACAGAAGACGTCAGTCTCAAACCACAAATGGAAGTCCAGTCTTTTGATCACATAAGCAAAGCTTAAAGTTCGACTTAAACGCCATTCAAGTCCAAGATGCCACTAAGTTGTGTGAACTATTAAATGTGCTTTGCTTAAATGGCCTGGTTCTGCGTTTACTGAACATTTAAAGATATTTTATACTTCAAATTGTATCAACCCGCTTGCACATGCCATTGTATGGATTATCTATACCTAGATGTGCAAAAAAAATTTCACTATTTGGTAGTTTTGAGCTTTTTTTTTTTTTTTTACAACATATTAAAAATCATCCATTTCCTGATTAGCCTACATGTAATACACAGATAATAATATGGTATTTTGTACCTTCTGACTATTCATAGTTATATGAGTAAAGAAGACAGAGAAATGAAGGTGTATTTGTCTAAGCAAACAAAATGTGATTTTCCTATTTTTCACTTTTTAAAGTCTCTGGGTAGCCTCAAAGACTAATAGATGCGCTGATTTAGGAATTTTAGATCATTTGTTCTGTTCTGACATCCACAACCCAGTCCCCCCACACTCTGTAGTTCTGTGGTGAGCAAAGACAAAACATTGTTCAACTTCTTTGTGTAGAAAAGGAAGTACTGAGTCCAGCAGGTGGCAGTATAACCTGCAGATAGTGTTGGGATGTGTTGCATAAATCTTTGCAGAGTGAGTTCAGTTGTAGTGAGGACAGATTTTTTTTTTTTACAATCGTTGAAGTTTTTCAGAATATAACTTGATTTAGAATTTCACTTGTTTCAGAGAAAAAATGTTCAGATGATGACAGATCTGATTTGTGCTGAGGGTTTTTTTCACTTCATGTGTCAATCAACATTTTCTCAGACCTGTGAAAAACCTTTTTTGAATTCCCGACAATTTGATGTAATTTCAAATGAATTTCATTATTCGTGTATTATTTTAGCTCAGATGTTCACATGCAAGTTGAAGCAGGTGTGGAGAACAAGCCAGTAGGCCTACTATGTTTAATGAAATAAAAAAAATCTATAATTTGTGAGAATCGATAAAGAAATGGGTTGTTTGGCCTAAACCTTGACTAGTGAGAACAGTTTATTAGTTTTGGGTTATAAATCAGTGAACTTCCAAATTTTATAGCTGATAAATATAAATCTTCTGATTTATACTTTTAGTGAACTTACCTGTTCCCATTGCAGTCACATTAAATGTTTCGTAAAATTATTCACAAGTAACTCATCTTTTCAAAGTTATGGTGCATGTTCATAAACCAACAGGATGGCCATAACTGGTCTAAATTTGAAGGGGTTAATAATTGTTTTTTGACTGACTGACTGACACCGTGGAACAGTCTGCTCTGTCAGTGGACCAGTTATGAGTAAATCATAAAATTGAATTTACTTCTTAATTATAAATTAAACTGTGCTAAATGCAAGAATGCCTTGTAAAATGAAACACTTTTTAGAGGAAATTCTGTTGGACCTACAAGGACCAGGCTGTACCTATACGTATATCAGCAATTCAATATTTAAATATTGAATTAAACTGATTACAGGTATTACTTTCTGGCTGATGATGAATAATTGAATATATTAGGTTTTACCAATTACAATAGGTTCCACTAACTACTGGTAACCAACCAAACTAAGGGATACTTTCTTGGTTTACTGGTTCAGGAGCTGCTCAGACTTTTGGAGATACACAGCTATACGACATGAACATGTGACATTAGTGTTGATCAGGTCATAGTTTGATTTTAACATTTTGGTTAATAAGCTGAATTAAATTGTTTAAGTTAAATAAGGACAGGCTGTGTTTTCTGCAGTGAATTTGGACAACACTGGCTGCCTGGAAATAGTGGATAAAAGTCAACTATTGATATCCATCGTTGGGATGTTTATACCTTTAGGTCGAATAAATCTGCCTTTGTTTTATCATTTAAGTCTCAATATCTATTTCGACTTAACTGGAAATCCAACAGAAAAGCATATCTCAGATCTAAACTACCTAATAAAACCTAATAAAATATGATGATAATGATGATGATTATTATTATTATGACTCCACTATGAAAGCTGTTATTCCTTCCCCATTGAATGAATGTATGTTCATTATTGTTGTGATTGCCAATTAATACAGTTTTTTTCCCCTTTTTTTTGTGCTAAATGTTAGTCTGCTTCATCTAATGCTAAACCAGGTTTGATATGTGACTGGGATTTTTTTTTTCTGATGGAACAACCAGAGGTTTATGTGTTTCAAATCAGTTTCAGCTGTCTGGCCTAAGCTGTCACCTGCAGGTGAAACAAAATCATAAAGATCTTCAGGAACAATTGAAGAACCACAGAGATTCTTTTCCTGCCAAGAAGCGCAAGTTACTAGAACAGCAGCGTATCTGTTCACTGTAAGGATTGCTGGTCTTAAAAATGGAGTTACAGGACTAACCAAGAAGAAGAAAATATGCTTCTCCAAAATTGAAACATTAAAGCTTGATTGTAATTTGCCACTGGCAACACAGACAAGCCAAATGCCTTCAGGGAGATGGTTTCATGGTCACGGGAGATATTTTAGTCACAATGACAACTAGAAAAACTGAAAAACATTTGTTTTTCATTTCTTTGAATGCAAATTTGTCTCTTACCCCAGTGCCTCAAAACAAGCTTTGGTTTCTTAAACATACTTTTGAAAAACATTTTTTTATAGTATTTTAATTTTTCCTTATTCTCTTTATTTTAAGTAGTTTAGTTGATTGTTGTAAGTCAAGTTAAAGAGTTTATTGGCTGAAAATGTTTAAATGAATATTTATGGTATTTTAGTTAATAAATATTTGTATTTTGGAGAGAGTTTAGTCAAAGAGTTTATCAACTAAATTATATTTGCTGGAAGTAAAGTTATTTTTTAATAAATTCTTATATTTGTTAGAAGCTGTTTGTGTTTATTCTGTATAATCTACACAATGCTTGCTGTTTGAGAAACTTTAATCTGTTGCTCAATATTACCACACCTCATCAGCCAGGTATTCGAAGAAGAATAATTGACAGAGACTGAAAATGATTTGGCCATTAATGCCTGATAATCAGGTGGTGCCCCGACTTGGTAACTGTTATCTCAATTACTAACTTTGTTAATAATTGCCTTTGACACTTATCAATTATTAATATCTGTTCATAGCAAAACCAAACATGTTGTTGCACAACACAGAACTTTTTTCAAATTTTTGAGCTTCACTTCAAATCAAAAACTAGATGATTTCAACAAAAATTAGCCCATTCTAATCAATTTTTTTAGTACATGAAGAAGAAAAGAAATAAGCTTCTCAAACAGCTGCTATCAAATCATATTGAATATTTGTGGACTGTACTTAAAAGCCAGGCTGAGCCCAACAAAGCAATTAAAATGAACTGTAGTGTTTCTGAATCAAAGATTGGTCAAAGTTCTTGTAAGAAAGACATTTTAATCTTGAATGCAAAATAATCGAGTAATCTTTCTGCATGGTACATTTGTTATGGTACATTTATCCACATATTAATGGGGTGTAAGGATCTATTTGAGCTTGAATGTATAATTTTGGTCATGTAGGTTTTAAAGAAAATTAGTTTTAAAATCAGACTTATTTATTCTGTTCTTCTTTATAAAATTAGATTAAGCTGTTTGTTGTAATATAATTCCAATTGGAAGCAAGAGCTAGTCAAATAAATATCCAAATCCACAAATTATCTTGAAACGAATACCCACAGTGAGTGGATGTACACTTCCAAGTGCTACTATTGTGCTTTTAATATCTAGAACAGTAACTAATCATACTTCATTGGGGGCAATATATTTAAGTAATCTTCATAAAGATGAGATGTTTCTAATCTAAACTCTGGGAACTGACTGGTAACTGGACGTGAGGAAATGTGACATAACCATCTGCCTTTTCAGGCTGATAAATGCCAGCCTTCTTTATCTATTATTGGTGTGTTGAGCAATAATGAGGGTTTGTTCCAGAGACCGTCCTGAAGGACAGGCGGACGGTATGTGGTGCATCACATATAAACGCACCACACGCCTATTAAAATGGTGCATTTAGCAACAGGACCCAGATACTAGGATAGTTATCAAGTCTATAATAACCCCAAGGTGTGTGATAGTGAGGGCAGTTAATAAAGAGGAGATAAGAGGAGCTGTTCCACGTCTGTTATGGAGACGTGGGACTGTGGGTAGAATGGGTTTGATAAGGAAGGGCTCACAACACATAACCCGGTTTATTGCATCAGGAGGCACTGTCAGACAGAGCAATATTCCAACACTTGGATCCCGCTGCTGGGCTGAACAGAACCTCGTTTTGAGGGTTATGATGCTGACTCTCGAATAACAATTTACTGTAATAACTGTAGCTGTTTTCAGTGAGGAGCCAAATGTTCGTATCTCGTAGGCAAGGAAAAGATGTCGCCTGAAGTCGCTGACCAGCAGTGTGGAGCAACATGTGAGGAAAGGGTAGTTACTAGGGATGTAAAATATCGATATGCCAATATATCTCAATATTTTATGTCATGATATTGTATCCATATTCAACAGCAATTTTTTAAAGAATTTTAATTAAAACATTTAAAATTTCTGCAATTTTTATTATCAAGTTAAAAGTATTGCTGGTAGTTAGTGGCTTTTTTCACCTACTTTGTTCCAGTCGATCAACTAGATCTAGTCATAAAAACAGGTTGGGGTGTTTAGAATGTTGTAAAAGATTTTCTACAGTTAAATTCATTTGTAAAAATAAAAATATGTAGTCTTACTTATAGTACCGTGATATATCGCAATATATCGTATCGTCCCCTTTGTATCGTGATACATATCGTATCGCCATATTCTTGCCAGTACATATCTCTAGCAGTTACACCTCTTTAAATGGACAGTAAACAGCAGGAACAGTTTGATATTAATAACTGACCCAGGCCTTGTTGCTAGTGAACAAAACATCAGACTGCACCCATCTCCCCTCAGTTTTCCAATAATCAGACAATAATAATTGCTTTTGACACAGGTGGAAGTGGGATGCCAAATGAAATCCTGTTTGTGTGACTGTGTGCTTCTGTCCCTCGTTCCCCTCTTTTACTTCCAACATAAGCACTGAGACACCAGGAGTCGCAGATGAGATTTCAGAGCAAGGAAACAATGTGGACACACCCAAAGGACACATCAACAAACACACCTATAAAAATCTGTTCTGCTCATAGCCATCAACGCACACAGACTGAGGTCATTCAGAGGTAGTCTGCTCGCCGTTCATCTCAATCCCAACTGCTCCCAAGTTCATGAAGAAAACTTCCTCACTGATGGCAGCAAAACATAAGCATACAGCTAAGAAGCAACCTTTGAGAAGATGTCCTCCCACAGACAGCCCCACTGTGAGGCAGACAAGAAGCAAAGGCCAGTTTATGCTCCAGCACACACAAGCGGACACACACACAGACACACACACACACGGAGAAATCGGTCTCTTTTACAGGTATAAAAGTATTGAAACTTTGAGGAAGAACTGACCTCTGACCCCTGGAGCTAAACGCCTCCACGCCACTCTCCAGCAGCCTCTGGGAGCCTCGTCTCGCTGACGGACAGTCCTGCTGTCCCGCATGCAAACCAGGCAGAGGCGGAGCGACCTGCCAGGGCATTATTAGCGCTGATAGCGGGGGAGGGGGAGGCGTCACCTCCAGGGAAATGTCCTGAGATACGGTGGCTCTTCCCTGTCCCACATCAGCTTTTATAGCGGGGCTATCAAGCTATTGGTTAATGCGTGGCTCTGCAGCACAGATAAAAGAATGGCGGAGATATTAAGCGCCCTGCAGTCTAATGACATGCATGCAGAGAATGTATGCACAAACACACACACGCACACGCATTCACAAACCAAACACACACAGTAAAGTTGTTGTCATGACTTGATAACCTCCAGCATGCCAAGTGAACAGAGCGACTCTAACTTTCAAACTTTCAAAAAGATTTGAGTTGAACAAAGCAGAGTGGATTGAACCAACATGAGGAGAACTTGCATTTCATTTGGTTTATCAACAGCACAGGAGGAAGAATCCGGAACATCAGGCATGAGATCAGACTACTTCTCTCCTTTGGATCAGTTTTACCAGCTAGCTCAGATGAGAGCTGGTCTGTCTCCAGGTATTCCAGGATAATATTTTTAGTGGAAAAATCAGAATTGTGGAATTGGCTTTTTATGGCCTTCTAATGTGCGGCTGAACAGAGGCACAGTTGGTAAAACTGTTGCCTTGCAGCAAGAAGGTCCTGGGTTTGAATCCCAGCCTGGGGTCTTTCTGCGTGGAGTTTGCATGTTCTCCCTGTGCATGTGTGGGTTTCCCTGTGGGTACTCCAGCTTCCTCTCTTAGTCCAAAAACATGACTATGAATTGGTCTCCCTAAAATGCCCTCTCTGTGTTGCCCCGTGATGCACTGGTGACATGCAGCCAGGGTGGACCCCCCCCTCTAACCCGATGACCACTGGAGACAGACACCAGCTGTCCCGCAACCCTGCATATGATAGACGGAGTAGACAAGGGATGGATGGATGTGTTCTTGGAACGCTCTGATCAGGATGTGGTCACACGCGCATCAAAGACACAGACAGAGGGAGCAAATCATACGAGGGGTCGACTTTATAAAGACGTTAATGCAGACCTAAAGAGCCCAGCTCCATTTAAATGAATCCTTCCACTCGTTCTTTTGCTCAACATGCATAAAACACACAACAAGATTTGAAGTCAGTCAGAATATGTGAGGATTTGGATTATAATCTGTGCAAAAAATATCATGGTAATTTACTAGGAGAGATGGAAGCATTTTCAATTTCCATTGATAAAGATCTCTATTATGATAATTATTAAAAGTAGTAGTTGAAGTAGTGCATATGAAGTAGTACATATTATTAAATTTGCCAGTGTTAAATGATGTCACAGTAAAAATCTGTGCAGAAAAAAAACACATCTTGTTTTCTTATTATCACAGTCATCTTATATGGTTTTTAATAGTCATTTCCATTTCAAGACAGTTTCACTAACTTAGGAAAATTATTACGGTAAACATGAAACCAGTAATTATTTCTAAGTCATACATCAGCTAGGGACTGCTCTGGTGCTGAGAATCAGGCCTTCTGCATACAACAGGAGCAGCTCTGTACACTGTGCTGCGTCCAGCGATCAGCAGCAAGTTGACCGAGAGCTCGTCTCCAGCTACACAACATGTCAAACCACAATATCAGCTTGGATAGAATATTTGGTCAAATTCTATTAAAATTCTCTATTCTTTTTCCTTATCCTCTTTCAGCCAGTCATGTATCTGCTTTTCCGGATGGCCCCTCCCTGACCTCATGCATATGTTACCAAACAGCATGTATAGCAGCTCACTTCTTCACTAGCAATAAAGGTATGGTCCAATAATTTCATTTTCCAGCCATAAACCTATGAATAATAACAGTAGGGGAAAAAACACACTATTCACTGTTTAATTCAACTTTCTCTTCAACTACTGGAAAAGTAAAACATTAATAAACAGATTTTTTTTTTAAATATATTTTGAATGACAATAAAAAACAGATTCAAAATGGTTAAAAGCTCCATCTTTAGTTTTTAGGTGGTAGGGGGTCTTAATGACTGACTGTTTTATATGAAGTGAGCAGAAAAGTGAAGTGAGAAGAAAATAGCCGAGATTCTCAGACAGAAGAATCGGAATGTAAATATACAAAAAAACTGGATCAGGTTTGGCTTGTTGTGGCTCCTGGACGCCACAGAATGTAGAGAGCAGAGCTGCTGGTTGGTTGTCACTTTTGCTGTAAAATCTTGCTAATATTTGAACTGTTTTACAGGGGTCGTTTTATGGGGAAACACATGAAACTTTGAGCTGGGGAAATATTTTTTCAGAGTAATTCAGAGTTTTTGTTTTTGCATTTAAAGCTCATCTTCGCCATTCCAGACACTAAACGCTAAAACCAAGCGGCTCTGATTAAAATCATAACTTAGAAACTAGGAGCCAAAGTCATGAGTTAAATACATCAAAATGTGTGGAGAACTCAGTCAGGTATGCGCGTATGGAATGTGGAGTCTGTTCTCAGCTGCTTTTCACAGCATTAATAAATGCTGCTTAATTCAAACACTGTATTTCACACAATTCTAACTCTGTTTCTTAGAATAAGTTAAAATAATTTCTGAAACATATTAATTAATTAAGTAATTAATTCATGTATTTATATGTTTTAATCAGGATTATTAGTATGGAACAGTCAAACTAAACTGGTATTAAGTACTATTTAGTTTGAATTATTCCGTTATTTTGAATTTGGTCTAAAAACACACACATAGACACAAAAACCATTTAGATTCTAATTCAACTGATGATAATGATGATGATGATGGTTCGTTATTGTGTCCAGCAGAGAGTAGGAAGGTTGTTATGTCTAGATGGTTTCTTTCATCACTGACTTTATCAGAGTGTAAAAGTTGAGAGTTTGGATCCAGCTTTAGCTAGTTAAGCTGCAGCGCCAATGCTAAGGTCATGCATGCTAAGATGAGCTTGTTCTCCAAGAGGCAGACGGTCCCTGTGGTAGAGCAAAGGCTATCAGGGAAAAAAGTTAGAATACATTTTTAAATGTATTACTATTTTACTAAGTTTGCATCAAATAATCACAAACCAGTTCTGTTTGTTTTTAAACCAGAGGAGTTCAGTCATCTTAATAATTAGCTAGAATTTAACTCATTTGAATGAGTGACTACATTTTTTTAAAAAGTTGGAAATTAACTTATTTATTTCCGTTTCTTTCAACTGGTACACTTACATCCCTCCCAGTTAGAGATATAGGTTCACATCTAGCTGAATATCTATTTTTTTTTCTATAACAGGTTGTTTATCAGTGGAGCTGCGGCTCAGGAAATGACCAAAGCGCTCAAGATTGTTCGTGACTTTCGTTACAATTCATTAAAAAATTCAAATGAAAACTTGCTTCTTTATAAGCAGCTTTGATTGATGAACAATGTGCACAAATAAAAAGCGTGACAACCAACCTATGTACGTAATCTTAAAATGGATGTGTTTCTGGGACTTTTTAAAAACTATTAAAGTCGATCAATTTGATTTATTTTTAGGGGGAGTAATTCGCACTATGCGCACACAAACAATCCTGCAGGGACAAACATGGAGCCTGCGTGAACGCAGAGAGCGCATCGCTGATGTTCTGCACTATTAACAGTTTTTTTTTTTTTTTTTTTGGCTGCAGAAACATGGGCTCCTTATGTGATGATCATAAACCAGAAACAGTCAGATCAGGTTTCGAAAAGTCCGCACCGAGTCTTCAGACCTAACCTGGCCTTCACACACGCACACACACACGGGACCTTCAATGTCCAGTCGGAGCCAAAGAGAAGCCAAAGCATGCCCCTGTTCTTTTAGACGCATTCGTCTGCGCCATCACAGGCCAGCAAGGTTGGACCGACGCCTCCCATCAAACCGACCGACACCAATCTGGTTCTCCACGCGGTTGGAGCGGAATGTTGCTTTTAACGCCAAAGTAAAAACAAAAAAAGTGAGAAAAATGAAAACATTTAAAGGAATTCTGCCGCATAATTTTAATTCATTCAATGCGCTTCTGATGTGCAATAATTGATCATGATTCATATGAAGCTTCGCGCCCACACTTTACCTGAGCTGGTGCGAAGAAGTTCCACTTTAAAATAGGATGTTTGAGTAGGCATCGAAAACTAAAAGCTTCAAATAAACAGAAACGTGCTGAAAGGAGCGCATCTTCACTTCCCATCTATTCCACAAAAAACATCGGAGCTTTGCGCAAACCAATAATGAAAGGCTAAAACACAGATTAAGCAGAGATGATTTTTTTTTTAATAAAGTTTTGCGTTGAGTAGCAGAATTATTGGCCCTGACAGGACGGTCCGCAGTAGGGCTGCTTCTCATTTGTGGCCTCCCAGCCTCACACTCCGCAGCCTCTTTTCGCATTCCTCCTGTTTGAGATTTTGTTTTTGTTTTTCTTTTTTCAAATTCACCGCTGTTCAAGAAGCAGTCCAAGAAACAAGGCCTTTATCTGTCTGTTACCTGCAAATTATTCGATTTATTCAGCACAGCTTCCAGTGCTGACCCAACAAAAAAGAGGGAAAAAATATAAAAACTCGCGGATAGTAATGATTGATTGCTCTCGCAGTCATTAATTATTCTTCTTGCGGATGTTAAAAAGTGACGAAGTGACGCAACTTAAAATATATTGGGATTTAATCCGTCACTATATATATATATATATATATATATATATATATATATATATATATATATATATATATATATATATATATATATATGGAGTAAGCCTTTATCATTGCAATAAAGTAGCTAAGTTGCACACATAAGATATAAATAGTTATTGTTGCATAATTAAACTAAATCGTTTTAAGCTTCAATCAGAAATTATGCAACACCATCCCCCAATTAAATGCAGTTTCACATCAGATATGACTAAATATTCAGATTTACAGTGAGATTATCAATTGTTGTTACTGGCCGGGCAGCTAACCCTCTTTAGCACAATTACCAGCCAATTAATAAGACTATTAATAAGGGAAGGAAGGTAATAAAAACAATAAAAAAAATCAAGTATGATCAATTCCCATGATCGTATTTACAGTTACCTTTCATACCAGGTGTCCTGAGACGTGTGTGTGTGTGTAAGTGTGTGGGTGTGTGTGTGCTGCTCTCACTGTTTACGGCGTGTCTGTAGCGCTGCTGCCCACTGAAGAGGCTCTGTCCATTGATCAGCAGTAGTGAATCCAGGGCTGGACCTTGGTTCGGGTCCGGGTCCTTCTGTTGTTGGACCAAATTAAAACTAGGCGCAGAAGATCCGGAGTGAAAGAAAAAGTTGCCTTCTTGATGTGTGTGCTAGTGTTTGTGTGCGTATTGTGCGCAAAAGCAGCGCGGTCGGAGTGGAGCGGTGGCCGGATGGTGAAAGTTCAAGACCGGCTTCTGCGGTGGATTGCGGACCGAACTGTGCGCACCGCGTCCTGGAAGCTTTCCTTTACTTTTTTTTCTTCTTTCCTTCTGCCTTTTCTCTGTGCGTCTCCAGGCTGCTCCTCTCTGGGCTCACTTCTTCATCCTCGAAAAGAAGCAGAGAAAGAGACAGGAGGCGCAAAAAAGAAGAGGAAGAAGAAGGAAAAAAACGCGGTCAGTCCGAGATGAAAAACAAAACCCAAACCTGAGCAGAAAGTAAAAACAGCAGCGTCTGAAGTTCCAGTTGTGCAGCGGCGCAGAGGAGCGCTTTGGATTCGCACTGTCACTTTCAATCGTCCCTGCGCTGACGGCTGCACCGACTGATAGAGGGAGGAGAGAGGGGAGGAGAGACCGGCACGGGAGGGAGGGAGCCAGTAGGAGCCGCGGTGGGGCTTAGTGGGCCGGACCAAAGGAGCTGATCCGGATCAGGAGAGGGTCGTGAACCGTGGGACACCCTGCAGGGCAGACTGGCCAAGACACAAGCGAACTATGCTGCTTTTTAAAGCCAACAGGGGGCCCTCAATAGCACTTGACATCTCAGCCAATTATAGCTCTCAAAGCTTACAAGTTCAGAGCCTGACTAAGATTTTATTCAGTCCAAGAGAAACAGCAAAAAAAAAAAAAACAGAGGTGAGGACAAAGTGTTTTCACTGAATCTGAAATTCAACATTTCAACGAAGAAGCTGTGGAGTCAGGTGTCTATGAACCGTGATTGTTGTGCAAACAGCAGCAAAGATAATTTTTACAGCCCCATCATTAATATACGACTATTAACTCTTAATGATTGGTATAATCAGATTGATCTTCAATAAAATAATTAAGATGTCAAATAATTTGAAATTAACAGAAGTTTTCAGGTTCTGAGATGTGTTTTCTTTGACAGAGGACAAATGAGGTGCCCCCTGCTGGCCGGGGTGACCTCAACGTCAGTTTGCTTATCCCTTGAACTGGCTTTGAGAATTGGGAAATAGTTTAAAAAATGTAACTGAAAGAATTTAAAAACTTGTTAGAAGTATAATTGATTGTTGTCTGTTTAATCATTTCTATGGATTGCTTGTCTGAAACAGATTTTTTGAGTCAGCATTTAAACTGTGCTGCTTCTGACTGCCAGACACCATGAAGCAGTCAGAGGATTAACCTTAACTCTGCTATTTATTGAGAAAATGTGGACTGGAATCATGGCCCAATACAATCTGGGACTGCTCTTAATTCCGAAATCTCAAGTCCCATGCGACCAAACCAACAGAGACGTTAACATCAGAGGAAATCAACTTCTCGGTGTGTTTTGTGCCTCAGAGCAGGAGTTTTATCATGCTGATGTCTGTTCTGCAGCCTCTTTCAGTTTCATCCAACAGACACAAACTGAAGTCCATGCTCTGATGTGTGTTAATAAGTAGCCTAATAATAAGTCCAGGATGGGCCCCCTCCCTGTGTCCACATCAGATGCGCCGGGGCGTTAATCATAAACCTGTGAGGTGATAGACAGATGTCCCCGCACCGTGTCTAATAGATAAGGAAGCCTGGGAAGGTCAAATGCCACGAGGGCTGCTGAAGGACTGTTTTCTCCGACCAAAACAGTTTTTGTCTTTTCTTTTGATTGTCGCACATAAAATAATTTGACTTTTGCAGGAATAAAACCCTGTGGTTTTTTTTTTTAGCTACGGAAAAAAATTGAAAAGCGGGGAAATAAAGTCAAACTCAAGAAAGTAGAGGACAAAGTTTGATTTTGTTAGGATGAATTTAGGATTAGTCCCAGAGAGCACGAAGTGTTAAATCAGAAGGGATTTAGTTTGTAGCATCAATCCATAAAGGCTTTCCTGAGCTGAGATGTAAACCTATAACTTATCAATAATTAAAACTCCAAACAAGTATTAAAAGAAAAAATTCTAAAAACATCTGAAATCATTTTTAAAGATCCATATTCTGGAATGATTAGAGATTTCTTGGGTGCCCTCTACTGGTCTGGGGGAACTCAATCTGACAGCAGAGTTTGCTTCTGCCTTGGACCGGCTTTGCATAAGCATCTTACCATTTGGTGGAACAAGGACATCCTGACCATTTCAGCCAGTAAAAAGTGCATATTCATAACATCCATGACTTTATGCAGAGTAAAAAAATACAAACAAACAAAAACAGAAAACAGTTCAGTTTGCACGGGTGTTACACATCAAGCCTGCGTGGGAACTTCACGGTAGTAGAGCAGGGTGACCACACAGAGGATCCACAGACCTGTTAGAGAAGCTTTGGCTCAGATCCCAGCGCGGCAAAACGCTACATTATGAATTATTATGAAAAACATGCGATAAATAAATGATAAGGGTGATGCTCACCGACTATTTATAAAAATCATTTTATGTGGAACTTAATCATGGAGATCCACCGTAAAGCGCCCAAAACCGATGCGACATTATAATTGTAATAAGACGGATAGTTTGACGTTTTGGGAACACACAAAAAAGCAAAAACGAAAATAAATAAATAAAATGTGGCTTCATGTTACATATTTATATTATATAAAAGAAACTCGTTTATTTTATGTATTATTATTTTTAATAAGGCGCAAGTGGAAACATGCAATTTTGTGTTTTCTCTGAATATTTATGTGGAAATTATAATTATAATAATAATAATTATTATTATTATTATTATTATTATTATTATTATTATTATTATTATTATTATTATCTTTTATTTGTGGATAAATATTTTATTGCTAGCTGCAGATCTGACGACAAAGATTCAAGTAAAATGACTCTAAATCTCTCTGAAGGCAAAGCATGCGTTTCTGGTAAGATCATACACTGACATAATGAAGTAAAATATTGTAAAAACTCAAGACTGAGTTCTAGTTTCCTTTGTTTAATCTAAAGGCTGTTTTGCTGAGAAAAACAAACAAAACTAAAAGAAATCCTCCCGTCGCGCAGAGACATTTGGCTGTAAATTATTGAAGCCTCTCCTTCTATTCTCCCTCCCTCTGCTTTATTTTCCATTTTTTGGGGATCTGCAGATCAACTCCAACAAGCGCGCAAATTCCCACAGCGTAGTGAGCCGGGATGAAATATTGATCCCTGAGATAAACAGGCCGATTTTCATTCCCAGTGGTCGGAGACTCATTAATACGAGGAGGAGAACCCGTGTGGCGCAGGTAAGGCCTCCGCTGACCGCCTGTAACCCCATCACACCTGCACCGTTGCCGGGGAGGAAAAACAGAGCAACAACTGGATTTTTATTTTAAAGAGCAGATTCATAGAAAGAAACTGTATGATTTTTCACAGAGCAGGCCTACGGCACAAAGCTAATTTAAAATTCAACAAGTCAGCGGAATCATGTGTAGAAGAATGCGCCTGGCTTGGATCAGGCAAAATGAAGCGTTAAGAAGAAGGCGCACTAAGTTCCAGCCTGCAGTAGAGCTGATGCAGAATAAATCATTTTTTTAAACAAGTAATGACAGCATTTCATTTCTCGGGTGTTTTTCTGCAACTCCTCTGATTAAAGTGAATGCTCCGGTCTCTCAGTCACTTGGTTAGATGAAACCAGTGGCATCACTTGTGCTCACAGCGCGGCTGTGTGGTGAACAAGAAGAGACTGAAGCTCCAGAGAAGCCGGGCCAAAGTGGAGCAAAGCCGCGTCTCAGTAATCCACTTAAAGAGTGGGAGAAGAAGGAAAAGTTTGTTCCTGAAAGTGGATGGAAATGGTTGAGAGCTCCGAGTCAGCTGGAACTGCTGAGATACTGGGAGACAAACAGGAAACAGAGGGTGGAAACTTTAACGCGCGCAAGAGCAAAATGAAATCAGACTCACTGAAAGAGGAAAAAGTCTTTCCTGGACTTATTTTTCAAAAGTTAAAAACAAAAAATATTAAAAAATAAAAACGATTTTTACTTAGACGGCTCGAATCCATCTCCGACCTTTTTATTGTTCAACACAAACTATATATTCCCGTCGAATCAAATCCTGTCGGATTGTAGGAGATAAAAAGATAAAAATCCAATCAAGCTCTAGAACATGACTTTAACAACTCTGAACCACCTGACATATTCTCCTGTGATCTCCCTTTATCACTCAAAACACGCATTTAATCAGAACGTTACAAGGTAAGCCGGAAGAACCTGTTTTGTGCCATTCATGCGTCCATCACCCGGCAAAGGAGTGAGAGATTAGGAACAAGAAAAAATACATGAAATATTAAAACAAGAAAATCCCAAACTTGGAGATATTTATTGTCTACGTAAAATGGAGGGTTTATAATAATGTTAATCTCCTAAAATAATAATAATAATAATAATAATAATAATAATAATAACCTATATATATATATTAAGCATATAAAATAAGAAATTAATAAGGAAAGTTTTAACGTAAAGAAACAGACATTTGAGAATAAAAAAACTGAGATTCCTGTTCCTTGATGAGAATGAATGGAACAGAGGATCTGAGAAGGTGATGGTCACATATCTGTCACCCCACGCAGCGTTGGGCTCCTGCGTGTCTGGGAGCTCCATGCGCTCTTGTAGGCCTACTGCATTAAAGAGGAACTGATGGCCCAAAGCCGCCCAAATGGCTTGTTTTTAAAGGTTGGAACTCGTTTCCGCGGAGCATAAATTTATCTTTAATTTGTCACTTTCGGGCCGCCTGCTAATTGCCTCCATGCAGAGGTCACGGCTCACGGCTCCATTATTGCTGCTGCGCTCCATTTTTCACAGAGAAGAACATAGGCAGAGAGCCCAGCTTTAAACCCAGCAGCGTTACGGTTCACGTCACATCCACCTTTTAATAAAGTCAACAAAACACGGGCCATGTAAATAAATTATTATTATTATTATTATTATTATTATTATTATTATTATTATTAAAACCTTCAGGTCGCTTCAAATTTTAGATCAACTAATTACAATTATAATTTAATTACAATAGATTTTTCATACTAAGAAAAATAATACATTACTTCGAATATTATTATTAAAAGCATGACATCACTTTGTTTCATAATTTTAGAACTAAAATTCCGTAAAACAAAAAACAAAAAAACAACAACAACAAAAATGAACAACAATATAGCTGTTTTTGTGAACTTATAAATATGAACATTTGTTATTATTAGCACCTGAAAATAAATGTATATTTCTGGGGATACCACTTTATGAGAGGAAAAAAATCTATTTTTTTTTCATTTAATTTTTATGTTTATTTAATTTATGTACACAGTTGTAGTACTATATATCATCTCTTTATTCATTCACAGATGTTATAATTATAATTGATTAATTAAATACTTTAAGTGGTGGGAAATGCTGCACACATTATTAGAAATGATCTCACCTTTTAACATTTAATATTTTACAGCAGAAAGTTTTCCCTGGCTCCTCTGAAATGGCCTTTAAATAGCTGATAGCTTTACTGACCCTAAAAGCCTTGGAGATGACTTTTATAAATTGATTAAAACAAGTTTGAAGTTTTAAAAACCTTCCCTGTCAGGTAGATATTTCATCTCAACATTTCTGCTTAACTCCGATTATCAGGACTGACTCCTGATGACTTTATGCCCTCTGAGTAAAGCTAAGCGAAGCTTAAAGCCAGTGAAGGTCTGCCCTTAAGAGTCCAAACACATCAGTACAGTCTGATTCTTAGGCAGACAGCAGCTATCTGTGCCTCTCAGCGCCTGGGCTTTCTTTGAGCTCCGATCGGCAACACAGAGGATTGTTTTCCTTTCAGTAAAAGCCCTCGCTGGCCTCTTTTCCACCCAGCAATAAGTTCTTACCTGAAATCAAATCCTCCTGCTTAACGAGGAGGTGGGCGAGCTGGAGGGAGGAGTGGGGCCGCTCTAAACGTCAGCACTCTGCACTATGTCATTGAGCTCAAGTATTTGACAGCTAGAATTATCTGTAAATACTTCATTAAACTGTGTATGAGCCCCCACCAACCCCAGCTTCCCCCCTGCTCTGCCTCATGGACCACTTCTGGTAAGATCTACGAAATGATAACATAAACAAAAAGAAAAAGAAATTCAATTCTCATTTGGGGAGAAAAAGGTGGTGGTGGGGGAAGCATGATCAACAAAACAGTGGAGGTCTCTGTAATGAAGTTTGGAGGGTGTGTTCAGTGTTTGGGGCTCAAGGTTTACTCAACTGAGCCAGACCGAGCTGAGCTCCAACCTGCAGCCTGCTGAGGCTGATGGGAAACTAAAAGATGCATGCTCTAGTTCTGTCCGCTATAAACCAACCATCTATACTGGATAATTTCACATACAGAAGGATTTGCTTGTGATTTTAAACGCTCTTGAATTCTTAGCTCTTTCATTCTCTCTCTGATAAAATCCCTTTCTAGTACAAACCCCGTCCCCCTCTGAAGGACTGACACTCAGCTGGCTTCGCTTACCTCAGAGCCGTGGGCCAAGACCTGGCTGACAGCCACAGCGAACTCAAACTGATGCGTCTACAAACGTCTTCTGGGTGTAGCTGGGTGAAGCATGAAGACAAAGCGTTTAGGGGTGTTTCCAGTTTCCAGGTCACAGGTCACCGTGTATGTCATACACCGAAAAGTGCTGGTGACTACGTCTTTAGCTCTTCCCCTGTGGGACGCAGACAGTTTGGTGGCCTGACACGGGCGCGGGATGATTTCACTCTGCACTTCCTGTCTGATTGGGCGGAGCCCTTCATTCAAAATAAATGTCAATCATTTACTGTTGGACAGCGTTAAGTATACCCCCCTGATTTCTCCAGGGGAAGTCAATGATTGAAAACACATATTGAGGGACACCCATGATGGCAAGTATTTAGAGTGGCTGCGTGTCTGTGCGTGTGTGTGTGTGTGTGTGTGTGTGTGTGTGTGCATGTGTGAGACTGTTCAGCAACTGTCAGAGTGATAGTGATCTGGCTGGCTGTGAGCAGGGTGCAGGGTCAGAGGTCACCTCAGTACTGTGATCTTGTGTTTGTTATTGCTTTGCTGCCCTTGGACGGGTTAACATAGCATACACTGCATCAGCTGCTTTGTGCACTTCCTCTCTCTCTCTCTCTCATGCACACACACACACAGACTACTCAGCCTCTGTGTCTGTGGGAGGCGTCTGAGGGTCAATCGCACATGTGTTGATGGGCCTAAGTGAGTTAATCTAAACTGGTGAAATTTTATATCGTGGTTCAGGGAGGACAGAAGCTGCTGACTTCTTGCAACGATGCTCAGATTGGCAGAAATGAGAAAATCCACTTTCTTTCTGTTTGAATACATGCTTTTTTTCAGGATATGATGAACAGAATCATGTCAGATTTGAAAGATTTGACATGTCAGATTCCAATAAAGTAATGTGACGGTTGTAGAACAACAAAGCGCATCTTGATAGTTTAACAGCTTTGAAAACAGTCTTAATTTTCTAGAATTAGAAACACACTGTGCAGGAGTGATGCTGAGAAACTAGTCCATACATTTGTTAATTCAAGGCTGGACTACTGTGACCTTTACAATCCGGAAGTCCATGAAATAGAATTTAAAGCCTTCATTTGAACCAAAATGCTGCAGCAAGAGGTCTGATGACTATTAAAAAGAGAAATCTTATTTCTCCTGTTTTGGCTTCTCTTCATTGGGTCCCTGTTAAATCCAGAAAACAATTTAAGTTCCTCTTCCTTACGTATAAAGTCCCTAATAATCAATCTCCATCATTGATCAGATATCTGATTGAAATGTTCCTAACAGAGCACTTTGCTCTCAGACTGCAGGTTTACTGGTAGTTCATAGGATTTCTAAAAGTAGAATGGGAGGCAGATCTTTTAGTTATCAGGCTCCTCTTTTGTGGAACCAGCTCCCAATTTTAGTTCGTGAGGCAGATACTCTGTCTATTTTTAAGACTAGGCTTAAAACCTTCCTATTTGATAAAGATTATAGTTAGAATGAATTAGGTTATCCTGAGTTATCTCTGTAGTTATGCTGCTATAGGCTTAGACTGTTGGAGAACAGACTGACCTCGTTTCTGCTTTTCTCTTCTCTTACTCTCCGGGTGTATTTTTTGCTGTTATTTCATCTGTTAACCTTGTTTTTTCAAAGTGTTTTTCTCTCTATTGAAGCTCCACCTGGTCTGTTATCCTGCTTAACTGCAGTGCCCTGCTTGATAGGGAGCATCAAATCAGATGATGCTCCCAGTGACCAAGCATCTTCCATGTCTGGTTGTCAACCTCTTTCTTCTTTAATATAGAAAGTACTCTTAAATCAGTTCCTTTTGTTCTTTTTGTTTTTCAAATCCACAGACGGTCATGGCAAATAATCGCTTGTACCAGCCAGGCGCTGGTTCTGCTGGAGGTTTCCTCCTGTCAAAGGTGACTTTTTCCTCTCCACTGTCACTACATGCTTGTACAGTATGAGGGATTGCTGATGGATTGTTGTGGTTGGAGTCTGCATCAACGGGGTCCAACGTCAGGTCAACGACTCAACACAATCTGCTGGGATCCCTTGAATACAAAACTTTCTAACTGAAAATTTGTTTGAATTCAATTCAATTCAGTTCAAAAATACTTTATTGATCCCAGAGGGAAATTAAGTGCTGTCGTTAGTCATACTAATTAATTTATTCTTCAAAGAGTTGTTTTAGATCATGGCTGTGGGAAGGAAGGATTTTTTGTAGTGGTCTGGGTTGCAGCAAAACCGAAGAAGCCTCTGACTGAAGACACTCTGATGTAGGGTAGTATCATGAAGAGGATGCTCAAGCCTGACTATATAATTTTGGATTTTATAAAGAACCCTTATTTGCGTCGTAATCGCCAGATTAGTTCGTCTCCATAGTAATGTCAAGAATAGAACCAGCCTTTTTTATTAAGTTGTTATTTTAAAAAAATCCTTGGCTCTGTTGTTGCTACCTCAACAGATGATGGCCGAAGAGATTACACTCTCCACACCAAAAAAGCTGGTGATGTTCACATGCAGACACGTTTCAGTGATTGTGTTAGAGGCATGGGAAACTGTGAAGGTTACTCAACACAAAAGGTATCTTATATGGATTAGACAGATTACCATTGTCAGGAGTTGGTTGAGAGAGGACCCAATTGCAAAACGACGTTTGGAGGCTTTGCGACCCATTTATTAAATAAACCAAAATAATCCACTGGCTGATGAGACAGGACGTAGTTCAGACGTGAATGACAACGAACTGACAAAGATAGACAGACACAGAACACCTGTGAGCAGGGAAGGAAAACACAGGAAGGACTGATCGGACAACAGGTGAAAGAAACTAGGACTGTAGGACTGATTAACACAGAAAGACAGGGAAGAAACAAACAGGGAGGAAAGAGTAACGCAGACAGAGACGGATCATAACAGTAACCCCCCACCCCAAGGTGCACCAACCAGGAACTTCAGGGTGGGAGAAGGGGATCCAGGACGGAGGGACAAAACTGAGTCTATCAGTGACGTGGGTGGCCGGCGACGTGGGAGCTGGAGTAGAGACAGGCGGTAACGAGGAACTAGGAGTCGAGGCGGCCGGCAACAAGGGAACTTCAGCCTTGGAAGCTAGCAACGAGGGAACTTGAGCCTTGTAGGCCGGCGAAAAGGGAACTTGAGCCTTGGAAGCCGGCGGCAGAGGACCCTGAGTCTAGGATGCCGGCGGCGGAGGACCTTATGTCTGGACGGCTGGCTGGGATGCAGGACCCTGAGTCTGGACGACCTGCTGGGGTGTAAAACCTTGTGGTGTGGAGCAAGACGGAGCTGAACCTTTGGGTGTGGAGCCTGACAGAGCTGAACCTTGGGGCACAGAGTTTGGCGGAGCTGAACCCTATGGTGTGTAGTTTGACAGAGCTGAACCTTGTGGCATGGAATTTGGCGGAGCTGAACCTTTTGGCTTGGAGTTTTGCGGAGCTGAAGCGAAGGCTGAAGCAGCCTGCAGTATTCCTGAAGCAGGCTGGAGTGCTGCTGAAGCAGGCTGGAGTGATGATGCTGAAGCTGGGTGGAATGATGCTGCTGAAGCTGGGTGGAATGATGCTGAAGCCGGCTGGCCAGTTGCTGGGGCTGACGCCGGCTGACGTGAAGCTGCACCTTGTGGTGAGGTGAGCAGAAGCCAAGTCGGAGCGAAGGCCTGCAGGGTTCAACTGCAGTTCAACTTGGGCTTTAAAGGCCGGCAGCGAGGAACCAAAAGGCATGGAGGCCAGCGGCGAGGAACCAAGAGGCGTGGAGGCCGGTGGCAAAGCAGAACCCTCTGTCTGGATGGCCAGCTGGGATGCTGAGGCTTGTGTAGTGACGAAGGCTGGTTGGGATGCTGAGGCTTGTGTAGTGCAAAGGCCGGCTGGGATGCTGAGGCTTTTGTAGTGACGAAGGCCGGCTGGGCTGTAGCTGGGGCTGGCTAGTCTTTAGGTTCAGCGACTGGAGAGGGATCCATGACAAGGCGCGGAGGACCCTCATAGAGGTGCTGAGGTCCCTGGATGAAGCACTGGCAGTGGAGGTGTGTCTGTCTGGAAACCCCCGGAGGAGACAGGAACCAGAGGGATGTTCTCCTAAACATCCTCGTGGAAGCTGGAACCCGGGACGTGTTCTCCTGAACATCCTCAAAGGAATCTTGGAGCCGAGGCGTGTTTGCTAAAACACCTTTGGAAGAGTCAGCTGACTCAGATTCCGGACCAGTTACAGGAACTTTTGGAACCATCACAGGAGTCGTCTCTGGAACCGTCACAGGGGTCGTCTCTGGAACCATCACAGGAATCGTCTCTTGAACCATCACAGGAGTCATCTCTGGAACTATCACAGGAGTTGTCTCTGGAACCGTCACAGGAGTCGTCTCTAGAAATATCACAGGAGTAGTCTCTGAAACAGTCACAGCACTCTCTGGAACCGTCACAGGAATGTGAGGAGTCTCTGGAACCATCTCTGGACAGGATGTATTTCAGATGTGAATGACAACGAACTGACAAAGACAGACAGACACAGGAGGGTTTATATACTGTGGGAAGGGTAATCAGAAGATGAAAAACACCTGGGAGCAAGGCAGGAAAACACAGGAAGGACTGATAGGACAACAGGTGAAATAAACTAGGACTCACTAACGCAGACAGACGGGGAAGAAACAAACAGGGAGAAAAGAAAGAGGAAGACAGAGACAGATCATAACAACTATAACTTGAACGAGTTTGATAAGGGTAGGAATGTGGGTTTGTGAGGTGGTTGTATATCCATCAATCTTTTTCCACTTATCAGGTGTTAGGTCGTGGGGGCAGCAGTTTAAGCATAGAGACACAGACTTCCCTCTCCCCAGCCACTTGGGTCAGCTCCTCAGGGGGAGACCCAAGGCATTCCCAGTCCAGATTAGAAACGTCCCACCAGCGTGTCCTGGGTCTTATTCTGAGTCTCCTCATGGTAGTACGTGGCCATACCAGCTCAACAGGGAGGAGTCCGGGGTGTATCCTGGCCAGATGCCCGAGACATCTCAACTGGCTCCTCTTGATGTGGAGGAGCAGGCGCTCTGATACTGCTACCCCAACAGATTATGGCTGAAGTGATTATACTCTCCACAACCAACTTCTAGAAGATCTGCTAAAATCTGTAGGAGATCTAACCTAAGCTTCGTCAAGAAGTCCAGTCCACTCTGTCCCTTTTTGTAAACATCTACTCAGTTGAGTCTCCAGTTCAGTCTGTTGTCCAGGTTATTTATACTCCTCAACCACATCCACTTCTTCTCCCATGATGGAAACAGTCATTGAGTCATCCCTGTTTTTTCTGAAATCTACAATCATCTTTTTTTTTGTTCGCATTCAAGGTAAGATGATTGTTTCCACACCATGCCACAAAGTGGTTCAACAGCTTTCTGAATTTAGCATCTTCTCCATCTCTGATACACCCGACAATTGTATTTTTGCAGATGACAGGTCTCTGTCTTAGTCTGGAAGTCTGAGTTGTACAGAGTGAAAAGGAATGGTGAGAGTACAATCCCCTGTGGTGCTGGTGGGTTGCTGACCAACTGGTTATACACACAGTTCTATAATCTCACAAACTGTGGTCTGTTTGTCAGTTAGTCATTTATCTAGCTGATTATTGAGGCCTCCGCCTGTGTTTTCAGGAATTTTTGACCAAGTAAATCAAGCTGAATTGTGTTAAATGTACTGGAGAAATTCAAGAACATGGTTCTTACAGTGCTGCCTGCTTTGTCCAGATGGCAGTGGGTTGGTTGGTTGGAGGAGGTTGGTGATGGCATCTTCAACACCAACTTCATGGCAATAAGCAAACTGCAGAGGGTCCTGATAGTTTCTAGTTTGCTTACTCAGGTAGGGCAACAGGAGTCTCTTTAGGACCTTCATGATGTGGGATGTCAGGGCAACAGGTCAATAGTCAATGACCAATGATACTGCTCCATTGGGTTGTGATTATGGGGGGTGTTTTAACCGAACCAGGAAAAAAATGCCTCTGCACTCAATTGAATAGACCTATAACCATTTAGAGCAATGGAAGTGTGTGATGTTGCTCTGCAGAGCAACGGATGTTATCTCTTCCTCTCTTAAAATTCCTCTTTTAAAATGAAAGTGCTGTTGATATCTTCTAGAACAGACTCGATGGCGGAATCTACACATCTCAGTTCTCCAGCGGCAACCATCATTGTTGTAAACAAGTTCAACCCAGGAGCTCTTTGGCGACGTGGTTTATTACGTTACTGTTGTTCACCTGTCAATCATCGTAAGCCCGATTTGATTGGGCCGAACAGATCTTGTTCGGGCATAATTACTTCTCAACAGATGAATGCCAGACCGAGTTTACAGAACATGCTGTGGGCGGGACTTCGGCTGGCACCCAGGCTATCCATGACTGAGGTGGAAGATAAAACATCTGAGGAGTGACAGGAAAGGTGTGGGTCAGAGAAGGTTGGGATGTCTGATTGGCTGAGGACAAGAGAGGAGGATGCTGAGTTTGTTCCTGAACTGAACCTGTTGAATAATGTGTTCAGATCATTGTCTCTGTCCAGACTTCCATCTATGTAATTCCTCTTGTGCTTGAAGTCTATGATCTTTTTTATTCCTGAATAGATATTTATGATATTGTCAATTTGAATTACTTAATGGATTCATATTGTTTGATAATAGTTGGTGGGGGTTTTCAGCTTAAATCTGCATGGAAGTAAAAAGAAAACAGTCTGATTAAGTCCAACAAGAATTTTACAATAATAGAACCTAAATATCCAAACTAGTTGCAATATATAAAAATGTAAACGAAATTTTCGGTCCATCTGTACTGACTTTTAGATTAAACCTTTTACTGACATCTGTCCATAAAAAGAATACGCTTTTTAAAGAAACTAGTTCTCTCTTTTAAACTGCCAATTAAACAAGAGAAAAATACTAAAGTCTTAAAGTGACAGTGTGTAGTTTTTGCAGTACATCTTTGAAATAGCCATTAAAATATTATGTAATAATAATTACGTAAAGCACATTAATTGCAAAATATTGGCGATATTGTAAAATATGACTTTAAAAATCAGTTTTAAAATACATAAGTTCGGGTCCTCTTTTCAGGGGAAAGCCATATTCGAATACGTATTTACTTCTACAAGAGCCCGGACGGACGAAGCGTACGGAACACGCCTGCTATTAAAACATTGATTTCCCTTCAAAATGCAAAAAAGTTTCGCCATAAATACATTTTTACCTCTTCGCTAGTTCCAGGCGATGAAAGAGAGACTGATGTGCTCGTCATGTTGCTGCAAATAGATAAGTCTCAGGGAATTGAGCGTTCATAGAGTTGGGTCATTCCATTGTTTAGGTCAGAGAGATTTGAAAATAATTTTTTATTTACAACTCTTTTAAGTTCTCAGAACAACATTTCACAGCATGATTATCCTTATTCATACATTTTCCAAACCGGCTTTGATTGAATGTGTCCAAGCTGTCATCAGGCCAGTTGGGGTATACCCCAGACAAGCTGCCAGTGTGTCACAGAGCCAATATATAACCATGCATGCACATATAGGTAAACATGACTGCCCCCCTCATTCTTTTCTTTATGGGACATTCTGTTGTAGATAGAGGTGGCTAGATGAGCCAAAAATTGGACTGTAGAAAGAGTAGTAGCTGAAATGTGACTTTTTTTTTGAAATTTTGAAATGCATGTAGTCGATACAAAATTGAGTGTAACATTGAGTGTAATGAAGCTACAGCACACAGATAATGCAATGTGAAAATCACATTTCTCTTCAACCAACCCCTCGCCCCTGTGCCCCCTCGGGAGGTGAAGGGATGTGGAAGCACAAATCAATAACAACAGTAGTAGAAGAAGAAGAACATGGAAGCTAAGACAAATGTTCAGTGCATTTTAGACTGATGAAGAGAGTGTCCAGCTCAAGGCTAAACAAAAGAAGACTAACACGAAAGTGTCCATGTCGCCACCTAGCGCCATGAAGTTGAAAACACTTCATTCAATAATAAAATTTTCTGAGTAACAAGTAAACTGGGAAACGACTCTCATTCTAGCTAAGCCATTTGTCCAAGTAATGGCAAAAGCTCAATTTCGTTGTGTATGTAAATGTACTGACTAGAGCCGCGTGGAAACCCCTCAGACGGACAAAAGCGGATGCTTTAAAATTCAAACCAAGCTGCTTGCACACTTTGTCCGTGTCGGCGTATCACATCAGCGTGTGGGCTGGAATTTCTCTGTTGCTCGTTGTTTACAACGTTTTCCACCGGGAAATTAGTAGTGCATATTTAGTACCTTAATTGCCCTAACCGGGTTTGGCTAGTCTAACATAACTAGAAAGTGAACAAGAAAATATTTAACTGCTTACCTGGCATTCCAATACCCTCCAATATCTTCCACCAAATAAGGTCTGATCTCCCGCTGTTTTTTGTAAAAAGACGAAGATGCTGATTGTTTGTCACCAGCGTTTACTGCCCCAAAGTTCAGTTTTCTGAACTTCACACAACAGCTGCTCAGACGGTCCGTAAACACGTCAGAGCAGCAGCTGCATGGATACACTGATGCCCGCAGCGCAGATGCTCACGACTTGCTGTGTGGCAGCTTGATGCCCACTTGCTGCATAGCTACCATAGACTTTGCATGTAATCTACTGTAGCTTGCACTGCTGCCTGGACATACTGACCGGTGGGAACGTGTCATAGGAGTAAAATATTTTTTTATAAAACAGCTACTTAAATACTAAGTAACTGATCATGAATCCTGAATTAATATTTTAAATGATATCATCAGACAGAATAAATAGTTATGTGCAAAGTATGGTATTTTAAAGACTAAGGTGAATAAATACAGGTAATAAATACAAATTATTAGCTACAAAAATGGTCTTCACATCCTGGTGGGATTTAGGCATCAACAGGTGGCAAATGGATATGATCGTGAAAATGAATAACAGCTATTTGAATATTTATTAATAAGAAACCGACAAAGAAATATGAAATAATTACCTTTAACAATCAGTATTTAAAGAGGAAGTTGTTTTTTTTGTAACCTGGATCTTATTTATATCATACATTACCATCCCCTACTCACCCTGACTAGTGTGGAGCCACTTGGAGTCTTCAAATGTTTTTTTCCAGTCGCGATCAGAGTATATCCATATAATGGGAGTTGTTGGGGCAGCCAAAGTGTAGCCTCTAAATGAAGCATTATCTGCCACAAAAATTCTTCATTTCATGTCAGGAAGTCATCAGCCCCAACTCAGACCACCCTTGTCTGATGAGCTCCCTGACAATATCTCTACTCTCCTCAGTATAAAAGATCCTTCCACTCACCTTCACTTCGCTCACCAGTTGCCCGCCTACCAGCATGCTCCACGACCCACCTACGGTCTCTTGAGCCATCCAGCCGCCTTCAACCCGTGACTCCCATCCGCGCGTGGAGCGCCAAACTTCACCCGATCGCCGCTCCCTGTCCACTGGCGATCCTGACAGGATGACTGAGCCATCTAAGAGCGCTTCGAGGAGGTAGAAGCCCTTCGGGCCGAAGTGTCTCTCCTCCGTGGATTGGTGGATCGACTCGGCTCCAAGCTCGACACTCTGTCCGAGGCCCACATCAAGCTTGCCGGGCTTGTCAACACCCTCCAGCAGCGACCGTCTTCCTCCACCGAACCCAGAATCTGCCTCCCGGATGAGTGGAATTCAATTCAATTCAGTTTATAAATATAGCGCGATTTCACAATAAATGTCATCTCAAGGCACTTTACAGGAAAAGTTATTACAATACAATGTTTAATCTAGGAATAAGAGAACCATAGAAGATTGCGTCCTGACTTCTCAGCAATCCCTCACACTGAGCAAGCATGAAGCGACAGTGGAGAGGAAAAACTCCCTTTTCACAGAAAGAAATCTCCAGCAGAACCAGGCTCAGCATAAGTGGTAATCTGCCGAGACCGTCTGGGGTTTGGAGAAGGCAGGAGAGACACAGAAAGAGCAACAGAACTGATGCAGAACCAGAATTTGGTAGCAGGACGTGGAGAACGTTCCTCCACTGAAATGCCATCTTAGTCAGGGTCGTCAAGACGGACGGGTCAGGAGCACCTACTGTAGGAAGAGACTAAGAGAAAACAGGTTAGCGCTTGAATTGACAGCACATCATGCAGTTGTTGAGAAGTAGGAGAGAAAGCAGGAACTGACTCTAATAATGTCCTCCAACAGCCTAGCCTAAAGCAGCATAGCTACTAACATTAACCTGTCTCCTAGCTACTAGGAGACCTAGCTACTAACACTCTACCTTACATTAAAGGAAATCCTAGAGACTTCTTTATTGTGAGATCTAAATGACATATCTTGGTCAAAAATAACCCCGAGGTTCTTTGCTTTATTACTGGAGGCTAATTTAATGCCATCCAGGTGAAGGGGTTGACTAAGTAGTTTCTTTTTCAGAGCTTCTGGTCCAAAGACGACAAGTTCTGTTTTATCAGAATTCAGAAGCAAGAAGTCATCCAAATTGTTATGTCTTCCAGACATGCCTGTAGTCTACCTAACTGATTGGATTCATCAGGATTTATGGATAGATATAGCTGTGTATCATCTGCGTAACTATGGAAATTTATCCCATGCTGCCTAATGATTTTACCAATAGGAAGCATATATATAGTAAAAAGGATCGGCCCAAGCACCGAACCCCGTGGAACTCAGCAAGTAACCATTGAGGCCGAGGAAGATCTATTGTTTACCTGAACAAACTGAAATCTGTTGGACAAATAAGATTTAAACCAGCCTAGTGCTGTTCCTATTATACCGACACTTTGAAGCCTTTCTATGAGAATATTGTGATCAACAGTGTCAAAGGCAGCACTGAGATCTAACAGGACAAGAATGGTCACCAGTCCATTGTCTGAGGCTATGAGAATATCATTAGTAACCTTCACCAGAGCTGTTTCAGTGCGGTGATGAGCTCTAAAGCCTGACTGAAACTGCTCAAACAGCTCATTATTGTTTAAATGCTCACACATCTGATGTGCAACTATTTTCTCAAGAATTTTAGATAAAATGGTCGCGATGGCAGACCAGACGGTTTACTAGCCACCCTGGACATGTTTTTCGAGTGTCAACCCTCAACGTACGCCTCCTCCCCTCTCAGGGTGGCTCTGCTCACCTCCCTCCTCTCCGGGCAGGCACAAGATGGGCGGTAGCCCTCAACAATATAAAAGTCAGTGCTCTGCAATGATTAAGTCCAGTTCGTTGCGCAGCTGCGGAAAACCTTTGTGCCACCCTGCAGTGAAGTAGGCGTAGAGACACAGCTTCTTTACCTCCGTCAGCAAGACCAATCAGTCCATGTCTTCGCTGCAGAGTTCCGGACGCTGGCGGCTAAGCTAGCCTGTGGAGACTCGGTGTTACGATCACTCTTCTTGAAGGGCCTCGCCAATTATATCCGGGACGAAATGTTCGGCAGAGAAGCTCCCAAATTCCTCGATGAGGCCGTCAGTCTGGCTCTCGAGATCGACCGTCGAGTGATGAGTCTTGCCAGGACTACATACCGTCTTCCACCGGTGCGTCCTGCTTCATACCGCTCAGCCGAGCCCAGCACCGCGCCCAGCCACTCCCACCCCGGCAACAGAGAGGAGCCAATGCAGGTGGGACATCTGTCCCCGAAGGAGTGGGACCGACGCTTCCGGGAGGGTCTCTGCGCCTACTGTGGGTCGCCCAAACATCGCCGCCTGCGGTGTCCACACAGACCGGAAAACGACCAGGCGAGGGGAGACTCGGGGGGGGTCTCACCTGGCCCGACAGGATCAGTTCACTTTCTTCTTCCTGTCCAGCTCATTCATCACACTCCACAGTATACATTCAGCACCCTGCTCGACACCGGAGCAGCGGAAAGCTTCATCACCACCCAACTAGCCACGAAGCTCCAGATTCCACTGGAGACTCTTCACAGCCCAGTCCCGTTGACTTCTGTCGACGGATACCCATTGCAGCCCTATCCCGTCCGACATCGCACCACCAAGATCCGTGTGTGGGTGGGTGACCACCCGGAGCTCATCCAGTTTCTCGTCATTGCTTCCTGGCCCGCGCCTCTCATCCTGGGCTATACGTGGTTCCGCACACACGACCCGCACATCTCCTGGTCCACGCAGCAAATACTTGGCTGGGGAACCGAGTGCACGATGAGGTGTCTCCGCCCCCAATCCTCGGCTCCGCCCGAGACCACTTCAGCGCCTACGCTGGAAGATATCCCTCTGCCCTACAAGGATCTGGCGGAGGTTTTCAGCAAGAGCAGAGCTGCAAAGTTACCACCACATAGATCCTATGATATGGCGATCAATTTGATGCCAGGGGCGGAGCCTCCACGTCCCGATCAATTTCCCCTCTCACAGACTGAATCAGCCCAGATGGAGATCCACATTGCGGAATCCCTGTACCAAGGATTCATCTGTCCATCTACCTCCCCAGCATCGGCCAGTTTCTTCTTTGTTAAGAAGAAAGAGGGGACGCTGCGTCCCTGCATCGACTATAGAGGGTTAAACCAGGTCACCATAAAGGATCACCACCCACTCCCTCTGCTGAACACTGTTTTGGACTCTCTTTCCCAGGCAACCATTTTCACCCAACTCGACCTCCGGAATGCTTATAATCTGGTTCGCATTCGCAGAAGGGGATGAATGGAAGACGGCGTTTAACACCCCCTCTGGCCAGTGGGAGTATCTGGTGATGCCATTTGGTCTCTGCAACAGCCTGCTCCAGAACAAACTGTTTTGCAAACTGGAGAAGTGTGTATTCCACCAGCGCTCCACCACCTTCCTAGGCTACGTCATCTCACCTGAGGGGGTAGCTATGGATCCTCAGAAAGTGGCAGCAATGAAGGAGTGGCCGCTACCCCGGATCCTCAGACAACTCCAGTCATTCCTTGGGTTCGCAAATTTCTACCGACGGTTCATCCGTAACCACAGCATCATTGTGGCTCCCCTCACCAACCTGACTAAGTCAACTGACCGGCCGCGCTTGTTCAGCCTACCCCCCAGGCCCAGCGAGCATTCAACCAGGTCATCCAAGTATTCACCTCAGCTCCCATCCTCATTCACCCAGACCCAGCCAAGACCTTCACCATCGAGGTGGATGCCTCGGAGGTGGGTGTCGAGGCAATCCTGTCCCAACGTGGCCCGGACCAGAAGCTACACCCCTGCTGCTTCTTCTCGAGGAAGTTCACCCCTACACAGCAGCGCTATGGGGTCGGGGATCTTGAGCTTCTGGCGGTGAAGTGGGCTCTGGAGGAGTGGCGCCATCTGCTCATGGGAACATCTGAACCATTCCTGATCTGGACAGACCATCAGAACCTCATCCGTAACGCCAAGCAACTAAACCCTTGCCAGGCCCGCTGGGCGCTCCTCTTTGAACATTACAATTTTCACATCTCATATCGACCTGGTTCCAAGAATGTAAAGGCCGACGCCTTCCGTCAGAACTCCCAAACCACTGTCCCGATTCAGCCTGATGCCATCATACCCCCCCCCACACCGCATCATGGCATCTCTCCATTGACCGCTGGAGGACTCCATTCAAACAGCTCTGGTCCAGGAACCGGCGCCTCCAGAGACTCCACCAAACCGTCTCTATGTTCTGACCAGTTTCCGCCAGGAGGCGCTGCTCTGGGGCCATTCATCGGCCACTATGGCAAGGGACATTGGCAGCTTCGTTGGTGCCTGCCCCACCTGCGCCAGAGCCAAGTCAACCACGCAACCTCGACCGAGCCCACTTCGACCTCTACCAGTTCCTGCTCGCCCTTGTTCCCATATTGGGGTGAACTTTGTGACAGGACTCCCCACCGCAGACGGCTCAAACACCATCCTCACCTTCGTAGATCGTTTCTCCAAAGCGGTCCACCTGGTGACCCTCCCCGGCCGGCCCACGGCTAAGAGAACAGGTGAGCAGGTCCTGGAGCATGTAGTGCGGTTGCATGGTTTTCCCCAGGACATTGTCTCCGACCGCGGGCCACAGTTCTCAGCTATGTTCTGGAAAGCCTTCTGCCGTCTCATCGGAGCAACCGCCAGTCTGGTTTCCATCCTGAGACCAACGGCCAAACGGAGAGGGCAAACCAGCAGGTGGGGAAGTACCTCAGGTGCTACGCCTCGACACAGCCTTCCACCTGGCCGCATGCGTTACTGGGGGCTGAGGTGTCCCTCAACCTCCAGGTCTCCTCCACCACAGGTATGTCGCCCTTCAAGGTCTACAACGGCTATCAACCATCCATCTTCTCCCACCAGGAACCAGAGGTGGAGGTGCCGGCGGCACAGCAACTGATCCGCCGTGCTAAGGCCGCGTGGTTCCGGGCCCGGACTGCCATCAAATGGGCCACCTCCAACTACGTGGAGCAACTCCGCCGCCGCTACCGGTCCAGTCCCACCTTTCAACCAGGTGATCTGGTCTGGCTCTCTACCAGGCATCTCAAGCTGCTGACTGACTGCCAGAAAAGGACCACCCGCTTCATCGGTCCGTATCCAGTCCTCCACAGCATCAACCCAGTCACGTACCATTTCCGCCTTCGAGCCTCCCTCAAGGTCCACCCGGTGTCCCACTGCTCCCTCCTCAAAAGTCATGTCACCTCACCTCTATCTCCACCTGCAACCAGACCGCCTCCCCCTCGCTTCATCGATGGTTGTCCAGACTACACGGTGAGACAGATCTTGGACTCCAGACCCCGCGGCAGGGGGTACCAGTACCTGCTGGATTGGCGGGGTTACGGTCCAGAGCAACGCTCCTGGATACCATCACGTCATGTCTTGGACCCTTCTCTCATCTAGACTTTCACGCCTCCATCCGGATCGTCCGGGCCCTTCCGGAGCCGGGCCTAGAGGGGGTGGGCTCTGTCAGGAAGTCATCAGCCCCAACTCAGAGCACCCGGGTCTGATGAGCTCCCTGACAATATCTCTACTCTCCTCAGTATAAAAGATCCTTCCACTCACCTTCACTTCACTCAGTCATCGGTTATCCCATGTACAGAGCTCCTGATCCGTTCCTACGTATCAGCCAGTCAACCAGACAAGTTCCGCCTTCAGTTGCCCGCTCACCAGCCTGCTCCACGACCCACCTACGGTTCCCAGCCAAAGCCTGTCTCCTGAGCCATGCAGCCGCCTTGAACCCGGGCTGACTCCCGTCCGCGCCTGGAGCGCCAAACTTCATCCAATCGCCGCTGCCTGTCACTGGCAATCCTGACATTTCATCAATGTTTTGATATGAATCGCTGGCGCTATTTCTCTGTGAGTTCAGAGCATCTCAGAAGTGCTTCTTTTTTAAAATTTACTAAAAAATGCAAGTTCTATTACATCACTCCCATCTGCCATGACAGTTGTAGTCTGAGCTCTATTGCGGCAGTTGGTTAGACAGAATTACTGCACATAACAACATGCATCGTGCTTGCGTGTTTCCAAAATGCACAAACAAAATGACCAAATGGACTAAGACATTATCATAGAGCACACAGTGAAAGTCCTGCTCAGACAACTGTCATGGCAGAAGGCAGCAATGTAACTGACATCACATTTTGGAAAATGTGATGGAAAAAAGCCCTGTAGAATACCCTGGAAGACAACAAAGAAGCACTTCCAAGATGCTCTGAACTGACAGGGGCAGACGTGGAGAGGCGAAATCACAGTAATTTCACTGCTACTCATCGTAATTATATTTTAACATTTTGCTTTCCTCATTTTCATATCTCTGTTGTTACAATAGAAAAATCAGAGCCAGAGAAGCGATTTAGGACTAGGGGGCCAGCAGCAGGAGGATGACACAGGTAAGATAAGATTAGACCTTTGAGAGAAAAAGATTAATTGCTGGAAGAAACAAGGCAGGAATCCTGACAAGATTTTTATTGATTCTTCTGAATTACACTCATTCTAACTCCAAAGTCTGTTTGTCTGTATAATCAGTTTGCTATATGTGCTGGCTTTACTCTTACCGATATAGGTGTAAATGAACTAGAATAATGCAATTTGAGCAGAGGTTAATTCAACAGAAAATAAATATTAACTTTGTTGGGGAAAAAAGCACACAAAAAAATGTTTGTGGGTGCATGGACAGCCTTTGCTTTAGTATTTTACCATTTTTTAATCAACCTACTCACTTTGGGCATTTTGCGTTATTTGGGTGGTGGCCTGGGATGGTACCTAATTCTTGGCCTGAATTATTGTCCCAGTCCGCCCCTGCACAGAGGAATAGTGCTGGCGATTAATAATTCAACATTGGTGAAATGAAGTTTTGTGGCAGATAATGCCTTAATTAGGTTCCGTACTTTGTTGCCTCATTAACTCCCATTATATTGATATAGGCTGATTGTGAATGGATATTAACTTGATCCCAAGGATTCCAAGTGGCACCAAACTTGTCTGGGTGACTAAATTAACGTAATGAACTTCCCTTTTAAGATCCAGTCACTGATTAGCTGATCAATTTGACAGCACAGACTCAGATTTTTCAGGATTTGCTTCTCACCAACAGGCTTCCAAATATTTCTGTAATGCAGCCACCACATGGAGATATTCACAGCCACATCTGAGAGCTGCAATCACTGCAGCCGCACACCAAGAGGTATGGTGATGAAGACAGAGGATGGTTCTTTATGCGTCACACACCTCCTCTGAGTGTGATTCTTTCTGTCCACCAACCTCCTTAATCTTCACATTTCAAACACTCTAATCCCCCTGTGACATAGAAGATGCCAGGGAAAGTGTGTGTCCTGCGCCGGTCATGCAAGAAGCAGGAAACAGCACACCGTATCCTTTTAATCAGCTGGTCTTTATTGTCTGTGAAAGGTTAAATTCAACATGTTCAGGATTCCAAACCAGGCCTTGTGGCCTCAAAACTGCTGTTCAAATAATCACAACACAGATACCAGATAAACATCATAAAAATTCCTCCTCCACCACAGACCTCGATTTCTAACCCGATGTTTCAGTGTGTTAAAAAATGCCTCACATACAGGGTTCAGGTTCCTCTCTCTGTGACAACACACATCACTACAAATTCCACAGGAACGAGCCCAAATCCTCAGTGAGAAAGTCTCCATATGGTTTTATATCCATGCACACACACACACTTGCAGATATCGACCTGGATGTGTGTGGCGTTTTAGCAAATGCTTGAAAGAAATGAAAACAAATGGGGATCTTAAGTGAGGTGAACATGAATGATGGAGCTCTGAGCAGAGAACAGAAGCATTAGTGTGTATGGTGAGTGGTCTGGTTTGGCACATGGGCTGTGTGTGTGTGTGTGTGTGTGTAGGAATGATGAAGCAGATGAGAAGAGGTGGGATGGAATCAATGAAGATCTGATGTTGCCAGAATCTGCCATGTGTCATCTATTAACCAAGTTCAGTTACAATGATTTAGTTTCCAAAGAATCACATTAGCTGCAGAGATCCAAAACTTTCAGTGTGTGTGTGCGTGCGTGCGTGTGTGTGTGTGTTTGGAAAAGCGAGATCCTTGTTCACATTAACTGAGATGCCAAAGTCATATCATGACATTGTTTATTTCTCACAGTGCTGCTTGTCTTTTATTGCACTGAGATTATTGAGTACAACTGCAATACTTACAAAACAACTGATGTGAAATATTTTGGGGATTTAGTAAATATTAGAACAATAGTGCAGGGCAGTAATTGTTTGGACGTTGTTGTAAAACTGATGATAATTGTAGTTGAAAGGCATTTTTTAAAATTTATTTTAGGCTGCAAATTAAATCCAGAAAGGTGAATGTAATATCAAGTAGGAATTAAAACAAAAAAATCCAACATGCAGGACTAACTTTTTATCATTTGAAATGAGCTTTTAGACAACAGTACTTGATGGTTAAAACATAAAACTGTTGAGGAACCTAGATAAACTTGTGAAATTCAAGAAAAGATTTACGTTTTGAACAAATGTTAAAATAAACTGGGTTACAAGTCAGAGGAAAAAGTTGTGTGAGATGGGGGATGATCTGAAAGAGACAGCTAGATTGAACCGTTTACAGCATATTGTATTTTTATTTTTTTCGGTAATATGTAAAGCGCCTTGAATTGCCTTATTGCTCAAAGTGTCCTATACAAATAAAATCGCCTTGATTTGGAGAAGGAGAGGAAAAAGAAGGACAGACACTTTTCTCCAACCCCAGCCGGGCCTGTTTTGTCTCACAGGGAGGAGTGAAAGAGGAAGCAGGGTCTTCATGGGGACAAGGCCAGGCTTGGTGCTGTGTGGTGAGGAGGAGGACGAGGGGGGAGGATGGTAAGATGAATCTGTTGTAAGGCTAGGGGTCTGCCTGCCCATTCATCTGTATGTCTGGGCTCTGTGGAAAGCCCTGCTCCAGGGGCTAACTGATTAACTTTTAATTTGAGGGGTGTCTTGAGGGAACAGTCAATGTTTTTGCCCACCGTCTATAAACGTCGCAGCTCTCGAGAGGCTGTGGTTGCTGCAACAGGACCCAAAACACATCAACACGCACATATAGACATACATGCTTATGAAATGATGGATAAGCAGACGAGTTAATTGTGAGCAGGAAGTGATTGTTTTAAACAGAGTGCCAGAAATGCCAGCAACAGAAACCTTACAATAAAAATACTGAAACAGCGTTCATTCTCAGATCGCTGATTATAAAAAGCTCGTCTTTCTGCTTTTGATCAATGACTATATATATGTCTCTGATGTCTCATTGTCAAAAACAATCTGCTCAGCAACAGAAAAGTCATAAGTATTAAGAGTTTCAGAATGAGATCTGACCAGATCAGCCTGAAGATGTTTCAAAGTAGCAAACAATATTTTATGGCCTACAATAGTGGTCTATTTTTGTAGCGCTTAATTAAGACTGGTGCTGGAGTCATTTTTTCACTGCTTTTATTAAAACACAGCCAGAGAGCAAGCTAGTTGCAAAAATTTTATTGCCGAAAAAAACCGGTCTCTACCAATAAATATTTGAGCTTGCCCGTCTTAGTTTCTGTAGTTGATCATAGTGCACACAGTCAGTGTGTATGGGATGTGTATGTATAATTCCCATCAGAAATCGTAGCATCCTTACAAACAGATGTCTCAGTTAAATTAGTCTAATTTATAAAGACTGCATACCGTAGTTATGCATTATATTTCTAACCTGCTTTTTGGATCTCTGTTCTGCACGTATGAGCGGCTTTTAAAATGTTGATGATTTTAAAAGGCTGACATTGTTCATGAATAGAGCTGGTGGTGGTGTCAGCTAAAAAATAGTGATTTCAAGTGCAGACTGTCTAGCACACTAAAAATGATTATAATAAGATGAAGACCTGCCAATTAACTTTTTTTGTGAAAAAAAGGTGAAGGAATTGTATTACTGAAATCATTATAATCATATAACACTGGAAATTAAGTCATATTTTTTATTATATACAAGTGTTCTGAGTGATTGTGTAGCAAAGTGGTTATTGGAGGTTCTTAGAAAATAGAGAGCCTTTTCTGAGTTTAAGTCCCATCGCCTGCTGTTTATTTTTATGCCTTATGGCAACCTGAATGTATAAGGTCGACCCAACATGTTTACATTTAGTTCACTGAGCAATTCATTATTGCTAAATCAACCCAAATCAGTTGGGTGGAAATGATTTACATAATTGTATTATGTTCACCCAGCAAGTTTTTTTGAGTGAACTCAAACTCAAACAACAAAACCCTCAAGTAAATTATTTTTACTTTAATCCTTACTAGTTTTTTCATGTCAGTTAGTTATCAAATTCTATTAGTTCTGAAATTATTTCTTCACGCAAATAAGTAGCCAAACAGTAGCATTAGAAATCCCAGTTACAAAAACTCCATAATATACCTCACATGAACACCAGAACTTTCAGCCACTTCAGAGCTATGGCTAACATTAGTCTACGTTGTTGCACAAAGCTTCAAAAGTAAATATTAACCTAGTTAGACACTTTTAATTTAGGGACTCTCTAGGGCTTTAGAATAAACATAAACTGTGTTTTGTATCAGTGCTTGTGTGACAGTGTGGAGGTCCTGTCACTGTGGCTCCGATAGATCACGTGCCCCGGCTGCTTGGCCACAGGGATTCCCTTTGGCTGACCGGTTAGCGCACATGACTTTCACCTGGGATCAAATCCCCGCCCAGGCCCTTGTTGTGTACCATGCCACATTTGGTGTTGCTGGCAGGATCCATGTGAGACTAGTAATAAGTCCATGGATTCGAAATTGGTGGCACAGGAGCACGAGGACATGCTTGTGATAAGAGGGGGAGAGATGTGACAGTGTGGAGGTCCTGTCACTGTGGCTCCGATAGATCACGTGCCCCGGCTGCTTGGCCACAGGGATTCCCTTTGGCTGACCGGTTAGCGCACATGACTTTCACCTGGGAGTCGTGGGATCAGGTCCCTGCCCAGGCCCTCGTTGTGTACCATGCCACACTTGTCCCTGTCCTATAGCATTACGGTGTAAAGCTTTAATTTCGAAACCAACACTAAGGAAAATAACATAAATGACTTCCTTGAGACTGTGGTTGATGTTGAGCCATTCTGTGGAATCAAGTGTCTTCAGATCAATAAATGTTCCACAGGTGTTGCGTACTGGCATCTAATTGGCTGGACATGTTGCTAGACAGAGATTTATGAAGAAGAAACCATGGGTTTGCTGTCTGACAGATCAATCAAGTCAAAGTAATTAATCACACACCGGATGGTTAAAATAATTTTGTTTGATTTTTGGCGATCCACAAAACAATTGAAATAACAAAAGAAATGTTCTTATTTTGAAAGAATATCGTGATACCCCAAAACTTGTGAGAGCAGCAGGCTGAAGTTTTTTTCTCTCTTTTTTTTTCTTTATTAAACATTTATTTAAACGTTCTTTTTACAGCTTAATTATATCTTTAATACATCAGAAGAATATCATAATATTAAAAGTTTTACAATATAATTAAGAGTAGACTTTTAATTATACTCTTAAAGGTTGAAGCATGGGCACCAAAGCGACATTTAGTGTGTTTAGGTTGTAGTTGCAATAACGAAACTTAATTTTGAACCGTCTGGATTCCAGTTTTTTTTTGCCGTAACCACCCAGCAGCATGTCCAGCGACAAATCTTACAGGGTAAGGACTATTTTGTACTAATAAGTTTAAGTTAAGTTCTATTGTACTGCCTTATAGCAGCCAGAATAAATGACTTCCAGAACCTATGGGTCCTGCAATGCATGGAGAGGAGACGGTTACTGTGGCGGCTTTTCTGAGCGACCTCAGCATCATGCAGGGGGTGACTACTGTTGTTGAGGATGGCCTGCATCAAGCTCCTCATTCTTTTCTCCACCAGTACACCAACAGTAGTGTTCACTCCTCTCCCCATCACTGGTATACACTTCCTCACCAGTTTATCCATCCGGTTTCCCCAGCACACAACAGCAAAAAACACAGCACTCACCAAAACAGACTGATCAAATTTATAAAAAAAATGTCACTGCTGACCTCAAAGGATTTAAGCTTCCTTAGAAAGTAAAGTCTTCTAAAGAAACAGCTTGTTACCTCTTTTTTTTCTCTTAAGAACACTATTGTTTGTCTTGTAGCATGTGGGTTGCCGGTTCAACCCACCACTCTGTCCATCTCAGTCGCTGTGCAGTTTTTTCCTTGGGTAAAACACTTTACCTGCCTACCTGGTAAATCATGCTGATGGTGGTGGTCAAAGATAATGGGCTATATAAGTGGCGACCAATAATAAAAGACTTTTATCAACATCCAATTTTTATTAATTCCTATTGCTAATATTCACATTAAATATGTGCCTTTATAGAGGTTGGCAACATCATGCTGATTCATGAATAATTCCAATCAAAACTGATCAAAATTGTTTATAGTATATAAAAGAAATATAATAAAAGAAATTAATTCTGAAAAAAACACTTGTTTCCAGTTAGGTTATGAGCAGATAAAGCCTGGGGAAATTGCTACGAACGATGGAAAAAGATGTGGGATGTTGCACCAGATCTCAGGAGACAAAATCTATAAACCAACATGCTCAACATAGAACCCTTGTGAGTAAGCCTGTTAGGGAACTGAATGTAGAATGAAGAACCAGAATGTGAGCAGGTGATATGCAAACAAAACTAATTAACTAACTCATTCTTGAAGCTTTTAGAAAACGAAAGCAAGAAACTACATGAAGAGAAAACAGATGAGGATATGACATGAGAACACAGGAATTCATGAAGCATTCATACTGTGGAATGATAATGAATGACAGATTTTAGGCGAAGTTACATAATGCAATAACAGAACTCAAATTAACAAAACACAACACTATATATGTCTAAATTATATATTTTTAAAGGAGTAATTTACCTCACAACTTTGTCCAGAATGACAACTTAGGCAGCATGAACATGTCTACAAAAGAATTACTGGTTTTCCTGATTATTTTATCATGTCCACAAATGTTGGAGTTGATTTTGACCAGAACTTCTTTCAATGGTTCACACTCATAATTAAATAAACATATCTGTGGTTTCAGGGCTGAAAGGTTTTTGACTGCTGTTGTTTGTTCGGATCTGATATTGCTCTGCCTGTCAGGAATAACATGATTGTAATGGTCACAGTCTGAATTTAAACAAAACCGTTAAGTAGTGGAGTTAGGAATGATTGCAGCTATCTGATGAGAAAAATAGAGATTTGAAATGTAAGATTACAGTTCTGGACTTAACGAAGGAACGCTTGGTAGAACTACTGCCTTACAACAAAAAGGTCCTGAGTTCAAATCCCCACCTGGGGTCTTTGTGCATGTTCTCCCCGTGCATGTTTGGGTTATCTCCGGGTACTCCAGCTTCTTCCCACAGTCCGAGCACATGACTGTAGGGTTGATTGGTCTCTTTAAAATGTTCCTAGTCCACAGTGTACCCCACTTATTGTCTAATGAGTGCTGGAGATCGGCACCAGTCTTACAAGAAAAACCAGGTATGAAAAATTCAATTTCAGTTCATTTCACTTTTATTTATATAGCGCGAATTCACAACAAATATCATCTCAATACAATTATACAAACATTACAATCACTTAAGTTTTCTATGTAAGGAATCCCAGCAGATTGTGCTGAGTCATTGACGTGAGGTTATGCCCGTATCATGCAAACTCCAACCACAGCTATTCCTCAGCAATCCCTCATACTGAGCAAGCATGTAGCGACAGTGGAGAGGAAAAACTCCCCTTTAATAGGAAGAAATCTCTGGCAATGATGAATATAGGTCTGAAGCTCTCATTTATTTTAGATTATTTTCAGCTAAAGTATCTAAAATTCTGATGCTTTTGATTTATTGTGGGGCTTTTAAATGATTCAGGTCCTTTAGGTTTTGACAAATCAAACTGAGTGAATCTGTCCTGATTACTGCCTGATTTCTTGAGTTAAGAAATCACCCAAACAGAACCGGTCTGACAAAATTAAAAAGTGTGTTAATAAACCCGAGAGTTTGGGGAAAATATTTTGTGGACTGAAAAGACAATGGTGGAATTTTTTGAAGGTCAGAATCCTGTTACATCAGGTGCAAGGCAAATAAAAGAACACTATGCCATCAGTCCAACATTGGTGGTGCTTGTGTTGTGGTCTGGGACTGCTTGACTTCAGACCCTCGAATACTTGCTATAATTGATGGAACCATGAATTCTGCCTGCATGGTAGAAAATCCTAAAGAAAAATGTCAAATCATCAGACTGTGAATTTAAGCACAAGGACATGTGGGTTATGGAGCATGTCATTGATATGAGGCACACCAGCTTGACTGGCTGAAAAAAAGCTAAATGAAGGTTTTCGAGGAACTTACTCAAAGTCCAGACCTAAAAATCTGTGCTAGCAGATAAGTTAGTAGCTTTTCTCTGAGAGTCATAGAACTGAGAGGATCCAGAGCTCAATTAGACAGAGATGCTGTGGTCTGAGCTTCAACAGGTGTATGCTTGAAAACTCTCTTATGTTGTTAAATCCAAGAAATTCTGCAAATTGGAGTGGGCCAAAATTCATCTATAAATATGTACATGTCTTATTACCAGTTATCAAAATGTTTATGTCTGTTATTGTAATCAAGGTCAGCACAACAAGTTACAACAAATAAATGCAATATTCATTTGAAAACAGCATTTTTTATTGACTTAGGATATCTTTATCTGGTATTAAATTTTGTTCAACCATCTGAAACATTGTACTGTGACAAAGAGAGGGGAAAAAAACATCTCCAAGGGGAGAACAACGGTTTGACAGCACTGTGTTCTAACAAGTATGGCTGCTTAAGAAATTATGTTACACAATCAGTGTAAAATACTATTAACACCTCGTGTCAGATGAGTTACCCTTGTTTCAATGTTACGCACAATATTGTGCCTGTAATTAGGGCTATATACAATATTTATTGCTGGCAGCTTTAAGCAAAGAGGCTGATATTTATCCAGTAATTACAGGCACTAAAGCACAGCCCTGCTTTGTTTTCCCTGTGCTGTTTGGCCATTTCCATGACACTGTGTGGGTCTCCACAGTCAACAAGCAGCCAGCAATCTCCCATTAGATCAGATGCTATTAGGGCAGAGAGGAGTCACTGAGCAAACAGTGACCCTGCCGTTAACGACGACTTATCTAATCTTGTAAACTGGGATGAGCTGGACTTTGGAGTTCACAGACAGGAAGGCCAGTCTGTTCATGAGTATTGTTTAGAATGAAATGCCACTCAAGAAGTGATGAGTCTCCATTGTTCGATTCCCACGATGGCGCTCGTGTGGAGCTTTACAAGCGGGGATCAGATAAGAGGCCTTGGAGGTTCTTTGTTGTGGATCTGATACCATCTGATGCTGATGATTAGGGATGGTGCTGGGGACCCTCATTTAGATGTGTGGAGCCTCAGTTTGTTTTACGGGGCAGGCTGGTTGTGTAGCCGTAACCAAAGAGCTGCTCTACTGGGTCAAATTAGGTGGGTGATGGGGATTTCTCTTCCCACCTGAAATCAGATCCTGTTTTCCCACATCCTTACTTACTGTATCGTTAAACCAAACTATAGACCTGTATCATTGTTGCCACAGTTTTCAAAAATACTTGAAAAACTCTTCAATAACAGATTACACATTTCTGGAAAAACACAAAATACTTGTTGAGAATCGGTATGGATTTAGCACAAATAGATCAACATCTCTGGCAATAATGGAGGCAATAAAAGAAATCACAAATGCAATAGACAATAAAAAATGTGCTATTGGAATATTTATTGACTTGAAGAAACCTTTTGACACCATTAATCATGAATTACTAAGCACTAAATTGGAAAGATATGGTGTCAGGGGAATAGCGCTTGAATGGGTAAAAAGTTACTTAAGTGGGAGACAGCAGTTTGTGAGTTTGGGTGGCTATGTTTCATCCTATTTGGACATTGTCTGTGGGGTCCCCCAGGGGTCAGAACTGGGTCCTAAATTTTTTCTTTTGTACATTAATGATATATGTAAAGTTTCTCAAATTTTACACTTTGTATTATTTGCAGATGATACAAACATTTTCTGTTCTGGGGATAATTTACAGAAACGACAGGAGGAGATCAATATAGAAATTAATAAGTTTAAAAGCTGGTTTGATGCAAACAAGTTATCATTAAATTTGCGCAAAATGATGATGTTTGGTAATTATGGGACAAATTCATTGGTAACAATAAAAATTGAGGATCTGTAATAGAAATAGTATGTGGAATTAAATTCCTGGGGGTAATTATTGATGAAAAAATGAGTTGGAAATCACATATCAAACATATACAAACTAAAGTCTCAAGGAGTATTCCAATAATAAATAAAGTAATAAAAGTTTGGATTACATGAGGAGTTAAAAGAATGTCCAAACATAAAACCGTTCAAATTAAGATGTAAAGATATGGTATTTAACAAGTACGAGAATGAAAGAAATATTGGGGATCACTAGGTGGTGTAAGGTGGTCACTGGATTTTTTTTTTCTGAATGGATATGAGTGCTGTGTGCATATGGGTGTATGTATGCGTATGTATATGTGTGTATGTTTGTATGTATGTGGGTATATATGTATATGTATGTGTGCATGTGTATGTGTAGGTGTATTTATATGTATATGTATATGTGTATATATGTGTATATATATATGTATGTGTGTGTGTTGATGTGTATGTCTGCCTGTATATGTATGCATATATGGGTGTACGTATGTATGTATGTGTGTATATGTATATGTATGTATATGTATATACGAGTGTATATGCATGTATATGTGTGTATATAGGAATAATAATGATTGATTTTGGAGAATAATTTGTGTTATGATGTTGTGTGTTTAAAGAGACATTTCTGCTTAATGGCACATTCTGCTTAATGAGGTGAAGGGGTGGGAGTTTATAAGTTATACTTCTTCTCACTCCCTTTCGAGTATATGCCTTATGTCACATGTTTAAATGTTTAAATGCCTGTCGTATGTATGTATATTTAAAAGCATATATGTAATTTTTGGTTGACTCTTTTTTCTCTTCTTTTCTTCTCTTTATATTTCTCGAAATAAACACTAAACTTAAAAAAAAACTTAAATGTAGGGTACATTTATATTAGAGGAAGAATTAGCTTTCTAGTTAACAAAGCAAGGTAAGTTTGTATAGCACATTTCAGTAGCAAGGCCATTCAAAGTGCTTTGCATGATGAAAACATTAAACTCCAGACAAACATTACATTACTGTATTATAATAAAGGAAAACAATGGACTCAGTGGGTCGAGTAGTTGTCTTGAATTCTCAGGGTTTTAAGTTCAATTCCATCTTCCTCCTATCATGTAAATGTGCCCCTTGGCAAGGCACTTAACCCCAAGTTACCTACCGAGGTTTGTATCATTCAGTAGGTTTACACGCCTTGGTCCTTGGTGAAATCAGACTTTTGAAATGCATGTATACAACTTAGCTCAACTAAAGTTGAACCAAACTGAAGTTGGAAAAATCGGGCTGAGGTACCCAGATAGTGTGATTGGAGAATTGAATTTATGTGCATGTAAATGCCCACAACCTTTGGAAGGGAACAGCAACAACAGACCAAGCAGCAACATCGGGAGAAACACTAACAGTGCAGTACTTACAAAATGTTCTGTGCTGCAGCGATGTTGTTGTCCATTCCTTCACTCATTGTGAATATCCTGCTTTTACTCCGTGTGCTTCAAGGAGTTTAGCATTTGCTTACTATCTGTTTGAATCTTGTCAAAGGAGGAACATCAGCAAAGTAGAACGAATTTCATTTAATGATTGGATTTTCTGAGAGACATGTAAACTCAACTCTCAAGTCTGATAAGCCATTACTCGGATTTCTGCCAAAAGCTTGATTAAGATGTACATGTAAACATACTGAATGTGTAAATGTGTGTGTTTCAATCCACTTACTATTTACTGAAAATTTTGAATAAAGATAAAAGTAATGGATTCCAGTTTTTATTAAAGGCAGCTCTATTTAAAGGGCCTCAGGGTTTTAGCACTTTTGCAGTTTTCTAGACTCTTTTTTTCCAGATTAGAGGAGTTTAGAAATTGAATGCTGCTTCTCGATGTTTAGTTCTGGTTCTGAGGATGCAGAGTAGACTTGAACCAGGAGACCTGAGTGATATAAAAGGTTAGTACAACAACAACAGATCTTTGATGTATTTTGGTACTGATCCATTCAGTTATTTACTTTTAAAAAAATGATTTTGAGGCCTATTCTTGGGAGCCAGTGTAAGGACTTTAGAACTGGAGTTATGTGCTCTACTTTTCAGATTCTAGTGAGGACACCAGCAGCAGTTTTGGATCAGTGTAAGGACACTGTTGCATTAGTCAGTCTGTTAAAAGATGCCCACATAGCTATTGGTGATGAGTCTGCCTCGGCATCCACAGATCTATCACTGTTTTATTATTGTTTTATTGCTAAGCCCCAAAATTGGCCTAGAAAACAATAAAGAAGCACCTCTGAGGCATTTGTAAGTCAATAGAGAATATAAATATGGTAAAAATTAAGGTTTTTGAGGCAGAATAAACCTTTTTACAAGTGGGATTTGGAATGCCCCGAGCACTCCCGTTCTACAGATCGAGCTGGATGTATGAATACTTATACTGGCTAAATGAATCAAACTGGCTCCAAACTTCTCAGGATGAGTGAAAAAAACAGAATTTGCTAAAAATAAGGTCCAGTTTGAAAAACAAAAAACAAATTTCCCTTTAAGAGCTTGCAGGGACATCAGTTCTTTATTCCTGAAAATGTTCTTGATAATGGAAGGCAGATTTTGCCTTGTTGTGTCTCTGAAGGTAAATGGACTGAACTTATATAGCGCTTTTCTAGTCTTACTGACCACTCAAAGCGCTTGACATAGGCCATGTCCACACGTAGCCGGGTTTTTTTTTTAAACGAAGATTTTCCTCTGCTCCTTAAAAAAAAAATCTCCATCCTCACGCAAGAGAAACTTTATATCCTCTCTTCAGCGGGCAGCAGTTATACAGCTTCTAAAAGCAAACAAACAAGACGCGCTTTAACAATTGATGATACCAACACAGCGCTGAGGAAATAAATGCTGTTTTCGAGAGTAAACACAGGTCACACATGTGGTGTTGGAGCATTTTTTGTTGCGGATAGTGGCGTTACGGCTCTTAAAACTCCGTTTTCACCGTCCACACGCAGACACTGAAAACGGAGAAAACGCAAATCTCCACTTTGGCCGGAGTTTTTAAAAAGCTTCGTTTTTGGTGCCGAAAACTTCCGGCTACGTGTGGATAACAGGCCAAACCGTAGAAAAATATCGCCGTTTTGGGAGATACCCGGCTACGTGTGGACAGGGCCATAGAAGCCACATTCACCCATTCACACTCGCATTCATACACCGAAACCATACATGGCTCGGTAGGACAATGTGGAATTTGGGGGTTAAGTGCCTTGCCCAGGGGCACATCGACATGTGACTGGAGGAAGCTGGAATCAAACCTACGACCCTCTGATTGCAAGCCAACTACTCTACCACTGAGCCACAGTCGCCCAACTCAAGGTTCTCATCTGAGTCCATCACTACACCCAGATTTCAGGTCTGACCGGTAGTTTCAAGCTCTAATAACTGAAGTTACTTATTCCTCTTCAAATCAAAAAAATTGATTACTTAAGTCTTCTTTCTCTACTGAAGAACGTTATGACATCAATGCAATGATTCGTTTCATGCATCTGCTCAGTGTTTGAATGGGTTCATAGCCACCTGGTGCCAATAAAATTTGGAGATGTATGTCATCTGCATAGTTATGTTAACTATCATCATTACTTGTTATAAACAGCTAGCAGATGCATGTAGATATTGAATAAGAGGGGCCTTAAGATCAAGCTTTGGGGTTTCCCGCATCTGATTTTTGTCAACTCAGATGAAAAAAAACCCTTAGGCAAGAATTGACATTATGCTGTCAATACCAAAGCTTGTAAAATTTTATGAGGTGAAAGTCTTCATTGGCATTGCTGACAGAAGTATGAAAACCTATTGTTGCAAATGTACTTTTAAGAGCAGCATACTTTGTACTTTTGCCTGAGTAATGTTATTTTGAAGCAACGCTATCCTTACCTGAGTAATATTTCTGTATACTTTACCAAGCTGCAGTTACATCACTGGATAAAGAACATGCATTTTTCAAACAAAAAATTGTATCCCACATAGACACAAACTTAGAATATGTGTTAAAGTGAGACCTCTTAATTTTATACATTGGTCAATAAATATTTTTCTGTTGGCTGAGCCTGTTGTACAATTTGGAGGTCTAGTTAAAATAGTCAACAGCAAAAATATTATAACTGGTATTAATTTGCCCTGTTCCATCTTATACACATTACCTAATGTAAGTAGTAATTTTAAATCCCTTTTCTTGCATAAAATAAAATAAAAACAATAACAACAAAAAACTGAATTTGTAAAGATGGGATTTATCTTAACTACATTTTAATTTTATTATTGGCACATACTTTTATATTTTCTCTGCATGCTTATCTCATTCTCACAAATAGAATTAGATGTTATGATTGAACAGTAATGTCCAAATACTTTTAACATTTTAACGAAATACAGTACCTTTTTGCCCCACTACCTTCTACTTTTACTTCAGAGCTTAAGCAAAAGAAAAAATAAGACATCATTTTTTCCTATCTAAATTTCATCTTTATTGATAAAAATGTTCCAATATTTTAACTTTAACTTTTAAAAAATGTAACTTCTTTGTGTTTTTTAAAGTCGGGAGAAATAGAAAAGCTGGTCAGACTTGGAAAATGGGTATTCAAAAATAATAAGTTATTTAAAAATAAAGTAAAATGTTCGCCGACTTTCAGGCTATTTTCAGTTGTTACAGGAAAAAGATCCAAATCAAAGATTCAGATCATGGCTTGGTGTCTTTCAGCATATACTTTTTATAGATGATGGATGGATGGATGGATGGATGGATGGATGCATGGATGGATGGAAGGCTGTTGTTAAAGTCAAACAAGTCTTATCAGCTACAGTGTAATTAAAGTATTATCCATAAATGTATTTTTTGGAAATGTTGAAACATAGTTGTGTTGGGTTCAATGTTTTTTTTTTAATTGTTTCTTTAAAATGTAGAAATCTTTAACGATAATAGACAAATATCACCCTTACACTGTTTTAACTATAGTTGAACTGAAACAAGTTGCAAAAATAGCAGCAGAGAAAACAATCCTCTGCCAAGAAAAATTTAAGTGGTCAAATGTTTACAGTACAACCCATGTGACTGTATTTGAATGCCAGAGGGTGTGTTTTCTGACACATGTGACTGGTAAGGAATAGGCTTCCTATTCTGGCACACTGTTGCAAACAAAATGTGTTGAAGTACATTCGCCCAAAACACTGACATCTAATAAATAATGTATTTCAAAGGTGTCTCAAGAAAATGACTCATTCACATAAGAATGGAAGGATATTAAATGTGACATTATTGTTTTATTGAAATAAATGTAGATGATATTTAACTCACTGAAGGTCAAGTACCAATTTAAAGTGGAATAAAACAGGCCCTTAAAACGAAGACTTTGACTGAATGTAAATCCTCCTGAGACTGAAAACTTTCACACTTACAGTAAAAGGTTTTTCTCTGACTGTGTGGGCCAGACTTCATTACCAGATCCTGTAACAATAAAAAAAGGGTTGTTACCTGTATTAACGCTCCTGTTTGAACTCGTTATCAGTATAAAAGACACCTGTCCACAACCTCATACTATGGCCAAAACCAAAGAGCTGTCAAAGGAAACAAGATTATACAAGATTATAGAGCTGCACCAGGCTGGAAGACTGAATCTGCAATAGGTAAGCAGCTTGGTGTGAAGAAATCAACTTTAGGAGCAATTATTAGAAAATGGAAGACATACAGACTGCTGATAATCAACAATCCCAGAACCACACGGGGGGACCTAGTGAATGACCTGCAGAGAGCTGGGACCAAAGTAACTAAGGCTACCATCAAGTAACACACTACACCACCAGGGACTCACATCCTGCAGTGCCAATATATGACATGAACAAATCATACCATGCTGAAGGGCAGCACAGAAGCACTGATGATGGCAGCACAGAAGCTGGCCTTGAGCACCAGAGCAATAGAAGCCCAGATCTACAACACCAAACAAGATCCCAGGAGGCCCCTGATACAATCCAGCATCTAACAGCAGGGTGTAACATACTATTTTGGTATTGGTAACTGACCAATGGTCCACAAAGATTGGACCCATTTGGTTGGTAAATTTTCTAAGCTCAGTATCTTTCATGCTGAATCAACAGCAATAGGTTTTCCCACTGAGTAAAAGCTTTCTGTAATATTGCTCCTTCGTGTGCTCATCGTTGTCTGTTCCTCTCCCTCTGTTTCTTCAATGCTGAGTTCCTGAGTCCAGGCTCAGAAGGCAGAGACGGCTGCCTGGCCCAGCCTGCCCAGCATCAGGCTAAGTGCCTGTGACAGCCCACCACACAGTTATTAACTGTTATCCCCCTCTACTGGGCCTGCACAGGCAGCCCTGCGCCGAGGGAGGGTCTACCGCAGGGATCAGCACTAAACACAAAGGCTGCTTTCACCTTTGCATACCTTCCTGACCCCTCAGCACTCACTAATACATATTTACATGATTTCATATGTGAAGCACGCACTTCTTCTAATACACGGTTGTGGGGACGCTGCCCTGCTAACGTCTCCTGTGCCTGTTGGGACGAATTTGATGCTTTTGTAAGAACGTGTGTGAAAGTGTTGATGTTGAAGTGTTCACACAGACCACTGCTGCACATGCTGCACCTCCTCATCAGTTTCTTTTTTTTTTGCTCCCTTATGGAATTGTATCCCTATTGCTTGTGGCTTTTATCCATATAGGTGGTCTGCAGCGTTGTTTGTCCTGCGCTCGGCGTCCTGCGCCCCAGTTACCCCTTCTCCTCCTTACAGAATGTGGGCGACCAGGGAGCCATCAAACAACAACAAAACATGGGTCATTAGAGGGCAAAATTGGGAGAGAAATAAATAAATGCTGGAGGAGAGGGGGGAGGTGGGAGAGTGAGATCCATAATGACAGCTGACTATGTTTAGCCTCAGAAAGGCACTGAGATAAACAGCAGTTTGTCCTAAATAACTGGAAGGCTGCGAGTCGCTGAATTGAAAACCCCCAAAGCCTATTTTATTTTCTGCCCACATCGGCCATAATGACAGTACGGCCATTCAGTTGTTGAATAGTTGAGGCCGTTCCCTTTGAGGTGACTGGCTTTAATACAGAAAGAGGACAGACACAGCGGAGCAGTGGACGTCCCCAGCAGTGTTCAAAGCTGCGGCAGAACAATGATACGGCTGACATGCATTATTCCCTACAAAAGCTGACCTTTGTTTGCTTTATGCCCAGATCCCACAAATTGCAGGCTTTGTCTATCAACAGTTTTTATTTCAGTCACAATCTGTCCTCATTTTTACTGCCCTATACTAGCCCTGGCATTTATTGATGATGTTTCATGGGGCTGATTGCTACATACCCACTGAAAACACCATTTATGCTTCTCTGTGTGGAAGCCTAACTGTGACTTGTTAGAACGGCTGGAAGAATAAGAAGCTCCAATCAGGCCAGAACTTGACACTCATAGATCAGAACTATGAATTTCACTTCTTTCTCTCTGCAGCTATTTCAGTCGTGGTTCAAATGTATGGAGGTGATGCTGATGGAAGGTGATATCGCCACACTGCCTCACACATACAGTTACACACAGGTGTATTCTGTCTTAAAATATTCATGCTAAATATCAGTGGACTTACTTTTAGTTTTCAGATTCCACAGTTCCATATAAAATGTCAGATACAAATTTAGAGGTTGGTAGAGTACCTAAAAGTTGTACTCCAGAAAGAGTAGCACTACTTCAAAATGTTTGAAAAGTAACAAGCAGCCATTGTAAAAAAAAATGCTGGAAAAAGACAATAAATATATTTTGTAACATCTGATTTAATTTTTTTAGGATGTCATCAGAAAAAATATAGTTATGGGAAAATTCTGGTATTTTAATGGAAAAAAAGAAAAAATAATGATAAAAATAAATAAATTATCTACAAATGACCCAAATTTAAGCATAAAACATTTGCATGCATTTTCTTTATTCACAAGGTAAAACGTATGTTTAAGGACAGCTGATGTTTACTTTTAAAGGTTTAAAGGTTAACTTGACCCAAAAATGCAAAAAGAAACTCAACAAAGAAAAAATTATCATAAAAAATTGAGCTTGTATAGAAACAGGTGGTAAACTGTCTGTCCGTGTCTGGTTTATTTTTTATCAGCACATCTTTGTTCTTCATTCAGTAAATTTCACAGTGGGTAAAGTAGCTAGAAATTTTACTTAAAATAATCAATAATTTAAAATAACACTTACGTAAAAGTAAGTATGGTGTCGTAAAGATACTCTCCAAATTATTTTATTCCCAAAAGTTACTCAAGTATATGTAACTGAATAATGTAACTTATTACTACCCATCTTTGTATACATCTATCTATATTTAACATACATATATAAATATTAAACAGCAAAGGAAAAGTAGAAAGCAATTTGACTTCACTGTGAGTTCCAAAAATGAGGCACAACTGAATCTAATTTTCTTCTGTGTTACCTTTGCTGGATTTTCTTCAAAATGTTTCTTTCAACACTCTCTAGCCTCTCGTGGAGAATCCTAAAGCTTAGTTTATACTTCTCCGTCTGCAGAGATCTGCAACGCCATTATTTGTTGACCCAAGGGCTCTATGTCACTCACCTGAGCATGGACAAAGTAGAGACCAATTTTGTACACAGGTAAGTCTGTGATTGGTCAGCCCAAGACCAGTTCACCAGAACAGGGCTCTGTAGTTGATGTAATCAGCAGTCAATGCAGCTTTTGGGCACTAAATGCTTTCTATTGCAAGAAACAGTTTATCTAATGAGGTCTTTTGGCGATTATGAACAGTAGGAGACGTAAAGAGTAACAAAACAGACCGCTTTGTATTTACATGTGTTTTTTAGAGTGTTCATTGAGCTGCACTTCTAGTAAAACGCTTTCCAGCTCAATCAAAACTCACTTTCTATTAGTCGTTGCTTGAGTGGGTGTGCGTTTAGCAGATGAAGAAAATAAACTGCCGTCGATGGCAGACCCCCCCTGAAATGGTTAGCACCCCCTGCTGTCCTTGTGTGGAATTACTTAGGTAAGAAAATATGGTTATTTTGCACTGAGACCTAAAACACTATTTAGTTGTGATATAAACTGATTACAATTATTTTAGAGTTTGGAGAGCTGTCAAAGAAGCACTTTTTGTCATAGTTTCACCTGTAGGAAATCTCTTTTTGCAAAGATTATTCTTGTTTGTGTGCACATGTTTAAAAAGTGTGACCATGCTAGTTGCAATTTAGAATACTTTACACATTAAGGTTTGTTTAAATAAATGTAATGCTCTAAAATGAATTCATTTTGATGGACTGAGTGGGAAACTCATTCTGTTATTTTTATTATTAAAATAGGCTCGTTGTAAAGACTTTGCACTGTGAAATGGTTTGCAAAAGTGCTCAAAATTAAATAAATAAATAAAACCTTATGATTAGGGATGTTCGATATTGGCTTTTCTACCGATATACCGATATAGCCTAACTCATAATTTCCGATGCCGATATGTGGGGACCCTCCCTCATATAAAACAAAACCTACTACACCCTTTTAGGTAACTACAATGAAATATCTTGTATAATGCATACTTGAGTTTTAAACATTTAGAAAATGTAATAAGTACTAGAATTTTAGTTAAGCAATTGAAAAAGGTACCATTTTTATTTTGTCTTCCAAAGTAGCTGGAACATTTTCTCAAAAACTAATCCTCAAATCTATCATATTTTTACATTCTGAGAGAGAAAAGAAGTAGCTGAAGAGTTTGATATATAATATGTGTATGGTGTGAAAAACTCATCTTATTTAAAAAATTAAAACCGATACCGATAATTTCCGATATTACCTTTTAATGCCAATATCTGCCGATAATGATTTTAGGCCGATAATATCGGACATCCCTACTTATGATATAAATGTGTACATTCATAAATACTACACAAATATGTAATATATTTTTGCATGTAATGTAATGTAATGTATATGTAAAAAACTCAATTCATATAAAAGTTTTAGCTCATTATTATTAAATATTTTTAATTTTTCTTTACAAATGAATTATGAATATAAAACACTATTTAATGGTTAAAAGATATTTTTAACAGATTCTATTTTTCAGTCATTTTTATTTAATTAATAAGGTTTTTTTATTCTGAAACATCAATTTCACATAATCCGCTGTTATATCATAATGATGTTTTCCTAAATGGCTTTTTTTATCAAAATATTTATTTATATCAAAAGAGCATTTATCCACTAGATCATCATCCAATCAGAGTCACTGTGTGAAACCTGCATGCTCATTGGCTGGTGCATCAACATTGAACTTCCTGGAAGATCCTTCAAGGATCTTCATCTAGCGTTAGTTACTCTGGTTGATTAAATGGAGAGGAATAACCATATTTATGGAATAATAATTACCAGAGGAATACATCTTGAGTTTGGATTATATTTCTAAAATGATTCCCATTTATACCAAGAGGTTTCATTTATTTATTTAATTTTGAGGACTTTGGTGTTCCACAGTTACCTACTAATAGGTGGTAATAAGTCTAAAGCTATTCTTGATAGAGAAGCAAAATATTAATATTAAGTTATTTAAGATTGGTAAACGCAGCAAAACTTTGATTTATGCTAATTTTGTTGGTTAAAACAATATAATTTATAATTAAAATCTAAATCCTGTGTTCAAATTGAGTAAAAGAAGATATGATTTATATGAAAAACCTGTATGTTACATTAAAAGTAATGTCTAATGTGCATAAGTGAGTTATTTCATAAAATGTGAGCACACTATTTCAATTCATTGTAATTTCAATAAGTTAAAATTGTATATTTTGATAATGATAACTTATTGTGAAAAAATCTGTGGTTACCACCTGCAACATTACTGTTATTTTCTAATATGAAAGGATATATTTAATGTTGTCCAGCAGTAATTTCTCATTCAGGTCAAGTCCTTTTGTTTTCCCTGTGCCGATGCAAAGAGAAGTAAATGAAGCTCCAATCGTTGTGATCTACAAGGCTGAGCTGATGGCGAGCCTTCCCAGATAAACACGGAGAATTCAACATGCCATTCTGCAGATTCGGGGGTAGGATTGTATTTGTCTCAATGATTGACACCAACACAGAGCCAACTTTGGATTCTTTTCCCTAACTTGAGCTTGATTGAACTTCAGAGGACCAATTCTTGCATTGAACATTTTGATCAACATTTAATTGTATATACTGTATATAGCTATCGGGCCTATAGGTATCGTTATATATTGTACACTGGTTGTATAATACTTCATCATTAAAAGTAGTATTTATAACTCATACCGGTGTCCTTGGATCATTGTTTTACTCACATGTTCTATAAACCTGAGATGTGTACTAACCCTGAAGTGGGTTACACTTCTGACTGGTCTTAAATTCCATCTCTGTAGAGGACACTGAGGAACTGTCTGGAAAGATTATAACTTGTAAATAATCTTCACCATAGAATGTTAAACTCCAGCTTGTTGTAGCCCTGTCAAACAGGCAGAGACAGTGGGTCAGGTTGCTAAACAGTGTCACTGACAGACATCTCCTTTTATTGAAACTTTTCATGCCAAAAGTCACATTTTTCTGAATCCACAAAAATGTTCAAGGGTCAGTTTTAAAACAATGGATATCAAAATGCAGCCTGAATGAAGGATTTATTTGTAAAGTCTAAAAGACAAATGAATCAATACTTTATTGTGCCTTTTCCCATGGGAACCATTTTCCTGTTTTCTGTAATACTTTCATATCCTTTCAGCAAACCTAAGAAGTTTCTCATTATGTCTTTAAACGCTGTGAGAGCTCCGTCATTTTCGGGAAACGACTAACAGTTTTCTGCTTTGAGTAATGCCCCTTCAGAGAGGTCAGGCACCATTAACCGAGCACACCGCCAGAGTCAGAGCAGGTCAAAACAGCCAATGGCGCCAGAACACACACACATATATATACACACACACACACACAGAGCTGATTGCTCAATTAGTGCTCCTTTAGCTGGTGCCTCTCTTAACCCCGCAGCTTCGCTTACAGGTCATTACATTCAAGGTCAAGTTTGATCCTTGTACTTATCTGCGTCAACAACTGGCAAGTGCAGCCGCATGCATATTTTACAAACGGACCTCTGTGAGGAATAAAACGTGATTTAGAGAGGGATGTGATTGCAGAGGCAATGCTGCCCTCATGTGCTTTACAATTTGCAATTATGCATGGTTAGAAAATATTTGTGGGTGGTTGGTAAATCCCTGGCATAACTCACTCAGGCGTGCTCTCCAAGAACACTGTCTCAGTTTGGGTAGCACAAGTTTACCTCACGTGATTCCTCCTTACAGTGGTTATTCATGCAAATATTCATTATTGAATTTTCTCACTTTTTCTACATATTCATTTATTTCTGCTAAAGTCTAAATAATTATTCTTTGTATGCTTTGAGCGCTAAGAAAGTCTAATTCTTTAGTGGTGCACACAATCTTGGCCAATTAATCTGCTTTTGATTCTAAAATAAATTCCCCTTTTAATGCAGAAGGATATTCTCATTATGAAAAACACAGAAAACAGTTAATCTATCTGCATATAGGGGAAAGAATACTACATATATACTTCACAAAATCAGCCATCTAACACTCTTACGCAAATCTTGTGAATTAAATATGATTTAAGTTGAGCAGAGTACATTTAATCAGTAATTCATGACTTCTTGTTTCACTGGCATTTAAATATTATGTGACTCAGATGGTTATTTCTCTGAGTCACTCTGCAAAATGGGAAAGATTAGGGAGCATGGGATGAAAGCAGGGCAGATGTTTGTTGATCCTCATAAATTATTCAATGGCTGTAAGAAATAACTACTCACCTAAACTTGTCCATATCTATATTCAGGGAAATAACAGCAAATTCAGAAACAACATGTTAGAAATGACAAAGAGGATGCTAAGGGAGGAAGACAAATCCGACAAAACCATTTCCTGTTTCCTTCTCAGCAGCTATTGGATGCCATCTACTAACCAGCCAATAGTTTGAGACTGACGTCAGGTAAAACGTTTTCTTTCCAAACAGGAAAAGTTTTATAAACTCTTCTAGATCTTTAAGTGCAACTCTGTTTTTTCACAGATGAGGCCATCAGTGACTTTTCCTGCAGTGAAACAAGGGATGAATATGTGAGAAAAGAAAAAAAAACACGTCAAATGGTAAGCATAGCGGCAGACCAGTAATGCGGTGGGTCTTCCAAACATCCTGGGAACCTTGTCAGAGACTATGGCATCTTTTTTTTTTTTAAACTAACACGACATTTCAAATCAAATCCTGTGGACTCTATCAGAACACTGAAAGTGGGTAATCACTGGGGCACCTAGTAGGCAGATGGCTAAATGGACACAGAAATTATTCCTGAGCCATAAAACAACCTTACATGGCCATATCAGTCCCAAGATCTGAATCCTATAGAAAACATGTGGGCGGAGCTGAAGAGAGAGGAACCAGGACTCTGGACAATAAATACTTTATTACTGTGACTATGATTATCTCACTTTAGTTCAAGAACTGGAGGCTGAGTTGAATCTGAGTGACCTTACAGTATTTGTCATTAGCTGTGGACACAAACATGGCAGCCATCATTCTGTGCCGCAGCTCAAGCAAAGTTCTGTCTGTTCCATGGGTGCAGATGATGCAACTGCAGTCAGTCCTCAGAGGCACCACCTTTGCACCTTTTGCTGCTATTACAGCTGCTCATTTCTACCACCTTTACACATCTAGAGACTGGATATTTTTACATTTGTCGTCACAAAGTAGTTCAGTCAGAACGGAGTCAGTGTCTACCTATTAGCTCTGACCAACTTTAATATCCTGGAGGATAAAAAAACGTCCTAAATCATGATGCTGACATTACCTTACAGGTGTCCTTAGTGCTGTATGGACCTATATGTGGACATAGGTAAGATAGCCTGATGATTTAGTTTTGATGATGATAATTTATTGATGGTGATGACAACTGGAGTGGAAAGATGAAGACAGGACACCAGACTGACATGAACAATGAGGAGGAAACAGTAGGAACCGACCAGGAGTGAGAGAAAGTGAGAGCGTAAATACACAGAGGATATGAGGATCAAGTGGTTACTAGAAGTGGAGACAAGTGCAGACTTTGATTAGGACAGGGAGTGAACAAGACAGAGCGCTGTGGATCTGACAATTAACAAGTTGTTGTTCTGAGACTAAGTAAGTACGTTTACTATTGGAGTAAAAGGAACTGAGCAAAGAGACGCTACACATTTCTATTTATTGATTAAAATAGATGTATTACTGTATATGTAAGACAATGAAGTATGTGGTTGTAATGTAAAAAAATATAAAACCAACAAAGAGTTCTTAAGGACAGCTTGTAGGGTCTAAAATGTGTTGAAGTGAATAACTGAGATTAAATTTTTTTCCGGGGTTTGCTTCTGTATTTGTATAGCGCTTTTTCAGGAGATTTAATCTTTCACACACATTGTAACCAAAATTGGCCTGGGGCGAGCTTACAGAAGTGAGGCTACCGTACATACAGACAGCACCGGGACCTCTGACCACCACCAGAAGGAAAGGCGAGTAAAGTGTTTAACCCAAGGACACAGAGACAGACAGAGCAGGGGGTCAAACCAGCAACCCACCGATTCCGGGACAAACTCCCACCACCAGAGCCACTGTCGACTCTTTAATAAAGGACCAGTCAGAAACACATGCAGTAAGCCGTCTGGTGTTAATAGGCTTGTGAATGCCTAACTGAGCTGAGGCATCCTGCTGTGGTGAACTGAATCCATGTGGTTTTATTAGCAGGAGAGTTGAGCTGTGAGGTAAAACAGCTGTCAACAAAGCTCCTCTTTTCCTCTGCGGAGCGTCTTCTCCCTGAAAACGACTGTGCAGTGGGGCTGAGGAGGAAACTCCCTTTACCACAGCCCTGCTATCTCTGTGGGAGTTCATTATACACACAGACTGGCCACACACACAGACACACACAACTAATTCATGAGCTGTAAGAGATTATTGCAAATTCACATTAAGTCTGTCACACAAACACTGGTGGGCAGATGTGAGCAAAGCATTTTACCACACCGTAAACCAACCACAGTGATTATTTCTGTGGACATCCCCCTACCCCACCCATCCACACAGGCTCCCCAGCAGCCTTCCACCCATGATGCATCCACCCATGAGGTATGGGTGTGGATGTCAAAGGCTGAGGAAAGGAGCACTCACATGGCAGACATGACTATAAGTAAAGCCACAGAGGAGGTCACAAGGTCAAGTAATAGTAACACCACAATCACATCGACCTCACACAACTCCTCTATCCTGACACATTTCAGTCACCTAACACACCGGTACACAAGGTTGAGGTTTCCAAAGAATTGCCCTAATGTCCAGAATTGCCTAGTGAACACCCCTGCAAAAGCAGTATTCACTGGTTCCATGTATTTTTCCTTATCTTATTGTGGTTAAAATTGTTCTCTACAAAAATGCAACGCACAAAACTGTGCACTGGTGTTTTTCATCAAAGATTTTTCAAACTTAGAGTTCCCACTGAGACAAAGAAGCTCCAGCAAGTCCTGAGCAGAAGTCTTTCATCCTGGCGTGGGATTCATAAATCCTGTTCCTGGATGTTAAAGGCACTGCTATGTATTACTGAATGTTTATTTTTTTCACCCATGCACCAAAAGTTTACATACCCATTGAAGAACCAACATTTTATAATGTAATACTACATCTTCAAATTTAAACTATGGTGTTCCACTAGACTCAGGTTTAAGTCCCAATAATTTTGTTATTTATACATGCTCTCTTCAGAAAACATCACATTATATTTCTAGCTGTGTGTCGATGAGGAGCCTAAGTCTCCTCCCTTTCCTGGGTCTCCTGGACAAAAATCAATAAATGTCCATATATGTCAAAGGAGTGATAAAAGTCATTTTCTGGTCCACTTTGTCTTATGTCCTGAATCATACATATGATATACCTCAATTTAAATGATGACTAATTATGTGCATTTCAACTTTGTTTTTCAAGTGATTTAGGATTTATTTGATTTTAAAAATTATCAAATAAAATGCCTAAAAATCAGAAGTCAAAAGTCGCATATACAGTGGGGAGAACAATTATTTGATACACTGCTGACTTTTGAAGTTTTCCCACTCACAAAGTATGTATAGGTCAGTAATTTGTATCAAAGGTACTCCTCAACTGTGAGGGACATAATCTAAAACAAAAATGCAGAAAATCACATTGGATGATTTTTAAATAATTACTTTCTATTTAATTAAATAAGTATTTGATTGCCTATAAACCAGTTAGAATTTAGGCTCCCACAGACCTGTTAGTTCTTCTATAAGAAGCCCTCTTGTTCTCCACTCATTACCTGTATTAAATGCACCTGTTTGAACTCGTTACCTGTATAAAAGACACCTGTCCACACACTCAAACTAACTACAACCTCTCCACAATGGCTAAGACCAGAGAGCTGTGCAAGGACATCAGGGATACAATTATAGAGCTTCACAAGGCTGGGATGGGCTACAGCACAATACGCAAGCAGCTTGGAGAAGGCAACAACTGCTGGTGCAAAAAATAGAAAATGGAAGAAGTTCAAGATGACATTCTCCCTCCATCTGGAGCACCACGCAAGATCTTTCCTCGTGGGGCATCAATGATCATGAAGACAGTGAGGGATGAGCCCAGAACTAAACAGCAGGACCTGGTCAATGACCTGAATATAACTGGGACCACAGTCTCAAAGAAAACCATCAGTAACACACCCTGCCATCATGGATTAAAATCCTGCAGTCCCCCTGCTCAAGCCAGCGCATGTCAAGGCCTGTCTGAAGTTTGCCAATGACCATCTGGATGATCCAAAGGAGGAATGGGAGGTCATGTGGTTTGATGAGACAAAAGAGGAGCTTTTTGGTCTAAACTTCACTCGCTGTGTTTGGAAAAAGATGGATGATTACAACCCATCCCAACTGTGAAGCATGGAGGTGGAAACATCATTCTTTGGGGATTCTTTTCTCAAAAGGGGATGGGATGACGGCACCGTATTGAGGGGAGGATGGGGCCATGTAGTGTGACATCTTTGCCAACAATCTCCTTCCTCTGCAAGAGCATTGAAGATAGGTCGTGGCTGGGTCTTCCAGCATGACAACAACCCGAAACACAAAGCCACGGCAACTACGGAATGGCTCTGTAGGACACATCTCGAGGTCCTGGAGTTGCCTTGCCAGTCTCCAGACCTGAATCCAACAGAAAATCTTTGGAAAGAGCTGAAAGTCTGTGTTGCCCAGCAACAGCCCCGAAACCTGAACGCTCTGGAAAAGATCTGTATGGAGGAGTGAGCCAAAATCCCTGTTATAGTGTGTGCAAATCTGGTGAAGAACTACAGAAAATGTCTGCAAACAAAGGTTTCTGTACCAAATATTGAGTTCTGTTTGTCTGTATGCAATAAAATTGAAATTATTTTTTAAAAATCATCCACTGTGATTTTCAGCATTTTTGTTTTAGATTTCGTCTCAGTTGAAGAGTACCTTTAATGCAAATTACAGATGTCGACCTGCTTTGTAAGTGGGAAAACTTCAAAAATCAGCAGTGTATCAGATACTTGTTCTCCCCACTCCCCAACGTTTTTTTTCGCCGCTGGGCGAAAGTCTGTTTCCTCTGCACCTAAATGTCCTTTTAAAATTAACAGACATCCTACATTTCAAACGTTTAAACAAGAGGCTGAATCACTGAGAAAACCTCAGTTTTGCTGAAAAAAGTTGCCATGTAAAAAGCCCCTTAGTCCACTTGGACATTTTATTGCTGCAATTTGGAAACACGCAAAGGCAAACCAGATTGATGTTTGCAGTAGCAAGTTCCATCTAACCGACCGCTGTCGTAGAACATAGATATGAATACAGTATTCAGAAAGGCACAAATAACGTGTTTTTTTACGAATAATTATTCCGAACTAATTTTTTTAATATTTGTATTTAGGAACAAGAAAAAGGTGCATTTCCTCATGAAACCGGCGTGCATGCACCTTGGATGAGAAGGGAGTGACCGTCAGGGAACGGGGTTGAGGGGGAGTCATAGCTGCTCCACGCAGCAACAGTAGGGCTCTGCTGAGCAAAAAAAATGCTTAATTGCGTGACTATTTTTGTTGAACAGATTTTTGTACCTTAACTGTGCTCCAGAGGCAGTTTATACATTTCAGGAAGCTGAGTTTGATCTGAGATTATTCCATTATGCTGCATTAGTATTCATGTCTGCAGTCAGGTGCTCTCTTGTCTGCTCCGTGCTCTGTTTACGTAGTTCTGTTCGGTCTATAATTTAGACAGTAGGTTGTTTGAGTTAACATCTGGTTAAAAAGGTTAAAACAAGGTTTGTGTAGTTGTTGGAGTTATTTTGGTATGTTTAAGTCTCTCTGTCTTTTGTGGAGGCAGAGAAATCAAAAATCTGTCAACATCTGATATGCTTAGTCATGTGCACCTAATGCATCCTATCCTGGCACCATCTGTCAATCCCCCCAAAGGCACTAAATCGTCACCAGATCCATGTTCTGCCTCTGTTGGATGAAGTAATGGTTGTTGTGCTCATTGTTCTTTTCAATGACATTCCTTGTTACATGTTCAGTGCTGGATTTAAAAAAACACCAATATTGCATATCCAAAGTTATATTGGATAATTAAATCATGTAAATTAGAAGAAGAAAATTATTTTTTTTATTTTACTCGAATACAAATACTTTTTTCCCCCATCAACAAATATAAATACAGATACAAATACCGGCTGCTTTGCACACCCCTAATAGTGAAAGTGACACATCTGGGTTTTCAGACTCAAGTTCAGCATAACACCAGACGCAGGAGACAGGATTAATTTCAAAGAAATTAATATTTTTTATTTTAAGACAAAGAGTGTCTTCTCGGGGGGAACCAGGCATTTAACTTCTAAGGCAGGTTGCTGGCTAGAAAAGTGGAGCAAAGAGATAATGGTGGTAAGTAATAAAGTGAGATTGTGTTGATAGGTTCCTACTAGTCAGCTGGAGAAAAGCAGATTGGAGGAAGATAAGTTGAGTTCTGTGGTTTGAGGTTGGCTGAAGGTGGGTGTGTGGATCCTGACTTTCTCCAATTATGTTGCAGGAGGTGAGCTCGAACGGGATCCAGAGGAGCATGCAGTGAGCAGGTTAGTAATAGGCTTGGTGGGAACCCAATTGGAAGTAGGAAACGAATAGGTGTTCCTGTCCTCTTGCAAGTGGCGAGTTTACTGAGGCGGACAGGCAAGCAGCGTGACCGCAGCAGAGTAGCAGGTGAGTTTGGAGGTGTTTACCAGAGGGAGCGGGTAACCAGAGCAAGGGAGTGAATCAACTCAGAGGGATCTGGAGGATTGTAACAAGTTTCCGGGGAGGTTGTGCTGAAGACAGAGAAGGTAAGTCATGATTCAAATTTGGAAACGACTTCTTACCTTAAGATGCTCGAAGGAATTTGGCAATTTACCACACATGAGGTGAGAACCAACTGGCGTCAGCTTGCCGGAGCCGCCTCCCTTTTGAGCTGGATGCTGATACGAGGAGCATCTGGTGACTGCTGCCTGTCACGCCTTGCAGAGAAGGTTGGAGAAGGAACACAAACACCCACTCTCCAGCACACAGAAACCCCACATAAAGTCCTGCTCAGACTACAACTGCTATGACCCACGGTAGTGAACTCATCGAAATCAGCGGTTGGTGGTAGTTGGAATAAACACCTCTAAAACATCAACGCAAAGCAGGTAAAAAAAATCCGGATGAGTCATTATGAGCTCAGACCTGAACTTTAAAGGTCTTATCACACGTTTCTTTTTCAATAAATCTGCCGTGGTCTCCAATAGGAATACATTTCTCGGGAGTGAGTTTCTGTGGAAAAAATACTTTCTCACTCCTGTTTCAAGAATTGGTAGTTTGTCAGAGGAATGGGTGAGGGGAAATGTCAGGACTACCAATCAAACTCATTAAAGTAACTGTGTGTAAATTCCCTGGTGATAGGGGACAGTACATACGTAAATCACTGCAAACGAGCAGCATTTTTTGTGTTCGAGTGATGACCTTACCCACGAATTGTCATATAGGCCAAAAGTCACAGTGCATTTTGTGTATTCGCACGTGACCAGCGATTTTGCATTTGCTGTTAAAGTTTAAAAATCTGAACTTTCGCGCTGGTTCAACCAATCAGGTGCCTGGTGACGGGGTGGTGGTGCTGCTTTGACTGACATGGAGTCTCAGCATGACATGGAGTAAAGAGTGATAAACAACGTAGCTAATCACCCCGAGATATATGACACCAGCTGTTTTCTGTACAGGGACAGGAATAAAAAATACATAAATGTCATTAAAATGTTAAACTATTTAGTCAGGAAAGCTCATAATAGGTTTGTGGTGGCTCAGCCAGACAGCCTCTCGGGAGGAGTCGTTGGTCACAACATGACCCAGGCCCGGCAATGGCTCCACCACAGCATGTCCCACGCCACTTACATATCATACACTTTTACTCACCGCAGACAGATGGACAGCCGCTTAGCATAGTACTGGGTGTCTTAGTGGCCGATGATTGGACCTACGCAGGACAACTAGGCAGGAAACTAAGCAGGCAGGCCAGGTTCTCCGACACAGCAAAGGGTCGCGGCGGCTCCCGGAGGGTCAGAAGGAAGATGGAGGAGGCCAGCGGATTGCTATGGAGCGGTCCTGGTAGGGGTCCTTCCACAAGTTGTGTAAGTCTCGCTTCACATGTTAAAATTGCATATTTTGAAGCATGTCCAATTCGTTTTGGAACCGCGTCGGGGTGCGAATGTTCAAGCATCCAACTAGGGGTGTGCAGCATGTTTCTGATGCTTTGTTGTGAACACACCGTTATACTGCCTTCAAACAAATCATTATTTAACTTACTATGTTGGTGGTGTTTCAGAGACAAATTCCTATCATTGCTTCTTCTCCTCGTCATTCATGGATAAAAATTAAACACTGAGGTTCAATGTCCACACATAACACAAGCTCAAGTGTGTTATGGCAAGTTGTGGAATTGCTAATGATTAGCATTAACTAGCAGAGTTGCTAATGGTAAGCCTCTACTAGCAGAGATGTGCTGAGCTCTGTAAAATCAATACAGCCTTCCACTGGGTGGTCACAAGCCAAAAAGGCAAGACCATTAATACTATTTTTCTCTTTGACGTGTAAGAGAGTCTTTTTCTGACTCGCTCGTTTTGGTCATCTATTTCCTTTCTGTGGCTAATGCAGGCAACAAGGGCTGGACAAAAAACATCTACATATAACATGCATTTGCAACTCAGACTGATGAATCATATCTACTCAGCTTTATATCTCAGTTTCACCAGGTGATGTTGAACCAATCCAAATCCTTAATAACTTAATTGAGCAAATTAACAGCTGGATGTCCCATAATTTCCTCCAATTGAACACAAACAAAACAGAAGTACTTATCTTCAGACCCAAAAAAGATCGATTAAATATCTAGGTGTAATAATGGACTCAGACCCGAACAGGGTCACATAAATGGAATAACAAGGTCAGCTTTCTATCACCTGAGGAACATTTCTAGGATTAAAAGGACTGATGACACAAGGAGACCTAGAAAAACTCATCCATGCGTTTATCTCTAGCCACCTTGATAACTGTAACAATATCTTCACAGGTCTACCTAAAAAAATCAATCAGACAGCTGCAGCTGATCCAGAACGCTGCTGCTCGTGTTCTCACTAGAACCAAGAAAGTAGAACACATCACCCCAGTTCTAAAGTCCTTATTCTGGCTCCCTGTAGCTCAGAGAATAGACTTCAAAGTGCTTTTATTAGTTTATGAATCATTGAATGGGTTAGCACCAGAGTACATTAGAGATCTGCTATCGCGGTACAAACCATCCAGATCACTCAGGTCCTCCAGCTCTAGTTTACTGATCGTCCCTAGAACCAGAACCAAACATGGAGAAGCAGCTTTTAGTTTCTTTGCTCCTCATATCTGGAACAGACTGCCAGCAGAAATGCAAAACTGTAGACACGCTGAACTCTTAAATCAAATATTAAAATTTATCCATTTGGAATTGCTTATGAATAACTGATATGACTTCTGCATTCATTCTTTTTAATTACTGTTTTTGCTTTTGTCAACCGCTAAATGTCTTTTTTAATTTTACATGCATTTTCTCCTTTGCTCTAATCACTAAATGTTTTTTAATTAGTTATTGCTAAATGCTTTAATTGATTCTTGTTTCATCAGTTTTTACCTCCGTCTTGCGTCTGAAAGTTATTGATAACGCAGCAGCCAGACGTCTTCCCCTCTCTATCGAATATGCTCACATCAGCCCAGACTTGCATTCCCTTCACCAGCTCCCAGTGGATTTTAGAATTCGTTTTAAAGTTTTGCTTCTGACACATGGGGCTCTGAAGGGTCATGCTCATGACTTCTTGTGTCAGCTTTTAACTAAACACTGTCCTGCTCGTGGCCTTGGATACCAAGCGGTGAATCTCATGGTTATTCCTTGTACTTACTTAAAAGCTAAAGGGACCAAGGCCTTTCAGTGTGTGGCTCCTAAATGTTGGAAGAGTTTGCATTTCAGCTTCGTTTTGCTGACTTTCGAGGGTTTTTTAAGCTCTCATTTATTGGTGTTTTTATTCATCTTTGCTGTGTTTTTTAGTATGAAAGGACGCCGTCTGAGTGGGTTTAAATTATTCCAGTCTCCTTTTTTATGTGTGTTCAAATTCAGGGCAGTTGTGGCTAGAAAGAAACTGTACTATTTGGAGTTTTACATATTAAGAATAAAGACATGCAAGCTTCTGTCCTCCAATTGGCTAACTGTAACACAACTATTACTCTGTCTCCATTTACTAAAACCAGCAAAGTGCAATGTGAGACATAAATTGTGTAGGTATTTAGCCTTAGACTGAGTTTACCACAGAGTTTAGGCTGAATTCCTGAACAAGACCAGTCTGCGACGCGTGCCATTACCAGGCTTACACTGAGTCTCAATCAGGACTACTCGGGCTCCAGAGAGACACCGGGCAAGCGGTCTTCTGTACACCACACGCCCGCTGGTCCTGAGGGCAGTCCCAAGGCAGGCGGTCAAGGCCAATGAATATTAATTTCTGGTATATTTTCTTTCTCTAACTGATGCAGAGACCTTTGTGCTTATGTTTTTTCTTTTTTCAAAAAAAGCTGCATTTTATTGATGTGGAGTTCATCATCCAGGTCTTTTCCTAAGTGGAGGTCGTCAAGTATCTGGGGGTTCAGTTTATGAATAACGAAAAAAATAAAAAAATTAAAACGGAGTGGGAGACTGATATGCAGATTGGTAGCGTCAGCAGTGAAGTGGGGGCTGTACCAGCCTGTTTTAGTGAAGAGAGCCGAGCTGAAAGGCAAAGCCACCTGACACCAGATACGAGGAAGACAGATTGAGGTATATCTTTTCGCCCATCATTGAGTGGGGCAGCAGCATCAGAGCCAGGGACTTAAAGGCTCAACAACCTGATGAAGAAGGCTGGTTCTGTTCCAAGGATGACTGTGAAACCTCTGGAGATGATGATGCAGAGATTCTTTATAAAATAAAGACCATTATAGACAACACTGAGCACCCTCTTCATGAATTTTATACAACAGTGTCTTCAGTCAGGAGGTTCTTCAGACTTGATGGAACACAAACTGCTACAGGAGATCCCTCCTGCCCAGAGCCATCAGTACCCTCATCAGGAACCTTAGATAATATGAGTATAACTTAATTCCTCTTTAGGATCAATAAAGTATTTTTGAATTTAAACCAGATTACATTCAGACTTCAGGAAGCTCAAAGATGAACGGTCAGTAGCCATAAATATAGATGCTTAAAAAATTAAAAAAAAAACATCTCTGCTTTGGTAGCAGCAGGATTACGAGTCCAATATTACCACAGCACTGAACTACTGATAGTGTGTACTAGACTCTGCTACCCTCTGGTGGTACATTTATGGTATGACATTTAGTCAAATTTGTATAAATCTTTATTTATATTTTCAGTAAAGAACATTATCCCCTTGTACATGTAGAAATGGCCAAATAGTTTATATTAAAACCTGGTTACGCTCAAAATTTGGACTGGGAGGCAGCGCTGCAGTCACATTAAAACCAGTAGACCCTATGAAAATTCCTGAGGGGAGGCTCGAGTCCCTTCGAATCAACAGTGAGGGGGTTTAAAACAGGAGGTAAACAAAAAAATGTCGAAAGTGGCAGAGGATAAAACAAGTCACTGAAGTTGTAAAGTAACTGTGCTCACTGAATATATGAAGAGATCAACTCTTGCCACAGTGAACCTGGGGGAAGCACAGTATGACACTTCTGTTAGGAGGCAAAAGCAGACAACATAAATTAGGAAAACTAAAATACACAAGTTTTGTCCCTCCCATTTTACAAAATGCAGCTGAACTAAGAATAAGAGCAAAGAAAATTCAACCAACAGGTGGTGCTTTTGGGTTTGGATAAACTAATAACAGGCTGCAAGGAGAACCATTTCGAGTGTGTGACTTCAGCTCAGTGACTCCCCCTTCAGCAGGAGTCATGTTACTGTAAAGAAAGATCTTCTCCAGGTTTCATTTTTCACAACTTTAGAAATGAATCATTACAGTAGACTTTGTAAGGACAAGAAACAAAGTTCAAATGTGGCATCTGATTTTTGCCGCTCCCCACACGGTGATTAAAAAACCAAATTCAACCATCCTGAGAACAATCTGGAAATAATAAATACACCATGACCAGAAACCTGGCGGACACTCCTGTTGACTTGAACAAGTGTATTGTTGTGGTTGTAGTAAAGAAATCAGTCCAGGCTGTGACCCTCAGTGGTTCAGTATCCCTGTAGTCCGTTGTAAACCTTCTGTACAGATCCCTGCTTCAGGATACTACGAATACCTGAAACAACATATGCATAGAAGAATGGTGAGTGTGAAGAGCCAAATGATTTGGTTAATACGTCATAAGAGTTGCAGTAACAACATGTAATCAAGAACAAAAAAACGAGTTCATCTGCAAACATCACATATCGGGACTCCAGCCTGATTCATCACCTGTCCATCAGAGCTGCAAACCATACTTACTAACCTTGAGACCTCAGAATTAGGGAATCATTCAATAGGGCTGTGGTGTTACCCCTCCTTTCCACCGGACGCGTCAGCAGCATGTTACATCAGCAGCATGTCATACGCGGCTGTTAGCCACCGCTGTAATCAATGTAATCATATCCACCGGAGGCGAAAGCAGCACGAGTTTGCCCCGTCACAGGAGCGTCATGTCGCAGCACTTTTCTAAAATACGCGGCAGTCCTATTTTCTACGCGCTACGCCTGTGAAACGTGTAAATGTAGACATTTTGGATAGGGGAAGACAGGAAATCTATGGGATTAATATCCTGCCATGAATCAAAACTGAAAATAAAGTTCTGAAAGGTTGAAACTAAGTGTTCGAAAGCTCTTTTACAAAAAAAAGTTTTGCAAGATCGAAAAATAAGATTTGCAAGCTTGCAAAATGTAAAAAAATAAATATATACTGCAAACGTTATATTGTTTTTGAGATATTCTTTTTCAGAACTGCAAAAAAAAAATTACGATGTTGCGCAAACAATTTTTCAGAGTGTCAAATTTGTCAGTGTTCTCTCACTATATTAGTTTGGTTTCCAGGTTTGAAACCTTGTAAATGGTGATCTGAAAACTGGTGTGCGAATAGGAGAAAAAAAGTTTTGAAACTCTGAAAACTGAGGTTTGAAAGGGAGAAACTTACTATATTACATTACATTTGCACTCCTTTTGCACACTTTTTTCACAGACTAGTATACAACACCCACTTTGTGGAGATACACCCAGACAGTTGTAAGCTTGTGACTCACATGATTAGTGTCAGCGTTGTCACGCAGCGCAAACAGGATGCAGGGAAAGCCATGAGGGACATATACATGTGAAATGTGGCTGCTTCACACCTAAGATGCTGCATTGGCAGAGTGGTTTACACATTGGGTTGGCATGTTACAAGGCAGTAGTTAGAGTCTAGCTACTGGAGAAAATGTATGTTGCTCAGGGTGGTATGATATGCTAGAATTATCAAGAACATACCTGATCCTAAACATTTTCAATGTATTTTTATATATATATTTATTTATATATATATATATATATATATATATATATATAAAAAAGACCAGAAGATTTTTTTTTAATGTGTAGAAGAAAATTTACTAATGTTAAATTCAGACTAAAAGTTTGACCACACCTTTTCATTCAATCAGTTTCCTTTCTTTTCATGAATACATTGTAGATTCTCTATTAAATGCATCAAAACTATGAATGGTCAAAGAAGGTCCCACAGTATTGAGAAAGACCAGTACAATATGTATATAAGCTTGGTTTGTTGAGGTCAGGATGAAGTGTCTTCTTAATATCACCTTCAGGAGATTCTAGCAGATGACAAAAACAGCATTATCTGCAGCCTGCGGTGATCTGATCCCTCTGTCCCCGGTTTAAACTGTGCTTATGTTGATATCATACTTCCCTGCTGGCACCCCATAAAATGGATTTGAAACTCTGAAAAATTGTTTGCACAACATCGTAAAAAAAAAATTTTTTTTGCCGTTCTGAAAAAGAAAATCTCAAAAACACCATAACGTTTGCAGAGATATATATATATTTTTTTTACATTTTGCAAGCTAGCAAATCTTATTTTTCAATCTTGCAAACCTCTTTTTTGTAAGATTTTGAGCTTTCGAACACTTAGTTTCAACCTTTCAGAACTTTATTTTCAATTTTGAATCATGGCAGGATACTAATCCCATAGAAATCAGACGGCTTGACATCCGAAAAGTTTCAAAATGAAACAAAGATGCTTCTTTCTGGTTGCTTTACCTTACTACCTGTGCGGCCCCATGAGAAGTCAGTAGGTCGCGGGAGGGTCTACACTACCTCGGATCGCCACTAACATTATTCTCTTGCACTTCGCCAATAAGTTTGTTATGTCAGGGAATATACAAAATTCCTCGAATGTAAAATGGACAGAACATAAAACACAGACCTTTTGGAGCCATGTTTTAGTCTTTTTCCTGCTTGTTGTTGCGTTTACTGACGAAACTGCCCGTTATTTTGCTGATCTCGCATGATTTCGGGCTCTCTCGGTGATAACTGCTTCCCTGCTGCTACGTGCTGCTGACGCACCTCCGTGGAAAGGGCCAAGCAGCAGAATTCGCGAGTAAAACATGCTGCTCCTGTAACATGCTGCTGACGCGTCCAGTGGAAAGCTCAGGTTATAGTCCCAGGCCCAACCTGGCCCCCCTTTATTAACCTCCTGGATACGCCCCTGCTCAGCAGCTCGGAACATTTAGGAATAGTCACTCAATCATTCTAAAACTCGCTGCAGTCTCTGTGTCTGGAGAGAGCGAGAAAGTATTTTTTCATACTTTGGCAGCAGCGCAGCATTAAGTATGTTGATTTTGCTGGAACTTTGTTTTCCTGCCAGACCATAAGCAGCTGGAAGAAAAAGGCTTGATCCGCTGCTCAAGTTACTATTGCACAGCCGAAATGAAAGGAAACTAGACTTGAGGTCAGCGGAAAAGCTTTTTAATGCTGAGTAACTCGGAAGATTTAAAAAGTAATTGAAACTACAGTTACTGTCAGTCACAAACAGACTGTTCTGAAAACTTGCAGCTCGCTGTTGTACCGTGCGTCACTATTTTCAGTTGATCATTTTCCTCATCGGACTAATGAATCACCCAGGTGACCCATTTTGGATTCGAAACGGCAAATATCACCAACATGTGAAGAGCTTATATTACTGGAATGAGGAAACTGTACCTCATAGCACCTTCATTGGCAAAATAAAAATATAAGATATTATTTTCCATCCCTCTCACAAGAAAAAGTTTCAAAGTAGAGTTACAAGAAAATAAGCTGAAATTAGAGGCACAGAGGCCATCAGCTTCTGGTTCCATTTGAATGTTACAGAAGCCCAGGTTGCTTTGATCAGCCTTCAGGTCATCTACATTGTTAGCTCTGGTGTCTCATCTTCCTCTTGACCAATCAGGTCAGTTCGCTGGCCAATCAGCAACATGATGTCATAGTTATTAATGCCGGTAGGTAGGTTTTTGCAGTGTGGACTCCAGCTGCTTTTTTGCCTAAAATTCTTGCCTCAAAGTCCTTTCAAAGCAGTTGCTATTACTTATGTGATGTTTTCTAACCTCCACTCAACTTTCCATCAAAATCCTTCAGTTCAGCACCTTTAACATCCAGATTGTTTAGCAATTGTGTTGTGTGAGGTCAGTTAAAGTCTTCCCTGTGATTATGTACAACAACATTTCTGTATTCTAGTCCTTTTTGCTCTTACATTTCAGTTTTCTGACAGACTGAATTTGAGGCATTCATTGGCTGCAAGTTATGATCATCAGAATTTGTAGACATAAAAACACTTAAAATGTATCAATCTACTGAATCATTTCAAAACATTTTTATTGGGATCCACCTGAAAAAAAGAAGAAACAGGGCTCAGCTCTGCCTTTCTCACCGTTTTTCTGCTGATCGTCGAGTTGTGTCTGAGGAAACTCCACGTCGAAGGTGATGATGAGGGAACCTCGGATATTGATGTTGTCAAAGTTCGGCAGACCCTCTCCTTTCTTCCACATTCGAGCTCCAGGTTTAGTGATCTTGTCTCTAACTATGTGGACCTATCAGGCAGAGACAGAGTCAGTTTAACTCCTACTTCTGATTAAAAGCATACTTATTTTACACAGTTCATCTCACTTCAAATAATATTTCTGCTGCCGTTATTTTCACATCTGTTTGCACAGTTTCTATTTTTTTGCTTCTTGTAAATGTGCATTGATGCACAGTCTGTCAATATTTTTCTAATTATTATGTTCAGCTGTTTTGCACATTTGTCCTTTACGTACATATCATTCCCAATTCTGTGGGGATAATTTTTTTATTTTTAGATTTTACTTGTTGTAATCTAACCCTTCTATTAGCTGAACTTCCCCTCTGTGGGACAATAAAGGGGGACTCTATTCTAACTATGATCTCTACTAACTTCAAATTGTCTAGGTTCTAAAAACAACAAAATAAGCTAAAAGAACATCTACAGAACCTTGTGACCATCCAAATGCACAATGTCCATCTCAAAGCCGACCAGCGCCTCGACCAGAGAGATGGTGACGTTGGTGTACAGGTCGTCTCCTCTGCGTTCAAACACCGGATGTCTGAAAGGGAAAAGCAATCAGACATCAGATCCCCACACACGCGTCTCTGTTCAGCAGGAAAGAAAGCTTCTTCATACTTCAGCACTTTGATGCGGAATCGCAGATCTCCAGGCTCGCCATCGATGTGAGGTTCACCTGAGGAACCAGATTGAACATTAAAAACAGATGATACAACATTAACCAATGATTGTGGTAACGCTTTGCGAAGATCACCTTCTCCAATGAAGGGGTATTCCATCTCATCCCTCACCCCCTGTTCAATCTCCACCTCCAGAGTTCTCTCCTCATTCACCAGCCTGAGGTTAGAGAACATCACATGTTAGAAAGGAGGCTACTCGGACTCATTCAGCTGTCAGTACATTTACTAATGATACAGTAGTTTGTAATAAGTGCTCATTCATTTAGCTAGGACACATGAAGTATGAAGACACATATGAAGTCTGCTGTGAGGAGAAGCTCTCTCTGAGCTCTCCTGTTCTATCCAAACTTTGACTTACTTTCCCCTTTAAGATTTAGGTGTAGACTTTTTGGTTTTTTGCAGTTTTCCTTTTAACTTATGTGCCGAGCATCTGGAACTACACTATGAAACAAAACTTTTTTAGTGGATCGCTTCCAAAGGACCTCTGTAAGACTGTGGATCAACATCATGGCGTTTTACTAAGCTGAAGACTTGTGCCCAGCTACCTACTAAACCGGATAACCTTTTCCGGGCACCTCTGAAAAGACTGAAAAACTGGATTAACAACATGGCACTCTGCTCAGAGAACTTTGATAAACTAATCCAAAGACTGAATGCCCTGGAGGAAAAGCTCCAGAATATGGAAGAAAAACTACGCAGTGTGGAGATAAACTATGACATCAATGCTGGATATAACAATGAGACGACAATACCGATGAAGGAGCAACAACAGAAATTCGACAGCCCCGTGCTTCGGTCCAGCCTCAATCAAGGAGCACCGACAAGTACCGTTCCCTCACCGAGGCGTGGAACAGGCAGAACGCCAAACTCAAATTTTGAGGAGAAGTGGCTGCCTCTGAAACGAAACTCTGGAAATACCTCGACACCACTCCCCAGGAGACACAACAGGCAGAGGAGGAATCTCCAGGCATCACTCTCTCTCCTTGGAATTCCCTTAAAGAACAGATTTACAGCCTTAGACTGTCTGCAGGACACAAGCCCTCCGACCGGTCAAGTCCAGCAGGAGAAATCGAGCAACACCGCTATGGATGGAAAAAAGGCAGAAAGAAACAAAGAACCCCCCGAGCTAAGGTTCTGATTATTCATGATGGCTCCATAAGTGGGATTCATCACTTCCTTAGTAATCCCATCAGCATTCACTGCTTTCCAAAGAACACTATAAGACAAATCATGGAAAATATCCTCTCAATTCTTGCTCTTCACCCTGCAATTCACTCACTGATCATACATGCTGGATCTTATGACATCACGTTACGTCAGAGTGAATTATTAAGAGCTGATGTGTAACAACTGCTGGTAATGTTGAGCCAACTCAATATCTCAAACACCTGGATTTCTGGCCCAGTTCCAGAAGGTAAGGACGAACGTTTCTCTAGAATCAGATCTCTTCACAAATGGATGAAAACCAAATCTTTGGAAACTTCTGTCGGATATGTGAACAACTTGAAGATCTTAAGGTCGGCGAATCACTTATTTAAAGACAATCAACGCCATCTCAATATGGCTGGAATTAAACTGCTGGCTGCTAATATATTTGCACATTTGAACAGCAATGCTCAAAACTCACCCAAGGTCAGCACCTCAACTCCAACAAATAAGCTGCCAGACGCCGGCGCCTCCAGCTTCACACAGACTCCTACAATCTCTCACAGTTCCCCGAAGGTCAGTGCCTCAGCTCAGCGTGCTGATAATATTTGACCATTAGACAGGGCTTCCAGCTCACAGACCTCTGACAACGATAATGATGACTCAGCAAAACTAGGCTCACCGATTGAATTCTGCAAAAAACTACAGGATCAGATTAGTAAAGGAACACAGCTGACCCCAAGGTTCTCACTCAGATCGACTGGACAAGACGATTCTGCCCTCCCATCATTGCAGATGACTGATGTGTGATGTTTCAGGCTGTCAGACTTTTCTCCAAGAAAACTTGTCAACCAGCACTTGTCTGGTTACCAAGAAAATAGCATTCCGGTGATTATTAGTAATAGAACTTACAAAGGCAAAGGTTCCCGATCAAATAAATCTTTTTTAATTAATTACCTTATTACCCATCACAATCTAAAGGCTATGTTTTTGTCTGAAACTTCGTTAGATGCAAATAATGAAAGATCCTTAATGCTAGAAGCCACACCACCTAACTACAGCTTTCTTAATTAAAACAGGAAAAAAAGAAGAGGAGGCGGTCTGGGAACTATTTTTAAAAATACACTGAACTTTAAAAAGATTATTCTGGGTACATTTCACAACTTCGAATACATTGCTACAGAGATAAAAGAACCAAACAAGGTCTTAGTCATAAATATGTATAAACCACCCAAAGCGAGCTCAAACTTTCTTAACGATCTCAATGACCTTCTTTCTTTAATATGTATTGAATATGACAAACTAATTATTGTGGGGGATCTGAACATTCATACTGACATCCCCCAGGATAGACAGACTAAAATACTAAGTGATACTCTCCATAACTTTGGTCTAACCCAACATGTCAATCAGCCGACACACAAACAAGGTCACACCTTAGACTTAATCATTAGCAAAGGACTAAAAATCTCTAACATCTCCATATTGTGTGTTGCATTATCTGACCACTTCTGCATCTGCTTTGAAAGCTTTATCCCGGCTAAACTATCTAATCAAAATGACACCATAGTAAGAAAACGATCTCTTATTGGCAGCTCTGCTGAAATCTTTAAACAAATTTACTGCTCTACCTCAATTAATAACGCCCGGACCTTATTCGCAACAGTTGAAAGACTAACCAATCCTCCAGTAACAGCAGCTCCTGAGCTACACTCCACTAGGGCCTGTAGTGAATTTGCCAACTTCTTCACTGAAAAGATTCTAGAAATTAGAAGATCAATCTGTAAAGCAGCACCCAACCCACCAACATTATCATTCCCACTTAAAAATAATGCAGATAAAATGTCTGATTTCAAAAAACTGAATCAATCACATCTTGATGAAATTATTAAGCAGCTGAACTCCTCCTCTTGCTGCCTCGATATCTTACCCACAGCTTTTTTAAAGAAAGTTCTCCCTGTCATTAAGTTGGATCTGATGTAAATAGTTAATACATCCCTCCAGTCAGATGTCTTCCCCCAGGCCCTCAAAACAGCAGTTATCAAACCCCTATTAAAGAAAAACAACCTAGATAATACATTGATGCAGAATTATAGGCCAATCTCTAATCTCCCATTCATCAGTAAGATTATTGAAAAAGCTGTATCTCAACAGTTGAACACATTCCTGACAACGAATGACTCCTTAGATTATTTTCAATCTGGTTTCCGTGCTCAGCACAGCACTGAGACTGCCATCGTCAAAGTTTTCAATGACATCCGCATAAATGCAGGCAGCGGTAAAACCACAGTGTTGGTTCTGTTGGTGTCAAATGCTGCACCGAGGTCCGTTGATCATACAATATTACTGGAACGATTAGAGAGCTCGGTCGGACTCACTGGTACAGCACTTCAATGGTTCGAATCTTACCTCAAAAATAGGAAGTTCTTTGTGTCCATCGGAAATTTCTCATCAGAACAAACAGAAATCACATGTGGGGTCCCCTCCTGTTCAATATTTACATGCTCCCACTAACCAAGATTATAGCAGCCAATCAGATTAGCTACCATTACTATGCAGACGATACACAGCTATACATTACATTGTCACCAGGTGACTTTGATTCTATCCAGACCTTAAATGAATGCATGGAACAAATCAATGACTGGATGTCCCGTAACTTTCTCCAGCTAAACAGAAACAAAACAGAAGTAATCATTTTTGGACCTAAGGGGGAACTATCCAGAGTCAGCACACAGCTTCAGCTAATACAACGAAAAACTACTCATCAGGCTCGTAATCTATGTGTAATAATTGACTCCGACCTGAACCTCCAGGGTCCCATAAAGGCAATAACAAGGTCAGCTTTCTATCATCTGAAGAACATTTCTAGGATTAAAGGACTGATGTCACAGAAGGTCCGTGAAAAACTGATCCATGTGTTTAGCTTTAGTCGGATTGATTACTGCAACAGCGTCCTCACAGGTCTACCTAAAAATTAAAAATAAATCAGACAGCTGCAGCTGATCCAGAAAGCTGCTGCTGGTGTTCTCACTAGAACCAGGAAAGTAGAACACATCACCCCAGTTCTAAAGTCCTTCCTCTGGCTCCCTGTAGCTCAGAGAATAGACTTTATAATACTCCTACTTGTTTATAAATCATTGAACGGTTTAGCAGCAAAGTACATTGAAGATATGCTGTCACTATATCAACCCAGCAGACCACTCAGGTCCTCAAACTCTAGCCTACTAATCGTCCCTAGAATCACAACTAAACAGGGAGAGGCAGCTTTCAGCTTCTATGCTCCACAAATGTGGAATAAACTTCCAGACGAATGCAAAAACGCTGAATCGCTCTACTATTCAGAGCTGTATTTGAATCTTAAATTGTGCTTTCTGATCACTTTTTGTTTCGTTTACCCGATTGCATTTTCATCTGTTTAAATTGCATAAATTTGTTACTTAAATTATTTTTTATTGTTGTGGTTTAATTTCTATTCTTACTTTATTTCTTTTTTTAAGTGATCGTGTATTAATTACTTATATTTGTTCCTTAGATTACCTTTTCTTCCTGATGGATTATTGTTAAACTTATATGTTTTGTTTGTACTCATGTGGTTTCATTATCACTGAATCATGTAAAGCACCTTGAATTACCCTGTGTTGAAAGTGTGCTATACAAATAAAATTGCCTTGCCTTTATAAAAAGAAAAACAGATCACTAAGCCAACTGTTGTGTCTAGGGATGGGCATTGGCAAGAATGGAATGAGACAATATGCATCACAACACAGAGGGCCGATACCATATATGCAACTGAGTACGACTATATATTATGATTTTTAAAAGTGAATTTACTCTAGAAAATGGCACAGCATTCTGAACAGTCAAACCTGTTTTATACCAAAAACACTACCTCTTGATCTACTAGAACGAAGTTGAAAGCACAGCCATCAACTATCAGTCATGCAGTTAATTTTACTACAAAAATTACACGTCATTATTAATTGTTCCATTCATGTTCTAAAAAAATACATCACCACCTTATTGTGCTACGAAATGTTGAGCTATAGCAGTGTATCAATATTTTCTTACAACCCTAGTTGGGCCATATTTCAGTCATGAAACAAAAACCCTTTGAAGATTTATTCTTTTGTGAACTTTCATGATCAGTTTTTATGAAGAGCTTGATAAAATAGAGCACTGTTTATCCGTAAACCAAGAAACTGTTGGTAATATCATCCTGCTACTGTCCTTTTACTCTGACCAGCTACACTAACTACATGAAACCTCTGAATTAAGAGATTCTAACTGTGTCCATGGCAACACCTAGGCTGCATATGTAAACACTGGTAGATTTAAGCATAATACTGCGACTGGATGCCTCATGGATGAAAGGCCATTCAGGAATTATGCTACTAAACGTTCCACAGACGGCTGTTAGTAGAGTTCCAACAAAGTGGAAATAGATGGGTGCGACTGGTGAGAAGCAGACAAGGTCAGAGGACACACAGAGGTCACCAACTTTCTGCACAGTCCAGAACTACCAAACTCCACAACTATATGTGGAGAGCTCCTTTATCAGGTTTCCATCACAGAGAATGATGCAACCCAGCTAATGTAGTGCTGAATACTGGGACAGGCTAGTAAGGGCTTACAGGGGCCCGAAATATTGGATTCTCTTGTCCTTAAACTAATGTTTCGGAAACGTGCCATTCATAAATTTCAAAAGAAAAAAAAAATTGGCCCATATCACTAAAGGGTTGTTGTTGCTTTTTTTCTCCAAATAAAGCTACAACCACAAAGGCTCCTATGAATGCTGGTATTCCAAAAAATCTAGAGTTCATAGACATTTGTTGAAGAAGGCACAGTTTGGTGCAGCCTCTTTAGGAAAAAAACGGTATGGCTCCAGAGGAACTTGTGACTTCTTGAGAAAAAGAGGCTTTCTGCTTTGTTGGCTGTATAGTTCTTGCTTTGGAACCTTCCTACGGTATACTTACAGCATCTTACGAAAACTGTTGTCAACTCAGGAAGAACCTACATGCAGCTTTTGTCTCCTATGCTATATACTTTTGGATAGTGTTGCCACCTGTGCAGAGGTTGGCCAGAAATGGCAGTAGGCAGGGTAGAAGTACAACACAAATAACTGATGACACATTGAATTTTTGGAGCCCCAGCTCAGAGTCAGAGTCACTACTAAGGTAAGGATGGATCTCAGTCAGGATTTGGTCTAGAAGTTAACGCCCAACTCAAAGCCCCCCCGATGATGATGGACTCACTTCACGTTGGGACACTCGTCGCACACAGTCTCCTGAGTCATCTGGAAGCGGCCCGGTCCAAGCTGCGTCGTCCTCATTTCCTGTCTGCAGTTACACTTCCTTTTACCAGGAGCTTCTTTGGCTACCGGCTTGTTCCTCACAACCTGGGAAACAAAAAACTCAGTCAAACCAAAAACATCATGTTGTCCTACAGACAGTACTTTAAGGTAATCCTGCAACATAAGCCCAAGCTGTTCATGCAGAGGGGACCAAGTTTTCCACACCTCCACAAAGTTCCCAGAGTACACCTCTTCCAGCGTGACTTCCAGGTCAAGGACTATGTCATTTCCTCTGGGGATGTTCCTGTCCTGCTGCTGCCGATTTCCTCCAAACATGAAGCCAAAATCACCAAAGAAGCTTTGAGGGAACAGGGGATGAGGACAAACGGTGAACATTTTAAATTTCAAACCCCAGAGTTTAATATGTGATTATTTTTTTTAAAGGAGAATGATCACTGAGCCAGGAAACATTTTACTTTCACATATTCAGGTTTAGTCACACTGCTGGAGATATAAAATGGATCCCACTTTTATCTCTCCTGATATAACTGCAAGAGACACTTGATTAAATGTTATAGCTAACAATTACAAGTCAAAAGGATTGATTTGTGTTCATCTTAAAAAAAGAAACACTTTGAGATGCAACGTCCTCTCAGCAGGAATTAAAGATGAAGAAATTTAGTTGATTAGCCTCCAGAAAATATCCGTGGCTATTGCTGGGCAATATTGAATTTTCCATTTATTAAGATTTCAGTTTTCGGAAGAAAAAAAAAGTTTTTTTTTTGGCCAATAAATATTTTGAGTTTCCATAGTTCAGTCATGTCAGCCCACCCAAGGTCTCCATCTTGTTTTTACAAACATGTTTTAAAGCATGGCGTATTGGTTAATACAGGCGGCTCATGGTCAGACGCCTCAGCACCTAAAGCGACCGTCCCAGGTTTGACTCCCGCCCCACGGACATTTGACAAATGCCTCACCCCCACTTCTCTCCCCCTTCTATACTGTCCACTTCAAATAGAGGCCACTGTGGACATAAAACCCTAAAAAAATCTCAGAAGGGATTATTGAAATAAATTAGAGGTTTTTTAAAACAATTTATATCATCTGTAATTTTTTTTAAGAATAGAAACGGACAAAAAAAATTAATTGGTATTAAAACAGAAGTTTTTATTTTTATCCATATCGCTCCGCCCTACTCACTGCTATCATTTGCTAAACAAAGTAACAGCTGAACACAGTTCATGAAGATCTTGCTCTTATTTTCTTTCAAGGTCTTTGCCCTCCAAGCTGTACAGCCGTATAGGGCTTCTGGATGCATCCCTGCTGCTCCACACCTAGAGACTGAATTTGCTCCTTGGCCTGGTCATTAACCAGCCATTTGAGTCAGATGTGATCGAGCAGGGAGGCATCAGCAGGCCTTGAGGACTGGTGTTGTGGACTCCTGGAATTATGAACGCATGGGAAGAAAAACTAAAGAAAAAAAACATACGATTTTGCCACCAAACACTGAAAAAAAAATGAATGGAAATCAATAATGTGACAACACTAAATAATGCATCAGCAGAGTTTGGATCTTCAGAACTGAAATCATTGAGATAAAAGATGAATTGTTCTATCAGAACATCTCAGTCTATAACAATGCCTGCCTGCCCTGCACTAATCATCAACCCTGCCTGTACACTGCATTTATTTTAAAAGGTCAGAGTTATTCTCTACTGCAAATTCTTTCCTGGATCCCTCCATGATGTTATCTGTAATCTGTCTTTGTTAATTATTTATAGATTATGGATCAGAACTAACACCAGCACCTGAAGACAAGGCTGGACAAGCATTTCACCATAAGGCTCTTAAAATATAGGTTTAAATACTGATGCTTAATCTTCTCTACAACAAATCTGAATCAAGCAGGTAGAAACAGTACAATGAGCAGATTAGACGTTTATGTTTGTTCTCATTTCCATTGTGAATAAAAAAATGCTCAGCAGTCTGTAAGGTTCTACTGTACATTACTCTCTACAGCAGGATGGGAATGCTGATAGAAACCAGACTAATCACCATTTCTAAACTAAGGTTCACTTCAGACATACTTACTGTTATTTACAGGAACTGTTGTAACCGATTTTATAACTTAAAAATGTATAGATTTAAACGTTTCACTGTTATTGTCTGAGGCAGACTTACTGCTCTGGGGACTCATTTATAAAGCTTGCTTACAAAAAGTACGCAATCAACTTAATACACAAAGTTAAGGATTTATAGAAAAAAAATGTGGGGGCAAAATGTGTGTAACTTTAAGCACACTAAGTGACTTACAGAGCATTGCACACACAGACGAAGACAACCAACACACAAACGTCTCCCCCGTCCCATCTATAGGAACTGAGAATAAAAATGAGTATTTGATTAAAAATATGTTGCATTTAAGAATGATGTTCATATGTGTTTCTTCAGATTTTATAGCAATTGCACGTATTGGTGCATATGTGAAGAACAAATATCCCAGCATAATTCTGCACAATGGGTGCGCTGGAAGTTATTGAAGATTCTATTTTTATGCTGCTGCATCAAAGTCACCTGCAGGTCTTTCATTTATGTTTATGACCGCAAATCAATATTTTGCATGGATGATACTTTTTAAAAGTAGTTTTGAAGCGCACCTTTTCACCAGGTTTAAATATCGCGGAGTGCTTAAATTTATTATGTTCTAGTGTGATTTAATTTTATTTGTATAAATTTGCTTTGATTCCAGTCTGTCGCTACAAGAGAAAATCATAGCCTATATTTGAAAACTTTATGTGTAATGTGCTTATTTGTTTCATCTCTTGTGCTGCTGCTTATTTTAAGCTATTTTTTTTACTCTCGTCTTCTAACATTTTTTGTAACTTGTCTTTCTCTGCCTCTCAGTTGCCATAGTTACCCATGAAACGCCCCCTATTAGCCGTCTTGAGTCGAAGCAGAATATTCACTAGACGCTTTGCATTGATCGTTTATGGTAGAAAGTGGATGTATAGGAGGTGGGATATGATCCAGAAACAGCTGAGCACATTTCTACAAAGAGTCTGATTTATAAAGCAGAGATTGCGTTAAGCTGTGCGTACTCCAAGTTTGATAGATCAGAAACCTACTAGGCGTAAGTAAAAAAAAAACGTTGCTGAGCTTAAGTACAGTTTTAGTGAGGATTCTACGCAAAGTTTTATAAATGAGACCCCTGAACCCTAAAGCAATCCAGATGTTTGCAGCATCTTTACACCCAACTACATTAGCATGAGTCTTGTTTTTAATATCAACCGAAAAGACGGTTTTACTTATATTGTTTCAGATGGATCTATTACTGACTAGACTCATGAGGAGCACAGTACCAACCTGGAGAAGATATCGTTGTGAGAACTATGATGACCTTCTTTGAGCCCTTCTTCTCCGTAATTATCATACTGTTTCCTTTTCTCCTCATCTGACAGGACCTGGATACAAGATAAGCCGTCACCCTGGTAACCATCACACTTACAGTATCACCTATGCCATTCTGAACTTTTTCACAATACAAACACAACCTTCAACTTTTAAATCTGATTCTGAGTGATAAACACAAGGTAACATAAATTCTATAAGAAAACAAAAATAGACAATATCAACATTTTTTACAGATACAAAAAAATGTGTTATATCATCCGTTATAATCAGCACCTTTATTCTGCTATCTTTAAATAAAAAGCATTGTAATCAACCATCTCCTGTACGCTATTGTGAGCAGTGGCCCAATACCACATTAAGGGAACCCTGTGACCTCACGGTGGCACCGCTGCAGAAGGAAGAACCTCAGGCATCAACAAGTATTCAACTTTTTGTGATAATTTCTCCTAAAGTAGGAAGTGGAAACATAATGTGGTTCAATTTTCAACCACAATTAGCATGTAAATACATGTATCAAATGTTGAAAAGAGATGCTGAGATAAAAACCATTTCATGTTGTCACTGAAATGAATAACTAGATCGAAGTTTGTTATATCAACTTCCTAAAAAGCGTTTAACTAAGTATAGGGTGTAAAAAGAAAAGAAGAAAAACAGTAACATAGTTAACAGTTACGTCATGTCTAACTTTATCTATATCAAAACGCGGCTACAGTTAAAGCCAAGTTTAAGTGAAATCTGATGTATAACCTCAAATCATGCCGGCCTTTTTCTAAATACTAAACGTGTAGAAAGTGAAACCCAGGAATATTGTGAAGGGAATGTGAAAATTTGAGCCGGAAACACCTGCAGCGCGTAACACAATCCACTCCCACTCATCCAATCATGACTTTTCTTAATGCCAGCTGTGCTCCCTTACAGCCAATGAGGTGCAGCCACACGGTGTAATCGACCAATCACAGAGCATACATCGTATTTTCTCGTTAATTCTTTGTAAAACGTACAGTTTATAACAGCCCTAGCATTGGCACTTCCGTTGCAATGTTGCATTGTATTTAGCATGAATTTCATTTAAATTTCGGAACATTCCTGCTGTTATCCAGCTACACTCGGGAAGGAGTTGTGTATTAAGCCCCATTCATCTATACCTGGAACACAACAGTAGTTTTAGACTCACCTCATAAGCTGCTCCAAGATCTGCGAACTTGTCCTGAGCTTTGGGGTCGTCAGGGTTTCTGTCGGGGTGTAGCTGTAGAGCCAGCTTTCTGTAGGCCTTCTTTATATCCTTGATGGATGCTGACTTACTCACCCCCAGGATCTTATAGAAATCTCGACTAAATCAGAGCGGGAGAGATGAATATGGGGACATGTTCGTTATTCCAGACACTCAAACACACACACACACAGCTCTCCTGCTGCTATAAGTAACCATCCAGTCATTGAAACAGCCGCCAGCTAGCTGAAGTCTCAGGAGAGAGCCGGTGTTAGGTTCAGCTCCCTCCTATGTCGATGCTAACTCCGTGCTAACTCAGCTAACTAAGAAAAAAACTCGACTGTTAAAGCCAACACGTTTGAGTTCAGCAGAATAAAAGCGCTTCAACAAAACAGAAAAACGCATCTTGGAGGTTCATCTAAGAATGTCAGATAGCTCTCCTCCACACATGGTCGGTTAGACCAATCACAGCTAAACATGTGTACCTGGTGGCGGTGCCGTTTCACCGCTGGGTCGCTGTTTGTCCGAGCGGGACCAGCTTACCTGGCAAGTACTGCCGTAATGATATAAAGCAGCAGACCGCACACATTCCAGATGTTAATCCCTTTGTTAGCCATAGATCCCAGGAGTCACGAAGGAGATAAAAGAGAAGGTAACAGCCGGCTTTTGAAGCTCTGATCCCGCTGCCACTCACAAGCCTTCTTCCTGCTGTCAGAGAGCGCCGCCCCACCGCAGCGTGCCCATAAGCCCCGCCCACATTTAAAGGAGCAGTAACCTCATGGGGAATAAAGGCTGCTCTGTTATGGAGGTTCAACAGTGCCAAAATAGAAAACTACTCGTTTTTTAAACATTGGAATTCTGAATAAAACTTGAAACATAATAAATCAAATAAGTAGCACAATAAGAATAATTACTCAAATAATCAAATAACTTCAAAAAAATTGTATTAACGGCATTTCAAAAGTTGAGGCCCAACCTCAAGTCAATGACTTGATGAAATCTGCTGGGATTTCTGAAATAGAAAACTTTTTTAACTGATTGGACTGTAAGTACAATTGTATCGTTCTCTGTCAGACACGTGACCTGCCCACCCCCTGGCGCCATTTTGGGGGGCATCGTCTTGCTTTGCCTAGGGAATCCGCAGCAGTTCGACTGAGGAAGCTGTAGTTTAGGAAGCACACTCGAGTCGCTAACATGGATAAGAAGAAGAATGTTGAACGAATCCCCTCCATGGATTAACTTGTGAAGGGGGCGAGGGATTGATATTTCAGAAACTATCTACAATACAAAATGTAGACCCATACAAACTCATTGGAAACAAATGGAGCTCTGACATGTTGTTATTGCCTCCAACTACCACGTTGGACATAACTAACTATCTTGTGTTTGGGATCAGCGTATACACATGTAGGCAATTTAAAACTACAAATCACTGGAGACACATGGACATTTTATACATGGGTGGGTAAAGAATTGCTCACATTTCAACTGCAGGACTGCGGTTGCTATTTTCGGTGATTCTCTGTGCACTTTGTGCCCCACAGGTTTAAAAACGGGATTTTCATTCAAAGTAAACCACAAAATACATTCCTTGTTCCTTGTTATTATTACACAGCTAGTTATTTTTAAAAAGTTATGTTTTAAAACGTTTTATGGGTCTCTAATGAGCAGAGGCCATTCGTTGTCTCTTTGTTAGCTCTCCCATTTTCGGCCCGAAATCTCGTTTCCAAGCAAGAAACCGAAACAATTTATACTGTTGTCTAGTTTATGATTCCTGGCGTCGTGGGACCTGGCGAGGCAGCCCTTCACACAACATGAGTGCACAATTTTTATTTTTTCAAAGTTTAGACCCACACTCAAAGTGAGTGAAGCTTCCTTGTTTACACCCCCAAACATCATGCAATGAGCCTACAGCACCTGAAACGTCATCTGACAAAGACTGATTGAAATGGCTCAAGTGCCTTGAGATGACATCTGTTGTGAAATTGTGCTTTATAAATAAACTGAATTGATTAAATTGAATTATACTCTTATGTAAACTATTTAATATAAATTTAATCTAATTATTCAGTAGTCCTTGTAAGCTATTGCAGCATGTCAGGATTTTAATTTTAACTTTACCTTTGAAAAGCATTGGGCAGGGCTAAATCCTTTATAGACGAGATGGTTGGTCTGCAAAGAAGTTTTTGTCTGGGTTAAAAAATCACATCCTAGGGTGCAATTTGAGTAGCTGTTGTGACAGTTTGAATTATTTTTGCAACAAATACAAAAAAGTCTAATAGTTAATGAACAATAATAGGTTATAAGGTATATATGTTATGGCTATAGAAGTATACCTATTATCATAGAATTATTAGGCTAGGTATATTCAGTTCAATCCTCTCAGCAATTCCTCATACTGAGCAAGCGTGTAGCCACAGTGAAGAGAAAAACGTCCACTTTAACAGAAAGAAACCTCCACCAGAACCTGGATCAGTACAAGTAGCCATCTGCAATTACTGTCTGAGGATTTGAGAAGACAGATCAGAGAAACAGAAAGAACAAAATCAACTGATATAAGAGTATTTTCTGTAAAACATTAACAGCAGGACATGTACGATTCCCGGCCACTGCGAGCATCATCCAAGTTGACGCTCCGCATCCTAGCTGAGCAGGTACCAGACCAGGTTTAGCTTCTATGGAGAGAAAAACACCGAAAAAAAACATGGTTAACAGCCAAAATAAAAGCAACATAATACAACTGGTAAGTAGTATTGGAGAAAAGTAGCAGAGTACAGAAACATGTTCAGTCTGTCCTCCAACAGTCTAAGCTTATAGCAGCATAACTATAAAAATAACTCAATATAACCTAAGCCATTCTAACTATAACCTTTATCAAAAAGGAAGGCGTTAAGCCTGGTCATAAAGGAAGGGGGGCTGTCTGCGGACTAAATCTGGGAGCTGGTTCCACTGATAACTAAAAGATCTGCCTCCCATTCTACTTTTAGAAATCCTAGGAACTACCAGTAGACCTGCATTCTGAGAACAACTACTGTTAGGAACATATGGAACAATCAGATCTCTGATATATGTTGGAGCTTGATCATTAAAGTATGTATGTAAAAAGAAGGATCTTAAACTCTTTTTTTGGATTCAACAGAGAGCCAATGAAGAGCAACTAAAACAGGAGAAATATGATCTCTCTTTTTAATATTCATCAGAACTCTTGCTGCAGCATTTTGGATCAACTAAAGGCTTGTAATTGTGTTTTGTGGAGTTCCTAAAAGTAAATAATTATAATAGTCCAGCCTTGATGTAACAAATGCATGGAATAGTTTCTCAGCATCACGCCTGAACAGGATGTTTTCTAATTTTAGCAATATCCCTGAGGTGAATGAAGGAAATCATGCAAACATGTTTAACATGGGAGTTGAATGTCATACATTGGGCAAAGATAACCTCAGAGGTTCTTGAAATTATTAAAGAAGGCCAATTTTATCCCATCCAGATAAAGTGATTGACTTGGCATTTTCGTTTTTAGAGCTTTTGGTCCAAAGACAACAACTTCTGTGTTGTTTGAATTTAAAAGTAGAACGCTTAGTCATACAGGTTTTTATGTCTTCGAGACATGCTTGTAATCTACCTAACTGATTGGATTCCAGTGGTCCCATGGGGTAAAGACTGTGTAAGCAGGCAGGAGTAGAAGCATACTTGCCAACATTAAGACCTCAAAATTAGGGAGACATTTTTAAATATTGAATATTAAAATTTTACAGTATTTATTTATTTTAACAGTCCACAGAGATAACGTAAGTTAACAAATTAAACAGTCCCTACACTTTTTTGTGAAAAGTTGCAATTTTTTTATTTCTGATTGAACAGATGAAAACTGTAACATGTTACCAGCTCAGAATAGGTCCCCACCCATTTTACCCCCTTTTAGCCCCTCTTTATTAACCTCCTGGACACGGCCCTGCTCAGCACCGCTGACACTTTAGGAACAATCACTTATTAATCCTTCTAAATACTCACACTGGTCTTTGTGTCAGGAGAGGTTGAGAAAGTTTTTTTCCTTACTTTGATCTGTGCAACCAAAACAAAAAGGAAACAAGACTTGAGATCGGTTGTTAAACATTTTTTTAATCCTTAATAACTTGGTGGATTGAAAAAGTAATTGAAACCACAGCTTCTGTCAGTCACATAAATACTGTTCAGAAAACTTCCAGCTTGCTGTTGTGACGTATCACCAATTACAGCTGATTGGTTTCCTCATTGGACATACAAATTACATAGGTGACCTATTTTGGATTCAAAACAAAATTTCACCTATAGGTGGAAACAGGAGGAAACTGTAGCGCCTTCCTTGGCAAAATGCAAATGAAACATGATTTAACTTTCAGGGCAGACATTCCAATCCTGTTCACCGCCGTCTCTTAGGTGGTGACAACAACATAACTCAAGGATACTAAAGAACATGACTACATTAGGAACACAAACTATGATGTAAAAATGAGAACTTCTAAAATTAATATGAACACATTACCCAAAAGTCTTTGCGACAACCATCTCACGCAGCCTGCACACTAGATCATTCGACCATAGGTTGACTATTGAAAGATTTGACAGTTCTGATTTGAACATGTAGTCAGGGCCACTCCTATGACTGTAAGGCAACAGGAACTGACTTTCGTTTTGTTGTGTAGTTTTGCTTTGTGTACAGCTTGGAGCAGACAGTCCGTAATGTGTTTGTTTTTTCTGTTTACTTATCTCATCTGAGTAAACAGAAAACAGTCCAAAGAGAAACTGTGTCACAGCAAATTCCTTCATTCATAACCAGCACACACAAAAAAAGATCAAGTTACACAAAGAAGCAGGTAAGAGTTGATGGGAGAATAGATGAAGCTAAATACAGGACTATCCCAGAAGAAAAAATGTTAGAGGATGAGAAAGACTTGAGATTGACAGAGAAATGCAGCAGAGTTACAGTAAAATTTGCATCAAATGTTAGGATGGAAAAACTCCAGACCTAGATCCATTTAAAAATCGATGTTCAAGCGTATTCAGGGGTTAGGGCTGTCACAATGGGTAATAAATCAATTAATCACATGATAAATTCAAATGAGCGCAATCATTTTTTCAGCCACAATAATTTCTATACAAGCTTGTAAAACATCAGATTTTAAATAGTTAATAAGTTTAATACAATTTAGGATGAGGCAAAAGCCAGTCAGGCTTATCTAATGCCTCCACCAATCCCCATTTAGACATAAAAATGTTTTGCAAGAACAATATCACTGAATACAATGAAGTAAATAAGACAAAAAAATAAACAATGCATGGAATTTACTTGAACAGAAAACCCCCCACAATATGAAGTTTAAATGCTATTAATGCCCTCCCTTAATTAAATGAATTTTGAAATGTTTTTAAACTGTTCCACGGTAGAATATTGACTTGCCAAATTAGAAAAGCTATTCCATAAAGGCAAGGCAAAGCAATTTTATTTGTTTAGCACACTTTCAAAACAAGGCAATTCAAGGTGCTTTACATGATTACAAAAATTCGAAAATTAAAAGATAAATCATTAAAAGAAAGCATTAACAAACATTTGTGAAGACCATTTATGTAAAATTAAGAAAATTTTAAAAACTGATGAAACACAAGTATCGATTAAAAAGGAAAACATTTAGTGACTAGAGCATAGCAGAACATTTAGGCTATGTAAAATTATGAAAATTAAAAACTGAAAACGGATTAACAAAAGCGATAACAGTAATTAAAAAGAATGAACGCAAAAGTTGTATCAGTAATCATAAGTAAGTCTAAATAGATACGTTTTAATTTTAGATTCAAAAGAGTTCAGTGCTTTGCATTCATCTGGGAGTTTGTTCCAGATATGAGGAGCATAGAAACTGAAAGCTGCTTCTCCATGTTTGGTTCTGGTTCTAGGGACGATCAGTAAACTAGAGATGGAGGACCTGAGTGATCTGGATGGTTTGTACCGTGATAGCAGATCTCTAATGTACTCTGATCCTAACCCGTTCAATGTTTTATAGACTAATAAAAAAAACCTTTGAAGTCTATTGTCTGAGCTACAGGGAGCCAGTGGAAGGACTGGGGTGATGTGTTACTTTCCTAGTTCTACTGAGAACTAGTTAAAGTTGATGGTTTGAATTTTGTGCTTCTGTGAGAAAGGGGCAGAAATGTGGATGATTCTGATTTAGTTGTTATAACAAAGTGTTTCTTGGAGAAGGAAAATCCTGTGGAGAGGAAATACTCCCCCAAACAATGTTGCAGTATGGAAAGCTATTCCATAAAGGATATAATATGACGTGAGAAGAGACTTTGCAGAAAGAAAATAGCTAACCAGCTTTATAATGGTTATGGTCCTTATAAAACGGATGTCTTGTTTTATTCAAACTATCAAGAGTATTTTTGTTGTTAGTTTGTACTTTTTGTCTAAAAAACTCCAAACGAGTAGTAGTTTCTGTTTTTCTTGTCTGAACCAAGTGATTCATATTTTCTTAAAGGTCAATTTGTTTTGTACACAGTTCATCCTTTTTTTTTTATTCCTTGAAGTTTTTTATTGTGGATATTAATAATGTATTCCAGTTTCAGTGGTAAATAAATGCTACCTAGAAATTAAAGTTTATTAATCACTCAAAAGGTGTAAATGCAATATTATTAGTTGAAAATGGTCACAAAATGACAATACTATCATTTATTGCAATAAATTCTGGGGCAATACATTCTCTAGCAAAATTATTATGATTACTGGCCTAACTACAAACTGGTTGCACTCTTTTGATATAATTTTTTGAAAAAGCGTGGAAAACTATTTAGTACTTTACAAACAAAATGTTTTGTTTTTGTTTATTTATTTATTTGACCTCTCTGCTGGTTTGTCACATAAAATCCCAATAATAAACAAAAGTTTGTGACTGTAACCTGACAAAAAGTAACAAATTTGAAGAGCTATAAATAATCTTCCAGAGCCATAGTGATGCTGATGCAGCTTGGCTGTAGGTGGGGCGCCCACCTTCGAAATAGCGATCAGGGCCCTCCTCAACCTTGGACCGGCCCTGTTAGTGTCACAGCCGGCGCGCTCCCGCGCGAGCTGCTCGTGACAGATGTCGGAGAAGGGAGGCGCCAAACAGGAAGAATGGTCAACTCTCCTCAGTGTGTGTGAATGAAAACAAAGTGTAACAACGATACTCGGCTCCTCCGCGTTCATTTCATGAAACCGTGACCCAGCAGTTTGTCCTCCTAACGGACGGAACACACCGCTTCCTGCGTCGGAAAAGGTTCGGAGGTAAGAGAGCTTCTAGCTGTTAGCCAGCTGGAGCTAACGACACCGAGCTGCTGAACTTTAGTCGAGTTTACTTTGCGGAAAACAGTTTGGCTATGCTTTGTTATTGCGCCACAACATTTGTTTTATGATTCATTTATTTCAATTATTCTCTAAAGAGGTGAAGCTAAAGAGGTTGGTTTGGTTAGTTTGACTACGAAGAGACAAATGTCAGGTGTGGGTGACACGCAGTTGTCATGGGAGCAATGCTGGGGAGACGTCCATGTAAAGATCCATATCCAGCTCCACTGTCACCAAACAGAGTTCAGCTAGACCTTAAAAGAAGCTGTCAGCAGCATCATAATGCTGAGCCTGCTCATAATAAAACTTCCCATCCATCTGAAAGGAGTAGATGTTCCTAATCTGCTCGTGTTGCCTGTGTCATTCCAAAAAGCGTCGCTGTTATGCAGAATTACACAATGTTGCTGTTTTTATGCAATTAAGTTGTACTCCAACCAGAGAAACACTGCTTCAGTATATTTTTATTCAAGTAGAAAGTATATAGTATAAAGGCTACTTCAGTACTGACTACCTGATGATGTCATCCAGGGCGGCCCAAGATTTAATGGGGCCTTAACCGGTTTCATTTGGGGCCCACTACTCACTGTGTTCCACTACAGAGTGGATCGTGGAAGAGGAAGTCAGGTTTAATTAGTCAAGATTAAGAGCGGTCTTTGATGATAATGGTTATTATTTGCTCAAATTTATTTGTGAACAGACTGAGCTCAAACAAAAAGAGAAGATTAAACTTGTTGCATCAGATTGTAACTATGGTAACACAACACTTAAACATTGAAGACCAATTTAAATCTTGATTAAAAATGTTAAACAATTTAAAATCTTTTTTTTATTAATTTATATTGAATGAATCAAATGCATTATTTTTATTCTCGATAAACGAAAATAAATATCTTAGATATATAGTGTTATAAAAGTCTAGCATTTTTAAGAGGCCCCTGATGGTTTTGGGGCCCTAAAGCAGCAGCTTAACCATACACACAAATATAAAAACTAAACTACAAATTCAGGCAGAAAAAAATGCTTGACTTTTAAAACAGACTGAGAGGATTCAGCAGATAGAAAATAACAGTAGAATAAACCTAGCATGCAAAAAAGAGGTCTCATGTTAACATATTGTGTCTGGTGTATTTATGGTTAAAATCTGTTTGTTCATTTAGTGAAGTTAGTCACAGTGGGTAGAGCTAGAAGTTTTACTCAAGTAAGAGTAGTGATGCTACACCTAAAAGATCGTTTCTTTCCAAAATGTTTCTCAAGTAAATGTAACTAGTTACTACACACGTCTGCCGGTGAGTTCATCATAGTAAAAATGAATGTACTGTAGTTGTAAAAATACTAGTGCCTCAGTTTGAAACCAACTAACCTGAGCTTTTTATTTAATCTTTATGGTACAGTCACAATAAAACATAACCTGAGTCTTCACTGGCCTCTAAAATGATTTTAAATCTAACTCTATGCACAAAAAGCTTTCACACTGTCAGACTCCCAGATTTCATTGAAATTAATTTATTTTAAACAAACATGGAGCCAGATCGGAAAGATTTCTGAAAGTTTAGGTAAGCCCTCAACTACCTCGACTTCATTGACACGGGCAAAAACAGGAAAGCATCAAGATAACATGGCCGAACAACATGGGGAAAGAAGATGATCAAAGAGAACATCTCAGGCAGTACAGACCATAATAGAACGGATTGCTCAATCTTCTGTCTGCTGGTGTAAACCTTTTCGTAACTATGGAAACAGTAATGACACATCGGTACTGTCTTCTGGGCCGATTTGGACGTAATACATAATTATGCTGCAGCAGGACTGCCAGTCTGTGCTTTACCACAGCAGATTCCTCAGCTTTTAATTATTGTTTTATTGTTAAGACCCCAAATCAGCCCAGAATAAAATCAACAAGCACTTCTGAGGCGTTCATAAGTCCAAGGAGAATATAAACATGGTCAAATTACGGCGTTTGGAGCAGATTAAACCTTATTACAAGCAGCATTTGGACTTCCCCGAGCACTCCCGTTCTACGAATGTATGCTGATAAAGCGTGGATGTATAAATACTGCTGAACGGCTCAAACTGGCTCCAAACTTCTCAGGGGGAGGAACAAAAACATAAAAAATGCTAAAAAATAAGGTCCAGGTTGAAAAAGAAAGGGAATTCGCCTTTAATGTTTTCTAGTTGGATGACTTCTGAAAGAAATCAGCTGCTCTGAATTCTCAATTCAATTCTGTTTGTTGAAATAGCCCCAAATCACAAATGTTGTTTCTGGGGTACTTTACAAACATTTAAATACATTTATGTTTTTTTAGGGGGACTTTAAAACTCTAAAAGGTGTTGTTTTTAGTTTAAACATTTTTACTTTAAGAAGATATTAAAAGGCTTCAAAGTTATGCTCTATTTCATCTTAATTTGTCGTCTAAAATCCCAATGAACTACATTGTGAGTTGTTGTGACATGATACTTTGATGGGATATGAACATTTTTGTGAGGCGTTTTAAGCTTTCCCTCCATGCATCATGTGAAAATGTCCACAGCTTGTCTTGTTCCTCCCCCCTCAGACATGGAGGTGGACAGTGTGAGCATATGGCCACGCATGGAGCCCTTCCTACTGGGTGCTCTGCAGGTGAATGCCCTCCTACAGCTGCTTGAATGCATCATATCACCCACACACATGTAAACGTATGAAAAATGAGCCTGAGTTTGGGCTGTTTGTAGGTGGCTCCCACTTCCAAGCTCAGCCTGCACTACCTCCGGAAGATGGCGGTCTACGTTCAGACACGCGAAGGCTGCTTTCCCGTCCTGAGCTGGTCCATGTGGAGACACATCGCCTGTGGAAAGTTGCAGCTTCCAGAAGACCTGGCGTGGCTCTACTTTGAGACATTTGACCTCCTTTTGGATCACTCTCCAGAAGAGCGGCTGGAGCGGGCCGAGTGCATGTCCCAGTGCTCCTCTAAAAGTGAACTGGAAGAACAGAGGAATAAAGTAAGAGTAGGACAGCACTGCTTTTTATTGTGTCTCATAGTGTGTGTAAACCTGTTTTTGTTGTTGTTTATTTACTGTAGCTGCACATTGACACAGAGCCGTTGTTTCTTTCTCCCCAGTTGTCAGTGGACACGCTTCAGTTCCTCCTCTTCCTCTACATCCAGCAGCTGAACCGAGTGTCTCTGCGGACGTCTCTGATCGGTGAGGAGTGGCCCAGCCATCGTGCTCGCTCCCCTTCTCCATCAGAGCGAGAGAACAAGGCCAGCTCTCAGAACAAGGTGCGCAGCACTGTGAAGTACGCTAAAGACGGGAGAAAGGCTCGCTACATGTAGCTCTCAGCATGGACCGTGAAGCTGGAAGCTCAAGTCTGACTGCCGTCTCTCGGTTCTGCGATCCGATGCTCATAGTCCTCCTTTGTTTGGCAGAACTGGGACGATCAGGCTCACCTGTCGTTCGTGCAGAACCACCTGGCAGATATTTTGGAGCTGCTTGTGGCGCCAGGACAGCTATCTCAGTCGGGACAGGCCCAGAGAGACTGCCAGGTGAGTTCACACTGTCTCACTGAGCCTGTTTGGTACAGTAATGTGTACTAGATTAGCTAACGGCTATTTTGTGTTAGGCCTGTTATACTGGTTGATACCATAAAAACCAATGTTTGTGTCCTTTATGATATGAATATTTGTATATAAAATGTCCAAAACGTTTGATGTGGGAAAGTGTTAGGCCCCGTCCACACTACTGCGTTTTCGTTTAGAAACGAAGAGTTAAAACGGAAACTATCTCCGTCCACATTAGCGTTTTCCCTGCGTATTAGAATTGATCTCCATCCACATTAAAACGACTGAAAACGCGGCTCACGTGACCATTCTCCAACACTGGGCATGAGCGCGCCGGTATAAACAGGAAACGGATTGACCATTCCTCAGCTGCTAGCAAAGACATCACAGCCAGTAACGCTTGTAATTCGTTATCCATGTTGCAGTTTCTAACGTAATGTACTCCAGGCTGTTTTTGTATTTTATCTTCCGGGGACGGGTCAAGTGATGGGTGGCTGACGAATCAGGGAAGGATACGCCATGACCGATGGAGCCGACTGTGATCTGCTGCGTCATCATTTCTAAAGTCCTCTGTTTTGAGACGTCCACACCAAAACGCCCTCTGGAGTTTCAAAACGAAAAACGGGGTTGGCAGCGTTTCTAAACTTCTCCGTTTTGGGTCTCCGTTTTTGTCGTTTTAGTATGGATGGGAGGTGCAAACGTAGCAAAAGGTCTCCGTTTTTAAACAAAAACGCCGTAGTGTGGACGGGGCCTTAGAGTGGGGAAAATTTCACTGCTACACACCACAGTGTGGAAGTAAAGTTTTGAAGTAAGTTGGGCTGCTGGTGGGAGTTGCCAGAGAGCGGTACACAATGCCGCCTAAAGAAACGGACTCCAAAAAGGTGCGTGTAGAGCGCCCTTTGACTGACTGTTAAACGGGAAGTCTGTTTTGGGTTTTTTTTGCAACCTGGATCTTATTTATAACATGCATTATGTTAATTCACTCCCCCAGACACGTTTGGGAGAAGTCTATATCCATTCATTCTCAGCATATATACATAAATGGGAATTCATGGGGCAACCAAAGTACAGCCTCTAAATATGAATCCCTAGCACTATTCCCCTGACTTTGGAGCGTCTTGGAGGTGCTTTATTGTTGTCTTCCACGGTTTTTACAGGCGTTTTTTCCAACCAATTCCAACTTAAACCAGGTTACCATTTCAGTGACGTCACATGATGTCCGTGATGTCAACCATGAAACTGAATCCAAGATACGTACTGAAATGGGATGTTTGGCATACCGCTTCACCATGATGTACAGTTAATGTATATCCATCCATCCATCATCTTCCGCTTATCCGGGGTCGGGTCGCGGGGGCAGTAGCCTAAGCAGAGAGACCCAGACTTCCCTCTCCCCGGCTACTTGTGCCAGCTCCTCGGGAGGAATCCCGAGGCGTTCCCAGACCAGCTGGGAGACATAATCCCTCCAGCGAGTCCTGGGTCTTCCCCTGGGTGTCCTCCCGGTGGGACGTGCCCAGAATACCTCACCAGGGAGGCGTCCAGGAGGCATCCTGACCAGATGCCCGAGCCTCCTGAACTGGCTCCTCTCGATGTGGAGGAGCAGCGGCTCTACTCTGAGCCCCCTCCGCATGACCAAGCTTCTCACCCTATCTCTAAGGGAGAACCCAGCCACCCTACGGAGGAAACTCATTTCAGCCGCCTGTATCCGCGATCTCGTTCTTTCGGTCACCACCCAGCGTTCGTGACCATAGATGAGGGTAGGAACGTAGATCGACCGGTAAATTGAGAGCTTTGCCTTTCGGCTCAGCTCTCTCTTCACCAAGACAGACCGATACAGCGCCCGCATAACTGCAGATGCCTTACCAATCCGTCCATCGATCTCCCGCTCCATTTTTCTCTCATTCGTGAACAAGACCCCCAGATACCTAAACTCCCCCACCTGAGGAAGGACCTTATCCCCGACCCGGAGAAGGCACTCTAGCCTTTTCCGGCTCAAGACCATGGTTTCGGATTTGGAGGTGCTGATCCTCATCCCAGCCGCTTAACAATCGGCTGCGAACCGCTCCAACGAGAGCTGTAGATCACGTTCAGATGAAGCCAACAAGACCAAATCATCTGCGAAAAGCAGAGACCCGATTCTGAGGTCACCAAAACGGATCCCCTCAACACCTTGGCTGCGCCTAGAAATCCTGTCCATAAACGTTATGAACACGATCGGTGACAAAGGGCAACCTTGGCGGAGTCCAGCTCTCACTGGAAATGAGTCCGACTTACTGCCGGCAATGCGAACCAGACTCTGACACCGTTCATATAGGGACCTAACAGCCCGTATCAAAGGGCCTGGTACCCCATACTCCCGGAGAATCCCCCACAGGACACCCCGAGGGACACGGTCGAACGACTTCTCCAAGTCCACAAAGCACATGTAGACCAGTTCGGCGAACTCCCACGCACCCTCCAGGACCCTGCCGAGGGTGTAGAGCTGGTCAAGTGTTCCACGGCCAGGACGAAAACCACATTGTTCCTCCTGAATCCGAGGTTCGACTATCCGTCGGACCCTCCTCTCCAGAACCCCCGAATAGACCTTACCAGGGAGGCTCAGAAGTGTGATCCCCGTGTAGTTGGAACACACTCTGTGGTCCCTCTTTTTAAGTTAATGTATAGTCGTTTACTAAAGCTCTTAGCTTTGATCACCCTTTATAAACCTGTAGACATCTCCTGTGTTGGTATATAGGAAGGTCATAGTAAACTTTCCGGTCATCAAAAAAAACCCGCAGATTTTCTGATTAAACATTATGTTCTCTGTCCAGCTGTGCTGTAGAACGAGTGTTAAAGCTGTAGCTCACTCTGTACTCCTGTATTGTCAGATTTCCCTGGAAGCCGTGCGGAGTTTAGGCCTCCTCCTAGAGGGCTCGGTCGGTTATGGAAAAGGCGTTCAGTCCGTCCACAGGCTGCTGACCAAAGGTCCGCTGCAAACACATTCTGGCTACTCCATGCTGAGCCGCTCCTTCCCTTTGCACAAACTCCTCTCGTGTCTCCAACAAAACCTCACCCTCAACCCCTTTGGGATGACTGCCTGCCTCCGCTCAGGGAAGAAACTAGCCTGGGCCCAACAAGGTGTCCCTGAATCTTCTTCCACTCAGACTCATTCAGCCTCGAATCGGCTTGCCTCTAAGTGTTTGTTTTTTCATTCCAGTGGAAGGAGCCCTGAAGAGAGCCAAGATAGCCAGGAACACCCATATGGCTCCTCCTGGCAGTAAGATGGTGCTGATGTCCCAGGTCATTAAACAAACTCTGGCTAAAACCTCAGACAAGCTGACAGGTGCCAACCTGAAGATCCACCGATGTTCTGAAGCCTTCATATACCTCCTATCTCCTCTCAGGTTTGGCCACTTTCTCTTGATGCTGGGAGCAGATTCTGCTCTGGGAACCCAAACTCACCTCTTGCCCTCTTGTGGCATTGCTTTAGATCCGTCAGTGTGGACAAGTGCCGGGACAGCACGGTGGTTCTAGGACCCGTCCAGACCAGCGTCCACATCCACAGCTGTCAGAATGTCCGTGTGGTGTGTGTCACCGGCAGGGTGGTGATTGGAGCCTCCACCCGGTGCTTCGTCCACGCCCTGACCCCCACCTGCCCGCTGCTTCTGCCCGGGAACTCGGACATAACCTTGGGTCCTTTCCACACCTTCTACCCCTCCCTGGAGGATCACATGGCCAGCGTGGGGCTCGCTGTGGTCCCCAACGTCTGGGACCAGCCTCTGCTTCTGGGAACCGAGGGTCTCGCCAGCCCTCCACCCGGCTCCGACAGCTCCTGCTACCGTCTGCTGCCCCCGTCCCAGTTTCACACGCTGGCTGTGCCTTTCCAGATGGAGGGTGATACGTGTGAAGTGCCAGGCGGTCTGCCCCCTGCCTACCAGGCAGCACTGAGGGAAAAGCAGAACAGGATACAGAACTGGCAGAAAACGGTGATGGAGGCCCGGCTGAACAAGTGAGTGGGGGAAAAAGCTGGCAGCGGTCTGTAGCCGATTATTGACTGATTATTGACCAAACTGTTTACAGTGCACACCCCTTAAAGTTTTTAACATTACAGCCACAAACTGCCTTTTATCAAAGTGATAGACCTACACAAAGTAATTCAGGAGCAGGAATATTTGGGTTATTGGAGTAAAACAAATTATTATCCGTTCATATATATTAGGGCCGGGACTTTACCGCGTTAAGATTAATTAATTACAGAAAAATAATGCGGTAAAATTTTTTAACGCATTTTAATCGCACCTATTTATGCACCGCGGCCTTCCAGCGCTGGTGCGCAGAGAAAGGCGCAGAATCCGTTCCTCCATCAGTGGACAGAAATGTAGCTTTCACTACAGTTAAAGCTTATGCTGCATCTATTTCTGCCTGTTATGGATGTTTTGGTGACTGAGGGTCTCATATACTCTGTCACTGCGTGCGCTCTCGTGTTACGTGGCGCACACGGCTGCACTGGCACTGCCGATTATGGCGTAGGTGAATATAAATACTGGTGAACAGCTCAGACTGTCTCCAAAATTCTCAGGGTTAAAAAACATAAAATTTGATAAAAATAAGGTCCAGGCTAGAGAAATAAAACCCAGAATTTCCCTTTAGGATCTGTAGCTGCATCAGAGGTAGCGCTGTAATCTTTTTTGGTCATTTTGATGGCTTAAAAAAAAAAATTTCCAGTCAATTTTTTTCCATCAGTTTATTTTTCCTGATTTAAATTGTAACATATTCAGTTCTTTTATTTTAGTTTATATTGATTCAGAACAAACTGAACATCGAATCCAAATCAGGCCATCACACATTTTGCAGATTAATAAGCTGCATGTAGGAACATTTCACCTGGCTGAATGCGCTGCAAGGAGCTGAACGGCTCCACCTTTGCGTAACAGAGGCAGAAGCACCAATTCAGCCATAGTTTAGAAATCAGGGAACATTTATCGAATTGAAAAGATCAGAATACGACAAAACTCTCTGAACAGGGGGTCAATCGAAGCACTCTTAACTGTCACCGCCAGTCTACGTTGTTCCACCTGCAGTCACAGATGCGCTCCACACATGCTGTCACCTTTGGATTTTTCCGTCACTGTTTTACCACTGGTCAAATATGGAAAATATTTTGAGCTATTTTCACATGGCTTCCTGGTTTTACTTTGATTACAGGTAACTGTCCAATGGCTGAGAGACCTTAGCAAACATGTGTTTCTTTGGGGAGAAGCTCTGGTTCTGCTGCATTTAACTCAGAAGCAAAAAAACATCTAGTCTGCACCAAAGCTAACTAATGGGCCTTCCTGGTGTGAATAAAAATCTAGTGGGTCCTTTTTGGGTAGGATAATCATTGAGGTTACTGTTATTCAGCATGCAGCAGGCTTCTGCTCTAGTTGACCCAGACAGACTAGTGAACAAATCACAGGATGGAGGGGAAAAAAAAGTCAACTCTTTCCTGCTTTTTCTCTTGGATGTTCTGTTTCTAGGGAGCAAAAACGACAGTTCCAGGAGTTGGTGGAGTTAAAGTTCCACGAGTGGCTTTTGGAAACCGGCAACAGACAGGAACTCGACAGCCTGATCCCACCCACGGCGAACTCTCTGAAGGACTCAGACGGAGCAGCGATAGACACCAGCCAGGTTAAAGAGGCCAAACCTGTCAGACCAGGAGGGGAGGAACAGTCAACTACTGCTTATTGAACGTCTGACTCAGTGATTTATGGGGGCATTTCTCTGACCTGATCCAGAACACTGTACAGGCTGCATGCCGCCGGTAACAAGTTCCGGTTCAGGCAGTGGTTGCGTTACTGGTTCCATTCTAGGGACCATTCTAGGCGTAGAAAAGGCAGCTAAGTCCTAAACGTGAAAGGACAAGTAGGGAGTAGATTGGCATGTTGTAGAACAACATAGCAAGAGTTGCTGTTTTTGGACAAACGTATGCAATGATTTCAGTGGGCATTTAGAGACAAATTACATCCATATAAAAATCAAAGCACTGTTTAATCTGCTTAAAATAGATTAAGAGAACATGCATAAGGGTTTTGTGATGTTTTTTTGAAAGAAATTGAACCGGGTGGTTTGACCTAGAAAATCCGGCTCAGCATTAGAATCTTCTAGAAATCACTTTCCTTTTCCAACAAAATTATTATTATTGTCTTACTATCAACATTTATTCTATTATTGTAGATAGTTTAAACCTTCCCCAGTTGTGGGTTGACCAGAGTGCAGCAGGACTCCAACATGTCCACACCCATGGATCTCCACCACTGATTGTTATTGGGTTATAATCAGTGGTGAGTTACTGGGAAAATATATTAACTGGTAAAGGTTGGGCTATTGCACTTTGAAACAAAGAGACTTCTCTGAATGTGCAGAATATTCTGAGAACCACGAGTAAAAACTAAAACAGGAGGAAGTTGTGGTGGAACCTTTACTTTGGGTCCATTTACATCTGTGGGTTCCCATTTAGCCATGTTTCAGTTAAAAGCAGGACAACCAGTGCGGTCTTTGCATCACTACTCAGTGACCAAACTCCAAGATCACTTAGGTTGGTTTAATGTGTTGTTCTCCCAGTTTCACAACCTGGAGTGTATATATTTGTTTCATGGTATTTACACAAAAAATGGAAAAGAAAATTAAATGTGGAAGATTGTCTGATGATAGCACTCACCCTCATTTATGTCAGAAAAGCAACACATATTTTTACTGCTAAATTAATAGAAGATATTGTTACTACTAGCCTCAGATTTTGTGTAGAATAATGTATTATTATCTTATTTAGCTCTTTATAGAGTACATCCAGTTGAAGAAGCAGTTTTGAACAGGCCCATGCCTCTTAGTAATGAAGTCTTAATGTCGCTGCATTGTAGACATTCAGACACTTTAAGATGAAAGTGGTTGAACAGTTCAAGGAATATCTACAGATTTACCCGGGATATAAACTGAGAACAGCAGAAATAAACTTAGTTTGATTAAGTGGTAGCCATATTGGATTTTAAACTTTGGTGGTAACCAATCAGATTTTCCCGATTGGAGTTGTTTGTCTATTTCTGTTTTTGAGTGTGGATTTATCCTGTTATTAGGATGCAGAGCAAGCTGCTTCACTGACATGTGCCAAGTGACGTAATTCATAGAAACACAATATTTTTATTTCACATATATAAATATATATATATCTCTCTACCAGCCCTTATTAGGAGCTTGTTAGAAGATGTTTTACCTCCAAGTGTTCTTCAGCCGCTTATTTGCACATTTAGCCTTCCAGCGAATTGAACGTGTTTGTTGAACAGACATTCATTACAGAGGACCACTGCAAGTTTGTGTTAATGACAGAATTCACTGTGAAGCATTCTATGCAGTTAAAGATATCTACTCTTCAAAAAAAAAGCCTTACAGCTGATGTTTGCTAATGTCTGCTGCTGTAACAAGTACACAACTGCTTTTTTTCAAGTGAAAACTAATAAAGTTTGTTAGCACTAGAACACCCTCCTCTTGGTCATGCTTTGATGCTGCCAGGTTCACACACCATTTGTCAGAACAACTGATGTCAATCTTGAATCAATGAATTTGAAGAAGCCTCTGATTTAACACTTTTGCTGTAGGATAGTCTCATGACTGTCATGTTATGCTAACAGATCCCGGCAGCAGACAACATCAACAGTAGCATGTCCTGATTGACACCTTTAGTTGCTAATCCACCTCATTTGCTTTTGCTGCTGCTCTTTAAATCTCCATCTGACTCTATGGTTATAAAGTCATTATGATGAAGAGATGTTTTGAAGTTGCACCTTCTCTCTCGTTTGTGCTAAATCTACATTACTGTCAGAAATGCTCTGCTTTTTTCTTCCTTATGTGTAATTCAAAGTTTTATAAACTTAAGTCAAAGAACCGTGCTGTTCAAAATCTATTCATAAATCAACCTACTGTCTTTAGTAATAGCCTTGATCATGAACACTAATGTATTTGGTGAATTGTTTTATTCATTTATTTACATTTGCTTTTAAATAGTTTGTTCATTATGTATTGGAAAAAAGTAAGACATATGTGTTAAATGACTTTATTAACAAAAACATAAAACCCATGCACAGAGTTGATATTGACCATACTGATCCTGCATTCTAACAACTGGATGGATATCTTTCTTGTCCCATTTTAGTCTTGTGGTGCCTGAAGTTGATCACATTTTACATTCCATTTGTTCTTTATGTCATTAGTAAGGTGACCAGGCGTCATGATTTACTGTCTTACTTTGTCCCGATTTTGAGCCATTTGTCCTGTGTCCCCAAGAATATTTATGAAATCCATTATATTGTCACGATTTCACCCACCCTTTGTCCCGAATGTCCTGATTTTTAACCAGTGTCATGGCTTACAACACACGGAGGTAATTGTCTTTGGGTTTGCATGAGAATCACAAAATTATCACATTGATGGTAACGATAACGAACCAATGAAAAAGCAGAACAGTACGCTACGCGTCTGTAACCCTACCCTCATTGGCTCATGCCATTGATGAGAGATGTCGTTTTTACTGTTCACAACACGGCAACTTTTAATATTGCCCAAGCAAATATCTTTCAAAAATGCAGTATTGTTTATATAAAAATGTTGCGCTAAAACAATTTCTAAAGAATTTCCTTGTTTTTAAAAGGTCGATAGATGTTCAAATATTACTAGTTTTGCACTTTGTACGATAAAAAGTTGTTTATGTCACCAGCGAAGATATGTCAACCTTTCATTTTTGTTCAAAGTTGGGTGTCCCAGTTTTTAGTTTAAAAAATCTGGTCACCCTAGTCACTAGGCAACTTTTCATCGAACCTGACAGATCCTCGGACCTCCTATTTAATATCTACATGCTACCACTAGCTCAGATTATGAAACATAATAAGATTAGTTAGCTCAGCTATGCAGATGATTCTCTGCTCTAGATTAAAATGTCGCCAGGTGACTATGAACCTATTCAAGCACTGAGCAGATGCTTGGAGCAGACCAATGCATGGATGTGCAATGTTTCCTACAGCTGCACAGAAACAAAACTGAAGTAATTATTTTTTTACCTAAAGAGGAGCAGTCAAGAGTCAGCAAACAGCTTCAGTTAATCAAACTAGAAAGTACTGATTAGGCCTCAAATCTAGGTATAATAAGTGACTCAGACCTGAACCTCCAAGTCACATTAGGCAATAACAAGGTCAGCTTTCTATCATCTGAAGAACATTTCTAGGATTAAAGGACTGATCTTACAAAAGGATCTTGAAACACTCATCCATGCTTTTATCTTTAGTCAGATTAATTACTGCAACAGCGTCCTCACAGGTCTACCTAAAAAGACAATCAGACAGCTGCAGCTGATCCAGAACGCTGCTGCTTGTGTTCTCACTAGAACCAGGAAAGTAGAACACATCACCCCAGTTCTAAAGTCCTTCCACTGGCTCCCTGCAGCTCAGAGAATAGACTTCTAAATACTCCTACTAGTTCATAAATTATTGAATGGCTCAGTGCCAAAATACATTAAAGATATGTTATCCTATCAACCTTCAATACGACTGAGGTCCCCAGATATGGAGAAGTAGCATTGAGTTTTTTTGCTTCGTTGAGTTTCCTGACATCAAGGCTAAAAACCATCTGGAGCTTCTATTGATGAATAACTGGAACGTCATAAACTGTAGTCTGTTTTTCAGGATTTAATACAATCCTTTATCTCGGTGACATGTGCTTCTATAAGATGGGGAAAACTACACATTGTTGAAAGGAGGAGTTCCTCTTGGCGGATGTTTAGATCTCATTCTTTATTCATGGTGTTCTGGGGTTCGGAATTGGGGGAAGCCCACCCCCCTTGGACAAAAACAAAAGTCATTGAACCTCTTAACTTTTCTTCTCCCAGCAACTCATCTTTCTAATCTGCCTACCAAATAAATTATTAATTAGAAAAAATAACTTTGGACTATTCTTTCTTGTGCTTCCTGTAGAATTTCAGTCTATCCTAAACATTTTTTCTGGATCAAAAATGTATAATTTTTACTCTTATCAATTCATTATCCAAGCAACGTCTGGGTGTTTGAATCCTGACTCGTCCATTGCTGCAGCTGCACTGGTCACCTTGAAGTTCTTGATGACCCAGAAAGCAGCTGTTTGAGCTGTGTGGCATTTTGATGCAGAACTCATGATGAACCAATGGCTGAGATGGAGGCTTTGGGAGCAGCCAGTTCACCATGTCAGGTTACATGTGAACAAATTCGTTTTTATTTCTCAGAACAAAAACAAGTCCAGGGATGAGGTAATGATGCTTGTTCTATAAAGCTGCGTAGTTTAGTGTTTGGCCCATCTGCATTGACTTTCAAAAGTATTCACACCTCCTGAACTCCTGAAACATTTTTGTTACAACCCATTTTTCAATTCAATATTGAATTCAATATTGAATAGACATTTTATTATAGGATATTATGTGATAGACCAACATAATTTACTATATAATTCTAAACCAAAAAAAAAAGATTATCTGAATAGAGTGGCGTACATTTGTTTTCTGTTACCTCTGTTCCAGTACCACTAAATAAAATCCATAACTAAGTTAAAAAATAGTCCCCATGTGCGTAAAACTCTCTGTAAAACCACAGGTGTTCTCTGATATATTATTACAGAATAAAAAGCATTATGATTTGAATGTTTGTATACTTGTATTGAAATGACTTCTTGTATAGTACCTTGAGATGACATGCCTTTTGGAAAATCCTTATATAAAGAAACTGAAGTGATTTGAACATCTTACAGGGCAATCCATCATCTGAACATGTAAAGAAGACTGAGAAGTGGCAGATCTACCAAGACACAAACGTCACAACTGGGCAAAGAGAGCATTCACCTGAGAAGTAGAAAATAGGGCCTTAAAAACAGTGGAGGAGCCACAGAGAGCCAATGCTCAGGTGGGAGAATATGTTGACAGGACAACTGTTAGACTTGGACTGTATAAAACTGAAACAATAAAAAAGCCATAAGAAGTTCAGTTTTCAGTTTCCCACAAATGACTGGGGGCATACCAAGCATGTGGAAGAATGTGCTCTAGTCAGTTGAGACCTAAATTAACATTTTAAACTCTAAGGTGAAGAAAACCGCAGATCATCCAAATGTATAATTTGAGGTTGAGGTATTTTGGAGCGCAGAACGGGCAAGAATATTCCGTTTCTAGATGTGCAGAGCTGGTAGAGACATGGCGATAAAGAGTTACAGCTGGAACTGCAGAGAAAGGGCTTCTACAAAGTGCTGACTCTTTTCAGATCTAAATTTCTTAAAACAAACTACACTCTTTTCTCCTAACATTAATGTACTACTTTTTCCTTAGTCTATGGCATAACATTTTAATAAATGTATAAGCAGTTTATGTTTTATTGTGATAAAATGTGAATAATTTTGCAAGTCACTATAACCCTTAATTTTACTATCACTACAGAATAACATTCTGTCTTAGTTAATAGGGAGCCTTTGTTCTAAGAAGTACATTTTTAATAAAATTTTCATGAAAATTAAAATGGATCATCATGGCTTTGTCGAAGCAGTTCCCTAATTGGGTGAATCTAAAGGGCACAGCTGAGTTATGAGCTGGCAGGTTCTCAACCTGTGTTACAGTGGGCACTGGACCCAGTCAGTGGAGAAACGCGGGTCAGTGGACATGTACCAGTGCCCGGCCATTATGCCGTAATCCTTCCATGCTTTTCTGGAAAAACTGAATAGCGCTGGAATCACTGACTCAATTTTTGGATCTCATTTTCATGACAAAGCGATTGTTCCTCTTGTGCTAACGCTGTTGCTGTTTTCTAAATGTGGGGGAGTGGGGGTTATAAAAACGGGTAGCTAAAAGGCCAGTCAACACCAAGACCTCAGGGGATCCACTGGTATCAACGCTCAGCATCACCAAGGCGGTCCCTAACAATATACCCAAGATGGGCAGGGTGAGTTTACATGAGAAACCGTCTCCATGGAGATCTTCTCTTTGCTCTGGACTAGAAGGATTTTTTAGGTTTTATTCCAGTAATGGATGAGTCTGTGACATGATTCCTGTCATGTTAGCATTTGGGCAAGTTGATAGGTGTTCAGGTAATCCATTAACCTTTGTAAGGTAAGAGAAGCCTCACACATAAAATCATTTTCCTCCAGATTATCTTCTACGAGGACAAGAACTTTCAGGGCCGTCGTTATGAGTGTGACAGTGACTGCTCGGATTTCCACACCTACCTGAGCCGCTGCAACTCCATCCGAGTGGAGAGTGGGGCCTGGGTGGTGTACGAGAGGCCCAACTACATGGGCTACCAGTACGTCCTGACCAGAGGGGAGTACCCGGAGTACCAGCGCTGGATGGGACTCAACGACCGCCTCAGCTCCTGCAAAATAGTCCACTTTGTAAGTCAATCTGTTCTGGGCCTGTGCTAACTGGGGTGTTGGACTGCAATGATTACAGTGTAGGGCGAAATATGAGAGTGCCTTTTATGCAACCAATGCCTGTAGGGCTTACTCAATACCAATAAAGAATCTGTGCCCTGTGTGACCCTCAGCCTGCAGGGTCTCATCTAAAAATCAAAGCTGTGAGCTGAAGCTGCTTGTTCACAGCTGTGTAGAATTTATGTAACCTGAAATTCTATTTAGTCGACATCTCATCCTCCCATAAATCCCCCTTTATCATTTTTTTCACTCCACTGCCCCTATATATTCATTACCAACACACCAATCCATGTTTCCCCATCTCCTCATGTCCCCCTCTGCTTCCAGACCAGTGGGACCCAGTACAAGATGCAGCTTTATGAGAAGGCAGACTTTGGTGGCCAGGCCGTGGAAGCCACAGAGGACTGCCCTTCACTCCTGGAGAAGTTTCGCCTGAGAGAGGTCAACTCCTGCAAGGTCCTTGACGGTTGGTGGGTTTTCTACGAGCGTCCCAACTTCACCGGACGCCAGTACTTCCTGGAGAAGGGGGAGTACCGCAAGCCTGGCGACTGGGGTGCCGTCAGTCCTTTGGTGCAGTCCTTCAGGCGCTTCAAGGAATGATTGAAAGCCGGCCAGAACTAAACCTAAACACCTTAAATGAGCTACACCAGAGGCATGAAGAGCTGAAATTTGGTTACGGCATTCTTTCAACAAGCTATGATTTTGAACTGAGGTCTCAAAAATAAAAGTTAACAAAAACACTTTCCTTCAGAGTTTTCATATTAATTAAAATGTATCCAAGTTTGGTATTAGAAACCTTATTTTTTAAAGTTGTTTAAATTTAATTTTTGGAAAATGATACTGGCTCATATGACCATTATGTTTAGATATCTAAAGAAATTGGCATCAAATCTTTATAAACTTTACACAAATTGTAATTCTTCTGCTTACCAATGAGTATTAATGGGATATGTTACAGAAAAGAATAAAAGGCATAAAAAGCATATGGATTATCATAATATAAACTAAATCCATGTATTTCTGACATATAAACTCATGGTGTTAAATCACTATTTGGAGTTTTACACTCGTCTCAAATCTCAGGAGAGGTTTGTTGGTAAAATGCTGAATAAGCCTAAAGGAGGATAACCCTTGGTGACCTACAGGTTCTGCTGCCATAAAAACAAAAGTTCTATTCCAAAACAGCACGGTTGTCTTTAAATGCTGATACAGTCAGTACATAAGTTTGTCTGAAAACCATATCGATTTCCAGCCCGATGTTTCAGGCTTTGGTGAGATTTATGCAGGGCAAGGGGACCAAATGTACCCACAAGAGGATATCAACTAACTCAACCAGTTCTCATTTCCATGAGGAGGATTACGTTAAACTCTGGGTTTGCTCCAGCTGATTATGTTTTTATGTGAGGCAGTTTGCTAAAATGCTAGGCTAATTTTAGCAAGTTTTACGCTCTGTTTTGACATGACTTGCTGATAATTTTGGTTAAAAACATATTTCATGTTTTTCCAGTTAATCACATGCAGGTAAAACATGTAGAAACGTTGCTTCACCTTATCAAAAAGTTAGCACTCCACAAGTCGGGTTTATCATTGGTAACAGGATTCAGATGCTAAAAAAGCCTTGTTCATCTGTTCAGAATGACAGGCAAGCATAAACACCATGGGGATGTCCAGACCTGATAATATCCAGGAAGTAGACAGGTTCTGTTTCCCAGAGATAAACATGTATTTGTGAAAAATGCATACAAATAAGTGGAGTATGTGTCCTGTTTGGTGTATTAGAGACCCACTTACATGGGCTACCAGTACGTCTTAGACAGATGGGAGGACCCTAAGGTGCAAAATTGAATTCAAGGTCAGTTCAGTTTATTTATATATTGCCAATTCACAACAGATGTAATAACATGGAATTTACAAGAAAATAAATTTCAATTATACCATACATACATTCCAATGAGTCAAGAAGTTTTCTATTCAAGGAAACCCAGCAGATTACATCAAACCCAGAATAAAAGCAAACTAGTTTTTGTAGAGTTTGTTTGAAGTTGGTCAGAGTCTCATCATCCACAGATAAAGAATGGGATAAAAGGTCTGTCAGTGAGAAAGAAGCCATTCTTCCAAAACCAATATAAAAAACATAGACTATGGTTTGTAAATACATTTATTTGAGACAGGTTCTGTGATCTTGTGAATCTCAAATTTAAGTATTTGGTGATTACCCAGTTCCAGCATATCTATCATGAGGAATGGAAGAACATTCCAGCAATAGAACTATGGTGAGAACTTTTGGAAGGACATCAAAATACTGGACAAAAGCCATACAATTTAAATAGAAAATCTAGTAAATAATATGGAAAAGTATGTAAACCTCTGAACTGGAAGAAAATATGTAATCCTAACAGTGTAATGATCCTGAGAACCTGAGAGATTCTGTGTGAGTGTGAGAGTCTGGGTCTCTCAGCCTAGGCGAGGCAAGGCCATTTTATTTGTATAGCACACTTTCAAAAACAAGGTAATTCAAGGTGCTTTACATAATTTGGTAAAAAGAAACTAACAGCTAAAACAGCAATTATTCGTTAAAAACACAACATATGGTACACGATAAATCATACTACTTTACTCAAAGGCAGCTCTAAACACATAAGTTTTATGTTTTGATTTAACTCAGTGTTTCAGCAGCTTTGCAATCGTCATGGAAGTTTGTTCCATATTAACGGAGCATTGAAAGTGAAAGCTGCTTCTCCGTGTCTGGTTGGTATTCTACAGATGATTAGTTGTGAAGAGTTGGAGGACCTGCTTGGCTTGGTATAGTGACAATAGATCTTCAACTTTGGTGCTAAGTCATTTAACGATTTATAAACCAGTAGGAGTATTTAGAAGTCTATTCTCTGAGCTACAGGGAGCCAGTAGAATGACTTTAGAACTGGGATGATGCGTTCTACTTTCCTGGTTCTAGTGAGGATGCCAGCAGAAAGGTCAGACTTCCCTCTCCCCAGCCATTGGACCTGCTAAATCTTATTATAAAGACTTGCCAATTCCCTTTTTTTTTCATTAAAAAAGTGATGGAATTGTATAACTGAAATCATTGTCATATTGTTTAGTTAAAACTGGAAATGAAGTCATATGTCTTATTATATACAAGTTTTCTGAGTTATTCTGTAGTAAAGTGCTTAGTGCAGGTGCTCAGGAAACAGAGGCTCTTTTCTGAGTTTGAGTCCCATCCCCTGCTTTTTATTTGTGTGCCTTATAGCAACCTAAATGTATTAAGTTGACCCAACATGTTTACATTTAGTTCACTAAACCAAATTCTTTATTGCTAAATTAACCCAAATTAGTTGGTTGGAAATGATTTACATAATTTTATTATGTTCACCCAGCAAGGTTTTTTTTTTTTTTGAGTGCAGATGAGGTTGGGAATGTAGATTGAACTTTTCTCTCATCACAACAGATGTCATACCAGTCCACCTATCAATCTCCGGCTCCATTTTCCCTCCATTGATGATCAGGAATCTAAGATACATTAACTCCTCCACACCGTCCTTCCTCCTCCTTATCTGTAAGCCTTTCATTCCATCATTCCGCCACGATAGTCCTCACCTAGTTTAAAACTCCTCTCCTCTCCTAGACACATCAGCACCACAGACTCCAAGAATCCTTCCCTGAGCAATGAACATCCATATTTTTTTATCCTGACATTGATTCTGCATGAAGTCCAGAAAAGTTCTTCACAACATGATAAAACAGATGTAAAACAGGAAAAGTTTAGTCTAATTTAAAGTCAGTGAGGAAAAAGTCTATGTATATACATCATATCTTGTTTCAGCTGTCTAACAGTAAATCTACCTTATCAACCACAGACGGTGAATAAATGTATGAACAGCTGATTAGACACAGATACTCATATGTTCTCACCAGAAAAACATGTTGAGCTCGTAATAGTGGTATGACTTTTATTGATGTCTTTGTACGAGTTGGGTGTTTACAGCAGCATTTTACACTTATGATGCACAAGTTTCTATAAGAGAAAAATATTGGTTTTAAAACCTACATAGGAACAGGTAATAACATAAAATACCAGGCATGAAAAAATTCTCAATGGGGAATTAATGAAATCCATAAAACCCATCAGCATGCCTTGAGAAGCAGCAGGAACTGATCTGCCCATCCACCAATCAGCTTGGAAGGCTCGGCCAGAGTTAAATGTCGGAGCGTCTGTTGCCCTCCTGGTCCAAATGGAGAGAGAGCAAAAACACAGAGAGATAATACATGGTTATGGGGAAGAAAAGTAGCTTGATTTATAATCATATATAAAAGAATATGCATTCTGATGAGGCTTGTTTGGCAGATTAAAAGCTCTCATTCAAGGAGATATTAAGCATTCCTTTCATAAAGCCAACATTTCTCCAACAATGTTTTTATTTTTGGGTCTCGTGTAATATTCTAATGTTACTTGAATGTTATGTTTTCATTGCCTTTAAGTAGAAAAAACGAATTAACTGAAAAAAAGGCTTGAAAACACCAGTCTGTGTGTAATTAACCTAAATGTGTTTCAGCAATAAACCCTAACCCTAAGATGTGGAGCCAAACCCAAATATGGTATTCGGAAAGGCACAAAAATAACATCTTGTTAACAAATACTTATTCGGAACAAATACTTAAATACCTAAAAAAATATATTTGTATTTGAGAACAAGAAAAACTTAAATCAAAAAGCTCTGCTTCCTCATGAGACTGCAGTGCATGCCCTCCGGATGAGTGAGTGAGTGATTGATGTTCAGGAGGGGTGGAGAGGGAGGTAAAAGAGGTGACGGACACAGCTGCTCCACACAGCAACAGAAGGGCTCAGCTGGGCAAAAAAAAAAAGAAAAAAAATACTTAACTGCATTACTTTTTTGTTGATCGTAAGTCAGTTGCACAAAAGCAAGTCAGTGGCTCAAAATGGGCAGACCATGCTTCAAAAGCAAGTCCCGTAATCAAAATGGATTATTTGTTATTCAAAAGCAAGTATTTATGTCATCGATAGTGTCAGTGTCGTAAAAATGCCTATGACCGAATCACACCTGTGCTAATATTCAGCACAACAGGACTCACTCTCGTTTGACATTGCCTAAATATACTTTTCATGGCATTTTGAAGAAAAGAATTAAGTGAAAAGCAAGACACTTAATAGCCACTTTACTTTCTACTCTATATTTGCAACGGTTCACAACAATGTCCACCTGGAAAAAAAACATTTACAAAAACTATAAACTCCCTTTGGTTCAGTGAAACTTTCTGCAGTAGTTTTGAAACTAAAAATACTGTATTTAAGAAAACACTATACAACAGACATCTTCACCCGTCTTCCGTCTACCCTTCCATGTATTCCAGTTTTGTAGTTACAGTATGCACCTCATGCCATTCGTTTCTCCTAGTTTATACATACTTGTAAAGTGGGGTTTCAGTGTAAGATAAGGTTCACTTAAGAATAGTTATTAATGGACATTTTCATGGAAACACAATAAAAATATTCTTCAAAATGGATGTACAAAATGGCTGACATGTTCAATAATTTCAATAATTTTGTGTTCAATTATGCAAGCAATGAAATGAACACTATTAGTTGTATTGTATTTATGTGAACAGATTGAGCTGCTTTAAATCCTCATTCTTGTACTTCTTGAAATAAGAGCTGATTGGATACATATTTTACCACAACTGTTTTTCAATGTGTGGTTAGCATGTTGAACAAAAACATTCTAACAACCTTTTGGGGAAATTGTTACATCAAATGTTTGAACATTTGAGTTGTAAGTGTATTCTGTGTAATCTTTTAGAAAACTGGTGAATTTACCATCATTAGTCAAGACAGGGGATACGATTTGAAAATTTTAATCTGCTTAATTTGTGATTTTAAGTTCAGTTGCTGCCTTAAAAACACGAGTAAATGTAACTTGACTAGGCAATTGTTCTGAATGTTGTTAGTTATTTTAACTTTACAATGTGAGTTAAAAGGATATGTAGTTGCATGTTCATTTGACATGAGAGAGAGAGTTACTGTATATTTAATAGGTAATGTAATGTTGTGAGTTCTTTTAACTAAGAGTTTCGAGTTCAAACAACAATTGGTCATTAATTAAACAATGGTATAACTGAATTAAGCCTGTGAATATTCTCATTCATCCAGGTCATGGTTATGTGTAATATAGTTAGACATTTCAACTCAGAGTATCGAGTTTACCCAACGAGTTATCATCAACTGGGCAACTTTTAAAAGTTACCTTCCTAAGTTGAATAAACACTTCTTGAAGTTCTGTTAAATTATGTTATTAAGGCAGCAATTGAACTTAAGTTTTTAAGTTAAGCCACCCGGATAATTTTTACAGTGTAAGGTTTGGATGTAAACTGCTTTTTAGAACACCCCTTGAATGACACACTGTAAAAGGAACATCTATTGATGCTGGGGTAGCAGCATCAGAGTCCCTGGCTCCGACGCTGCTACCCCAACAGGTGATGGATGAAGATATTACACTCTCCACAAAGCGGTCCACCAGTTCTCTGTATTCAGTTTAGTGTCCGTCACTGATAGACCAGACAATTGCAGAGTCATCTGTATATTTCTGTAGATTAAAGAACTCTGACTCATACTGAAAGTCTGAGGTTTACAAAATGAAGGGAAGTTGCAGACAAGATCATAGTGGATCATGTTACAGTCCCTCAGTACAAACACCTCATACCAACTGTAAAGCTCAGTGGTGGAGGCCAAATGATTTGAGCACCTTGCAGTCATTAAGTCAACCATAAACTCATCTTTATATTAAAGGATTCCACAATCAAGCCATTTGACCGACTGCTCAGGTTTGGACCATTAACAGGGTAATAATCCCAAGAATAGTAGCACATCTATAACAGAATGGCAGCACAAGAAATGAAATAAAAGTTTGCTGTCAAATTCCTGGTTGCCGCTTGGTTAAAGTGCTAAAATGGGATCTAAAGCGAGCTGTCAAGGACCAATACCCGTAAACTTCAATGATCTAAAGAAATTAGAAAGAAGAGTGGAGCGAGAAGGAAAGGGTAATTCAGAAAAGTCACTGCTGCTGGAGTGTTAAAGTGTAAGATGCTGGTAAAAGACTAAATCCTGTTTATTTTGTCCTTTAAAATAAAAGCTAAAGGGGGATATAAAGTTATAATTTAATGGTAACTTCAGCTTTAGTTACCAGGACGTTCATCCACTGGGAATCTGTGTAGACATAGAGAGCTCTTCTGTCTGTTCGCAGCACCATCACGTTCTCCGCCCGCAGTTGCCTCATCTCCTTCTCTCCGTCTGCGACAAAGACCTACAGGGACACAGATGGAAGAATGATTTACCTTAAAAACTCAAAAAGGAGATAAAAAGGTCACCTGAAAAAGATTCCTAAACACATAAGGTGTGAGTGTCAGTAAACACGTCGTAAGCCGGGATCACTGTGCGTTTCTCTGACGTCTCAAAAAACTGCTTCATGCCACAGTGTCAAAGGTGATCTGTCCGGTGCTTCGGGACTCTTTTGCGAAGTGTCATCAGACTTGGAGAAACTATCAGTGCGTCTTGGTGCAAATGGAAATTAAATGGATCTGGAACTTGAATTTGGTCAAATTTGGAATCTAAACAGAACTGCTGATAGACCTAAAGGATAGAGTGAAAGTGCTCTTCCTGCTAAACATAATTTGTATTTTGTCTCTATGATGACCTTCATCTGATCCATAATCAAATGTCCCTGTGAGGAATGTAAAAACAGTCTCCTATCCCTTCTCCCTCCCACTGTCTCTCTACATTTACTGACGCACACACTCACACGTGTTACAGACGCACACACCACCTGTTTATCGACGGTGCCTCGCTGTTCCCACAAACGCGCTCTCACACTTCAGGAAGCAGTAGATAGTGCGCATCAGTTTTAGCACATCAACCGTGGACTGGAGTTCCCAATTCCCAGCCTTTCCCTCCTGGATGTGTTTTAGTCAATGTCTGAATATGTGATTAAATGTTTGAGGTGTCTGTGATGGACTGGCGACCTGTCCAGGGTTTACCCCGCCTCTCGCCTGTGGACAGCTGGAGATAGGCACCAGCAACCCCGCGACCCCTGGAGGACTAAGCAGTTCAGAAAATTGATGGATGGATGTTTGAGGTGTGTTTTTTTACTATTACCTGTGTTTTGACTCTTGATTAAGGAATTCGGATTCAGGTGAGTGCTTTTTTTTCCACAACCGCTGACCTACCCTGACCTTGTGTAAACCCTTCTTTATCTGCAAAGTGGTGTGCCGCATTTAAGCTGGCAGCAGAAACCATGGTATGCCCGTATAATTTTTTGTGTAATGAATATTTGGTCTGTCTACTCTTGATTGATCTGTACTGAAATGAATTTCCCCTCATGGGACAATAAAGGATGATTCTATTCCATTCTATACTATTGTGCGAACTCCACTGAGCTCTAGAGGTGTCACACTGCATAGCTGCAGATTTCAGTTGGTCAAACTCAGTGTTGGGTGTAAAGAGTTACAAAGTAACAGATTACAGCAGATCCAGTAGAGTACTGGAGATGGCCAGTGGCAATATTCACATTACCTTCAATTTATTGCTTAAAAGGACAAGAATATTGGTGTGAAATGTACTCTATGTCCAGAAAGTGTTATTCAATGAGCAACCTTTCCAGGCATTTGTCAGCCCAGCATGGCAATACAAGACTTGTGGCTAAAGATCCTGCTCCCCGAACATTAGAAGGAGTCACTCTTTAGCCGACCCTGCTTGAGCAAGCTAAGCTTTTCTCATATCTTGGAGCCCCACAGATAACACTAAAAATTAAGATTTTATTTTATTCAATTAAGTGACGTTTTTTTATATATATTTTTCATTTACCACTTTATTTTTATTTATTTTTTGGACATGAACCTAATAAAAAGCTGATTTTGTTCTCAGGAGAACAGTTTTGTTCTCATGTTCTCCAAAGCCTGTGTCTTGAAACTTGTGTGTTGACACCATTTTAAAATGATCCAACCATAGCCTGCTTTATCCTGTTGTTTGTGAACATATGTGGGCATATTTCTTTGTGCAGATGAGGATATTGTTCTTTCATATGGTTTTAAATGCTATTTTTCATACATTTATACAATTAACACTATGCAGACAGGTGATGATATGGCTATGATGTTTGTCAATGTGTATACACAGTAAATTAAGAAACAGCAAAGTAATGTAATAAGTAGTGAAATTACTTGTCAAACACAGTAACTAGTTAAGTAATCAAATTACAATTTACAGCAGTAACTAATAACTTTTCTTTTAGTAACTACCCCAGCACTGGTCAAAATGCATGATGTCTAGCTGTAGCAAGTTGCACCAAAAGCCAACGTCTTCAGTGACACAGCATACGTCACTGTAAGATGACAGATGGACAGAGCCAAGATGGCGACAAGGAAATGTAAACAAGCACAAGCAGTGTTATTATTTTTGTTTCTAGACTCTAAAACAATATGCAAAAGAAGAAAAGATAAATCTAGACTAACTCATAGCTGGTAAAAGGGGACAGTGTGGGATGCCTGTTCTTTAAAACGAGTTTGAGGTGAGCTTTGTTTAGCATTAGCCTAGCTAACACCTCACTCACAGGGTGACAATTAATTGGTCAACGGCAGAATGGAGTTGCTGAATTTCTGACTCTGCCTGAAGACTGCCGATGGCTGGTTTTGGTCGCAGCTGCAATAAATAGTGTGTTCGGCAGCACGTCACACTACAAGTCCACAGAGCGGCGAATCACACGCATGCTAATCGTTTTTCATCACAACTCTTTTCACAATTAAATTTAAAGTTCTAGGACGGCCGTAATCTCAGTGAGATCAGTGTAAACAGCCAGGAGGGACCACAAGCTGAGGTGATGATTGGTTGACTGAACCTGTTAGAACATCACTGCTAGCTTGTGAAGCCTAATTTCTACTTCTCAATCGGCAAGATTCCACCCAGATGCAGAGGTATTGATGGAGACATTTTTCGTTTAAAGTTATAGTTTCTAATAGTTTTTCAGTGTTGCAAAGCAATTCCCCACCAGGCAGCAGGGGGTGCTGACCTCTTATGGCGGTTCTGCCTACCATTGTAGTGTTGTTTCTGTTGAACTAGTTTAGTTTCTGCAGCTTGTGAACTCATTCCTCCCTCAAGGAGCAATGGACAACAGAAGTATGTTTTGATTGAGCTGGAAACCGCTTTACTAGAAGTGCAGCCCATTGAATACTTTAAAAATGAATGTTTACAAATAGAGTGTATGTTTTCTGGTTTTCAACAACTCCTTGTGTTTAAAGTCGCCAAAAGATCCTATTAGATCAACTTTCCTTTCAATATAAAGCATGTAGTGCCCAAACGCTGTATTGACTACTGATTATAGCAACTATAGAGCACCGTTCTGGTGAAGCGATATCTGGCTGTTGTTGAACTGACTGTTAAGGAAAAATAAAAATGTTGTATTTTATTTTTTTTTATTTTACATTATTGGAGTTGTTACCTATTTTACAACTTTTTGTGGTTCGTGATCACATTTAAAAACCTCATTTCAGGGGGGAAATGTTAGGGAAAAATAATAATGTTGTATTATTATTTTCTTAGGATTTTTTACCCTAACGCTGACCAATCACAGGCATATGTTCACCGTTGACGGAGACGGATAGTTAGATCTGTTCCGTCCGTCATTGCGTAGGTGATGGAGAGTCCTTGCGTTAACGAATAATGGTGTGTCTATCCGTTCCGATGTAGATGGAGAAATATAAAGTAGGCTTTAGCGTGAAGGACTGACCGTCAGGAAGTTGTCCAGTGGTCTCCGTGAACTTTGAACCTGTGGGCAGCTGCAGGGGGCTGACGGTCCTCTGTTGCCCGAGTCTCCCTGCAGACCTGGTAGGATGTACACTGGAAAAACACATACCATTATTACTGAGTGAGGTCCAGAGCCTGAATGTTTATCGGATCAAAGTGTGAGCAACAAATCCAGAGCTCCCCTACTGACACTACTTTATGTTCATACTTTGATCAGACAATAAAATGAAAGAAATTTGGATCACATTTTACGTTGTTCCTCCTCAAAACCAAATGAATAAGAACAACCCTTCTTTACAAGCAGTGGTACTGAGCGTAGAAATGGCACATTGTGTGAGGCCCTCATTTCACTGCCCCCCGATCAATTAAAGTATGAAAATTTGATTCTGAGACACAAAACACAAAGTATTTAAACTAATCTCGCCATTCTCAGTAGAAAGCAGGGTCCATCAACACACCAGTTTACAAACTTTGCTGAAATCTTGTGCAGGGCTCAAAATAAAGCCAAGTTGTTATTTTCATCTGGTGCTCATGCAGCCCCTTTCTACTGTCACCCTGGGAAACTGCCAATATCCCAAACTTCCACTGTTCAAGCTCAAAGATTAAACATAGAAATTTCACAAAGAGTTCTCCCCAACTTGGTGTGTATAAGAGCCTTCTGGGAGATTCAAAATTTGTTTTTTAATAAACCCACCTTTCTGTAAAAGAGATGTTTTTATTAATCTCATATAGTTTTTATTGACAGTAGGCAGAAAATCCTCCAAATTAAGCAAAATACTGCCTTAAAGACATCACTTTCTTTGGAATTTATCTATATAATGTTTTAGTGAATGGAGTTGCTGAAATAAATGATTTTTTTCAGCTATTTTCATTTTTTTCCATTTTATACAAACCTTGTCCAGGTAGTCCAGGCTCTCCAGCTAGACCAGGCAGTCCTGCAACACCAGGATGTCCCAGTTCCCCAACGGGTCCAGTAGAACCTTTTAACCCCTGCACACAGTCACAGAATTACTGCCTCTCAGAATCATCACTTGTTTAATGAACTATAGCTGATTCTAACCAATTTTGGATAATTTTATGCAGTTTATTAGTTTACTGGAATCACAGTTCTTACATCTGTTCTTCCTATCTAAGTAATTTCATTCCAAATGTCAGGAAAAAATGACAATCTAAACAAAATCCCAGCTTTGAACTTCTCACAGAGCTCGGTTCAATCCATAATCTAACATGGAGAGAGGACAACTGTAGACCTACCAAGATGTGGCCGTGTAACTGACAAGCAAAGAGAGCATCAGTCAGACAAGAAGCCAGGAGGCACATTGTTACTCTGGAGGAGCTGCAAAGATCCATAGCTGGAGGCAGATAATCTGATGACAGGATAACTATCAGCAGCATGCTCTACAGTTATGGCTTATTTGGTGGAATTTTAAAGAAAAACGTTATCTATAGCGTCTATCCTTTACAGGGTCAAAGGGTTGGGGGCGCGGTAGGTGTTTCCTGTCTCCAGCTGTCATCGAACAGGAGACAGGTTACTGGGTGCAACCTGAACAGATTTCCAGTTGAAGGCTGAATTACAGGTTGCTACAACCCATTTGGGCCACACAGCTAGTGATACAGTGTGGGGATGTTTTCCTTTAGCAGTGACAGAAAACCACATCTGTGGTCAGTTGAAGAGGACTGATGAGGCTAAATTCAGGCAGTCCAGGAGGAAAATCAGTTTGAGTTTGGCAAAGACTTGATAGTGGCACTATGGTTCTTCTTCCAGAGCAACTAAACCTTGCATTGATAAGTAAACATACGACCAGAGCAACGGTGGGGCTGACAAGACATATGAAGTGTCAAATTGTCCATTCAAAGAGTAGATGTAAATCTAACAGTATCATTTTTGGCAAGACTTAAATTCAGTATTCCGGGACTTATTGTGGATTTTTCACTTTTCTCATCCTGTTGTGTGTCATTTGGGTCTCTGCTGCCTCTATAAGCACCCTAAACATAAATTTAAACCATCCATCTTTTTTTTTTTTGCTAAGTTTTGCTGTCAGAAATGTTGTGCTTCTGCAAGATGTTTGAATAAGTGCCACAATAAGAGGAATATGCATATAACCACCCTTGACCCATCAATTCCATCTTTTTCTCATGTATGTCAAAACCACAGATGGGTGGGTGTGGTTTACAACCACTAATTTGCATTAAAGTGACAGAGCCGTCTAAAAATCTCCTTCTGAGAGGAACTGGTGAGATCCCTTTATGTAAGAGTGACTTAGTGCAAAACTTCAATAACATGTTTTATACAGACCTATTATAACTTATTTAAAGGGGAAGTTGTCCATTCTTCTGAGGCATACTGAGCAATTCTGTGATACAGTACAGCTATAATATAACTAAAAATCGATCTTTAAGTTCAATAAATGATATATACTACTCATTTGAAACATTGTACTTACAACATGTCTGAACTAAATGACTTGAAATTAGCTGCATGTCCCTTAAAGAGCCTTGGACATTCCCCGCTCGACACGCTGTCTTCAACGTCATCACAACATTATCGGAGCGCCGTCTCGAACCCAGCATGTGGAACATGGCTGCGGATGGGCTCGAGTCTCCGAGCTGACCGCATTACATGTTAGGCCTGGCCTGAGGTGGCGCTGGGACCGCTACAGAGGGGAATCGGGGGGGATCCGTAAACACCGGCCCTTCACTGCATCAGCAGGCCCAGTTTGAGGAGCCAGTGTCGTGTGTTGGTCCAAGCTTCACCTGCCAAGACACCAACTATAATGCTGGGCGGCTGTCCATCTGTCTGCGGTTAATAAGTGTTTAATATAATATGTGAACGGCGTGGGACGTTCACATATTATATTCACATAGCCTCCAGAGAGGCTGTCCAGGTGACGAAGTGGCCCACTTCTCAGCGGAGAGAGTGGTGCATTTGCAGCCACAACGGCTCTTTTAAGAGCCACCCACAAACCTCTTAAGAGCATTCCTGTCTAAAAAGTTTATGTAAAAAAAAAATGAAAAGATGTGTTTTAGTTTAGCTGTGCTCCTGCCCCTTTAAGAAATCAGTTTTGGCTTGAGTCACGTGGTTATGCAGTCATGTGACATATAGAGGCAATAATACCCAACTGAAAGCATTGCTGATGCAGGTACTGTGTAGCTATACTTGGTAAGAGTTTAAACTCATCTACTGACTGTTTTTTAGAAAAATGTGACTAGTAAAAAATAAAGGGACTTTTTATAGTGCTATTGGATACTCAGACTCTAATGTGGAGAACGTATGTTTGTTACTGCAGCAACGGAGCTGATGCTGATCCAGAGTGTTTGTAGCTCAACAGCTCCGCACACCCAGGTCCTGTTAATGCGGAGCAGAGATGAACCCCGCTGAGTTGCTGCTGCTGTTTTTGATACAGCGCTTGAAGCCAGCGTGCATTCCCACCTGTACTCCGTTGTAAAATATTTTCTGTCTAAAATAAACGATTGCACACTAAAATCACAGATTTCACTAAGTCCCTGTAACTTCCTCATCTCATCTGGTCTTTGTGATCACTTCTGAGTTTAAACTTGACTCAGAAATAGAGAATGGAGTGGGAATCAAACCGTGAATTAAAAGGCAGTTTGAAGCCGTTCAATAGCAAGAAGCCATCATATTTTAAAGAACATTAAGCAAATTTGGGCACTACCACACATTTAATACAGAGTAGGACACGATTAAAAATGTGGAATGGTGTTGGTTGACGTGGTCATTGTTATCGTCCACTTATGGTTATCAAGGTCAAATGCTCAATATACCATGATATTAACTTCAGCTCATTTCGCCCAGCCCTACTCAAACATACATAAAATAACCTAAGAAACAGTTTAGGCATGTTTTTAAGAAGGGAATCACATAAAAATTTGATGAAAATCTTCGAAAAGTGGATTTTACATGCCACCCCTTCTTTAAAAAGAAGCCTAATGTGTCGCCTTTAAGAGTTGATGATATGACTTAGTTTGAGACAAATGTGTAGCAATTTTACTTTCTAGATGTATGAAACTGGTAGAGAAATGCTCTAAAGACCTGCTTTTTTCCTGTGCAGGTTTTTCTCATTGTTTTGCTCTTCAAAGAAGCTCCACCTGGTCTGATATCCTGCTCAGCAGTGATGCCATCAGCTGTGATGAAGCTCCTGGTAACTGAAGTCCTCGGTCTCCTGTCATCAACCTTTTACTTTCATTCACATAGACTCACTGTCTGATCCTTAGAGAATACAGCATGTTTAACTTTGATCATTTAATTGTGTATGCAAATGTGCGATTTGTATTTAAAATTTTGAATAATACTGCACCTTCAGCATAGAAAACATTTGTCCAGCTCGTTTCCGAGCAGATGACTAGGAGCACCAGGTCCACAAGTCGCAATGACTGTAGATTGCCTAAACGTAGCTCAGCCTTTGCGCAGACATCCTTCTCATTTAAAGACATTAAAGAATGGAACAAACTCCCACAGAATCTGAAACTTTCCTTAGACCTGAAAGATTTCTCTCGTAATACAAAAAGGTGCTGTTGGAAAACCAGTCATGTAAGCACTGATAACTTTAAATGTAAAAATGACCGTTAGTGATATTTTATGTAGTAATTTTAGCATGATTCTATGTGGACTGATGGATGTAACGTGTGAATGAATGAATGAATGAATGAATGAATGAATGAATAGTTGTACTTGAGTGTTTAAACTAATTTTATATTGCACATGTTGTGACTCACCTGCTCAGGGACTGCAGATGGAAACTAGCTCAAGCTAAATCTGGTGCAAAGCATCTTTAATGAATGTGTTTGCACATTGTCCCTGCTGAAATAAATTAATAAAGATAAAGAAAGTACTCTTACATCAGTTCTATTGTTCTTTCTATGTCTCTGTCCTGTCTTCTCAAACCTCCAGATGGTTGTGGCGATTGGGTGAGCCAGTTTCTGGTTCTGCTGGAGGTTTCTTCATGTTAAAGGGGACTTTTTCCTCTCCACTGTCGCTTAATGCTTTTTCAGTATGAGGGATTGCTGTGAAGTCAACAGCCACCCAGGCGACTGCCTACTGTTGCTACATGTTGGTCCAGGAGGAGTGGGATTGCTTAGATAGAAAACTTTTAACCTGATTGGAATGTGTGGATGATTACTTTTCTAATAATTGCTTTGAGATTACATCTTTTGCGAATTGCCGCTATATAAATAAACTGAATTAAAATTAAATAGCATGTAAAGTGTCTTAGGATGACGTGTTGTGAATTGTTGCTAGATATAAACTGAATTACTGCATTGAAAGGTGGATCTTTAAAGTCTAATTAAAATGAATGCCAACATTTTTTATAAACCAGTGTATGACTTTCCTTCCACTTCACATTTATCATCTACCTTGTGTTGGTCGATCACATACAAACACAACAAACTAACGGATAGTTTATTGGTTTAGCATGAGGAAATGAGAATACTTCCTGTATACATGTTGTACATCTGTGTGGACCTACCATCCTTCCTCTGGCTCCTGCCTCTCCTCTGGGTCCCTGCTCACCCATCAGACCTCTATCACCTTTTAGACCCTGGTCTCCCTGAGACAGCACACACATTCTGTCAATATGCACACTTTTTATATGTATCTAACAGTCATCAGTCGGCGTTTCACCTTCTCTCCTGTCCTTCCAGGGATGCCACGCTCGCCCTGGAGACACACAGACAAACAGATCAGAGTGGAAGGTTTTTTTTCCCCAGTAGTGAGCAGAGGAAAGAGAACAGCATCACAATTAAACACGTAGAACAAGCTAAACTGATCTGGCAAATGGTGGATTTAACATTTTCATGGACCAGTCATCTTAATTACATTTTGGTGATATTGGGGAGAATTTTAGGCCAAATTAAATGTTGATGTAAATGTATTCCTCATTGGCTGAGCAAACACCTCTTCACCATACTGGTACTTTCTCATCTAGATTATGTATCATTTGTTTGGTCTGACACTAGTGAAGATAATTTCTGTAAGTTATAAATGGTTCCAAATGAAGCTGAATGAATTGTCTTTGGTTGCACACATTGAACCAATGTGATGATACTGCATGCTAGGATGGCTTAGTTAAAGGTGAAATGTAGACTGAAGTATTTCTTGATAACATTTATGAGGATGACATTCATGAGAATTTTCTTTTTTTTTGGATAATCATATTTATGTTACATGCCAGACAAGTTAATAAGGTGTGTATTACCTTGCTGTAAAATTAATAGCACTACCTAGTTTTTTGTTGTCAGAGAAAAAGAAAATAATGTTTTCAAAAGTTTTACGGCAATTAATTCTGGGCACTATTGATTATGTGGGATCCGTAATTATGACCTAAGTCCCTGCTCTTATTGTTGTGTGTTTTAGTGTGGTGGATATATTTTTATCCATCACCAGTGTGTGCGTGTGTAGTGAATGTAGTATAGTCCAGTGCTTTGGGTCCACTGGAACGCAGCCATTCACACCTTTTCTCAGATTAGCATCGACTGCCATTAGTCATACTCTTCTCATCTGGTTTACCTCATATCTTTCAGACCACCCAGTTTATCCAGTCTAAATGACACTCCTCCACTTTGTTTCCCGTTTCTGGATGTGTGCCCCATGGTTCAGTATTAGAGCCCTTTCTATTCATTATTTACATGCTCCCTCTTGGCCAAATATTGCATACATTTAATATTATTTCTCCATTGTTATGCAGATGACACTCAGCTCTACATTTCTTTCAAACCATATTCCTCACTTCCACCTGGCTCCCTTTCAGAGTGTCTCGTGGATATTAGATAATGCTTCTTCTCTAATTTTCTCACACTGAGCATAAATTTAACTGATGTGTTACTCATGGGCACAGCCTCCACTTTAACCAAACTCCACAATTTCTCCATCCTTCCCCTCAGATAAAGAGTCTGGATGTCATACTTGATAGAACACTTTTTTCAGTTTCATATTCATTAACCAAAAATCCCCTGGTCTGCATATTTCCACCTAGGTAACATTAACTGACTTTGTCCTTTCCTTACTCCCCTTGCTGCTGCCATCCTTGTTTATATCCTGATTACCTCCCAGATTGACTAGTCCAACTCTCTTCTTTCCCCCCCCCCCCATATAAGTCCCTTCATAAATTCTAACTCCTACAGAACTCTGCAGCTCGGATCATAACTGAGACTCCCTCAAGAAAACCCATTACCCCAGTATTCAGAAGCTTCACTGGACGCCCATAGCATCTCTAAACAACTTCAGCATTCTAGTTCTCGTGTTTAAAGGAGACATATTATGAAAATTTTTCCACAATTTAAAATAGGTCTAAGAGTTCCAGAAAACATGTTTCTGAATTTTTTTCCTGGAAACAACTTGTAGGAAACAATAGTTACCAACCTGTATTTCTCTCTGTTTCAGCCCCTTGCAGATTGTGCTATTTTCTGCTGATCATTACATATTAATGAGCTTACTGTTAACTTGGCCACGCCCAACGCTTCTACAATCTTTGCTCACGCCCACCACTCCCATAATGACTGTTACCACTATGTGTGAAAGTTATGGACATGGCTGCTGCAGTAGTTCAACCATACACACAAAAAAGGGAATTAAACCTTACAAGAAAAAAATTAGTTCAACCAAACATGTTTGAACCAGAATCTGCTCCTGTAGGAGGGGAGCCTCCTGCACAGCAAATTTAAAAGTGCAGATTTAACACTATCATAGTTGAAATCAGCACTCATGCAGAGTTTGTATGGTGACCACTGTGTACAACTCAGATAAATAACTCAAGACATGATAACAAATATTACACCATAAAGGTTGCAATTACTCTGTCGGTGTTAATAATAATAATACAGATGGGAGCACTGCTCTTCAGTGACCTGGATCTGTGGACAGGTTCTACTGTAAACTACTGAATTTCCCCTCATGGGATCAATAAAGTATTTTTGATTTAATTGAAAATTAACTCAAAATATTTTTATTCTGATAATTCCACTCCCCAATGTTTCTGTGTGAGAACCTGATACTCAGAGAATTCAGCAAAAATACTTCTGAATGGTTATTGAAGAAATTACTTCAAGTTAAAAGAATAGATTTAACTGCTTACCTGGCACTCTGATATCTTCCTGAGACGCCGACTCTAAATCCTTCCAGCTCCATCATCTGACTCCAGCTCTCTAGCACCGCAGAGACCCCGCTCTTTGAGCTCCGTGTGGCGGCAGGTCTTCAGCCTTCCTCGCCCTTACCGCCAGCATCTTACCATCAAAAATAAATCCAACCCAAGCTGCTCTTCTGCGCCAGATCTATGGTCTTCTGACCAGTTCTCAGCAGCTCAGTTTGGCGGCGCGTTTCCCTTCTACTCCGCGGTTGCTTCTTCTCCCGTCCTCCCCGCTCTTACCGCCAGCATCTTACCATAAAAAATAAAGTCAACCCATGCCGCTCTTCTGTCCTCTTCCACTGGGACCCGATAAAGTGTTTTGAGCTCTTTTGAGCAGCCAAAAACGGAGCATTTTGCGTGGAGCTGCAACATGGTGTTTCCTAATCTGAACAAGTGCTTTCCAATCGGAAACTGTTGTTTACTGCTGTACCTGGTGGGTGGAGGCAGCTCTGAGGAGGTGTGGATATTCCAATATTCCGGCTTTTGACGTAGAAAGCCGGACAGATTTTGAACAGCTCAATCAGAGACTGAATGCAGGATCAATTAAGAAAATCATATCTCACTCAAAACAGCATGGATGTTTTTTCCCCCAAAATTTATATGCATGTATATGCACCAGACACACAATAACAACCCAAATCCCAGGAAAAGTGATTTTTTTTCATAATATGTCTCCTATAAGTACATCCATAGCCTTGCCCCTCCCTATCTGTGTGACCTGCTTCACGTCTCCACTCCTTCCTGTTCTCTCAGATCTTCTTCAGCCACTCATCTTAATCCTTTAGCTATTTATCATTATTTGTACCTGTTTTTTCTTCTCTGTAATGTGGCCTTGGGTTTCAGTTAGGGATGCACAGATACCGATACTTGTATCGGGTATCGGCCACGATACTGCATAATGTACTGGTATCGGTATCGGTTAAACTTAACCGATACCATGAACCGATACTCAAAATGGGGAAAATCTGCAACAAATTCACCAAAAAAGATGAATTTTTCACTTGAAGTTTTGGACTTCTTCCACTGGAGACTGCGTTGGTAAGAAGTATCGCTTAATTTCCTGTTTGGTGACTCACTCGGTTGTAGCAAGTCGGGGTTTCTCTCTCTCTTGAATTAATCTAATTTTCTCTGTCCAGAAGTTTTTCTGAGTTGCTTTAACACACAAACACATTAAAACATTTATTTTCTGTTGGTGTTCTTTACGTTCTGGGACTCGTTAAGCGTTACACTGGTTTTCTGGGCTCGGTAAGGTACCGCTAGGTTAGCTTAGCTTCACGGCTAGCATGGCTTCGGCAGCTTTGTCTCCTGTTCCTCCGTCTCTCTCTGAACCTCCTACTCTCTCCTGCTCTCTCTGTCAGATGTTTAGTTACTCCTCCGCCTCATTTAGTGAAGTTGGTAGGTGTATTAAGTGCAGCATTTTTGTAGCCTTGGAGGCGAGGGTTTCTGAGCTAGAGGCCCGGCTCCGCGCTGTAGAACAGCCAGGCCCAGCACTAGCTAGCGCGGAGTCAATTAGGACAGGACCCCTAAACCGTCCTCCAACAGCTCCCGTGCAGCCGGGATCTGAGGCGAGCTGGGTGACGGTTCGTAGGAAGCCTAGCGCCAGACCCCAGCCCGCGGCCAACCTCCAGCCCCTTTCTCTGAACAATAGGTTCGCCCCGCTCAGCGACGCACCCGCCGAGCAGGAGAGGCCGATTCTTGTAATTGGCAGCTCCATAGTTAGGAACGTGGCTCCAGAGACACAAAAGACCACCGTCAAATGCCTTCCAGGGGCCAGAGCTGCGGACATTAGGTCCCATCTGAAGCTTTTGGCCAAGGACAAACGGCGGTATAGCAGGATCGTTATCCATGCTGGTGGCAATGACACCCGGCGACGGCAATCGGAGGTCACTAAAATTAGCGTAGCTTCGGTGTGTAGGGCTGCCAAAAAGATGTCTGACTCTGTAATTTTTTCTGGTCCTATGCCTGATCGTACTAGCGATGACATGTACAGTCGTATGCTTTCGTTTCACCTTTGGTTGTCAAGGTGGTGTCCAGAAAACGATGTGGGCTACATTGATAACTGGGGGGCCTTCTGGGGAAAACCTAGACTGTTATGTAGAGACGGCATCCATTCCACCGCAGACAGAGCTTCGCTTCTTTACAGGAACATTGATAGGGTTATCTCTAGTTCCCCAAAGCCGTGACAAACCAGAGTCCAACTCAAGGATCAGGGACTGCCACCCACCCACTACCCTATATAGACAGTTTCCCGTTCACTGCCCAAAACTAATGAATTAAAAGTTAATGCTACTAGAGCAAAGTATAAAAATATGGAAAAAGAAGGTGGCCAGCCTTAGAAGATTAGCTCCCTGGTTTAATTCAGAGCTACGTACCCTGAAGAAGAACGTTAGAAAACTAGAGGGAAAATGGCGCTCCACGCATTTACAGGATTCCTATTTAGTGTGGAAAAATAGTCTATTGCTATATAAAAAGAGCCTTCGAACAACTAGAACAGCATATTATTCATCTTTAATCGAGGAGAATAAAAATAATCCTAGGTTTCTTTTTAATACAGTTAGATATAATACAGTTTAATACAGCCAAACTCCCAAAGGATCATAGCTCTATCGAGCCAACCATTCCCCCAGCTCTTAGTAGTGATGAATTCATGGAATTCTTTATAAATAAAATAGACTCTATAAAAAATAAGATCATTTGGAACCTTCCAAATATGCTTGCTTCCTCTCTAGTTAATGAGGCAACATCAAAAATGGTGGAACCTAATATAAGCTTGAACTGCTTTAATGCAGCCGAACTTTCAGATCTACTAAAATTATTAGCTTCATCAAAACCTTCAACTTGCATGTTAGAACCCAGTCCCAACTAAACTTTAAAAGAGGTTTTCCCTTTGATTGCTGCTCCAATTTTAGATATAATGAATCTATCCTTAGTCAATGTATATGTACCACAGGAGTTTAAGATTGCTGTAATTAAACCTCTACTTAAGAAACCCTCTCTTGATCAAAACGACTTAATTAACTATAGACCGATATCTAATCTTCCCTTCTTATCTAAAATTCTTGAGAAAATAGTTGCACACCAGATATGTGAGCATTTAAACAATAATGAGCTGTTTGAGAAGTTTCAGTCAGGCTTTAGAGCTCATCACAGCACTGATGAAGGTTACTAATGATATTCTCATAGCCTCAGACAATGGACTGGTGACCATTCTGGTCCTGTTAGATCTCAGTGCTGCCTTTGACATTGTTGATCACAATATTCTCATAGAAAGGCTTCAAAGTGTCCGTAGATTAATGTAAGCCAAGTAGAAAGTGTTAGTAGCTAGGTCTCCTAGTAGCTAGGAGACAGGTTAATGTTAGTAGCTATGCTGCTTTAGGCTAGGCTGTTGGAGGACATTATTAGGGTCTGTTCCTACTTTCTCTCCTACTTCTCCACAACTGCATGATGTGCCGTCAGTTCAAGCGCTAACCTGTTTTCCCTTAGTCTCTCCCTACAGTAGGTGCTCCTGACCCGCCCTGCTTGACGACCCTGACTAAGATGGCATTGCAGTGACGGAAAGTTCTCCACGTCCTACAACAAACTTCTGCATCAGTTCTATTGCTCTTTCTGTGTCTCTGCTGCCTTCTCCAAACCACAGACGGTCTCGGCAGATGACCGTTTGTGCTGAGCCTGGTTCTGCCGGAGGTTTCTTCCTGTTAAAAGGGAGTTTTTGCTTTCCACTGTCGCTTCATGCTTGCTCAGTGTGAGGGATTGTTGAGAATTACACGACGCAATCTTTTGTGGTTCTCTAATTTCTACATTAAACATTGTATTGTAATAACTCTTCTTGTAAAGTGCCCTGAGATAACATCTGTTGTGAAACGGCGCTATATAAATAAACTGAATTGAAAATTGAATTGAATTTTTGTGGTAATTTTATATTTTACATCTGTTATTTTGTCTCAGTTATGTTTAGTTTGTAAAGTCTGGTGCCTTTAGTCTCTGTTCAAGAAAGGCACCAGAAGTTATACAGTTTATTAATTCAACAGTATGTGGCAAGGTACACAACGAGGGCCCAGGAAGGATTCGATCCCTGATATCCCTGTGGCCAAGCAGCTAGGGCACATGATCTATCGGAGCCATAGTGACAGGACCTCTACACTGTCTCAAATAGTATCGGATCGGTATCGGGTATCGACAGATACACAAAATCCAGCCATCGGTATTGGTATCGGGACTGAAAATGTCGGATCGGTGCATCCCTAGTTTCAGTAAGACAGCCTATTATTAGTAGAACTATAAGTAGGCCTAGAGGCCATTTACTATTTACCATAATTTTTATATATGTATTTATTCCTTTGGGGCAACCCCATTGCCCTATTTGTATTTACTTTTGCCTTAAATCTTTGTGATGTTTTGTTTTTACATTTTTATATGTTTCCTTATAATGAGTTTCCATGACTTGCATTAATTGTGTGTGCATGTGTGTGAATTTTATGCAAATAAATATAACATTGGTTCTGAAAATCAAGGAAACCTCAGGAGATGGGAGATAATTAGATTCCCAATAAAACAAAACAATAAAATAAAACAGTTCCTAACCTTCTCTCCACTGAGGCCACTGTGTCCTTTCAGACCCTTATCGCCCTGATAGTGAGATAATGAGGACAGGAGATGAGAGACAAGCTGCTCACTGAGGGTTGGAATGAAAAAGAAGGAAAATGTTTTACTCACCCTGACTCCTGGATGACCCTTAATTCCCTGCAACAACACAAGATAAACATACTAAAGTCTGTTTTGTGGTCAACTTCTGCTAAATACAATTATACAAAATATAATCATTAGGCAGATGCCTGAAACACTCTGACAAACAAAGTTAGATCTATCTTCCTGTCTTGTTTGTTTGCTGTAAAGCAAACTACATTTGTTACAGCTTGTCTGATTCGACACCAGCTTTCTGAATAAATGTTGCACTGTTTCATATCAGTACACATGCAGAAAGCCACCCTACCACAATTACTTACAATGACTTATCATGAGGGACAAAACAGAAAGTAAAGCAACATCTAAAGTCACTTGAGTCAGTTAAGGTCAGAATTAATAATTCAAAAATAAGAGATAGAGAAAGACTGGGAAAAATGTATCCATAGTTCTAAACAAATGTGTCAAGTAACAATGTACAAATGCTTTATTACCTTACTTAAGTATAAACTTTTGGTATCTATACTTCACTAGAGTAATTGTCCATTAGTCTACTTCTTACTACTAGTTCTTACATATTCAAACAATTATCTGTACTTAGTACTCCTTCATTTTTGAAAATAGCCTCATTACTCCTATCTAATTTTGGCTTATCATATAAATAAAACACAAAAACCCAATCCAGATAAATTGAATTTTACTGCTGTTTAATAATACATTTAAATATCTACAATCGTGACAACCTGTTTGTACGCCAGGGGTCACCAACCTTTATGAAAGCGAGAGCTACTTAAAGAGTGCTGAGTAATACGAAGGGCTATATGTACATTATACATCTTTGAACAGTTGTATGATTTATCTTTAGTTAAATAGTAATAATAATAATAATAATAATAATAAAAGTTTGCAAATTTTTTCTGATCACATTAATTGCTAACAAATAATAATAATAATTTAAAACAGGAAACAGATATACGTTTCAACATGCAACACTTTATTTTCATTAATCTCTGTCCATTTGTAATTTTTTTATATTTGTAACACGTGCCCAGCGGGCGACTCATGCCGTCCCTGAGGGCCACTTGGTGCCTGCCGCCGGCAGCATGTCGGTGACCCCTGTTGTACACAACCCATCACACTCTCTGCATAACCAAAACCATTTCACACTTCAGTCAGGACGTAGCAGACATATGTTACCGTGTTCAAAGATGGCCGTGACAGAGACTCAAGAAAATGCACGATAACACTACTACCAATAAAATAGGCAGCTAATCATCAGATATCCCACGCCAGGAATCACGTATTAATGCGTAGTAGTCCACATATGGTTCTTTAATGTATTTGCATTGCAGCAAAATGTTTTCATTTTCAAAAACGTATAGAAAGCTGAAAGAGGTAGCTGAGTGTGCAACGAATTTTTCCTGGCCAAAGATAAGTCGCCACCTGGATTTAACTAAGCAAATACAAGCCTCCTATTGGATAGTTACTGCATGGGCAATTATCTTTCAGCTGGAAAGAAGTTATTTAACCCCAAATGGTGCAATGAGTTGTTTCCCATTCCTGAGTAAGACCATTTATTGAAACTTTGAAAAGATCTTAGCTGAGCAGCCACATCAACCAAGTTAGCTGTGTTCCAGTTGTAGAACTACCGTACTGCATCCTTGTGTTCTCTGAAAGAACAGACTTACAGCTTTACTTGCAGAGTACATACTAGCCAAGCACACAAGAATGTACTTGCGTACTTGGGCAAATATAACATGAATCCAAGGACGTTGTACCTTAATCATCCCAGGAGTTCCGATGTCTCCATACAGGCCTCTCCAGCCCCTCTCACCCTTCTCTCCCTGTGAGACACATTGATTCATGTAAGCTCCACTTTTCCAAGATTTATTATTTTAAACACAACAAATGAACGTGCTGTATCTCATATTCACAGTATTATCCATGAAAGCAGGGATGTAGAGATGGAGAATTTGTTACAGACCCAACTAAGAGTTTTCAGCTGAGATGTTATTTTAGACTTAAATAAATAGAGAAACTAAATATGCTTTTTATTTATATTTCACTGTCATGTTTGGAATTCAGTATGCAGTAGGAACATCATATAGACCAGGATTTCCTTTTAACCGTTTTTTAAAGTGCCTTGCTCAGTGGTTGTACAGCAACAGGGGTAGATTCGCTCCATCGTTTCCCTTCTTCCTACTATACCTCAGAACCTAACATCATCATAAAATGCCACCTATTGATGAACACAATATGCACATTTTCTACTTGTATTGGCTTGCATGTTTACGGTCTTATTCCTAATGAGAAATCCTACATCATCTCAGCAGCTCCTGTTCATTTTGCTAAAATAAGTTTAGTATAAACTAAGCTGTATGAAGATTTCTTTATGACGTTGTTGCAATATTAATAAAGGCTCCACTGGTATAATCGGAAGGAATAAGACGAAACCCTTTTTTGCATCTTTTCCAATGGTTTGCAGTCATTTTTACATCAGGAACACTTTACCTGTCCCTGAGCCTTAGCAATGTTTGAATACTTTGGTTAAAAACGGTCTTTTACCTTTTGGCCTGGCTTTCCAAGGGGACCATGCTGTCCTGGTTCTCCTTGTGGACCCATTACACCAGGCTTACCCTAAGAACACACAGCATTCAGGTGCTATTCTTTCTAATCCATACCTTTCTTAAAATAAAAAAAATAAAAAGATGGGTCTTGTTCTGTACCTTTGCCCCTCTCAAACCTCTGCAGCCCTGAAAACATTAAACATCAAAGTGATCTGTCATGTTTTTGAAATACTAATTTCTTTGCTATTGTTTTAGGCAGTGTCAGCGATCAATGGTACGGATAATCCAAAAGATTTCTCTCACCTTTTCTCCTGTGGGCCCTGTCATATGTTTGGTCAAATCAACCTGAAGATGTAAAGAGAATGGGTCAGCATTACCGGATGTTCTCTCAGAGTTATCAACTGTTGTATGTTATATTTTTTGGGGCTACTTTATATAACAGTCTCGTATTAAATATGTTTTATATAATCTTTAGTTAGCATTCAGAAGATAAAAGTCTGTTTTCTATTATGCATGGTTGTAAAACATATCCTTGACCAGTATTTAACTGGGACAAGCTTTTAAGTCATAAAACTCTTGGGTAAGTTTATTGCAGGCTGTAAAAACAGGATGTCTTCAGATAAGAATGGAAGTCAGGTGTAGGGAGGAAGGGCCAGAAAAGCCTACTCCATGGTACGGCCATAAATTAGGTCAGGAGGAAACCTTGGGACTAACGTGTGGTCTGATAAAGTTCTGGTGGGAGTATGTGTGACCTTTGAGGATCTCTGAGACAAAGGTTTTGCTTAAGAAGGACCATAAACCATAAAACTCAGAATGAACTTTTGACTTGGATCCAGGAGAAAAGACACGTCCCTTATGACTGCATGATTTCTTGACATCCAATCATTGTTAAGACACTGTTTAAAACGTTCTGATTGGAGCAGATTAATCCTGGGAGGTTTTGGACGTTTCTAAAAGTTATGACACGAAAACCATTCTTCGTCAGAAATTTTTGTCTGGCCCAGAGAAAATGGGCATGTTTCTCTGTAAAACCGCATATCTGTTAATCTGTTTAAAATAAAAGTGAGAACTGGAAATTGGCTCCATTCGTCTCTGTTTTGAACATGCACTGAATTATCTTTTTGATAAAATTTAATTCTACAAATGGTGACCTCGAACGTGTGCAGAGTTTGGACCAAGATCCAGTTATTTTTTAAATTAATTAGACGGACATGTATTTGCTCTATTGACAATTTGCGCAGAGTTGCGTAGTTTTTAATTCTGTTGATTGGTTAATCTAACGTTGGGTAAATGTTGTCATGCAAGTTAAATATGTTTTTTTGTTTTGAGCAGATTGACTGTTGCGGGCCTCGTAGTTGAAGCTGCTCATCTGTCTGTCTCTCTGTTCTGCGCATGATTGCGACCTTCTTTGCGCTCCGCAGAGAAACACCGGTGCCTGCTGGGAGATGGAGTTTGTTACTCTGCAGGACAATGGAGCAGATGGACCGGATGGAGCGGTCCCTTCAACGACTCAAAAATCGGAACCAAAGTGCGGATCGGGGCTTGAGAATTGGCAATCTCAATTTCGAAAGGACGCTTTCGGAAGATTCTTCAGGGCTGGCAAACGGAAAACTTTGCGGCAGAGCCTGTGTGCCCTCCATAATATGTACGGATTACCTTGTTGAAGCCGGCGTATTCCCCAAACGCGCGATTGAGCCAAGCAAATTGGGTTGTGAGTGATGGTCCGACTTTTGGTGTGGTCCGATTGAGGTTAGTGTTGTTAGGTTAGTTTTTAATAATATTGGAAAAGTACTGTATTAGATTTTTTGAGGTGACGAGCTGGTGTGTGAGGCGCATGCGCTTGTGTATGTGTGTGTGATGGTTTTTTTACGCAGGCGCTTTGCGAGACGTGCTGGAGATGTTGCGTTTGTGTTAAAATGTTATAGTATAAATAATGTACTCGAGTATAATAAATAAATTAAAATAGATAAATAAATATATAACTGAATATGATGGATAACTGGAATTAAAAATCTATAAGAATTAGTTGTGAACATTTACAACAGGCCATCAGAGCGGACGCCCAAAGCTAGGTGCATGGCGGAGCTACTTCTGTGGGATTTTCTGCTTAATAGCACGGCTAACATACGACAGCTTTGACTATATGTTTTGATAAATAAATTAGTGGTAATAGGCGGTTTTCTGCCATCTGTTTGAGTCTTTTGAGTGGTTTTCTGGAGGCCGGCGCCGGGAAATTTCTCAAAGCGGACTACGAAAATTGTAACAGATTGGTCTAAACCTCCGCGATAAAATAATTAATAAGGTCTAAAAGTCACCGCTTATAATGTTGTGTTTTTTGTTAATGGTTTTGGGCTGTAACGGACGTTGTAGAGTTCGGTGTTTTCTGTGCGGGACAGCTTGTTGGAAACATATGTTTCAGTCCGTGTAGGACGGACAGGAGATTGTTTTTGTTCATGCCGAATTAAAGTTTGGTAAAGTGGTATAAATTGTGCGGATAAAGTCCTGGTATTGCGGTAAGTCATTTTCTAAAGTGTGTGTTGCGATTTTCTTGAGTGTTTTCGCCGTACGTTTTGTACTGTTTTAGGTTTCGTTGCACAAAGAGAGTTTACGGTAGCACGTTGCTGCAGGCTGCTAGCTATGCTAGCGTTTTTGCTGTTGTGTGTCAATGTGTTTTGTGCTTTAATCCTAACTGCATGTTCTGTGTGTTGCAAGCTAAAAGTTGATTTTGGATAGAAAGTGATTACAGACTCCTGTGGACGATTGCCTTGTTAAGACTTAAACGAATTTGGATTTTGTTAAATTTTTCTGGTTAATTAGGATGTAAAACGGCCTCAAGATAACTGTTCAGATGAATTTTGTTTGCAACTCCTTTTCGGCAATGTTTTAGCACATTTTCTACGAAGGGCAATTTAAGGTGTTTCACATTTAACTGAACTGTTACGGTACGGAGATTAAAGATTAAGAAGTACATGCTGAATTTGGTTAACTGGTTTTGCCTGAGAAGGCTCAATTGATCACATGAGGAGAGCATGTACAGTTATTGGGATAATTATGCATGTTACAATTAAACGCAAATGACTGAGAACAGTTACTCATGAGTCGATTCTGACTTGGTGAAGTTTTAATTTTTGATTTCATCTTTAAAATTAAAAAGAGGGGAATGTATAGTAAAAATAAAAGTTGCATTTTTTTAAATCTTTAATTAGGTGGATTTGTTGCTGTTTGATTGATCTAAGCAGGATTTGATTAAGTTGGCCTAAATAAAGATAAAGCTATAAGCAGTAATTATAAGAATGGAACGAAAAACTAACGGTGTTAATTGGAAAGCAACAAACTGGTCTAAATTATTTTTATAAGCACCGTGTTGAATGGTACAGAGAATGAATGAGTCTGTGATTTAAATAAGTATCATTTATGCTAAAATTATGTTTGGCTTATTTCTGATGGCTCTACAGACTTTAGAAATATAGCTTAGTCTCTGAATGAATGACCTAAAGGAGAAGGATTTTGTGGACACTAAATGCTTATTGGATTTATCAAATTTCAACTGGGGCTCAAGGAGTAACCCAGCATATTTCAATTCCGTTACAAATTGAATGTTTTTACCATGCAAAACAATACTTATCATAGTGATATTCTCTAAACTAGTGGGATTTGAATGTTTGAGTTTGAAAAAAAAGAAAACATTAAAACACAGAGTCATCTTTAAGGCATCAGTTTGTTTTTAAACAGCCTGGGGATAAATTTGGAATTGGTCTAAGGATTGAAAGTAACAACTAAATTCTTTGGTAGATTTGTTTATCAGCGGTGATCAAAATGATGGTTTAATTTAGAAGTAAGAAGTAAATTCTAATTCATTTATTCTGATCGTGTAGAAGCAAAATGTGATTGGACCAGCTACATTGAAATAATTTTTACCATATATTTGAGTGCACATTTTGTTTTGACAAATAATAATTGGTTTTAGTTTTAAAAGTTTAAGATTAATTTTTCAGATGTTATTCATTGATTGTTAGCTAGTCTACTTGATGCTGAGAGTTAATTTACATGTCCTAAAACATTTTGGAACAGTTCTGATCATAGAATAATGGCATAATATATCATTTGATTAGTGGAGACTCTGTAACTGACAATTTATTTAGATTGTTTTGATTTTATTTTTTCTTATTTTTATTTTTTTCTCTTTCTCTCTCAACCTTTATATATTTGGTTCGACTTGGATTCTGACCCAGATTTCTGAACTGCGGTCTGCTTATTAATGAGAACTTTGGAAAATGTTAATTTGAGAAGCTGGATTAAAGAAAACATGATTCAGTGGTAATTTATTTGACATTTCTAGAAGCTTCAATTCAATTTGGTGTTTATCATTGGAGCAACAAAAAGAAGCCTGAGAGGATAATTGGGATACTGAAAAATGCTAGTTTTTGTTTTTATTTTAATGCTACTAGTTTGTGTTTAGAGAAATCTTATCTCTTGAACCTCTTTTATTGAATTTTTTTGTTCTACTGCTAAGGGGAATTAGACTACTATGTATCCTACAAAAATTTAAGAGGAGTTTTAGTTGCAAAAATCAGTTTGACTATGTTTGATTCACTTCACAGAATCGGACAGATGTTTTTGAAGTATGAAATGTTTGCATTATTTACAATCTGAATATTTGGGTTGAATTCAGATTGGATTGTGTTAAAAAAACAAAAAAAAAACAAGTACTTTAGGTTTGGCAATTTCTAACAATAAGCAACCACCTGGTTACTTTCACATCAATTTGATCAGGGAATGAGACGTGCATGTTTTGCACTACGGTTTTAAAGTCCCACAGAAATATTTATAGGGAAGCTGTTTTGTCAGTGATTTAAATCTTGGATTTTTCTTTAGAAATATGGATAGAATTTGAAGTATAGCAAACTGAAGACTATTTTTGTAAACTATGTTGTGTTTATCAGTCAGTACTATTCTCTGATTTTGTTTTAAACATTTGATGTTTTTAATTTTGATATTTTTTTGTCTGAGCCAGCTTGATAGAGTTCCAGTATACTTAAGTGATGGGGAGTTTGGAGACTGCATCGTTATTGATAATTGCTCAGATGGGAGGAGCTTCACAGGTAACCTTGATAACACCAACAACAGTTATAATTGGAGGGGAACCTAGTTGGACATCTTTATCTCACTGTAAGTAGCATACTGATAGTAGCAGAAATTATTAATTGATTGAAGGGACAGAGTCTGGGAAAAGTGGTGTGAAGTCTGAATTTCAAAGGGGTTTAGTTCAATATGAGCTATTCGTCTCAATCTCAGTGAAGCGGAACCAGGAGAGCCACTTTTCCATAGAGACTGTTTATAATAGGGACAGAAAAAAGGGGATAGAATCTTTGCAGATGGTTATTGACTTTATTTTTGTTATTGCAATGTTTTAGTGGTGCTTTAGCAATATCTAACAGAAAAATCCAGCCTTTTTTGATTTTATTTTATTTGTCTATTTACTTTGTGAACAGACCACTGAACTTTGAAGAAAAGAATTAATGAATGGTATCAATGCAGTTTATATCTGAGGAATAGACATTATGTCATAAAAGTTATGTTTGCTCTCAGACACCATTTTGTAGGACATCAACATAGAGCCTACTGATCTTACTGATTAATTTTCAGATATTTTACTCACCTCAAGGATTTGGGAGACTGCTGAGACTGAAATGTATTGCCCAGGAAGGAAGTTATGCGGGTGATGAAAGAATTTGCAGAGTGGTTAAGACTGACTGATAGAGGTTAACCTGCGTTTTTCTATACTTTTGATTGTATTTGTGATCAGACCATAGATCTACTTGTCTGGACATGTTTGGTAAAACTAAATAAGATTATATTGATTTGCCAAATTAGGGCATGGGACGTGGATGGCTGTTTGTCCACTGTTGACGCACTCCAAAGGCTGCAAGGAAGCTCGGTGCTTTGTGTTGAGACTGGATGGAATGTCTGGTCTGCTTATCTGTGGAATGTCTTGTCATAACTGCCTTTTGACAATAATGCAGGAGACAATTTGCTGAGATTAACAAACGTTCTTGGCTTTATCCACAGCAAGCACCTGATAAAATGGGGAGAGCACAAAGCTGCTGCCCCAGTAGGACAAACCTGTCGGGTGCTGGATGGGAAAACATGGCTCTGTTCCCATGCTCAGGTTTGGTGAGTTTGAAGATAATTGGATACTTTAAATTTATAGGTTTAGTTTTTTTAATTTATACTTGGAAAATGTACAGGGTCTGACAGCTAAAGTGTGAAAAACTCAGGCTAACTAGGTTAGTTTTTGCGTATTTTATGGGATATATTTCTGGCTATTTCTGACACATGTTATGGGTTTTTTAAGCTGTAAGGAAGAATTCAGAAACAATGCGTAAATGTTAAATTAATCATTTGATTCCATACCAGGTTTTCTTAATGGCATCAGATCGCATCTTCCTGCACCTGAATGAATTGGCTGTGTTTGGGAAATGGTCAATTACGGGAGTAATTTACCATTAAAGAGGGATTATTATTGTAATCATCTGATTGTGATTTCATTTGGAAAAGAAAGCTCCTTTAAAGACATTTACTGAATGCAGCTCCCAGCAGCCTTGGACGGAATGCCAGCGGTGCGGAAGAGAAGATATGAACTTTTAAAAGAACAAAAATGTTACTTCTAACTATTTTTTTCTGTTTCACAGGGTTCTTCCCACTTTAAGTTTGATTTATTTCAGAATATAACATAGTAAGAATGTATATGTTCATGGATTTTCTAAGCTTCTTCCACAGTATTAACATGTATCAAGTCAGATTTAATTATCTCTTCACATGTAAGACATTCTTATACATTTTTGGGTTTTGAATTTAGTTTGTGGGAATTGTTAAAATAATTTTTTTGGTTAATGCCAAAAGAGGGTGAATTTATAATTAACAGATTGACATTTTTGAGTAATGGGAGTTAAGGTTAAAAAAGGTATTTCAACAGGTTGTGTTTTGAATTTTAATCTGGAAGTCTTGTTGTGGTATCATATGAAAGACTTCATGTTTTAAACTGATAAAATTTCTTGGGTTTGAATTTTTTGCATTCTCAAATGTTTTTAGATCTTAAGTTCTAAACACTAACCCTGAAGGAGAGTACAGATGAATAATCAATCTATTTTCAAAAAATAGATTGAAAGAGGGAGTTGTTGTATATTATATTTTTTGGGGCTACTTTATATAACAGTCTCGTATTAAATATGTTTTATATAATCTTTAGTTAGCATTCAGAAGATAAAAGTCTGTTTTCTATTATGCATGGTTGTAAAACATATCCTTGACCAGTATTTAACTGGGACAAGCTTTTAAGTCATAAAACTCTTGGGTAAGTTTATTGCAGGCTGTAAAAACAGGATGTCTTCAGATAAGAATGGAAGTCAGGTGTAGGGAGGAAGGGCCAGAAAAGCCTACTCCATGGTACGGCCATAAATTAGGTCAGGAGGAAACCTTGGGACTAACGTGTGGTCTGATAAAGTTCTGGTGGGAGTATGTGTGACCTTTGAGGATCTCTGAGACAAAGAGTTTTGCTTAAGAAGGACCATAAACCATAAAACTCAGAATGAACTTTTGACTTGGATCCAGGAGAAAAGACACGTCCCTTATGACTGCATGATTTCTTGACATCCAATCATTGTTAAGACACTGTTTAAAACGTTCTGATTGGAGCAGATTAATCCTGGGAGGTTTTGGATGTTTATAAAAGTTATGACACGGAAACCATTCTTCGTCAGAAATTTTTGTCTGGCCCGGAGAAAATGGGCATGTTTCTCTGTAAAACCGCATATCTGTTAATCTGTTTAAAATAAAAGTGAGAACTGGAAATTGGCTCCATTCGTCTCTGTTTTGAACATGCACTGAATTATTTTTGATAAAATTAAATTCTACACAACCCAACAATATTAGATGTTAAAGCTGCAGAACTGAAAGTATCTGACACCAGAGGACTCATCTCTATGGAAACCAAGTATGTTTGTTCATTAGTGGGTGACCAAACGGCCTCCTTACCATCAGCTCTGCTTTGTGTTTGATTGGAGGAAACATAGGAGGAGGTAGAGGAGGTGGGATGAAGACTTCACATTTTCGAGCCCACCACTTGCTGCCTCTAACCATTGTGAATCCTTAATGTATGTGAATAATACAAGTGAATTAGATGCTGTTAAAACATTACAGACATTAATATCTTCCTCTAAGAAACATTTGTCTTCCTTTTCTTCTCCAACAGATATGGGATCAGTAGAAATCGCTTACACATAATAAAAGGAGTTTAAGGGTTTTGCTACACTAACTAAGCAATAATGATAGCTTGGCATGAAGTCATTCTGGTGTCTGGACTTACTGGTTGTTAAAGAGGAAGATGCAGGTACGAGGCCAGATATCAATGTAGTCCATCCTAGAACTAGCACCGTCAGCATCTCTTTGCCTTCTGAAAAAGCAACTAGGTCAGAGTTAGACGACGGCTTCATAATTAAACATGGAAAATAAAGATTCTCCTGAGATGTTCTGGATAGTTACAACACATCCAACTCTGTCATTGACTCCTCATATTAGTTTCATTTGTAGCAGTGATTTGATCATTTTCACAGTTTGAAGGGGACATACTAAACAAGTTATACATCTAGATCAGAGGTCATCAACCTTTTTGAAACAGAAAGCTACTTAAAGTAAGACAAAGGGGTACCTGTACATTACACACGTTTGAACAGTGGTACTGTTTATCTTTAGTTATATAAAAATAACAATTATATGTTGATATGCATGTCTGATCATGCTAATTGCTCACAAATATTAATCATGATTTAAGACAGGACACAGATATATTTCAACATACAACACTTAATTTCCATTATTCTCTCAGTGCATTTCTTTTTTTTTTGTGTGCTATTTTTAGAACATGCCCAGAGGGAAACTCATGCTGTCCTTGAAAAGAACTTGTTGCCTGTGGGCACCACATTGGTGACCTCTGGTCTACGGTTTGTACAAAACATGTTAATGAAGTTCTATGTGCAAAATCACTCTAATTTAAAGTGGGCTCAAAAGCTCAATTGTTGACAATTTCAGTTCCTTTCAGAATCAGATGCTTAAAGGGCTTTGTCACATTTATACAAATTAGCAACTGTGCTCTCTATTGCTCTCACATATTTGAGAGAAATTTTAATTGCCCTAATAGTAAGATCAGAGTCAGGGAGGAGACGTTAGACCAGAGGCCAGCAGCAGCGACGAGGATACAAGGTCTTCACAGGAATGAAGAGATCAGAACTTACTGAAAAAGTTTAATTGCTGGGAGAAAGATGGCAGTCATCAAGATGAGATTTTAACTGATATTTCAGAATTACTCTCATTCCCACTCGTATATTCTCATAAGTGAAGCTGGAAAAATTTGAATTTTGTGCAAAAGTTAATTTATTTCAGAAATTAAAAGGTAACTAATTAACTAATTAATATTTATATAAACTAATATAGAATTATTATATGCAAAGAGAGATATTTCAAGACTTTATTTGTTAGAATTTTGATAATTTTGGCTTACAGCTTATGAAAACCCAAAATCTCAGAAAATTATAATATTGGGAAAAGGTTAAATAACTTAGGCTCAAAGTGTCAGACTCCAATCAGCTCCAAATGTATAAATGTTCCCTCAGTCTGGTTCAGTAGGAATCACAATCACGAGGACGACTCCAGACCTGACAGTTGGTCAGAAACCTTTCACTGACCCCCTCCATAAGGAGGGAAAGCCTCAAAAGGTCAATGCAAAAGAAGTTGGATGATCCCAAAGCACTGCATCAGAGCTTGTTAATAGAAAGTTGTGTTAAAGCGAAAATTGTGAATGAAAAAGATGCAGTAGCAGCAGCAGCAGGGATGATTACAGCCTGGAGAAGATTGCCATGAAAAGGCCATTCCAAGGTGTGGGGGAGTTTCACAAGGAGTGGACTGAGGTTAGAGTTAGTGCATCAAGAGCCACCACACACAGACAGATCCTGGACAAAGGCTTCAAATGTCCTATTCCTCTTGTCAAGCTGCTGCTGGTCTGTTGCTCAGTGATCCAAAGTCCTCTTTTCTGATTAGAACAAATGCATCTTATTTAGAAACCAAGATCCCAGAGTTTGTAGAAACGAGATGAACACAATCCAATATGCTTGAAGTCCAGAGTGAAGTTTCCACTGCCTGTGTTGATTTGGGGAGCCATGTCATCTACTGGTGTTGGTCTACTGGGTTTTATTAAGCCCAGAGTCATCACAGCCATCTGCCAGGACATTTTGGAGCACTTCATGCTTCCTTCTGCAGACCAGCTTTGTGCAGATACTGACTTTATTTTTACAGCATTCATGCCCATAGCCAAATGTACCAAAACCTGCTTCAGAGACCATGATGGGATTACTGGGCTGGATTGGCCAGCAAATTAGCCTGACCTGAACCCTAAAGAGAATTTATGGAGCATTGCTAAGAGGAAGATGAGAGACAAAAGACGGAAGAATGCAAATGAGCTGAAGGCTGTTATTGAAGCATCCTGGTCTTCCATAACACCCCAGCAGAGCCACAGGCTGATAGCATCCATGCTAATCTACATTGAGGCAGGAAGTGATGCAAAAGGGGCCCAAACCAAGTACTGAGTACATAAGGATGATTGGACTTTTCAGAAGAAAGCATTTTTCTATTTTAAATCATAGCTTTATTGATTTTTGTAATATTCAAATTTTCTGAGATTTTTAAGTTGGGGTTTTTATAACCCGTCAGCCATAATCATCAAAATTATTAAACAATAAAGGCTAGAAATATCTTGCTTTCCATGTAATGAGTTGATACCATACATTAGTTTCACCTTTTGAGTTGAATTACTGAAATAAATGAATTTTTGCATATTTATTTATTTATTTATTATGATTTGCTAAAGCCAGTGTGTTAACTTGAACCTTCTTTCTTTAACCTGCAATTGTTAAATCTTTCTAGATTGACTCAGTTAATTGAGAGTGACATTTGACCTTAGTTATTTGTTCATATTGAGCAGGGGACATGTTAAGCTTTTAAAAGCTACAACAATTTAGTGTTAATAATATCATTCTTTGAACCACAATTAATACTCCTAATAACTAAGCCACTTAGGTTACGTCCACACTAAGCCGATAAGGTTATACGGGGAGTTAGACGCCTAATGTTATCCACTCAACACGAGCATTTACGCCCCGTTTAAGGTCCCATGATTGCGCAATCCCATACCGACCTGTACAAATACTGGGCATGCGCGAAAAGACGACGAAACACGCGTATAATCTACGTGACGCCAGCGCCTACATAATATATACAAGAAGCTCTACAGCACAGTACATATCTGCTTGTCCCGTTAACCGAAGAGAACAATAGCTGCTCAGAAGAAGAGAGAGTTTTTGGTGTGGACAGACGACGAGATCGATTTATTACTCTTCGCTGTTGTCTTTGTCTGTAGTGTCGTATTGTTATTGACGCAGCATTCATTGACGCCACTTCCTTTCATTATCCGGGGAAGCTGTCCACACTAGCTCGTTTAGCCATTGAATTAAGATTTACACAGCTCTCTTACCCGGCTAATAGTTATCCGGCCACAGACCTTAAACGACGCCGGGTTAGTGTGGACGATAGGGGGGTGTAGACTAAATAATTACACGTTTAAGGCATTACCCGGCTTAGTGTGGACGTAGCCTTATTCTGCATTCTTTAACTGACTTAATAGTTCTCTAGCTACTGAGGAAATGTGAGATTGAATGTGAGAGGGTTATAAATCACTGAATAGGCCTCTGAAAAAGGTTCCCCCATCACTTCTCAGATAATGGTTATGCCCCTGGGACGAAGTCTGCATCAACAGGACACAACTTCCAGTCAATGATGGTGGGATTCCTTAGATAGAAAACTTTTTTAACTGATTAGAATGTTTGGAACATAACATAACTCTGAATTTTTGGGGGTATGTTGGATGTGGAAATATAATTGGGGCAAACTAATATGCTTTGGGCTTATCTATCTTATCCGTCCAACGTTATCTGAATTAAATAATGACATTCTTTATTTTGTTGCACCTTGGACACATTTTAGGGCTACCACACCAAAAACTTAATAATATGCAAAAAATATGAAGACTTAGAAATGAACACATACAGTTTTGAATAATTTACATATAAGGGAATATAAGTATGTCATTTGACCTGCCATCAGGCATCAGCATTTACAACTCCTTGAAGAATTTAATAAAATGAACTACAACAGCACTTAATTTCCCCCTGGGATCAATAAAGCATTTTAAATTGAAATGGATAAAAGTGATTGGAACACCTGAATTCAATGATTTGGGTAAGTAAACACTCTGAAACACTTTTATGGCAAAACTCGCATGTAAATTCGTACTAGGGCGATTACTATTTCAGAGCACAGTAAAGAAACTAATTGAACTGAATTATGTAGTGAGCAGACTTTTGCCGGCTCAACAGAAATGTAAAAATGTTTGTTTTATAAGGAAAGTGAAGCTCTACGGTATAGTTGATGTGTTAGACACTGTTGGTAACTCCATTCTAGGCTTTATAAATCAGTCACTTTGTTTCTCAGCTGCTCAGTATGCTGCAGTGGGTTGGTCTTAAATATTTTTGACACTATAGGTATGAGACATGAAGCATTTATCCATACAGCCGAGCTCGTTTGGCTGCTCCTACACATTGGACCACTCTGCCTGTAATAATTCAACTCCTGCAGCCTGAAGCATTTGTTCTCTTATAATACAACATGAGCTCTCACTAAGCAAACATGTCTTCAGAGTAAAAAGCCACAATATCCTGAAATATCAGAAAAGCCTCAACAGACCAAAGAGGTTAACATCAGGACATCCATTCTCATTAACTCTTATTCTAACAGAATTAAATGACATGAACTGGTCCCGATATCCTGTCTCTTACCTCTTTGTTGAATCGTCTGGAAGCTCTCGTCCTGCAGAGCTGGAGCACAATCTGCTAAGCTTGCACGCCTGAATCCGGCTCATCTCAATAAAGTGTGGAAACGCAGCACAGCCACTGGCAGAGCTCAGCAAAAATAATCAGATAATTACTTAAACACGGAGCCAAAGAGGAGCTTGCTCATCAAACCTCGGAGCAGAAAGAGGTCACTGGCATCTTCTCTTACTACTGCTATATGTCTGTGACTACTGTGGTGACTATTGTTTGGAGATTCACAGAAAGAAAGACAGCAGGAACAAAAAGGAGCAAACTCTTTCACTCCTTGGGTTTAAAAAAAAAATCTGGACTAATCCATTTTTCAAAAGAAGAAGAAAATGTCCCATACTGTAGGATTGTTTTGATCAAAGTAAAGCAAGAAGCAGAAGCAGTGAGAAAAACAAGTAATTCAGTAACTCTTCTGCTCGGTAACATTGTTTAGGAGTATGGGGTCTCTCGTCTTTTACTACCGTCCGTTATTATTTAAACCAGGTAGAGATCCGGCCTTCTTTTCCAGCAGCCTCTGAGTAAAGACTTTACTTTGCATAGTAATTTATCTGTTGTGCAGAAACACATGATAAGGACTCGCGCATGGTGGCAAAGCTGTTAGAACTACCCTTTGTGTGCACAATTACTAGTAAAGATTCATTTTTGAGGATCTATTTTATTACTGATCAACAACAAAGCTCTTAGTAAATGCAAGATGTTATTATAGTGCAGATATAAGATTTAAAGAAAGTGAAATAGACTGTTTTGCTTTTCTTAGACCATCTGTGCATTAGTCAGAGTAGTAACTACTTACATTCTCTTAAATATACTTGGGTAAATGTTTGGAAAAAAATGTACTTCCACCAGGGGCAATTCTAGTATCAGATATTTAGAGGTGCTGAGCACCCAGAGAGCTGTCCGGCCAGGCAAGACACATTTTACAGTTTTGTACATTTTAACATACACAACAGGAGATATAATTTCAATGGTTATCCAGTCAGTTAGTCCGTAGCACCTTGGCTTTTATATCAGCACATGCATCTAACATAAGGCTTAAAAAGTCACTGTTTATGAGAGTATCACAAACTGACTGAATCATTCAGAAATGATCTTAAAATAACAAGAAAAGCAGAACCCGGAAAGCTTATCCCTCTGCCAAGTGCAGTTCAGATTCCTCCATAATACCTGATCTTCCCCAAACGTGATCACACGTTCCTTGGCCCATTCATTACATTTCCTGAATATTGAGTTATTTTGTTAACAGTGTTATTTTTATTTATTCATTTTATAATATGTTACTCCATAGTTTACTGTTTGTTTTCACTTGCCTTTTATTCTTATTCAATTTATGTGTGTGTTGCCTTAACATGTAAATTTCCACACTGTGGGATCAATAGTCTTTCCATTCATTCATTCAGACGCATAAAGGTAAATGTCTGCAAAATAATAACCTCTTTTGCAGATTTGTCTTATTGATAAGAAATATCTGAAACATATGAAAACATTAGGAAACCTTTTGAGTCATACAGACGTGGACAAAATTGTTGGTACCCTTCATTAAATAAAAGAAAAACTCATAATGGTCACAGAAATAACTTTAATCTGACAAAAGTAATAATAAATAAAAATTATATAAATGTTGACCAATGAAAGTCAGACATTGCTTTTCATCCATGCTTCAACTGAATTATTTAAAAAATAAATGCATGAAACAGGCCTGGACAAAAATGATGGTACCCCTAGAAAAGAATGAAAATAATGTGACCAAAGGGACATGTTAATCCAAGGTATGTCCACTAATCAGCATCCTAGGTGTCTACAATCCTGTAATCACTCAGTGGGCCTATATATAGGACTCCAGGTAGTCACTGTATTGTTTGGTGACGTGGTGTGTACCACACTCAATATAAACCAGAGGAAGCAAAGGAAAGAGTTGTCTCAGGAGATGAGAAAGAAAATCATAGACAAGCATGTTAACTGTAAAGGCTATAAGACCATCTCCAAGCAGCTAGATGTTTCTGTGACTACAGCTGCACATGTCATTCAGTAATGTACGATCCATGGGACTGTAGCCAACCTCCCTGGACGTGGCTGCAGGAGGAAAATTGATGACAGATCAAAGAGACGGATAATCCAAATGGTAACAAAAGAGCCTAGAAAGACTTCAAAATAGATCCAAGCTGAACTTTATGCTCAAGGAACATCAGTGTCAGATCGGAACATCCTTCGCTGTTTGAGCCAGAGGACAAATCATTAAAAAAAACAGACTGGAGTATGCCAAACTACATGCTGACGAGCCACAAAGCTTCTGGGAGAATGTCCTGTGGACAGATGAGACAAAAATTTAACTTTTTGCCAAGGCACATCAGCTCTATGTTCACAGACGGAAAAATGAAGCATATCTAGAAAAGAACACGGTCCCTACTGTGAAACATGGGGGAGGCTCGGTTATGTTCTGGGGCTGATTTGCTGCATCTGACACAGGGTGTCTTGAATCTGTGCAGGGTACAATGAAATCTCAAGACTATCAGGGGATTCTAGAGAGAAATGTGCTGGCCAGTGTCAGAAAGCATGGTCTCAGTCGCAGGTCACGGGTCTTACAACAGGAAAATGACCCAAAACACACAGCTAAAAACACCCAAGAAGGGCTAAGAGGAAAACACTGGCCTTCTATGAGCCCTGATCTCAATCCTATTGAGCATCTTTGGAAAGAGCTGAAACGTGCTGTCTGGAAAAGGCGCCCTTCAAACCGGAAACAACTAGAACAGTTTGCTCATGAGGAGTGGGCCAAAATACCTGCTGAGAGGTGCAGAAGTCTCATTGACAGTTACAGGAATCATTTGATTGCAGTGATTGCCTCAAAAGATTGTGCAACCAAATATTAAGTTGTGGGTACCATCATTTTTGTCCAGGCCTTTTTCATGCATTTATTTTTTAAATAATTCTGTTGAAGCATGGATGAAAAGCAATGTCTGACTTTCATTGGTCAACATTTATATAATTTTTATTTATAATTACTTTTGTCAGATTAAAGTTATTTCTGTGACCATTATGATTTTTTATTTGATTTAATGAAGGGTACCAACAATTTTGTCCACGTGTGTATGTAGTTATTAATAATGTAAAATCTACTTCATGTAAAATTAAACCTGGAATCCCTCAGGGAACTGTACTGGGGCCTTTTATGTTCAGCCTGTATGTGAACAAACTGCCTGAGGTATGTCCTGAAGTTGGCCTTCAGATGTACGCTGACGACACTGTTGTGTACGTGTCCGGCAAGACCCCTACTGTTATAGGCAGTGCACTGACAAAAAGTATTTACCTAATTGGCTGAACAGATCCTGTTTAACTCTAAATCTAAAGAAAACTAAATGTGTTTTTCAATAAAAAGAACTCGGATAAAAACCATAACATCAAAATGAATGATGAACATATCGAACAGGTACAACAAGGAAAATATCTAGGCGTGATTTTAGATAGTCATCTTAACTTTATATCAAGAGCATCTTGAGGAAATTGAAGGCTAGTATGAACAGTTTCAGAATGATCAGAAGCTGTCTAACATTTGAGTGTGTTCTTGTCTCTCTGAATACCATGATTTTGTCCCACCTGTCGTACTGCACAGCTGTTTTGTCCCAGACTAGCTATTCTCTGAGCAACAACAAGCCAGTGCAGAGAGCGGAGCACTGGACATATGGTCGTATTTCCTGGTCCTTGTCAGGACTTGAGCAGCAGCGTTCTGGATGTACTGCAGCTGTCTAACAGCTCGTTTAGAGAGGCCAGTGAGCAGGCCGTTACAGTAGTCTAACCTGCTGGAGACAAATGCATGGATAAGTCTCTCTAAGTCTGGTTAAGACACTATTCCTCTGATCTTAGCAATGTTTTTCAGATGGCAAAAATCTGTTGATGTTATTGGTTTGATGTGGCTGTTTAAGTTCAGGTCTGAGTCCATGATTACCCCTAGATTTCTAACCTGATTTTTTGGTTGAAGACAGAGAGACTCAAGATGACTGATAACACTTTCTCTTTGTGTCTGTGGGCCAAAAACAATGATCTCAGTTTTGTCTGAGTTTAACTGGAGAAAGTTGTTTTGCATCCACACACTGATCTGTTCAGTACAGTGACAGAGTGTATCTATAGGCCCATGTTCACCTGCCGTCAGTGACACGTAGATGTGAGTGTCATCTGCGTAGTTATGGTAAGACACATTATTGCCGTTAATTAGGTGACCCAATGGAAGCATGTACAAGTTAATTAAAAGTGGTCCCAAGATTGACCCCTGGGGGACTCCGCAGGTCATGGGAATTTTGTCTGAGACACAGTTGCCAATTTCGACAAAGTACGTCATGTCCTCGAGATAGGACTTGAACCAGTTTAAAGCAGTACCAGAGATTCCCACCCAGTTTTCTAACCTATGAAGTAAGATCCCATGGTCCACTGTGTCAAAGGCAGCGCTCAGATCCAGCAGAACTAAACCTGAGACTTTGCCTGCGTTGGTCTTCGTGTGGATATCATTTGTCACCTTGATCAGAGCCGTCTCAGTGCTGTGGTGGGGCCTTAAGCCTGACTGGAAAGTATCAAACACATTGTTAGACAGGAGAAAGTAAGTGAGCGGTTGATATACTACTTTTTCTAGGACTTTTCCTAAGAATGGTAGGTTTGATATGGGCCGGTAGTTGCTCAGTACTGTGGCATCAAGGCTGCTCTTCTTTAGAAAAGACTTAATGATCGCAGTTTTTAAGGCATTTGGGAATGTTCCAGTCTCAAGTGAGGTGTTAACTGACTAAGTTGTGGTAACAAGCTAGTCAGCACAGACTTTAGAAATCGACATGGTAATTCATAAAGGCAGCATGTACATGAACTCAGACCAGAGATAACCTCTTCGATTGTTTTGTGGTAATTATGGCCTTTTTAATGCCTTGGACTTTGTCATGAAAAAATATTGCAAACTCATTGCACTTAGATGCAGAAATTAGTTCTAAGGGCAGTGAAACTTGCGGAATAGTTAATCTGTTCACTGGGGTAAACAGAACACGAGAATGTTTTCTGCAGTTTGCGATTATTTCAGAGAAATACTTCTGCCTTGCTCCACGTAAAATCTGGTTAAACACACAAAGCACTTCTTTGTAACCTCATAATGAACCTGGAGCTTTGACTGGCAACATTTCTGTTCGGCTTTCCGGCACTCCCTTTTTTGTGCCCTGACTGGAACTTCAATTCTCCAAGGTGCCTTTTGCTTAATATTAACCATTTTAACCTTGACAGGAGCAATAGTATCCTAAACATTTACAACCCTTGAAGTGTAAGAGTCCAATAGATTATCAACATTTGAGCATGGGGGATTTTCAATTCTGATCAATTCAATAAACTGTGTCCTTGTATCATTTATCTGTCTTCTCTGAATAACTCCAGGCCCAATCTACGTTGTTTGACAGTACTGATTGTTTTAGAAGAGCACACTCCCTCTCTGGACCTCTGGTTGGTTGTGAGTTTGCTATGCATGGTAGCAACTCAGAGGCCCTCAACGTCCTAGACAGCCGCCATGAAGCTGCTGGAGGTAACAGCTGTGGGCACCGGTGGTGGGGGCCGAGCTGTGGAGACCTTGGTTGGTGAAAAAGGCGGGAGTGGGGCACGATACTTCTTTGGGGACAAGGGCCTTGATTTTGACATGACTGGAGTGAGGGGAACCATTTTAATCCCATATTGTACCAAATCTCATAGGTGACTCTGGAGACACGGACGATCCTGAAAGGTCTTTGGAAGGTGTAGATGTAGCAGTTGGGTTCCAGGACGGTGGTGGAATAGATGAGAGTTCTCCTGTGGTTGAATTATTTAACGTTGATGCAGATGGTGCTGCAGGTGACTTTTTTCCCTGTGATGCAGGGGCAGGTAATGCAGCTGCTGTGGGTGGGTCCATTACTTTTGGCGCAGATGGTGCTGTTGTGGCTGAATCCTTAACTTCAGCTGAGTCCTTTGCTGTAGATGCTGATGACACTGCTCTGACTGAATCTTTTGTCGGGGATGCAGGCCAAGCCTTTGGGATACAAATATAAAAACTTTAACGAAACTGACCACTTTCAAACAAACAAACAAAATCCTGCCTCCTACAGCAGCGACAGTGTGACCGTGTCATATGAAACGTATATTGTGTGTATGTGAGGTGTGTATCTGTTTGAGCGGAGTGGATGTGGTTATTTACACCGACTCTTATTAGGGCTAACTGGTTTCTGGCTGTGATGGACTGGCGACATGTCCAGGGTGTACCCCGCCTCTCGCCCGTTGACAGCTGGAGATAGGCACCAGCCCCCCCGCGACCCCTGGAGGACTAAGCGGTTCAAAAAATGGATGGATATTGATTATTTACCAAAAAACCATTAGTGGAGTGCCCTCTTCAGGTAAAAACTTTACACAGCACTTTAATGTGAATCAGGCTTTGCTATCGGCTCAGCCTAGAATTCTGATGACAGCATCCTACTTCTGTGGAGTATAAAACAAGCTCAGTCTCAGCCACACCTCTATAGCGAGTAGACATTTCATTAGCAATCAGCTAGAAACCATGCAGCTCAGGGCCCCTCGTCTCCTTGCCAGAAACTTCCTCCCTTCCCTCTGGTGAAGGAGGTGGAGAGAAATATTCAACCTCATAATTGCCCCCGTCTGAGGCAATGGACCTCACATCTCTATTGTTCTGCATCTTTCTGGATGTGTGTGTGGTCCCGCTGCAGTCAGTCACATCAGTTCACAGCGCAGACCACACCCAGTCCTCCCCCTCTAGTCCATGAGGCCACGCCTCATTTTGAGCGATTTTTAAACAGAAAATGTGGGTGGAGTTAGGGGTGAGTTACTTTTTAATTTGTAATTTTTTTTTTCCATTTAAGTCTTGTGAAAATTTGAATTAACTCCCAATTTTATGTTTTCCGTCTGATTACATTCATGTAAAACATTCAATCAGATTTTTGATACCCGAGTAGTAGCAAAAAGTACGTTTCTCCTAATTACTTGGACAACTACTTTTCACCCCAAGTAAAATATACCCAATAGCGCTACTTTTAAATATCTATACGTGCAAATTTTCATTCAGACAATTGGAGGATTTGATAACCGTCGGCTTCTACCTACTCCTTTTCGGTATATGAAAGGTTTTGTTTTTTCTGCAGGCTCAATTCCTATAACATTTTTTCCCCCCTATTTTTTTCTTCCCTGTGGGCATTTTTACTTATATTTTATATATTATTTCAATGCTCAAATAAAATTCATTAATTAAAAAAAAGCATGTTTTGTGCACCTTACCTACCTCTAATATTGGTGTGCAAACTAATATGCAAATAATGGGAAATATTCCAATGTCATTTGTTTTTATATGTTAAAGAAAATACACAACCAGAATTTACCACTAAACCTGACATTTAAAAACCAGCAGTAACCAGTCAACTTCTTGATCTGATGATTAGCTGCAGCCTCTGCTTCCCAGGGCTCAGAGGTGGACAGCTTTTTGGAAGCACCTTAATAGTTCTTAATGTGGTTCAGTCAGGTGAGGAAGCCTAGTGATTATACACGTGGCAGAGTTCTCTAGTACACAAAAAAAAAAAAATCCTGGTGTTCTTGACAGATCCAGAAGTCTTCCTGCACCACTGCTTGAAGAAAAAGTCTTTCAAAAAACGGGCGATGTTTTCAAATTGTATCTTAACATTGTTTTTTAATCTAATAAAAATAAACAGTCCAGCTGGCTTATTTTTAAAGAGCAACCCACCCCCCTACCAGAGTCTAACTCCAAACCCATTTCCTGTTTGTAAAACACACTAAAAGGAGGCGTCGCCTGGGTGACAGAGGGACAATAACCAAGCAATTAACACTAATCTAACTAGAAATATAAAAAAAGAAAAAAGTTCCCAAATAAATGCTAAACTAAACTATTATCTGTTAAACGGCGTAAAAGCTTGCTATTCCAACTCACTATGGAGGGGTGGCCGAGACTCAGCAGCATTAACACTCCACAGGGAGTGCAGCTGATATCACACACACACATACACACACACCGGCCAATGGCTCATTTCCCAATAGCTTAGCCAATAATCAATGATTCAAATTTACTGCAGACTTAACCTGAAGTGGGTGACACAAAAACCAAATGTAGATTTTAAAGATGCACTAAAATGCCAAAACAATGACTACACATGTAGACAGCACTGAGGCACTTCCTGCGGTTTATCAGCAAAAGAAAAAGTTGATTTGGGGATGAGTTGTTGGGCTCGAAAAAAGTAAATTGTAAATTGAATTACAATAAATAAAATCAGATTGTATTTTTAGGCCACATCACCCAGCCATAGGTTCCAGTTCATCCTTACCGTGGCAAAATCTCAGAGCAACAAACATCTGGTACTCCTGAACACAGAAAAATGACAGAGGAAAATTGCTTCCTGGTTTCTTCAGTCAATTCTCATTTCAGTAGCATTTTTTTAACTGAAAAAAACCCCGTCAAGTATCTGTATCAAGATGTTTGATAGCTTTAAGATCACACCCAAACTTCTTGTGATCTCCAGGCCCGTGTTCCTGAGGAATAGAAGGTACATAATAACTTTACCCACCCTGTTGATTGATCACCTTGGGCTACATCCTCCTCCTCTAAACATCTACGCAACCCCTGCATTGCTCAAATCAAATGAGGTTTCAAGTTTAAAGCGTCTGGATTTGCATCAAAATGTCGACATGGTGGAAAAAACAGCTATGCAAACAGTTAAGAAGTATGGATCTTTTGAAGGGAACAAATCTTCCCAAAAGTCTTTATATCGTTTTTATTTAGGAATTTAAAACCACAAATTACGCCTACAGTACACTGTGTGTGTAGTGTAGTGGGGCAGTCTGTTAAAACATTAAGGCAATGAAACAAATAAGTGACGGGATGTAAAAGACAAATGGCACCATAGGCGAGTGGTGAGCAGCTTAAAACAGCCCAATGGAGCAACGATTAAAATATATTTACAGAGAGGAAATTCAAAATTAGGAAGTTCATGCAGAAACGGATCAAAAATATCCGACACTGCTTTACATTTTTTAAATCTATAAACTACAGAATGTCTGAAGCTACCAGAAAATGAACTATAACTAAAAAACTGGAAAAAAGTCCAACTCTATCCATCTCGATCCAAATCTAAACCCAGATCCTCCATCAGCAGACAACTTCATTCTTCTATTGCAAATTCCTCCAGAGCTCAGCCTTTAAGTCTCAGTGCATCTCTCTGTTGAGCTCCTCAGTGTTGGTCACCAGCCTGGCAGAGACGTGCTTGCAGCTCCGCCACCACACCCCTCATCATGCCTCCCAGCTGCTCGTGCATCTCCCCCAGCTGCCGCGGAGAGCAGCGGCTGAGTTCCAGAGGAGTCATCCTGCGGGTCAGAGCCTCCACGGCTGCTGGCAGCTCTGCAGCAGGTGCAGACGCCTCCTGGGGTTTCTGCTCCCCCTCTGGCTGTTGGGGCGTCGGAGACGCAGAGCTGTTCACCTCTGCAGAGAGCGGCTCGTCGGTCAGCTCTGTGGCTGTGAACAGACATGAAGAACACGATCACGAAGGAACATATTGTTTTTAGGAATGAAAACAGCACTTAAACCAAATATTTTTCAGTGCCAGATTAAGTACATATCCTAACAGTTTGAATATAAATAAAAAATGGGCGGGTAGGTATTGTGAAGACTTCTTCTGGCCAAGTTTACTGCAGATCCTCAGAAAAACATTTTACCACCAGAAAACTGTAGAAAACCTCCAGAAATAAAAACTTTGAGACTTTTAGCTGCTTCCATTCACCATAACTATGTGCTTTACACAACTACAGACTGCATCCGGATATGCACAGGAATCCTACAGTTGAATTTACTACCACTAACATGTTTTACTACCAACACAACGTCAAACAGCGTCATTCCTGGGGGTGGATACACAGCACTGACCCATGCATAGGGATGGGTATCGTTAAGGATTTATCCATACTACTACTCTTAACGATACTCCTTATCGATCCAGTACTTTATCCTTATCAGTACTTTTTGTTTTGTTTACTAAAATAAAAGGGGAAAAACACAAATAATTAACTATAATTGTTTTATTTTTTATAATTGGAACAGCAAAGCACAGAAAATAAATAACTTCAAAATAAAAAGTAAGAAATCCATTACTTAACACTATAAAACACTTTTTATATATCAAAATCTAAAAATACTATGTTGTCTATTAAAAACAGTTTAAGGTATTTAAATAAAAAATATCAAACATAACTTCCCCATAAAACAATGCAATTAAGAACCAAAATGAAAGATTTTGAATGCTAAAGTGTATAGTGCAAAATAAGCCCTGAGAACATTGAGAACAATATAAAATCCATCCATCCATTTTCTGTACCACTGCATCCTAATGCTGCAGCACTCAGGCAGTCAAAAAACTCTCTGTTTGTCTTTGGTGTATTTTAGCAAAGTGTTTGGTCAAATTACTCGTGTTCTGGCCTTTGCAAGCAAAGATTTTATTGCATCTGTGACTTTGTGTATAGTCAGCTTCTATTTCCGTAAAAGGAAGCTAAACGGGGCAAAGTTAATACCAGGTTTTGGTACCCATCCATCATTACGGCCCATCCCTCACCCAAGACAAAACATTAGCACACTTAATTTAAGGTAAAAGGGTTCCGCTGTCTCAAAGACGTCGCACACATCTAACATTCCAAATCCAATTTTTTTAAAGGATATAAACAAAATGCAACGACTGTCGAATTCCACAAGTGAATGTTTTATTTATGAAAGAATATTGATAACTTGGAAAATATTAAAACTGAAGAATCCACTGGGAGAACCTTTAGCAGCTAAAGTCAAATATCAATAACTGCAATGCAAAATAGTGAACATGGCTCCCCCCCAAAAAAAATTCTGAAGTGGGTAGAGTACTGAATAGTGGTGCACCGATCCAACTTTTTCAGTCCCGATACCGATGCCTGGATTCTTTGTATCTGTCAATAACCCATTATCGATCCGATACTATTGTTAAATTAACTGTATAACTTCCACCTTATACCTTTCTTGAAGAGACTAATGGCACCAGACTTTACTAACTAAACATAATTAAGACAAAATAACAGATATATAAAATTACCACAAATAAAATTTCAAGTGAAATTTTTTTTTTATTGTTGCAGATTTTCCACATTTTGAGTATTGGTTCATGGTATCTGTTAAGTTTAACAGATACCGATACATGTACATTAGACGGTATCGGGGCCGATACCCGATACCAGTATCCTATCGGAGCACCCCTAGTACTGAATAATTGCACTGGAGTAAGAGTAGCAGAACGTCAGCATATTTTTACTTAAGTAAAAGTAAGTAAAATAAGTAAAAAGTAAGTAGCAGACATACAAAATAAATGTATCAATAGTAATTAATAAAGCTCTATAAAAAGGCTACTCAAGTAACGGATTACAAAATCGGACTTAATATTTGAAAATGATGCAATTAGTACAATACAAAATACAAATAAACACCCTTATAAAAACAAATTTAGGCGGGAGAAACTCCATTCCAAATAGAATTTGGCCATCATAAATAGTTATAGTACTTGCAGTAGATGGTGTACAATTGTCAGAACAGTTTAAAGTACTTCTACACACATATACTACTTACTGTATCTTCCTCATCTCCATATGACCCAACAGGCTCAGCAGACAGAAAAACAACAGATCTCTCTCTAACACACTGCAGGTGTGTGTCTGTGTCTACTGCATTTTTGGTTACAACATAAAAATTTTTTTATTATCCATACAGTAAAGTTAGTCAGAGAGGAGAGTATTCAGAAAGTAAAAATTAAAAATGTTACGTATAAAGTACAGAATAACTACTCCTAAAAGTAAATGTAACTGAGCAGATGTAACAAGTTACTACCCACTTCTAGGAGAAATGAGAGAATGAATGGATGTGGGAGGGATACAGGTCATGGTCAGGTTTGCTGCCAGCAGCCATCTTGGTGCTGCTGATGCTAGTTTGCTCTGCTACGCCTCCTAGCTGTTACTGTGTTTTGTACATTTCTCCTGACTTTTGGTACACCCAAATAAAACCTCCTACTTCCTTTTTATCCAAAAACAGAATTCACCTCCAGAGATCGAACCATTATCAATGTGATCGTCAGCCTTTAAATAGAAAATACAACCGCTTTGGACATAAAGAGCCACAGTAGGACAGGAATGGGCTTCCTGATAAATGAAAAAAGAAATAAATGCCCTACAAAGTTGCACTGTAGAAACCAGTGAATATATCTGCTGAGTTTTCTTATAGAAACTAGAGCTTTGACTTGTCAAGAACTGGGGATCAATTACCCAAAGAAGTTCACTTCTGCTCACAGTGTTAACATGAAGTACCAGTTGCTGCTTTCAAGACAAACATTACCTACTTCATGCAGGTAAAATATGAAATCAAATAATGGGTGAAGAAACGGAAAATGAGCCATCATTCAACAAGAAACAACTCATTTTAATGTGTATTAAGTTCTTGTTAAGAAACTCCAATATAAACTTTTGGGGATCCTTCACCCTTGATCATTTCCATTATACAGCAGGTTAAATATAATAAAAAAATGACAAATGGTGAAATTAATAATCTTCAGCATACCTTTCCAAATGTTTTTATAAGTGCTTGAAGTAACCCTAACGGGGGCATCAGTCTCCTGTCCCCACAGTGTTTACTCACCAAGTGTCTCCGCTGAGGTCTTCTCCTCCTCGTCGCGAGGACCACTCGTCTCCTCCGGCTCGGAGGTCATCCTCTCCGTTTCATCAAAACTCTTCAGCTCATCTCCTCCTCTCCCTTTTCGCTGCACGACCAAAGCTAAAGATGTTACAAACATGCTGATGATGCGTACGATCAGAATCGTCCTGACCCGTGATTTACCTGCTGCTCATAGATTTTCAGAGCCTTCTTCACGTTGGAGATCTTTGGAGATCGAATAGGAAGAGTCTTGATCTCAGAAGGGGTGAGGGCACAGAGGTCGCCCACTGATTTGATGTGTCTGGAGCGAATGAGTTGTCCGAACCCTCGAGACCTGCAACGTAAGCCGACAGAGGGAGCTGGTAAGGCGTTGCAGAATCATCATTATCCCTGTCTGACTGGGTTTCAGGTAGACAACCCAAATGATTCAATGTGTGACATCTGCGGCTCTCACCACATGGTGGAAGAGATCTGAGAGAGCACAGCCTCCACAGGGGCCGAGCAGCCCACCAGGGACGGGTAGATGCAGTCTCTGGGCACGGCTCGAGGCTCCTGACTCATTTCAGAAATCTGAGGAAAACAAAGAGAAATCTGCTGACAATGACAAGCACAACTAATCAGTTTGGTTAATGAACTACTGATATGGCGGCCAAAAAAAAAAGAAAAGGAAAAAAAGTCTACATTCCTGTTATTTTGAAAGAAAACTATGATGGGTTCATCACACCTAGAGGGATATATTTATATATTTAAAACATTCTACAAATCCTGATTAGGTTAAAAATTATTTCAAAAATCTGTTGCTCACATATTTCAGACAGACCATTTAAATACATATCTAAATAGATGGTTATGGATCACACCATCATGGGGACTGAGTTGACACATGTCCAGCAGAACGTCACCAACACACTAGAATGGTAAACCCCAGGGGGCTGTATGCAAACGTACACATGGGGAGTAGGGGGGTTAAAGGGCGCAGAAGCTACAGAAACATCGGCCCCGAGAAGACTGCGTCAGAACTTCACGATCCACCAAACAGACACATTCAGCTTCAGCTGAGGCTCCTGATCTAGTCCTGAACCGAGCAATGCCAGAAGGATCTCAGCTTGGCTAAGGAGAAAAATATCTGGACCAAAATCCTCTTTGTATTTCAAAGTGAAGCTTGTCAACCAGGAATCCTAAGAGTGGAGAGAGACAGAATCCACTTTAGGTCCAGGGAGGAGTTTCCAGTGGTCCACTGGGTTTTACCAAGTTCAAAGTCAGAGCAGGATAGTTAAATCATTCTTCATGCAGGAAACCAGTAAGACTCTCTACTGGCCAACACTGCCAAAGGTACCAGAAGTTGGTCTAGTGACCATGCTGGTACTGCGCTCGACTGGCCAGCAAACTGGCCTGACCTGAACCCTGTAGAGAATCTATGGAGTATTTTTAACAGGAAGACAAGAGACAGCACACCCAATGATGTAGATGAGGTGAAGGCTTCTATCAAACCTTAGCAAAACCACCTTAGCAGAACCACAGGCTGATCTCCATACCACCCTGCATTGATGCAGTAATTCATTCATCCCTGACCTCGCACAGTAGGCATGTAACACGATTTGAACTTCCAGGTAGTTTGATCGGACCTTCATGTATGTGCGTGTCTCCAGATTACTGGGTCAACAGGGCCGTTTTTGAACCCATTATAGGAACCAAAAGAGTCCCAGTTTTGGGGTATGTACTGGGAAATAGGCCAGTAAAGTTGTTGGGCGGGAGCATGCTGATTGGCTGTAATTTAGAGGGAAATGAGCATTTGTTCTATTGGAAGAGTTGCTGGTGAAGCAGCTTATAAACAGCTAAAAGAAACAGAAACCATCTCAAGTATTTATGGGGACATTTTGGCCACCTGCTGAGAGGTGTTGGTCTATCAATGAAGTTGTTTCACAAGTACCTTAAATGTCAGACTACCTATATGATTTAACCTTCGATTCTGCCAGCGCACTTTGCAAGTTGGTGAAGTTGTGCTGGTAGACGTTCAGATTTCTCTGGTCTAACCGCCATGAATACTGGGGGATATTCATCAGGGTTTCACTTTTTTAGTGGAATGAAATAACTAAAGAACATTTTAGATGATATGCTGACAGAGTGAGATGCTTCACAGTGGGAAGGGAAGCTGGTGCTTCAACATTCATGCTACCAAGTTTAATTCTCAGACGACTAATAAACTAATTCAGCAAAATATTTATAATGTTCCAAGTAGCATTAATATCAGTCCTAATGTTGGGTTAAAATGACAACCAAAATCCTAGTAGGTTTGTTTGACCCATGCTGACCTACCAGGCACTTCTTGGAGCTCCTGTAACCTGGACTGTGTAGATTTCTGGGACTCAGGACCAGCGTGTTTTTTGTGGGAGTTGTGATGTGCTGCGTAAAGAGGAAAAACGTTGTTAGAGAATCGGCCTGTTACCACAGAGGTATAAACAACACATCACCAGCTTCCTCTGAACCTTTGGCTGTGGAACGCTGGAGACTTTGGACCTTCTTGGTGAGCTGGTTCTAAGAGCCGGGCTGCGCCGATCAATATCATCCGCCACCTCCTGCTGATGGATGGGGTTGGCAAAAGATACACGACGAGACTGCAAAAAAGAAAAAAGAAAAGAAGGAACAGCTGGAGACAATCAAAGGTTTTACTAAGTCTTTAATGTTGTGGATTTGGGTTACCAACCTTGACAAGAGGAGAGGTCATCTCCACCTCCAATGGTCTCTTCTGGCCTTTCTTGAGGATACTGGTGGAAGGGGAAGCTGAAGGTGACCATGTTCCCCTCATCCGTCCATTGCTGGGGCTTTGACCCACATCTGGTTCTGCGACAGCACCAAGGTCTTCCTGTTTAACCGGAGAGTCCGGGGTAGTAGCTTGTAAGGGCAGTGCAGAGCTGCAGTCAGGTTCAGCAGCACCTGAAGGTTCAGTATCAGGAGCCGTTTCGTGTTTGTCCTCAGGTGTCGCAGCTTGACAGTCTTTATTGTTCTGTAGAGGAACGTTCTCCTCAGCAGTGAACTCTGGGACGTGGTGTGTGGCAGGTTGTTCCCACTCTTCAGTGACCTGGGCACACTCCATCTGGCTTTGTTGAACCTCCTCAGGTAAAGGCTCCTTCTCTGAAGAAGCTAAAGGTTCTGGCTGGCCTGAATTTGAATCCACCTGTCTTTCAGTAGCTTCATGTTCAGTTTCAGAAATCATTTCTGCCTTTTCCTTTGAGGTCTCTGAGGCTTGCAGCTTCTCATTAGCCGGTAGACATTGGTCCTGTGTCGGCGTGTTTCCAACCACAGCGGATTCAAGCACTCCTTCACCTGGAGATTCATTGTTTAAGTCTCTTTGTTCGTTACTGTCCAATGACCCGTTCGCCTGGTTTGTCTCTTCTCTTTCAGCATTCTTTAGAGCTTCAGTCTCCAGGGGTAAATCAACTTGAGCCCCAGTCTCTGCTGGAGACTCCAACTCTTCTTTATTTGGCTCAGTTGTGCTTCCGGTCGCCTGCTCTAAGTCTTGAGTCTCTGATGATTCCTCTAAACGGGTTTCTGCCTCCGAGTTTTGAGAACCTTCGGCTTCTTTCATGTCCAATGTGTCCTCCTTTGATTCATGAGTGAGGGGGCTCTGCAGAGATACTCGAGGCTTCCTCCCTCTTTTACGAATGGAGTTCTCTAGAACCTCTGAGGACTCTGACTCAGATGATTCCACACTTGGTGCTGATGACTGAGAGGATCTCCATCTTGAATGTCTGCCCCTGCCCTGAGACGAGCCTGATCCAGACACATCTAATGACGGAGAACCTTCTGGGGTTAAGCTTGGACTAGATTCCACCAGTTTACTCCTCCTGGTCCTCCCTCCAACTCCAGCTTCAGCCTGACCAACAGGAGGAGTTAACGTCCGAGAACGTCTCGACCGTCCTAAAGAATGGACACGTCCATCTTTGTCTTCAGACTCTGTTGCCTCTTCTGCTGCTTTGCTCCGCCTGGATCTACGTTTGATCTGACTATCAGAAGATGAAGGTGTGACCTGGGAGTCCTCCTGGCTAGAGTTGTCAATCACGTTTTCTGTGGAGGTAATGTCTTTCATAATTTCATCACTCTCTGGGGTTTTTCTAGTTTCATTTTTGGACTCTTTCAGCGGAGAGGACATGACTGCATTAGAATATATCCTTTCTTGGAGTTTGTCTTCCCTTTGGGGTGAAGATGTGTTAATGTTTTGTTCCTCCTTCAGAGTATCATCTTGTTCAGTTGTTTCTTCAGACTTCATCTCCTCAGACATTTCAGTCTGAGCCAAAGGTACAACTCTTTGGGAGTCCGTGCCCGGAGGAGCCACCGTTTGGGAGTCCTCGCCCGGAGGAGCCACCGTTTGGGAGTCCTCGCCCGGAGGAGCCACCGTTTGGGAGTCTGTGCCCGGAGGAGCCACCGTTTGGGAGTCCTCGCCCGGAGGAGCCACCGTTTGGGAGTCCTCGCCCGGAGGAGCCACCGTTTGGGAGTCCGTGCCTGGAGGAGACACTTTTTGGGAGTCCTCGCATGGAGGAGACACCGTTTGGGTGTCCGTGCCTGGAGGAGACACTTTTTGGGAGTCCTCGCATGGAGTAGACACCGTTTGGGTGTCCGTGCCTGGAGGAGACACTTTTTGGGAGTCCTCGCATGGATGAGACACCGTTTGGGTGTCCGTTCCCAGAGGAGCCACCATTTGGGAGTCCACGCCCAGAGGAGCTTCCTCCTTCTTAGAGAGATCTACCGTACCCTCAGTAACAGTTTGGCTGGAACCTTCTTTGGCCCTTTCAGACTCACCAGCCTCCTTTGAAGCTTTGCTTATCTGGCTGCGCTTTCTGTGCTTTTGGCTTTCATGGCTGGAGAGGGTTCCTGACTTTATGTCCGTCTGGCTGGAATACAGTTCACTGATGCTTCTCCTTTTGCGCTCAGGAGAACCGAGGAGGTCTTCTGAAAGGCTGTAAAGTTTGATTTTCTTCCGAGTTCTTCCCTGAGAATGTTCTTGACTGGATTTATCAGAGTTGCCCTGAGACTTTGATCTCAGTCGGGTTCTGCCGATGTTCTCCTCGGCAGCCTGTTTACTCCTTGTGTTCGGTCTGCTTGGTGCTGAATTAGAAGACTCGCTTTTTCCATCTTCTTTGGAACGTCTTCGTTTGACGTTTGTGTACTTTGCCTCGCGTTCCTCTGGGTCCTCTCCAGGAAGCTGAGGTCTGATTCTGTGGCGTCTGGATCGCCTAGGTTCGTCTGAAGGATTCTGGCTTGGAGATGACTGCGAATCATCCAGCATAGATTCCTCATCCTGACTTGAATTCATTTCTTCTGAGTAACCAGGACTTTCTTTGCCCTCCTCTTTCGTCTGCGTGTCGGGGATTACATCTTCATCTTCTGCTGAGTCACTTTGCAGTCTCTCAATCAGTCTTACCGGCTCACTTCTTGACCTCGACTCTTTGGGCCTCCGAGGAGATTCACTTCCAGGACAATATGGTACAGGAGTAGAACCCTGAGAGTTTGGTTGTATGGACATCTGTGGGATTTCAGGGGACAATTTCTTCTGATCACTAGAGTGATCCTGACTGTTGGACGTCTTCACTAGAGGTCCAGTAAATGAGGACACGCTGCTGGGACTGGCAGGCTTTCCGTCACCATACTTCTCCAAGGTAATAAACGACTGGCGCCGACTGCTGGGCTTCTGAGGAGTCCCAGAGACCAAATCGGAGGAAGCAGATGTGTTTGGACTTGGGGTGTCATTTGACTCCACGTCCATCTCTTCAATTCTCTTAGTGCTTTTAGCAGGATCCTCCAGAGAAACATTTGCAGAGTCAGGTATGCTCCCTCCCTCTGGCGGACTTTCTCTCGTTTTCCCATCATCTTTAGGGCTGGTGTGGTCTGGAGTTTCATTTGAAATAATTTCAGCAACTTTGCTGGGTTTCTCTTCTGTCTAAAAAACATTAAGGAAAACATGTAGAAGTTAATGTGTCTGCAGACATGATTAGATTAGTAATGAGCTACAACACTTAATTTCCCTCTGGGTTCAATGAAGTATCCATCCATTTAAGGCTTTCAAAGAAAGATTTAACAGTTTCCCCTTTTCTCATAATTTGTCTTTTTTTATATTAAAAAAACTATTTCCTTTTCTATAACTGAGCTTAATACGTTTGGGGGTCAAAATTAAACCCTTAATGTTTAATAATCTTTACAACTTATCCAATCTTAGGATTTCTGAAGCCACGTCTCAGGTCCAAGCTGCATCCTGGCAGGACGTTTGACCACTCCCGTCAGAAAAAAAGTTTGAATGTGTTTCCTGGGTATTTGGGATCATTTAAACCAACAGGCTTGCCCACAAACGGTATAAAACCAAAGCCTTGATTCTGGATGTATAATAATTTACTAAAGGTGTTTAGAAAGTTGTACATAGGGGTGGGCGATTTCCCCAATTTGGGAGTTGACGATGTTTTTGGGTGGCCAAAAAGATGTTCTACATAAAATTTAGGAAGAAAAAATAAAATAAAATTGAACTTTCATTATTTTAGTACACTGATACATTATAAGCAGTGTGCGATTTTGCTGGGGGGATTTTGCTTGTGATGTCGCCCTTTCTGGTTATTCATTTCTTATCTCTGGGGGGGGGGGGGGGGGGCGTCAGACTTAAAAGACTGAAACAACAAAGATGAACAGCTTCAAAAATTGATGGCTGCAGCATACATGCTTCAGTGCGAGAGGGGATTCTGTGCATCTGACGCAATTTTGACAGACGAGAAGAATAGATTGATAAAAACACTCAATCTTCCCTTCATGTCTACAAGGAGCCCGGCAGGGATCAGATACAAGAATAATTTTGAGTTGGAAGAATATGTACACTCACTTTAATAAAGCATGCGTATGGATGTGGGATCCATGTGCAGCTTTTATATGCGCGCAGATTTGGGCATCGTGCTGGACCTTTTATTCCTTTACCTTGTAAATAAGACGACTAAGCTATACTTAATAAACTCATTGCAGGCCATCCTCCTCCCAGGTAGCAGCCTTATAATAAGTTTAGGTGAACAGCTCGGAATGCAAACAAAACACACCAAATCCACACACACACACCATCGAAAATAAATAAATATATACTAATATTTTCCACTGTGCAACACTTACATTACTTACCCTATAGTCTCAATGTTTACAGAGCAGTCTTTGCAAAGGTTTTAGTTAAACTATAGAAGAGACTATCGCATGAATGCGTGTCTAACAGAGTGGGGGTGTGCAATCACGATGGGAGCTCTCCATCGTAATGTCGGTCAGCCATCACAATAGACGATGACATAGTTCATCAGCACAACCCTACTTGTACCTGAACATCCAGGTTTCCCTACTAAATTTCCTACATCCAATATTTTGCCTTTCCCTCTTATTGGAAAGAAATATCAGGCAAAACAGAAAATTGTGCTTTAGCAAAAGTTTTTAATGTTTAATTACCTCATTGGGAGCTTCTGTAACAGCATCAGCCTCTTGAGTTGGGACTTTTTCCCTAAAGGACAACAGATTGTTACAACAGATTGTGTAAATCCCAAAGAGGGAATCTGCTGAAGTTAAATGAACTTACAGAGAGTCATCCTGGCTCTGTGTGTATTGACTGAAAACAGTTGTGTCGAGAGAAGCATCCAGGTTGTTGTACATGGCAGGAATATCAACCCTGTACACAAGAACCATCAGTGTCACATAGAGAAAAGCAACACTAGGAAAGCCCAATGAAAGACGAGGGAGGAATCCCACCTTTTGGTCCTTTTCACCTCCTTCTGGTGCTCAGTCAGAACCCTTTCCTTCGTCTCAGGAGGGATGAAAACAAAGTCGATTGAAGCCTCTTCTTCCAGAACCTCCCTGCGTGGAGGTTTGGGAGAACCAAAGTCCAGCTTAGTCTGAAGAAATGAACAAAAACAGAAATTTTAAATGCTGTTCAGGTGTAAAATGGACCATTTTTCATTGTCACGTGCATTATCATATCTGTCTCTGCTAATTATTAGAGCCATCTAACCAAACCAATAGTCATTATTTTTAATTTGAGTTAGAATGAGCTCCTTAATGACTCCAGACTGCACCAAGCATCACCTGCAGGGATCAAGAAATTATTCAGAACCTTTTAACTCATTTACATTTTTTAATTTTTAAACCTCCTCTGTATTTTATTAGAACTTTGTGACAGACACAAACTAAGTAAAATTTAACTTGCAAAAAAATGATACGTCCGATTTTTCATACCAATAAAAATCTGAAAATCTAATTCTATTCTGGGAAAATAAGTAGTTTTTTTTCCCCCAAAGCAATGATAAAAACTAAAAAGCAGCAATGTCATAAACACACTTAAAATGAATTGTATACTCCAGTCTTTAGTTATTCACTGTCAATTCAATAGAACTCTGACCTTTCTAAGCCTTTTCATAGTATTTGAGTCAGTGTGACTAATGGGATATTTGACTCCTGTCTTACACAGAAAAACTGTCCTCTCCGCCACATTTGTTGCAACGAGGACGATATGAAGGACCTTCTTTAATGGTCAATCTGTAAAACCACACCTATGCTCTCACGTCTTGTAAACAGTAGCTGCCTTGCGCTGCAGCTTGGAAAGGAAAACGTTGTACCCATTGTACCCGTTAAGGCAAGGTCCCTCCTTTCTTGTCTCTGATTGGCTAGCCTGGTTCATTTATTACTAATTGTTACAATCATTTTTTAACCCCGACATGAGGAGTATTACCTTTCCCCAACTTCATTATGTGCCTAATGCTAATATTTGAGGACCAGTGCTTAACATTTAGGATCAGTACTAATACTAATAGTATTACCAGCTTCACAACATATAACCATAAAAAGCGGTTCTAAAATAGTTGGGTGCAGGTCCCAGTGTACAGAGGCGGACATTTTGGACGCCGTGTTTCCTTCTACATGAGCTTATGGAGGAAACGTATTTACTGATTTTTGAACATGGAGTTACATCACTATTCCCATGTCCTCTATAGCTCGTTTAGATGAAGAGCTCTATCAACACACTGAACGGACCCATTTCTCCAACCCGGACCAACCAACAAGCACCAGTCACAGCAATATGCTGTAAAACTCTCCTGAAAATGAGACATTTTTGTTCCATTGAGATAATTCTGTCTAACATTACAGTTTATTCATCTAAACAAACAAACAACATGAATAATATGACTAACCTACAGAATGCTGAACACTTCCCCATTCATAGATTTTTAACACATTTCCCTCTGTGCTCGTTGCCAGTGATGAATCCAAGTCTGATGTGCTTGTTATTTTGCTGCATGTATAATTTTGCTGGAGGTTGAACGTGGTAGCAGAAAATTACCGCCTGCTTCTAATGATTTATGGATGTACTGGCCCCTATCGCCAGGGAAACTACAGAGCCGCTTTAAGGGTTGGGAACTCACTGAAACCGGTTTGGACGTCTTTGTGGAGCTCCTGTCTGTCGGTTCGGGTTTACTGAGCATGAAGTCTCTCTTCCCAACAGAAGAAATGGGCATCCCACTCAGCTTCGTCTCCAGCTGAGAGCTTTCACTCTGAAAACACACACACACACACACACACACACACACACACACACACACACACACACACAGAGTGCTGAATGTGCAGCAGAAAATTCAAGGCTGGGCTACTACATAGACAGTGACTTACTGAACAGGTTTCACTGAGCTCATCAGGAACGTTGACAGCCTCAAAGCCTGGAAGAATGATGGGAGTTTTCTGTTTCACTTGGCTCAGTACCGGCCTGTGAGAAGCAGAGTTGTTCCATGAAATGAGTTACAGTAACGTCCCAGCATAGCTCCATTCTTCAGTTATCATGAACTGACTGGGACGCTCAGAAAGGTAAGCGGCCCCAGACATTCACCTGATCTCCTCAGGATACGCCAGGCCGACTGTGTTGGCAAAGGTGGCGTTCCAAAACTGTGTGGCGGCCGTTCGCAGATGCTTGTTCTTGTGTGGAAACACCACACAAAGCAGGGGGGAGAGCAGAGCCAGCAGCTCATCGTCCCAGGCTAGAGTGGAACGCGACTGCAGGCAGCCGAGGAGCTCAGAGAGAAGCTTATCCAGCTGCAAGAGACAGACAGACAGACTTCTTTAAAGAGGAACTCACCCTCTAGCCTGTAGCCGCATCTTTCTATGGGTGCAACATTGGTGTTGGCTAAATCTAATGCTAAATATAGATTAGCTCGAGTAATTTCGTGTGACTCTGCCCCAACAGGAGCACCTTCAGCCACTGTACATAATTGTCTGCATTCCATAGAGGGGTTTTCTGTTTAGCAACACAGCAGATGTGTGTGTAACCTGGATGCAGATGGTTCCCACTGTTAATATTTGCACTTATCTAGCAGTTGTCCGTGTTGGTTAGCTATGTTAGCTTGTTTGTTAGCCAAGCTCAGGTTCAACAAATATGTTCTGTATTTGGGTTTTGCTTTTTAAAAGCGAGACAAAAATCTGAAGACCATCGATCGCTTTTATAGATTGCATCTGACCACTTGGTGTAGACATTTTCATCTGTTATGTAACTAATCAATCAAATACAGATTCCCATGAGAGCTTCATCTTAAACCTCAGACCTGGACTCGATACATCTCGCTGACTGGGAGCCCACAGTACATTGAGTTATGGAGGCATTGAGCTTCTCTATGACAGCACTGGACACAGATCAGAGCTGACAGATCGCTGCAGCTCAACCACTAATGCAGAAGAAGTGTATCCTGCAATTTCCTCCCTCTAAAGCCATAAGAAAAGCTGCATTTCAGAGAGTTATTGAATTCGGATCACGTTAATTCATGGCTGTATGTCAACTTCTTTTGTTTATAGCACTGGTGCTACAGAAGCTGGTTTGTAGCGCAGACAAAAACTCGTATCATCAACACAAATTTGGTCTCGTCTTCAAGAAGAGACTGTGGAATGTGTTATTTTGCCTGAAGTATACTGTATAGTATACTGTTTATCTTTAGAAGATCTCACATTGCAACTGGACATCAAAGACCTTTTAAACAAAGAAAATTTGCTGAGGTTTGTTAACAACGAAATGAATGATTTTTTTTTTTTTTTTTTTTTAAATCTGCTTAAAAATAGTTGGGGCAGATTTAGTGTGCACCAAACGTCGCTTGCAATCACCATTAAACAGATGTTTGTTACTATTTTCAGCGTTTTTTGCTTTAAAAGTCCTATATTTTTGAACACACCATACATTTCAAATGTTACTTGAATGCACCACGGAACCACGGATGTGCGGTATTGTTCATGTGAGGCTTATAAAAGAAAGATTGGTTTTATAAACTTGCAGATTTATTTCCTTTAACTTTTAAATGAACTTTAAAACTAAATTAGAAAAATAATGCATGGCATTTTCCTCCTGAGCGTCTGGAAGGACAGTCCTGATGCAGAACAAGCCTGTTCTAAATAGAGCTGTGTTGAAATAATCGAAAAATCGATTCTGAATTGATTCTTGTAGAAATCGAAACGAATCGATTCACAAGTTCAAAAATTGATTCTATTTTTTAAAATAGTTTGCCTTTTTTAAAACTGAAATAGGAAGGAAAAGTCCAGACGGCCATTTTAAGTTTTGTGTCTAAACGGGTTAATACAGTTTTCCATGGTGAACTGTTACTTATCCAGTGTTAAGTCATTGAATATTAGGCATATAATTAAAATAACAGCTTAAAAAAACATGTATTAGCACTGACCAATATCAACATCGAGCTGGATCAGATTGAATTGGATCAGATCGAGATAATCGATTCTAACTTTTGAGAATCAGAATCGAATCGATTCTTGAAATTTGAATCGATACCCAGCCCTAGGTCTCAAATACCACGTAACCTGCAACAAAGCTTCACAGAAAGCAACTATGGGTGGTCAGAAAGGTCGCTAGATTTGTGCCTTGGCAATTTGTGGAGGGAAAAAACAAATTTGTCAACGGGGTTAAAAGGTCATTAGAAATGGTGACAAACTGATTCAGGTGGTAGCACTGGCTTCAGGCAGTGTCAGAAATTCTCTGACCCCAGTCTGCTGGTGATGTTGGCTTTAGGTGCATCCTGCTAGAATAAGATGTTCTGATTGATCAACTGAAACCTTGAGTCGTTCAGTGTGAAACGCCTCTAGAGCTGCAGTGTGACATGGAGCGATCCTTTGAGATGGCTAGACAGCATTCTTTACACATGAAAATAGTTTATCGCAAAGACAGTTTTATATGTCGCACTGTACAACAACTGCTTAAATTAGAGAAACGTTCAACAGTTCAGCTCCATGTGGAGCGTTTAGGCCACAGCAGATGAAAAGTTTATAATTAATACATGTTTATTCATCTGCTCAATGTGGGACGGTAAGATGTGGCTTCTCTATTCCGATGAATGTATAAAATGTTATGAAAATCAAATATTATAGATGAATTATTATAGTTTTAGAAATTGGTTCTAATCTATTTTTACCAGCAAAATCTTTTAACTTGTTCAGTTAAAGTGATAAACAAAATTGCAGCACAACCACCTGGTCAAGGCTTACCTCATATTAAGTGATCGTTGTAGAATACACATTTTCAATGGAATTCTGAATAAATTGCTAAATCTGTTGTTTTTTTCAAAGTGTTTGTACATCCAGCAGCTAAACAAGACATGATCGCATCTCTCTCTGCAGACATCATACGCAGTATAGCAGTGAGAGACATAGAGCGATAATCCCTCTACTAAGAGGTTTGGTGAGGTACTGACCTTCCCCTGGAGGTGGATGGAGAATCTAGCGCTCTCACTTTCAGCCTGCTTATAAAAGAGCGTGAGAGGCTGGATCAGAACGCCCAGGGCCTCGGTGATGGCGTTGGCGAGAACGAGGTTGATGAAGAGCGTGGAGACGATGGAGACCAGGGCTGAGCCCGTGGCATCAGAGGAAGCCTCAGGGGCCTCGAGGTACACCTGCAGACACTGGGCCAGCAGGGAGAGGAACGCAGACAGGTTCCCCAGGGCTTTGTTCCGTTTCCGTGTCCAGTTCACTGGAGTGTGAGGAGCTGGAAGGAAACAGGTTTTAGAAAGATGGAGGCTCCACACAATCACAGTGGAAAGTGAAAAACTTTTACGACTTACACTTCAGCTTCTGCTGAAAGTGAGGTGTGTACGGAGAGAAGTCCACACACTCCACCATGACGTGCAGGATGCTGGAGATGGAGTGTAATGTTGAAGGGACCTGTAGGATCAGATGGCATCAGTTCAATGGAAGCTACGTCTAACCACGCCGAGCGGCACCCCAAACACACACACACACCATCAGCGCCTCTCTGTCTACGGCTGCAGCCATCTTTGCACAGAGCTCCTCACAGCAGACGTTCTCCTCAGCCGTGACCACCAACGCAGAGCAACGAGCGAAAACCCGGTACAACTTTGACCAGGAGGACAGCATGGACTTCTGGGATGCCTGAGGAAAAAGCGGTCATTCACATTAGCAGAGGCGCCGTCTGTAACTGATGCTGCTGTGGGACTTTAGTGAAACAAGCAACAACAGACCTGCTGAAGCGGAGTACCATGGAGGAGGCGAGTGACGGGGAACATCAACGCAGAATGCATCGCACTGAAGTTGTGCTCCAGAGCGTCGCCCTGGTTCACCTCATTAGACTGTGGACAGATTAACAGGTCTTTGACAGACACAAATCTTGCTGATTGCCAGCTGTTCAAATACTCATGTTCAGCAATAAAATACAAATTCTTAAAAATGTGATTTCATGATATTTAAAAAGTGGAAATGCACCTAGAATGGGAATCTCAGACCCCCTAATAATTTCTACATTGAAGAACTTCCAACACCGCAGGGTGTTTAAACACTTCTATTTCTCATTTTATTTTTTTTTCTAAGAATGCAGTTGCAAGCCGAAACATCTACTACAATTCAGGATCTGAGCATTTACTGGACCAAAACTCATGGCACAAAAGTGAAGTGTACAAGTTTGGATGAGATATTAGTTGATCAAAGTCCAGGTGGACCTTCTGAAGAAGTCATTTTGGTAAAATGTATGCCATCTCTTAGGTGGGGGAAATGGAACCTAAGAAAAACCCATCTAATAATTGGTTTCTCAACAAAATAAGAGTCAAAGTACTGTAAAATTTCTATTCCACATTATTTGTAACAACCGAATGAAAGTGTGCAGATGACAGTCTACGCTGCTGATCCCAGATCATTGGAGCATCTTCTAGTGTGTGCAGCGGTCACTGATCAAACACAAACTGCAGAAAAATCTGCCTCAAGTTTCCTCAATACAACCTTAGAACCAACCCAGGGGAGTACATGGAGTACAGCAACCACTCAATCATCATTCCGCCTCCATCTTCCCTTACCTGTGTGATGGTGTCGGTCAGAGGACCAACTATTAAACTCCACATCCTCCACAGCTGCTCCTTGTTCTGCAGCAACCCTTCACGGCTGTTCATGGCGCCCAGCAGTGCCTCGGCAAACGCTAGAGGAGAAGTGGGTCCGGACAGACCGCAGGCGACCAGCGTCTGCAGGCAATGAGAGAACCTGCAGACATACAGGTCAACTTAGAAGGAACGCTTTGATAGTTTACCAGGAGAAGAGGCTTCATCTAATAAGCTGGAGAACGGACGTACCTCTCATCCTCTACGCAGGCTGGCAGCTTGCTGCTGTTGAAGAGGAGAAGGACGACGAATAGAGCTGGGGTACCCTGAGGAAGCAAACGCAAAGATAGGAGCACATCCTCCCAGATACAGAGTCCCCTGAACGTTAGGAACTGAAGACATACTCACATTCAGAACGTCCATTTTGCCCACTTGATAGGAGGCGGAGCCGAGAACTCTCTGAGGCAGAGCTTTCACTGTGGCCTCCAACAGAGTCTAAAGGAGAATACAATGACCTGGTTACAACGACTGCTTCTCTTCCTTAGAACTTGTAGTTTGTGTTCTGGCAGGAATCTCACCAGGACTTTGTCTGCAGGTAGAGCCTCTGAGGAGACGATGCTCTGCAGAGCCTGAAGCATCAGGGTGAGCACCTCACAGCCCTGACGCTCCTTCTTACTGCCTGCTGACACAGAGCACATGACATCAATCTAACCCCGCAGAGACAGACGACTTTGATTCGTTCAAGACGAAGAAAAAACTCATCATCGGGGACATGCCCCTCAGCGTTTCACTCTCCTCACAGCAGCCTGGAGCACGAAGCTCAGTAGGCTCAGACTTAAACTGATGATGTTTGTGAGACTGGGTCGTACAGGAGACGAGGCTGAGGTCTTTCTGATCCTCATCTCAAGAGTGGCGCTACAACCCAATCAGAGTTCTCTATGTGGAGCTGTAAGGCTGGACCCACGGCTGGAGAGCCCGCCTGCTGAGCAGCAGCCACAGGAACACACTTCATCAACCATTCTGAGTGCAATCCAACAAGCCCAAAGCACCACCCATCCACCGCCGTGCTCAGCAGCAGGCTTTGGAAATAACATTTTTATCGAGCACGCTTTAGACACATTACTGCCACCTACTGGGCTGGAGGGTGGGATTCAGTGCTGGACCAAAAGATAAGGGACATGAGACAGGATTAAACAGGTTACATTAATTAAATACGTTATTTTCCTCTGTGCGTTTTTCTTTTTTCTGTAATTATTGGAATCCAACCTGTTGGATTTCAGACTGGGTTCATCAAGAACCAAACAGAGCATCATCACCAAGCTTCTTCATTTTGGTTTCGTTGTTCCAAAGGATTTTTTTTTACTTCAACACTCATATGCGCCCCCCAGTGTTTCCATCACAGAAGTCGGGAACCGAACATACTAATCCGTCATGACTTCCTTTTGTCCACAGCTAAAGAAGTTGTTTTTTTTTCTGTGACAATAGCTATAATGGATGTTTATGTTGAAAAAGAGCCATCTCCCTGTTCATACTGGAGCAGCTGGCACTGAAACAGAGTTTACACTTCTCCATCAGCGGAGACGCGCAGCAGGACGACCATGGAGACATGTCCATGAAAAAAAGCCTGTGATTGGTCAGCGGTGTACTAGGCCAAGTGGAAGAATGAATTTGAAAGGGCGCAAACTCACACCATTGTATAATTTGATTTTCTGAGTGATGTGTAAACTAGAGCTGTGTTTAATCGAAAAATCGATTCTTATAGAAATTGAATTGATTCACAAGTTCAAAAATCAATTCTATTTTTTAGAATAGTTTGCCCTTTTTAAAGCTGAAATGGGAAAGAACAGTCCAGACGGCCATTTTAAGTTTTGTGTCTGACAGGGTTAATACAGTTTTCCATGGTGAACTGTTACTCACTCAGTGTTAAATCATTGAATTTCTGGCATATAATTAAGATAACAGTAAAAAAAAAAGAAGCTTTTAATAGCACTGACCAATATCAATATTGAATTGGATCAGATTGAATAGAATCGATTCCAACTCTTGAGAATCGGAATCGAATCTTGAAATTTGAATCGATACCGAGCCCTAGTGTAAACTGGGATAAAGCCAACAGAATCAACTCAGAGAGGATTTCACATTTTGGGAAATACCAAATGGTAGAAATATTAGAGTCTGGTGCTTTAAAAGAGGAGCAGCACTTATTAACCATCCTGTGTTTAGGTGCTTAGGTTCCAAGCTGGCTGAACAGGTGCTTACCTGACTCTATGGTCAAGTTGACATAGCGGACGAGGCTGGTCCATATGACGGCCAACAGCGGCTCTGAGGAGGGAAGAGAGGTGAAACAACGTTTAGATCCAGGATTATCTCAAAGCCTGCAACCATTGTGTGTTCATAGGGTTAAATCACTCCTCTGTACGGTTTTCATATAAAGTGTGTTAAAGTCTCTGTAGAGTAGGACTGGTACAATAATCAAATCAATTAAATCGCAGGATAGATGAAAATGAAAACTGTAATTTTCCCGGCCTCAATATATCGCCATGTGTATGCGTATAATTGTTTTCCTCGTCTCTCGCCTCCAAACACGATAGATGACAAGAGGGTTCACTCTGTGCATCGGTCTCAGCACCTGGATGCGTTAGTGACTTAGCCGGATGAAATGCAGGGAGTGAAGCATCTCGTCATTTAGGATCTTTGTATCTCTGGGAGGAAGCAGAGCCGTAAGCAGCAAGAATGGAGAACCTGCTTTGTCAGCATCAAGCCACGCTCAAAGCGACTAGGTCGACGGATATACAAAGAAGTTACATTTTTAAGCTGAAGCTAGCAAAGCTCGTAGGCGGGCCTTTCTCTTCTGGTTATTTTAAAATCTCTTGGATTGTGGTTGGCTAGGCCGCGTCGACGTTGGGCAACGTCACCACAGTGAGACGCTCTGATTGGCTGCGGGACTGTAAAAGTTCAACTCAGAGTCTACTAGCTGAACTTCTGCGTTGCTAGCGTTATGAGCTTTGAAGCTTCAAACGCAGGAAAAAGCTTGAAAAGTTGACGGCGCCAACGTGGTCTGTTAAGACATCTGCTTTTTAATGGAAGTGTTTACATGTTACCGCTACAAATTTTAACCGGATTTTTAGTGTTACACGTTAAGGTAAGGAAAGCAAGAAAGTTAAGAAATGTGCATCTCTATTTTTATTCTCATTATTGAAGTGCAGCTTTGGTTGTTGACACTGGATAGGCCATTGTATTTATTATTTTAAGAGAGACAGGATCTATTTTATTGTTTTTGGTGCAACCTTTTCTAAACAGAGCCAGTCCTTTTTTTTTCTTTTCTGGACATTCCAATGTTGAATAACAGTTTAATTGCTGCATTTAGAGGGTGTACTTGCATTATTATGATATATTAACATTTCATAAGTGGTTATTTTGGTCTCGATGATGTCGACGATAATATCGTTTATCGTCAGTAATCTGTGGGACAATATATCGTCCAGCAAAATTTGTCATCGTCCCAGGCCTACTGTAGAGTTACAGAGTTATACTCAGGAGTCGATCTGAATGCCGTGAAGTTAATCAGATGGCAAGAAAATAAGGAATTGTGACACCATTAGTGAAATTTGTAATGATTAAACCAAGTGTTTATGACTTCTTGTGTTATCACCATTACCATGTCCCCACCACTCCCAGAGTGTGTCACTAGGCCCGTCAATACAACATGCATCAGATGTTAGCAGAGAGGGGAGCTAAGAGTCAATCCAGCATCCCAGAATTCTGCAGATGGGTTTGTGATGCATTCAGGTTGCGCATGAAATAATTATTCTTCCGAATTTTTCCAAATAATATTTGCTGATCCTTTATTTGACACTGTCTTATTCGCATCTAAAGCTGTATGTCAATAAAAGTCCCTGTGTGACATTTGAGACATAGCTTACATTCTGAATCGGTTTTTTCCAATAATTTTTGGAAAGAAAAATATCAAGTTGTAAATCAAATACTGGATTGCGGCTGAAAATTGATATTTAACTTTTGGACCATATTGTCCAGCCCTATTTTAAAGGCGTTTAGGTATAGATGAGCAGCGCTCACGATTCTAAGCAGGGCTGCACTGATCCGACTTTTTCAGTCCCGATACCGATGCCTGGGCTCTGTGTGTCTGTCAATACTCTATACCGATCTGATACGGAACGTTGAATTAATAAACTGTATTACTTATATTTCTTGAGGAGACAAAAAGCACCAGACTTTACTAACTAAACATAACTAAGACAATAACATATGTAAAATAAAAAATGACCACAAAACTAAAATTTATGTGAAAAACTGCAGATCTTCCAGTTTTTAAATATCTGTTAACTTTAACCAATACATGTACACCAGTTATCGGTGCATCCCTAATTCTAAGTGTTTCAGGAAGTGGCCGTATACTACCGTAGGGGGACGAAGTTGACACTAGTTAAATGAAATCCTATATATTTTACATTTATTTAAATGCTATTGAATTTAACTTATTTATGTTGCAGATGCAGTGCTTTTGCAGTTTGAAGTGGTTTAGTGTGTTAAAAATAAAATCGTGACATCAAGGCCTGTCACGATAACATTTGTTGGACGACGAATCGCCTCAGAAATTTTGATAAACCAGAAGGTAGGAAAAATATATATTTTTTTAAGTTATTGGACAGAAATCAGAAGCAGCAAAAAAATGTCAGATAGGGCAAAATAAAATGGACCAAGCAGACAATCTGATAATAAAAAAGTGAATTTTGCAATCTTGAGCATGACAGCAGTCAGGACTGATAAAGGTAAATCTCTAGGAACCCCCAAGCACCTGTGTTACCTGGAGCATCTTTGCCGATGTTGGTGAAGCCGTCTCTGATGCTGGAGATGAGCACAGCGCCGTGTTTCATGAAGGATGGAGAACCAGAGAGCAGCGGGTGGGTCAGAGGTTCTGGAAACAAAACATGATGTTGACACTGAATCAAAAACAACGCTTTGCTTCATCCAATCGACACCAGATCTGGCAGTACATGACCTCTGACCTGCAGGGATTTAAGTCATAAACCAGCATCACAATACATAGAACATAGCAGTGGATGGTCTGACCTACGGTTTGAAGAGGTCCTAGAAAAAGAAATGTAAACCACATTTACCTGGTTGTCATTTAAATCAGGCAGTTTAAGGAGTCAAATGTACCAGACCTGCTTTTATTAGCAAATTTATATTTCATGCAGAGAAACGGGCCAATCTGGACAAAGCTCTGATCACGCATCAAGAGTCATAGACACGCCCCTTATATTTGCATATCCCCACCCACTTCAACATTAGCAGTATATAACCGTTGGCCAAAGAACCATTAACCCTATCGTCATGGGGCCATCGGGATAAACCGGCCAATTAGCATGCAGCTTATTTAATAATCAAGAGTGGGCGGGGAAAACCTGTCTTTCAATTGCAGGGCTTCATTATGGGATGGATTGGGCCATCTGTCAGAGCTCCGGGGTCATTTTTAGCCCCAACGAAGGTTCATACGCTATAGAGACTCAACAACAGTTTACAATTGTAGAAAAAAATTGCTCTGAACCCATTCCCTAAAAAGCGAAAGAGATGCAGCCATTCTGCTGAATGACAGCTATATGTTGGATTCTGTATGTTGGATTCATTCTAACAGAGCCACATGTGGCAGAAACATCAGCGCTCATTCTGATTGGGCTGGTATGTCCATAGAATAGTATCCTTTATTGTCCCTCAGAGGAAATTATTCATAACAGCAGCAAAGTAGCTTCAACCAAGATTAATAACAGGCTTTACAGTAAATGACAGAAAAATCCAGTTTACAATAATAGAAAAAAATTCCGCAAAAGAAACTAGAACAGGTGTTTTACAGGCAGAGAGAACATGAATAGAAAACTGTGAATTAAATATGGATAAAAACGCACATAAATACCAGCAAATAGCAAAAGCTGCAGGCATGCAAACTATTCACTGGGTTAGAGTCTGCTGGGAGGAAGCTGCTGGGAGGAAGGAGCTATGATAACATTCCTTCAGGAGACACTGTCCAACAACTATCTGCACTGAGTGGAGGGCATCCAAGGACAGAGCTGGCTTTAGTGATGATATTATCTAATCTCTTCCTCTCAGCTGTAGATAAACTGCTGCTCCAACAGACTAAACCACAGAAGATGGCCGATGCCTCCACAGAGTCAGAAGAGGTCTAAAGGGGATGAGGCATTAAATAAAGGAACTGCACAAAAACCCAGAATGGACAGAAAGTGTACCAATGGACATTTAAAAGTACCAATGGTTAAATAAGAGAATGAGCAGATGATGGGACACAGATTAATAGACTAGATTGGAATCAGAGATCCAAAGAAATTTATGAACAAATTAATAAGTAATGGATACGCATCAGTCTGAAAAGCTTCCAAAGCCGTTTCTAAAACTTTAGGGCTCCAGTGAACCAGAGCAGGAACCATTATCCACAAATGCTAAAAAACACTGAACAGTGGAAAATCTTCAAAGGAGCACTGGTCCACCAAAAGGAACCCAAGATTTATCAAAGAAGTCAATAAGATCCCCAACAACATTCAGAGAACTTCACGTCTCACTCGCCTTAGTTAAAGTCGAAGGTCATTATTATAATAAACCAGGGTTTCAGCAGAAATCAGCTCATCTGATTTAATGTTTAATGCCCTTTTAATGCCATTGTTTAAAATGTTTAATTCCATCCAAAACACCCACAACAACTCGTGAATATACATGTACATTAAAAAAAAGGGTCTGGAAACGGTGTATATTAAAGTACCAGATATTCTGGACTATAAAACGCACCTGCTTATAAACCGAAACAGACGATTTTATGGAAAAAAAACACAAAAATGTGGACATAAACAAGCCACACCAGGTTATAAGCAGCAGCAGTATTAACGTTTAAGTACCAAATGTAAGCGTTTGTGTAGAGAGGATTGTCGGGAAAGTGATCGTGTTAGAGGAAGCTTCGATTTTAGTAACATTTCAACATGGTGGACACACCTCGGCAGTCCTCTCCGTGTGTTCAGCCAAACGTCAAGAAAGACTTCAAGTTCGGGCCATCTGCTTTAACTCAGATTTTTAAAAAAGCTTTCATTTTGCATTGAGAGTTTTTCAGGCTGGCATCTGCAACATCTCACTATTAATTCAGTGCTGCTAACGGTATATGAAGCAGCTGGCGCTTTATTTCCTTCTTTATAAGCCAGATCAGCTGCCTTTAACTTAAAAGCGGCATCATATCTATGTCTTTGTTTTCCATGATGAGATATTGTGCATGAAAACTTGTTTTTACACACTGTTTAACTTTGCCTTCATTGTTCACGCACACTTCCTCCCCTCTCTCTCTCTCTCCTGGTCTTCTTAAAAGGCAAAGAGGCACAAAGGTATCCATTGGTAAAGACGTGACTTGTACAATCCATAGATTGAGGAGGCCCTCTAGTGGCCATTTGCTACAAAAATCCATAAATAAACTGCACCGCATTATCGGCAGCATGGTTCAAAATATGAGAAAAAAGTAGCAGCTTATAGTCTGGTAAATACGGTACCTTGAGGTATATGTAATTTATAAACTGGGACTATAATCATTAAGCTAGTTTTGTCCTTTCCACATGTGTAACATTTGGCCATTTCTGAATCTGGAAACTGCCTGGATCGGATGCGTATGAGTGGAGCTGGATGGCAGTGTTCAGATGGCAGAGCACCTCCTCGTACAGTGCTACGTCCACTCCAAATGAAGCCTGCTCCTTGTTCCCATGGAAGTGTTCACTACACATGCAGGTGTGCCGTTTGTGCAGCACAAGGTTGTCACTAAAGCTAAAGACTTTCCACTGTTGATAACGGAAAAATAACTCACCATAGTTAACTCCTGTCCGGGACTGGGTACCGTTAGATGTCGATATTACTATTTAATGATACAGACACCTTAACGATACTTTTTCTGATAAATCTTTAGTCAAATTTTAAGAGAACAAAGCCCTGAATTTATATTTATACTATACAAAAATTGTCAATGCATAAAACAGCAAACTTCAGTACCAACAGTAAAACAAGATTCAAATATTTGTATAAAATACAAACAGCCTTTCAGTAATAATAATGCTTCAGTTCATTTCAATAATAACAACCTGGCTAAACTGTATTTTCTAATGCAAGGTAAAAAAACGGCAGGAAGTCTGTTTTATGGCATATTGATGCTTTAAAAGCCTTTTATCCTCAGACACATCCAGTGTTTTTGATGGCGATGCAGTGGAGGAGGAAGGCTGTTGATTTTGGTCTGCTTTAGATTTTTCCAGCATTTTCATCTGCAATTTGTTTCCCTTTGCTGGAAAAGTTTAGTTGAAAGAGGAGAGTGAGTCACATGACTGAGCCCCAGTCATGTGACTCACGGCAGCAGAGGGAATAGAGCAAAGGGATATTTTATTCAAAAAGTAATGAAAATCAGATCCCAAAAAATTTTTTTTTGTGGCATCAGAAGCACTATTTCTAATTACATTTAAACTGTTTTTGTTAAACTACTGAAATAATTTTAATGCTGCAGAAAATCAGATTTAATTCCATTTAAGGCCTTCGGCAAAATCCATTTAATAACTTCTTTATAATATCCGGTGGAAACACATTGTCTGCATGGTTCCAAGATGAAAACCCCTGCTGAGTAAAACAAACATTAAGGCTCATTTCAATGTACCAAGAAAACATTGATGATCCCCAAGACTTCTGGGAAAATCCTCTACAAACTGGTGAAAAGTTGAACTTTCCGGTATGACCTTAAAGAGGCGGTTCCTGGGGCGCCGTCTGCCGTAGGACTTACGTTACAGTCGACCATTGCCACAGGCCTTTCCCCACTTCTCGCACCTTTCAAATGTAATTCCACTGTCAAAGGCCACAGTGGTCCAAAAAACACAAACCTTAGGGTATATTCAGACCTGCAATGTTTGGTAATTTTAAACGGACCGGTCCGGATCCAAATGAATGCTGGTCCAGCCCTTTTATGCAGGTGTGAATACAGACAAACAAATCCTGCTGCGGATCAGAGAACCGGACGGTCCAAACGGACTGTGGTCGCTTCACTTCAGGTCTGAATACAGCCTTAAACACATTTCATGCTGGAAAACCCTCCAATGAGGTAAAACTAAAATAGTTCTGCAGAGGTTAGTGGATAAAAGTTCCTCCACAGATGGAAAAGTCTCACTGCCAATCATCAGTCTGAGATTAGTCTGAGGGGAATCAGACTGCAGGAACCTCTTGTAGTTCCTGTAAACTTTTTTTAGGAACCAGGCAGTTTTTGTTCCGTGCATTTTGACATAAGAACTATGGACCATGGCCCTCAGTTCTTAGGGCCATTTTAGCTCCCACTCTGAGGCAGGGTCTTTTCGTGGTTCCATAAGAACTCATGACGTAGGTGTTTGGTGAACTCATAAGCTACGTCCCTTCAGAGATTTCTGCTTCCTAAGGGCCAGTCATAATGTTTTTTATATATAAAATAAAAATTGAACTAAACTTTTTTAGAGGCAGTTTCATCACATCAGTCTCTATCAAGGTCCTTGACTCCTGTGCAAACGGAATCTGAAAAGGTTCCCCCGTGGAAGGGTTGTTACGAGAACTAAATTCTATGAGGATGGAAGTTATCAGAACTTCCATGTCCAAAAGCAGCTATTGTAACTCTGTTTACATCTTTCATCTCCCTTAATAATAAAAAATCTTTAACGACTGTATTTTGTGTTTACTTTGACTAATATTAAATTTGTTTGATGAGCTGAAATATTTAAGACTGAGAAACATGCAAAAAAACAAGAAATGAGGAAGGGGGCAGACACCTTTCACACCACTATCTGGAAATGTCATTTTCCATGATTATCCACTGAAGTAACAGCCCTTAAACCTAGACTAGTCCACACTCCTGAAATCTACATGGGTGTACAGACAGACAGAAGGACAGACAGACAGACACACAGAGTGTGGCTCCACCCACCTAGACTCAATATGAGCTTGTTCTTTGCTGCAGCAGCAACGACCTCTGGTCCCAGGAAGTAGTGGAGCAGCATCTCCAGGCCAAGCAGCTGGATGGAGGAGAAGCTGGACGGGAGCTGCATGCTGGAGTTCAGGCCCAAGCGGGGCGTACCAGCCGAGGTGTTGAAGCTCGCGTTGCCTGCAAAGACAAAGGAGACGCTGAGAGCTGCACCTCCATCTGAGAGCCTCATGGATGGAGGTGCAGCCATCGTGACAGAGGAGCCAACCTGATTTTGGGGTGCTGGGAGTCACGGCTCCGTTTTGGGTGGCACCTCTAGAAGGAGTGTTTGTAACAGAGGATGAATCGGATCCGATGGTTGACTGCAGCAGAGGCACAGAAACCTGCAGAGGATCACACACCAGCAACTTCTCACTAAACAGATATAGGCATGGAGCAGGGGTAACCTATGCTGGAGGAGGCAGGAGCTCCTGACCTGATCAAAATTGGAGGACAGATTGGGTCCCAGCTGCACGATCAGATACCACCACACCTCAACCTTGGTGAGCAGGAGGGCCTCTGTTCTGACGTGGATGGACGTGAGCGGCTGCATGAGGAGCTTCATGCGTTTGGAGCTACACAGGATGTCTGGAAGAGTTTCACACCCCCGTCATGACTGGAGGACTAACATGTGGGGGTGGGGTTAGTCAGTCTGGGAGGGTTCAGCTCACCTGGGTTGAGAGCAAAGTTATCGATGAGGCTCTTCCAGGCGATGAAGGCGATCTTCTTGATGGTGGGAGAGGAGCTGCGGAAACCAAGCTCCTCCAGATGCAGCAGAGAGTTGATGAACGGACCTCCTTTATGCAGCAGCTGAGCGGAGACACATGGAAACAGTCCTCATCGTTACTGGCTGATGCTAATGGGAACAATTAGCAGAGTGCCTGCACTTTTTTTTACTGCAAATCTCCAAGCTCTCCCAGAATAGTTATGTTCACACGTTTGTATAAATTCCCAGTTGTTCAAGTGTCAATTATTAACACTGAGCAAGTCTGAATAGCAGTAGATTCCTGTATCTGTTGGTTCTACTAGGGCTGGATGATTATTTAACTATTTAAAAAAAAAAATTTGACAGACATGTGGTGCATAGAAAATAACAGTTTCCCTTCCTTTTTCATTCTAGCCTATCAGGTAGCTTCATGCTACAGTCAGTACTTGCTCCAAACCAATCACAAACCCAGACCTGCTCCATCACTCAGCTCTCACTCCTCTAAAACCTTAGAAATTAGCGAATGACTTGAACTGGGATGCACTGATACCAGTATCAGGACAGATACTGTTCTATAGTACTCATATTGGTAAGTTAACAAATACCACTAACTGATACTTAAAATGTGGAAACTACAATAATGTCACAGAAAATGTTTAGTTTTCACTTGAAATTTTAGTTTTGTGGTCATGTTTAGTGTCACAAGCAGAAAATAAAATAAAACTAGTCTTCCAATTCATTGAATTTGTCTGGGTGGTAGAAGTATCTACTTTGGTACTCAGTACGCAGATCAAGTATTGGCATCATATCAGTTATAACCGGTTCATACCGAAAACCGGTGTTTATTTACGCTATGATATGAATTTGTAATATACCGCTCCACTGGTGAATAGCTCAGACAACATCTGGAACGTTTGATGTGAGACAAATGTCAGACAACCTCTGGAACGTTTGATGTGAGAGCGGGGACGATTTCACTGCTACACACTCTTCAACACAATGCTGAGGAAGCCATTCCAAAAACAGGAGCCACGTCTAAAGTTTAGAAATGTATCAGCTTTATAAGGTCGAACGAGAACCAAACAGCAGAACAAACAGAGAGTACAAACAGAAAAATAGCGGTAAATATGTTTTAAATACCATCCACGATACTTCTGCCATCTTTTTTCTGTTATCTGATATCTGAATATGTAAGGTATAATGCCCAACGAGGTGTACATTATCAGAAAATAATGGACCACGCAGAGTTAAATATTTTCTGATAGTGAATACCTCGAAGGGCATTATCCCGCTTATACCATGGTCAGTTACGAAAGAAAGACATATTTAATCAATTAGTAATACTTTAATGTGTGTTAGTGTTAAAATCGCAAGGTTTTTTATATAAGTCGAGCGCACCATTTATTATCTCCCGTATACAGGCGTTGCCAAGCAACGCAGCCAGAGCGAGCCGACCGCAGCGATTTATCAGTGATGGGAAGTGAGATGATGGCTATACCTTACGTTACGTGACACCAAATATATTTCAGAAGGCCAGTACACTACTTACTGCTTGTGTGTGTACAGAGGATGATGCAAATAACGTTGCCATTTGAGCCAGCGCAGTAATTTAGAACTATCATCAGGCAATTTGACGGGACGCCTTTCCTAGGTGTACGTTATCACTTTTTAAGGTACACCCTCCAGCCAATCAGAATCGAGTATTCACCCAGACCATGGTATAATAACCAGCTAATGTCCTACGGTCAACATGTTTATTTTACGTCTTCTTTGGCAAAATCCAGGCTGATGGGCTCGACACACGGGGAGCGACGTTGCTCCTTCTCCATTCATTTTCTATGGAACTTTTGCGATGAGGCGAAAATCTTCCGCCCTCCTCCAACCAAGCGACAGGCGACAATTCGTGAATGTGAGATTCCACGCTCATTTATCGTACACGTGCACAGGCGGGTGTGCGACGCAAGAAAGTAGAAAAATGTTCAACTTTTGTCGCTGTCGCTACAACCAATCAGCGAATGCTTCATTGACTGACCAATAAGCTGAGAGCATGCTACTTTAAATTGCAACCGCTTTGACATGGAAAAACAGATCATTTTAGCTGTGTCCGATGTTCCTATATTTTATGATTATCATCCTTGAGGTCCATCATCAAATGATGATATTCTCCATGATGTTTCCTTGTTTCTAATTGGATGAACTGTATCAAGTATCAACAGGTGCTATGCTGTACGTCACGTTCTCCCGTTGGGAGAAAGGTATGTGATCGGGTAGCAGGGTGGTCATAACGCTAATCGTGACAAAAGAAGCAGGAATGTAAAAATCCATGGAAATATCGGCAGATGCGGTGGAAAATAAAAGAGAAAACAGACTGCTTTAAGTTTACTTTACCGCTGCAAATGACGATGATAATGATGGGTAGGTATGAGGAAGAGTTTGATGAAGAGCATCAGTAGTGGATCAGACAATTTGATGAGCCTGTTGGTTATGTTTGGGGATTGATCTGTAAAATTCTGAGCCCAATAATTTCCTTTATGTTGTTTTATATAGAGAACAGACTAATGGAGCCTCATAACTAAGGAAGTAAACAGATGTGTCCACCTGTTCTTGAAAAATGCCAATAAATACTAAAATACATATTCAGAAAATATACAGGCCTATATAGAAAAATTAAAATAATAATTAAAATGAACTAAGTTTTAAACAATGTAAAATACAAATGTCTGTAAAAGTATTCCAAACCAATATTGCCTATTCCTGATGACGCCACAATATGCAAATTAGATCTGTGAATTTGTTCCCATCACAAACATTGGATCATGCTGAAGATTTCTCATTTACAGTAAACCTTTATAACCATATTAAAGCTACAACATTTTGAACTAGTGATATCAATACTGAATATTTCATAGAAAAAAACTCCAGCGCCTATAGAGTTAAAACAAGTTTACTTTCAGCTGTAGAACATCAAGATTGTCTACTAGAATCATAATCTTTGTAATTACTTTACTATAATTCACCTCTGTCTGGAACAAACAACAAGATGCAGTCCATGACAGTAAAATGGGATATTTAAAGCAAATCTTTATTTAATTCATTCTTATAAGATAACTTGGATATGAATAGTCTTGTATGAAAAAAAATTATTGTTAAATATCGTAATACCAATATGTTTTTAAAAAATACCGTGATATGAACATTTTGCCATACTGCCCAGCCATAGTTAAAACCCCTAGTAAACAGCGGAGATATTTTACCTTCCCGAGGAGCTTCACAAACAGAGGCCAGAGCTTCAGGACGTTGGTTTCATTCTTGGACATGAAGAGTTTCTGCAGCTCTGGGATCAGTTTCTGTGAGAACAAACACCAGTAGAATAACTAATCTGTCACAGATATTTTCATTCAATGCAACACAATGCAGACACACAGAAACTTACAGTAGACATCATGGGTTCGATGATAGCAGCCACCTCCGTCTGTTTGGCCAGCAGCAGAGGCATGCCCATCTCCAAGGCTGCAGCAGCTCGCAGACGCACCTTGGAGGCAGAGTGTACCACCAGTGGGATGACCAGCTTCGCCCAGCGTACCGCTCCCTCACACATCTGTGTGGGCACCTGCTCCAGCATCCTGAACACGAGACAAGCAGAGGCCCAGCCATGATGGATCGTAGTGAGAGGGGTGGAGTTCAGAGCTCGAAACGGCTTCATGCAGAGAACAGAGCTCTGACCTGATGACCACGTTCAGGGCTTCGTGCTCCATCACTGCAGACTGGATGTCCTCTCTGTTCCACACACTCTCCAAGGAATTCAGCAAAGTCGGCACCTGAAGACACCACCAATCAATCTGGATCTTTAAGAACAAGGTGGCCCCACCTGCTCCAACCACTCATCGCTGCTAATGCTCACATTTTTGCCGACTACATCAGCAGGGAAGCTCTGCTTGGAGATTACCCATAATGCTCTGGTACAGGTGTTCTTATCGGTCGACTTCGTCACCAGCGAGCAGAGAGCTGACAGTATCTGTGCTGCGAAGACCTCTGGAGAACAGAGAGGATTCACAATGAGCCGCAAAAATAGCCACACCAATCAAAGATAATAAATGAAAAATAAATCACCAACCAGAGACTCCAGAAACCACCTGGGAATGATAGACACAGAACCCTAATGCCTGCAGAGCAGCTTGGCTCAGTTCTGAGTTGGGACTGTTTGTGTGGGCCTGGAAACAACACAAAGACACCACAAGTTAAGATTCATGGATTTACAGGATGGCTCATAACGTTATAATTCATCAGCCATCATACAAACTCTGCAATAATCACTGAGCAGCAACACTGTTAATATTCCTGTATATATATGTTCTAGTCAACCTTGTTTATAGATTATGGTGGGCTGCAGTTATTAGTAGGGTTGTAGCAATACACTAATATCACGATACAATAGACTATATTCATCTCATGATACGATACACATCACGATATTGGGTCAAAGAAATGTTTCAATATAATTCAATACACTTACATCATTTTCTGATAGATTTAAAGGCAACAGAGTGATTTTGAAGACATCTTGTGAATTTTCCATTTACTTTTATTGAAATAATCGAACTGAAAGCTAAAAACATAATTTACACAATATACACTACCGTTCAAAAGTTTGGGGTCACATTGAAATGTCCTTATTTTTGAAGGAAAAGCACTGTACTTTTCAATGAAGTTAACTTTAAACTAGTCTTAACTTTAAAGAAACACACGCTATACATTGCTAATGTGGTAAATGACTATTCTAGCTGCAAATGTCTGGTTTTTGGTGCAATATCTACATAGGTGTATAGAGGCCCATTTCCGCAACTATCACTCCAGTGTTCTAATGGTACAATGTGTTTGCTCATTGGCTCAGAAGGCTAATTGATGATTAGAAAACCCTTGTGCAATCATGTTCACACATCTGAAAACAGTTTAGCTCGGTACAGAAGCTACAAAACTGACCTTCCTTTGAGCAGATTGAGTTTCTGGAGCATCACATTTGTGGGGTCAATTAAACGCTCAAAATGGCCAGAAAAAGAGAACTTTCATCTGAAACTCGACAGTCTATTCTTGTTCTTAGAAATGAAGGCTATTCCATGCGAGAAATTGCTAAGAAATTGAAGATTTCCTACAACGGTGTGTACTACTCCCTTCAGAGGACAGCACAAACAGGCTCTAACCAGAGTAGAAAAAGAAGTGGGAGGCCGCGTTGCACAACTGAGCAAGAAGATAAGTACATTAGAGTCTCTAGTTTGAGAAACAGACGCCTCACAGGTCCCCAACTGGCATCTTCATTAAATAGTACCCGCAAAACACCAGTGTCAACATCTACAGTGAAGAGGCGGCTGCGGGATTCTGGGCTTCAGGGCAGAGTGGCAAAGGAAAAGCCATATCTGAGACTGGCCAATAAAAGAAAAAGATTAAGATGGGCAAAAGAACACAGACATTGGACAGAGGAAGACTGGAAAAAAGTGCTGTGGATGGATGAATCCAAGTTTGAGGTCTTTGGATCACAAAGAAGAACGTTTGTGAGACGCAGAACAACTGAAAAGATGCTGGAAGAATGCCTGACGCCATCTGTTAAGCATGGTGGAGGTAATGTGATGGTCTGGGGTTGCTTTGGTGCTGGTAAGGTGGGAGATTTGTACAGGGTAAAAGGGATTCTGAATAAGGAAGGCTATCACTCCATTTTGCAACGCCATGCCATACCCAGTGGACAGCGCTTGATTGGAGCCAATTTCATCCTACAACAGGACAATGACCCAAAACACACCTCGAAATTGTGCAAGAACTATTTAGAGAAGAAGCAGGCAGCTGGTATTCTATCGGTAATGGAGTGGCCAGCGCAGTCACCAGATTTGAACCCCGTTGAGCTGTTGTGGGAGCAGCTTGACCGTATGGTACGCAAGAAGTGCCCATCCAACCAATCCAAATTGTGGGAGCTGCTTCTAGAAGCGTGGGGTGCAATTTCTCCAGATTACCTCAACAAATTAACAGCTAGAATGCCAAAGGTCTGCAATGCTGTAATTGCTGCAAATGGAGGATTCTTTGATGAAAGCAAAGTTTGATGTAAAAACAATCTTATTTCAAATAAAAATCATAATTTCTAACCTTGTCAATGTCTTGACTATTTTTTATTCATTTCACGACGTATGGTGGTGAATAAGTGTGACTTTTCATGGAAAACACAAAATTGTTTGGGTGACCCCAAACTTTTGAACGGTAGTGTATGTATCTGACTGGACACAGTCTAGAGCTTGCCAATGTTGGACAAAATTAATCAAAGATATGTGGAGAAAATGACATTGTAAAACTATGACTCAGACTAAATATTGTATTTGTATTGTATAATTTAACTGTAGAAAAACTGTCAAAGCATTCTAAACACTAAACAACCTGTTTTATACACAACATCCAGTTTTATTACTAGTTCCAGTTGATCAACTGGAACGCAGGAGAAAACAGCCACCAACTAGTGGTCTTACATTTAATTTTACTTAAAAAAAAAAAAATACTACCATCATTATTGGTTCATTCAAACTCTTTAAAAAAATTTTGGTTTGTAATATCGATACGATATTGTGCCATAAAATACCCCAATATATTGTTGTATCGATATTTTCCTAGATCACCATTTATTAACAATGTTGCTTTCCTAAAAAACGCACAGGACTTTAAGTCCCAAGCAGGGGTCTGTCTGCATGGACTGAGCAACTTCTCCATGGATTCTCTCAGGTACCAGGGTTATAATAGTTTTAAAATGTTCATTAGTTTTAGTTTTTATTTAGTTTTGACTCAAGATTTCAAATTCTATTTAGTTTTAGTTAGTTTTTACCATTTGTTAGGTAATTTAGTTTTATTTTTTTGAAAATGCTTAATTTCACTTTAGTTTTTATTTGTGTAAGTTTTAGTCTATTTGTTAAGCAAGATGTGTACTTGGTCAAGACAAAAAAAGAAATAAAAAGTATAACAAAATCTGAGAAAATTATTATGCTTTTTAAAAACTGTACTGACATGGGCCAGATTAAAAACCATACAATTGAGGCAAGTATAAAAAAATATGGCACACAGTAACAGCACTTGTGCATTACAAAGCCAAAAAATGCAGGTGCTTCAGTTCTCTAAAAAACACTGAGTGGCAACACAACAAAACAAAAAAACAACCCATCATGAGTATATGATGCTGTTGATCATTTTGCACATTTGCGCTTTCTCTCAACCTTTGCTGATATGACGCTAGGCAGACCACAGCAAAACAGACGACTTGACTGACATGTTGGGATAAAGCAGTACAGCCAGTAAAAACTTTAATAACCAGAAACTAGAGAGGGATTATTTGTCCATCAACACAGCAGACACACACACAACCTACACCAGCTACACAGCTCCGGTGCAACACAGTTTCAGTTAGTTTTCATTTTGTTTCAAATTCTTGTTTTTATTTTTATTTCAGAATTTCCTGATAGTGGAACCTTCCCAATACCCGCATGTCTCTACTTAAAAGTACCTAAATAGTACTTTACTCGGAACGGCCTAATTGAGTCAGATCAAACAGCAGCCAGCAACAAGCCCTGCTTCTTACATGTATATCTACTGTCATTTCTGCTGCTCTGGGTGCCTTTTTGCGCTGATCAGTAACGCTACTTCCTGCTGACAGAGTTGTAATTTGCAGAGGTCTATCTGATTCCTTACAGGGTTGACTGTATCTGAGGAGTGGGCCAACAGATTACCAGGTCAGAGAAAAATCTGGTTAACTGACCCTGATGGTGAAAATGTGCCTAATGTCTAAAGTTTAAAACAATAATTTAAATAGTAATCAATTTTAAAATATTTCACTCAAAAAACAGACTATTTCTGTATACGTCTGTGCAGCAAAGCCAATCAAATTACAGGGCCTATATCATGCAAAATCAAGTTTTTGGAGTTTTCAATCATCTGGGTTTTTTTGTGCTCTGTGATAATTTTCTGCTTTTTGGCTTAAAGGCAGGGTAAACGGTTTCATTTTTAAACACTTTTTTTTAAACTGCAAAATATGCTCTTCATATACCAGTGGCAACCAACAAATTAGGAGTTCTTAAACTTGACCGAGTAATTTTCATTCCTTCTACAGCGAGAAACCCTGGGAAAACCTCATCCAATCAACTTCCACGGTCCGTCCAAAATAAGAGGCTTGTAAGCAAAGCTTCCGTGTTCCAGCACCTCCCCCTCTGCACGCAACGCTCATTGTAGCCTGTAAAGAGGAAGTGAGCTCACGCTACCTCGTCACGCCAACAGATAATTGATTTCGCCATCTGCAGTAGCCGACTTGTTTATTTTTTTTTTTACTTGTAAATGCGCCATGTGAAGCTGGAGAACGCGACTGTGGCGGAGACCCAACGTGACCATGCTGGCTGTGTGTGTCTGTGTTATTTAGGCGTGGCTTAAGGGGACAGCATGAAGCAAGGGGTGTGACTTTTTATTTTGCAATAACGTCCTCTTGAGGAGCACTCCCACAATCGTATACTCTGCCTTTAATTCACACATGTTTGAGTAATCCTCCTGAATTCTGCTCTCTGAGCAGCTGCCCGTCCGTCTCCCAGAAAACGAGTGTTCAACTAGTGACATCACTGGTTGAAAGTTGAGTGCTTGAGGTGTCTGCACTGCCCCCTGCAAGCAGAGCGGCTTACCCCTGGTAGATTTTCAAACACACCCTCTTCCTTCTTACAGCTCATAGCTGCTTCGCTTTTTGGCAGCTCAAAACACTTTGTTGGATTTTTTACTTTCTCTGTGAAAACGCCTGTTTGGCTGAATAGATTACAGGATTTTATTCTACATTCCTAAAGAACAGCTGCTGGATCAAATAACAAAGATGTCTGATGCACAGAGAAGTAAGTGGCTACATGCTAATGTGTGTTAGCCATTTATCAAGCCGCTTATGTAATCTTATAACATCATTGTGTGCTTAATTAATTAATCTGTAGATTCTCAGAATGTTTAGTAAATAGGTGCAAACAACACCCACGGCTATTTTATAAACTGAGCTGGAAAGATTTGCTTAGTGGACAGAGCTGTGTTGTTTTTGGCTCTGTCTAAAGCCTGGAGATTTAGCAACTGAAATAAGCTTTATTGACTCCATTTTTTACAACAATAAAAAAATGTATAAACCAAATATCTGAGCCCTTAATATAACAGAGTTTCATTGTGGTACTTCGTGCTTTTCAAATTCAATGTCAGAATACTGTTTCAGATAAAACTCAGCACTGTTTCTCTCAGTCTGAGCCCCTGCGGATCTGCATGGAAGAGGGGCGTGCATGTGTGTGTTTGGGGGGGGGGCATGAGGCGGGATTATAGAGAAACGAGCCGTTTCACTTCATGGTCTAACATTAACTACAGGATACAGGACAGCTGTATATATAATGCCTGTAAATTACATGAATTGCCAAGATTCAGACTTGACTTGCTCCCAGCTCTGGTCACCCAGGCCATTTCTATATTTAGGGTTTTTATTCTCTCTTGGGTCAGTTGATTTATGAAATATGACTACGGTCCTTAAAAAAAACCCCAGATACCCGACTGAGCACCTGTTGGTATATTTGTTGGAATTGCTAATTGCCATTTTATAACTTTAAATGGACAGTCTTTTTGCATGGAGTTTGCATGTTCTCCGTGTGGATGAATGGGTTCTCTCCTAACCTGCACGCTGGTTTCTGGATGTTACATTTAAACCATTGCTCAGCATAGTTCTGCTCAGCAAGCAGCTGATTCTATAGACTGAGATGAAGACTCACCAATAGGACTTTACCCAAACGTGAAAAGTTCTTCTCTACTGTTGGGAGAAACTGTCGGCCTTCCTCTCCACTGAGCCGACTGCAAAACACAAAGACAGGTTATTGTCTCCCTCACAGTCCTGCTGTCGTCTCTGACCTGTAGAGAAACGGAGTGGTTGACTGACTTGGCGATGGTCAGGTAGGCGTCCGTCTGCTCCGACTGTCCAGCTGTATTGTCCTCCAAAGTCTCCAACAGAGGGAGGAAGCTGGAGGTGCTGGAAGGCCCGGCAGTCGCCATCATTATTCCTCGCCTCCTCGAGGCCTCTGGAAGAAAGGACGTGAGATGAGCTGAAGATTTAAGAAAGCGGTGGGGATTGTTAGACTGATCAATGAGCAGCAATGTCAGCAGGTGGAGCTCGGCAGCTCCTCTCTGTAGATCCAACTAGTTCTGAGCTAAAAGAGTGAGGGCTTCTGCTCCCCATGTAGCAGTGAGGAAATCAGAAACTCCTGGCCCAACTTTTACAAATCTTACTTGGATTAGAGCGATTCCAGACTAAGCTGACCCTAAAATGTACGTTTTCATTCCTTTGTGTACGGACTGAACAGGATATTTTATTTTTTAGGATGTCTTTAAGACTTCACCTTTACCACTCATTTATCGAATAAAAATTAGGGGTGCAACGATCTGAGTTTTTCAGTCCCGATACCAACGCCTGGATTTTGTGTATCTGTCGATACCTGATACAGATCCAATACTATTGCTGAATAAACAAACTGTATAACTTCCACCTTACACCTTTCTTGAAGAGACTAAAGGCACCAGACTTTACTGACATAAAATAAGATGTAAAATATAAATTACTACAAAAATAAAATTAAGTGAAAAGTTAATCTTTTTGTGAATTTATTGCAGATTTACAACATTTTGAGTATGGGTTCATGGTATCAGTTAGGTTTAACCGATACATGTACATTAGACACTATTGGGGGTCGATACCTGATACCAGTATTTGTGCATCCATAATAAAAATGATGTTAGACCTAAAAAGACCGAATTTATGTAGAGCTTTGCAAGTCATGCTGACCGACCAAAACACTTTACACAAGAGCTATATTCACACTCATATTTATATACCCATACAAGCATCTGTAGGCAACCTGTTTCAGCAGAAAGCTGGAATTAAACCAGCAACCTTCAGATAACAAAATGGCTACACAGATTTTTGTCTAAATGATGTCGTGCTTAATCTTCCAAAATTTTCCAGTGCTTTTTGGGATTCTAAGTATGATATACTTTCTGCTCATGTGCTGAAAACAAGGAGGTGATTAATCGTGCACGCCTAAGGTTAGTTTCGCATTTTAAAAAACGTTCTAATTTCTTACAAAAAAAGTTATATAATCACCAAAAAAAAAAAAAAAAAAAAAAAAAAAAAAAAACAGGTTATCCTTTGAAGGGTATTCATTTATACCTTTTTTTAAGTTCCTTGTTTGCCAAAATGCTCTGAAATCAACTTTTTGCAATCTGGATGCATGATGGAGGCAATATCTGAATCTGTTGTTTGATGCAAGATGTTTGTTTTTGTTCCCAATTCTATATAAATTAAAAATGTGTTACTGAGGTAACTTTAAGTTGTTTAAAATTTTAGGTTGTTCCTTTCTCCAGCTGGTTGTGTGAAGCTGCAGGTTTAGAGCTTCTGTCTGATCATGTTCAGGAAGATCAACAGCCGCAGCTCCTCACCTCAGAGCCGAGTGTCCAGCTGCGTCACCCCCCCGTCTCCACAGCTTCAGACAGGACACACAAACATCACGGTTACAGTTCACGAACACGCGTGGACGCCCGTTAACGGGACACGTCCGAATGTCAGCACATGTCGGAGCTGAATACTGACAGGTTTCCACCAACTCTGCCTACTGACTGCTAACTAGCTGCTCCAAGTTAGCCTCGCTAGCAGGCTACGTCCCATCCATCCAGCCAGCCAGCTAGTTAGTTGCTGTTTTTGCTACAAGCAGCTCACCGAGGAACAGCATCCACGCTGCAACAAGCTAACACTTTAACATTCACCTGTGGAACACGACTCTGTCTGCTCCCACCGCTGGCCACCACACCGACTCTGTGAGCTCACCTCCTGCTTGTCAGATGGGATGAGGACCCACCATGAAAGCCCGGAGACGCTTCGCTTCCCCGCGGCACACCTCTGCTCTCTTCACCGGGTACCTCGCGTTAAAGTCGGCCGCCAGAACACGTCGATCTGGTGGTTAACTGGGAATATTTCAGTTTAATGGTTCTGCAGCACAGCTCTGTGTTATGCTGAGACCCCGCGAAATCTGCTGGCGCCAAACCACCACGCGTTACGTACGTAATTACCTTTGACCCTCTGCGTCACTCTTAGCACCGCCTACTTAACCCTACAAGGAATTTATTTTTATTATTATTATTATTATTATTATTATTATTATTATTATACACATTGCTGAACAAAGGCCTTTATAGGAGGAGCAAAGGTCATATGCAACAAAACAAATTAAAACATAAATCATAACAAAATACATTAATATAAAAAAAACAGCAAACAGGATTTCAGCCAAAATGTAGAGGGAGTTAATTCCAAAGCCTTGACAGAGAATGAGAGATCAGCCTATAGATTTAATCTGGATTTTGGAACTCTAAGGAATAGCTGACTGGAAAGAACGAGACATACAGAAAGGCTGGAGAAGTTCAGATAAATACACAGGCACAGATTTAACAGATTTTATTTACAGATTTAAAAGCAAAAAAAGCACCTTAAAATTCAGTCTCAAATGTACAGGAAGCCAGTGCAATGAAGCCAAGACTGGCATAAAGTGCTAATGTTTCTGTGTACAAGTTAAAAATCGTGCCGCTACGTTCTTCAGTTCAGTTCTTTATTCAGTCATAATGTTGTTACAGACACAATAACACCACCAACAACATAATAATATTCAATGCTGAATAGGAGACCTAATATTATTACATTATATATGGTATACTATATTAGCTATATATACTATCTTATATTCTGCACCAGTTGCAATCGTGCTTTATAGAGGTGGGTATTGATTCAAATTTTTAAAACAAATTAGATTCTGATACTCAACAATCAGAATAGATTATCACAATTTGATCATATCTGTTCAATTCGATATTGACATGGGTGAGTGCTATTAAAAGCTTTTTTTTAGTCGTTACCTTAACTACAATCCTTTAATTCAGTGTGGAACACTGGATGGGGTTATAGTTAAAGGAGAAACAATATTAAACCTTGAAGACTTAATGCCCGTCTGGACTTTTCCATCCTATTTTTACTGTAGAAATGGGAAAACAATGTTACACAATTAAATCTACTTTTGGTCGTATGAATCGATTTGTAGGAATTTTTTAAACAATCAATTCAGAATCTTTTTTTTTTTCAACATAGCACTAGTGCTATAGTGCCCTGCCCAACAGTAATATCTACTGGTGATGGTGTTATTGAATAGCTACTGCCCAATAGTAGATATGAGCTAGGGCATATGCAGAGGCATAAACAAATTAAACACCTCCTAATAAAGTATTCTGGAACCCCATACCCTTGTTGGTGGTGGTGTCACTGTGTGAACAGGTGTGTCAGGGTTCTGTTCCAGGAAGCAGTTCTTGTAATAAACCTAGATACATTTATGGTTAAGTTAGTGAATAACTTCAACTTTCGTTTTCAAAAACAGAGCTATCCTTCAAGGTATATTAGTAATCATAGCAAACTTACCTACGACATAACCTGCTCCGGAGCAGGTTATGTCGTAGGTAAGTTTTTTCTGGAGAGGGTTCTGAGGATGCCTTCTAAATGCTCGTCCTGTGGAAGCACAAATTATATTATATTTTGTCAAATTCAATTTAAAAAAACAATGTCGGCTTATACTTCACTGAAATAAAAAAGATTATTTTATTACTTATTTGGTTTAATATTCAACATGTAACAAATCCCTCTTTAAAGACAGTTCCCACCTTCAGGTGGTGCTCCAGTGGTGGTGCTCTACTTCAAGTCTGGCCTTTTCTTGTCTTCCATTTTGAGCTGTATAAGGTCCATTTCCATTTCACTTTAAAGATAGAGCTTATACAGCTCATCTGCTGACAGCTAGAGAGGATGAATAATAGTATTGTTCAGTGATACCAGAATATATTTACAGAAGGACAGCTGTAAACAAGCTCTTACACCTCTAAAATCATGTGTTGGGGAACAAGGACCCTCATCCATTTGTTAATCCCCAGCCATTTTCTAAGAACAGACGACAATTTGTTAATCTTATGTTAAAGGGTGGGTGTATTGTATAACATGCATACCTCTTTGCGTCTTCCAGCATTCTCCAATCATGTCGCTGCAGAAATGGTCTCTTCATCTTCATCCTACAGTACACTGTAAAAAAAGAAAAGTTGACTGAACTTAAAAACGTAAGGCAACCAGCTGCAAAGCCTCTTTGAGTTAACTAATGTTTTTACATTGTGTGAGGTTAAATCAAAGCAGAATCTTAAATTCAACAAATTTAAGATGGTTAGTCAGGTCTACTGATGTCTCTGAGCTGACACAATTTATATTGTTAAGTTGAAACTATATATTTGATCAAGTTGAGCCAACTTATTTTCACTAATTGCCTCAGCTGAAATGTGTAAATAAGTCTAAAAAATGTCTCAGCCCAAGCCTGCTGTTGAGTTTACTCAGAAATACTTTGCAGCTGGTTGCCTTATTAAGTTTGCTTAACTACTCATTTTGACAACTTAGTGGACTTTAGAGGGGAACACATTTATGGAGTGAAATGGTTACATGCGTAGCAGAAGCTGGATGTGAACCTATGACCATCTGATTACAGGCCAACTACTTTACCGTCCAAGCCACATTCACCCAGAGATGTTTAATGGTAATTTACTAGAAGTATAGTAACTTAAAAGTTTTTACCCTAATATTCAATGATTTATGTTCTCAGGTGTTTGCAAAACTATTTTAATGTAATTAAATAAGATGAAAATCTACCTCCAGGGTCTCCTTATATAAGTAACACACATAGCTGTGGACACAAAAGCCGATTAAAATAGCCAAAGGCCAAGTATTTAAGTGTGCTGTATGTCAGTACAACGTCTAAAGTGTGCTGACCCGAGTGAGTGGGTCACTTCACCTTCTGAGTAAAGCAAATTGAGTCTAAGATAACATTAAAGGCTGTAGTTAGGCAATCACTTTCAGTTTCCAAATGAATATTGAAATCCTCTACTATAATTACCTTATCAGTGTTTAATACTAAATCAGATAAAAAAATCTGAGATCTGATCCAAGAATTGAGAGTAAGGGCCTAGTGGATGATACAAAACCATAAACAAAAGAGGTTTGAATGTTTTGCAGTTTAGATTAGGAAAACTAAGGATTAGATGTTCAAAATAACTATAGCTATTAAATGGTCTAGGGATTTGTAAATCTGAACAAAAAAGATTGTTGCAACTCCTCCCCCTCGCCCAGTACTTCTAGGAATGTGAAAATGTTGATAATTGGAAGGAGTTTAGTCATTTATAATTACAAAAACCTCCTTCTGCAGCCAGGTTTCAGAATTGATCTTTTTTTTAAATCACATATCAAGTCATTTTCTAATAAAGTCTTTGAGGAGAGGGTTGTTATGTTCAATAAACCACATCTAACTGCCCCATTTTCTTGTTTAGTCAAAGTCGTATTTATTTTAATGAGATTTCATTATTTCGTTTTGTTGGGTTAACGTTTAATCTATTTGATTTTGGACGTGGGCAAGACGCTGTCTCAATGGGGTATTGAGTGGGTAACAGTGCAGAAGCTGCAGAGAGGTGGGTTAAACTACAACTCTGCTTCCTGATCTGGACCCTGGTTTGTCAGTGTGGGATGAATGCCGTCACTTTGGATCACACCAGGTTTTCCCCAAAAACTTTTCCAATTATAAATGTAGCCCACGTTGTTTGCTTGACACTACAAACAATTAAAAACAATGTATCCAAATGTACTGCACTCTATCATATAATCCCAATCTAAACATTCAGTTTGTACTTAAAAAACAAAACAATTTTTGTTGTCAACATAAACAGTACAGACAGTAATTTGCAAATATATTTTCTCAGTTTATATACACTATATATAGTTATTTAGTACAAGTAGCCTTTGTATGAATACATTTTCACTTTTGAGTAGTTTCTTGGACAGCTACTTTTGCTTTTACTTCAGTTTTGGCTACTCTATCCACCTATGCACTACCGTCATAGTTTCCAACAATAAGATCAACTATGGGTTTAGAAAAAGAATTTCAATTAAGAGGTAAATGCACCTTCTATCTCAATGTGAGAAGCAGTTCTTGAAAAACAGTAAATAAACGACCTTATTTTTCACTCACTTGAGTTCATGCCACTGATGAGAATGGATGGGTAAGCCAGAAATGGAGGGACCATCTTTATGCCATGCTGTGAGTAGTGAGCTGTTTGATGTAGCACAACATGGTTGATTGACCATTTTCCTACCTCACAACCACAGAAAAACGCTGTCAGACACAGTCAACAACTAATGATATTTGTGCATAAACGAATGGAAAATGGATGATTAATAAACTAACTCAGAGAGTTATATCTCAACCAACCTCTACCAGATTAATCTCATTGAGTGTCTGGTATAGAGTAGCTTACTAGCTTTTATCCCTCCTACTGTGGTGGCTAGTCTTCCAAGTTTTCATTCATCAGTTTAATTGATGAACACTAGGGGGAGTGATGCTATAAAAAAACAAGGGTTCTCCAATGGAACCAGAAGACTGCATTTTATAGATATGTGGTTTTGAACAATATTGCACCAGATGAGACGTGAATATATATATATATATATATATATATATATATATATATATATATATATATATATATTGTGACTTTACAACCACCGCACATTTTATTGGGATCTGTTGTGTTTGGTAAAGTATTTTATACTTCTGTTCTGAAGTGAAAGGAAATTAATACATATTTTTTAACTATACCTTTAAATAAAAACCTAGCAAGTGTGTTGTATTTTGTGTATATGTTATGTAACCAGATTGAACATTTAGAGACAGAAGCTCTAGACCAAACCTCCAACTTTGGTCAGATTAGATGTAGAATGTGGAAAAATTTAGTGTTATTATTTATCTGTACTTTTTAATCGACTTATCTTACGCCCTGCATGATTTTTTGTATGAGATGCTGCTCGAAATTCAGATAGTGTGCATTAGAAGGATTTTTAGATTAGATAACTTCTGTTACAACATGATTATATCTGACATGTAATACCTGAGATCATTTGAACTACTGTTTACTGTCTTTCTTTTTGGCTACTGCCTGTCTCTTAGTATAGTTGATTGATAGATGATTTTTCTTTGTATTTTGATTTATCATTGAGATTTGATAAAAACGGGGGAGACTGTAGTGGAAAATTTTAGTGTTATGGTTTATCTGTACTTTGTAATCGACTGTGATGCATGTTTACTTAATGTTGCAGGATTAGTTTGAAAGTTAGTCTTGCTGAGTGATGCTTTTACCCAAGTCAGGGTCAGAGTGTTTTGATAATGATAGTCCACATCCTGCGTTATCATGGAGATGGCTCTTCGGACTGGGCATCCTTAAAGGTCTACAAAGTTCACAGTTCGCTTTCTAATCAAGGAGAAAGGCGCCGTCAAGTCTCTTACTCTCACCCTGAGAGTCGTACTTTATCAGTATCAGAATAAGGCGTCTCTCCACCGACTCCACTACGACTCGGATCAACTCAGCCTCAGTACCTTTAACTCTCCACTGGAAGAAGTCTGGTTGAGCCGCTCCAAGTCGCGCCGAGCCGATACTATTTTTAGTACCACTTCAGCTGTGGTTCAATCTGTGCTGAACTGGCACTGAAAAGCGATGTCAGACTGCTGTCGATCACTGATTAGCTAGTGGGTGGAGTCACTGGAGAGTAACTTGACAGCGTCTTTTAACAACAAACCGACCGGTATTTTAGATAGATCCAAGGTTACTAGAAATAATATAAGCTTGTTGTTGTAAAATTGAGACAGTTCAGCATTTTGCATTTTCTGTGATGTGATGCTGTCCTCTTGATTGATCAATCCGAATTGTAATAAAACCTCCAAACTTTAACGGAATTCTCTCTCATCCTTTGGTCAGTGTTTACTGCCACAACAAAGAACAAGTCTGAACATTCAAGTCTTCCCACAAAGACTTAGTTCTTACTGTGCCGTTTTAAAACATGAACATGCTTTGATCTAAATCATTCTATCTATGGTTGTAATTTGAAGGAAGTTGCCCTGTTGGACAACGAATCTCCACCCCAGTCTTCCAGGACCACTGAACTTCATACATCTTCCCATATCAAGCGTTCCTGTCCTTCCTGAAATAATCCCATCCCAAAATGATGATGCTGCCACCAGCATGTTTCACTGTGTTCAGGGTGTTTTAATTTTCCACCAGATGGGATTTTTAATGTAAGCCAAGAAGTTCAACTTTGGTTCCATCTGATCAGCACACCTTGTTCCACATGTTTTCTGGGTCCCTTCCATTATTGAGGTGGCACATTAGTGTAAAGGTCTGCGATAAACTTTAAACACGACCCAAGCTTCCTCCCCCTCCCTTTCTGATTGGTCTTGAAGTCGCCCCTACTTTTCCGTGCATGCGCCAGGTCAATGGGCCAAGACGTGCAGAGGAGAGAGAGAAAACAACCAGAGTGTCAACAATGGAGTTATCGGAGGTGAGGAGGCTTTTTTTAATACCCTGAGGCTCTGTGAAAACGGAAAACTGAGCATGCACGCAGTTACGAGCACAAGCATACAGCGTTTGTGATGATTGACAGCCCTTGGCATCACTTGATTGGTTTAAGTGGACAGCACCGTGGCTTTTGAGCCATAGCTGAGATACGGGAATGCGGGATTTACCCGTAATGTTAGAATTCACAAAATTACTTATTTTATATCGACATGTAAGGCCAGGAGGTCAATTTAATACAATTCTTAAAATGTGTAATTCATTTAAAGATCCAGACTATCACTTTAATTGTGGCAGATGGCAGCATGTACTGAGCCAGGTTCCTGTTCTGGCTCTGCTGGAGATTTCTTCCTGTTAAAGGGGAGTTTTTCCTCTCCACTGTCGCTCAGGATGAGAAAATGTTGAGAGGATTGCAGTGGTTGAAAAACTTGCATCAATGTGGTCCAACCTCACGTCAATGACCTGACACAATCTGCTGGGATTCCTTATAGAAAACTTTTTTAACCGAATGGAATGTTTGTATAATTGTATTGAAATTATTTTCTTGTAATACCTTGAGTTGACATCTGTTGTGAATTGGCGCTATATAAAAAAACTTAACTGAATTTAATTCATATGGTAAATGGCCTGTACTTGTATAGCGCATTATCATTTCCAGAGGACCACAAAGGCCTCACACTACATTCAGTCATTCACACACACATTCACACTTGGGTTATAGCAAGCTACATTGTAGCCACAGCTGCGAGGCTGCTAGACACTGGTGCCACCAGAACCAGGTAAAGGTGGTTGAATATATACTATATTTATATTTGTAAAAAGTGTTAAAAACTGTTCTTCTTCAACTTCACAACAATGCTCTACTTTGTGTCAGTAAACAAACAAAAAAAACAATTGAAAAATTCAATTCAGTTTATTTATATAGCGGCAATTCAAAACACCTCTAATCTCAAGGCACTTTACAGGTATTTCAATTCAATCATATACTGTAAAATCTGATTAGTTACTTACTTAAAAACATTCAAACCAATTGCACTTAAAATAAGTACAAAGGACTAAGTAATTATGTATTGAAGCTACTAATGTATTGAAAGTAAAATTAATGTACATGCAAGTTATTACAACTAAGAAAAACTAGTATAACATACTTAAACTTAAGAGATTTAATTTCTCAAAAATTACATTAGTTATTTACTTCTAAATGGAATTTTTTATTCCAGTGTAATTAAGATTGTTCATTTCACAATTAAAAGTATTTTACTCACTGCCACTTAAATATTTTAGTTATTGACAATTACTTTAGGATTTTAGTTTTATTCATCCAGATTAATAAATTAACAGTACTTTACAAAGTTACTGAATACAAATTGAGTTAAAAACTTCACTTTTTTGTTAATAAATAGAATAATTCTGATTTTCTGTGGGTGCTGTTCATAGTACACTAAACTTACTACATGTGAGGTAATTTATTACCTCAATAATACAGCAGAAGTGCAAGAACAACTCTAGTGTATGAACAATTAAATGATCTGTATTTAAATGATGCAAGGGTATATCAATACAACAGACTTTCCAAGTTACTCATGGTTTTTAAAAAATGCCCCTAAGAATCCTGGGAAATATGTTAATTAGCTCACTATTGTTTTCAAAGTACTTGCTTTTAGCAGGTAACTAAAACTTGAACCCTGAGTGACATTGTCCAATTGAATTAAAATAGAATTTTCTCATAGTGGTAACTTACACCATGCAAAGGGTCACTCAGAATGAGTAGTAAGATGTACATTTCTTATATCCAGTTACATTTTGATTTATAAAATCTATTTATTTGCTCATATTAGTACTGGTAACTTATCTGAAGCAAGTCACGATAACTATTAAATTCTACAGTGTACATACATTTCAATCAGTTCAAAGTTTTCTATCTAAGGAATCCCAGCAGACTGCATAGAGTTATTGACTTGCAGCATTCCTCCTGGACCAGCATATATTGATAATAGTTGTTGCTTACTTCACAGAAATCAATCATATTGAGCAGGCATACAGCAACATTGGAGAGGAAAAACTCCCCTTTATTAGGAAGAAACCTCTAGCAGAACCAGAACGAGTGGCCAGCTGTCACCGACTAGGGATCCAAGTAGACAGAGCAGAGACACAACAGGAACAAAAGAATAATACACTGAAATTCTAGATGTAGCATGAAGATATGTTGAAAGTTCAGAGAGTATGAACAACTTTGCAAAGTGCTGTAACTTTGTTAGTCACTTTTTTAGTTTTACTTCTTTGCTGTCCTTTGAATATTTTTCACTCACTAATGTGCTAACCTGAACCAGAAATGATAAGCAACAAATCCATGCATACTTTGTGGAAGAGTGTGAACACGTGTAGTCAGCAACCACCACAGTAGGTAACACCTTGCCATCCGCACCAGCTCTGTCAGACAGCAAGGTCAGTGAAGGCTCTCGTAAAATGTAAAAAAAAATCACTCTGCTTCTGGTGTTATTCTGCAAGGGTGTGTTTGGTTTGTGGGCTCAAGTCAGCTACATACATCCTCTGAGTGTGCAAATAAACCATGACCAAGAAAACCAAGCCAAGAAATGTGTAAGCTGTGTGTGGAGACTGTACCTCATCATTTCGGAGCAGTAATTGCTGTCCTTGGAAATTTTTTCCTGGGTTTCTTGAATAGCAGCTGAGTTACAACATGTTGGACATCATACCCCTAAAGACATATGCCCTGCCATTGTAGCAACATTTCATGGATGGATGCCTCTGTCTCTGTTTCGAACAGGTAAAAAAAGGCAATAATAAAAACTCTGGAAGCAAAACCTGCATAAATCTGGACTAAAGTAAGAAATGTTTATCTATAATGGCAGAAAGTATTTACACCCCTTCACTTTTTCCCCCAGACTTTATTAAATCACAGACTTACTTTAAAATCCATCAACTGATCTGTGCTTTCTGTACGTGGGGCAGACTTGTGTTTATAGTATCTGTAATCATTTTACTTTCAAATATTTTTAATGTATATTTCTTAACAATGATGCTGTTCATTGATATTTAGTTCAAGTTGTTTAACGATGTGTTTGCTATTTTTATGATCAAGGCATCTACTTTGTTTTTAAAGACCACAATTTTGTAAAGGGGACGTATCATGCCTATTCTTAAGAAGTTACAATAGGTCTATAATCGGTATAAAACATGTTAAATCTAGTTCTATACACAAAATACGTCTCACCTAAAGTGTTCTCACCAGCAGACATCGCCCACCAACCCTGTTACTAAGCTGCAAGTTTGCCTGACATGAGTACGACATGAAATTGGAATTGGTGATCGGAGTGTGAAAGGTGTTTATATGCAAATTCCACTTATGATGCTCACAATAACCTCTCCTTTTCACCAGACGCTTAGCAGTGCGTAATGTCAGTTAAACCTAAAACGCGACTGATGGTAGCCATTAAAGTCAATGGGACTGGTTCCTCCGGGCACAAAGCAGCACAAATTGGATGTGTCTCAGAAGCATTTTGTCGCAGACCTCTCCTAAATTTACGTGGCAGTACTATTTTTTACGCACTACACTTCTAAAACTTGTTAAGGTTAGAAGTTTAGTTTGGACCAGACAGGAAATCAGGCATAGTAGCAAAGTAAAATACATGGAAGTTTCAAAATAAAAGACACGTGCAGATTTCCAATGGCTTGACTGCTGTAACACCACGGTTTAAGTCAGTGGGTCTGTTGATCTAATCAGCTGTTTTTTATCATGGACAACTAGATTTCAACCCTCGAATTGGAGAATGACAAAATTATAAACCAGTGATCATTTATACAAGGACAACATGAAAAAGCCCCTCCCTGTAGAGCTGGTCCACTGTTCCACAGCCAGTATGAAAACCTGGTCATTGTTCTTCCTGAATCAGAGGTTCAACTATCCGTCGGACCCTCCTCTCCAGCACCCCTGAATAGACCTTACCATGGAGGCTCAGAAGTGTGATCCCCCTGTAGTTGGAGCAGACTCTGTGGTCCCCCTCCTTTTTAAATATGGGGACCACCACCCCGGTCTCCCAGTCCTAGGGAACTTCCCCCGATGTCCACTCAATATTGCAGAGTCGCATTAATCAACATAGCCCTACCACAGCAGAGCCTTGAGTAACCCCAGGCGAATTTCATCCAACCCCTGAGCTTTGACAGCGGGGAGCTTTTTAGCAACCCCGGTGACCTCAGCACCAGAGATTGGAGATCTCGTACCAAAGTCCCCAGACTCTGCTTCCAAAGTGGAAGGCGTGCTAGTCGGATTGAGGAGGTCTTCAAAGTATTTTATCCACCAACCCAAAACGTCCCATGTCGAGGTCAGGAGCACACCATCCCCACTGTAAACAGTGTTGGGGGTGGACTGCTCTCACCCCCCCGCCCTCCTCCCCAACCCATAGGCAGAGGGAGGCTACCCTCTCAATTACCTGTTTAAACCCCAACATACAGGTGCCGAGATAGGGGGCAACAAGTATGCCCGCCCCAGCTAGGCCCTCAGCGGGAGCAACTCCAGGGTGGAGTTTCCTCTACAGGTTGAGCCTGTCCGGGCCCCATGGATAAAGGCGTGGCCACCAGGCGCTGACCAACATGCCCCACCTCCAGGCTTGACTCCAGAGGGGGGTCCTGGTGACCCTCGTCTGGGCGAGGGAACACTCGTCCAGAGGTGCTGCTCATCATAGGGGTCTTCGGGCTGCACTTTGTCTTATCCCTCACCTAAGACCAGTTTGCCATGAGTAACCCTACCAGGGGCAGAAAGCCCCCAACTGCTCCTAGGATCACTGAGAAACTCAAACCCCTCCACCAGAATAAGGTGGCAGCCCATTCTCAGCAGTGTCCAAGAGGGTAAGTGGGAGTTCGCCCTCCCGGTCAACATGTGTTTTGTAGAAGGCATTCGACTGTGTTCCTCGGGGAGTCCTGTGAGGGGTACCGGGCCCTTTGATACGGGCTGTTAGGTCCCTGTACGACTGAGGTCAGAGGTTGGTTCGCATTGCCAGCAGTAAGTCGGGCTTGTTTCCAGTAAGAGTTGGACTCTGCCAAGGTTGCTCTTTTTTACCAATTCTGTTCATAACTTTTAAGGACAGGATTTCCAGGTGCAGCCAAGGTGTTGAGGGGATCCGTTTTGGTGGCCTCAGGATTGGGTCTGTTGTGGTCCTGTTGGCTTCACCGGAACCTAATCCACAGTTTTCGCTGGCTTCGATGAAAATCAGCACCTCCAAATCTGAGACCATGGTCTTGGGCCAGAAAAGGGTAGAGTGTCTTCTCTGGGCCGTGGAAAATGTCCTTCCTTAAGTGGAGGAGTTCAAGTTATCTATTTTTTGTTTTCAATTATTAATATCTGGGGATCTTGTTCGCAAATGAGGGAAAAATGGAACGGGGGATTGCTAGGCGGATTGGTTTGGTATCTGCAGTTGTGCGGACTCTGCATCGGTCTGTCGTGGTGAAGAGAGAGCTGAGCTGAAAGGCAAAGCTCTCGATTTACCGGTCGATCTACGTTTCTACCTTCATCTATAGTCACAAACTCTGGGTGATGAACAAAAGAACGATATCATGGATACAAGCGGCTGAAATTAGTTCCATCCGTAGGTTGTCTGGGCTCTCCCTTAGAGTTAGGGTGAGATGCTCAGTCATCCAGGGGTGGCTCAGAGTAGAGCTGCTGCTCTTTTACATCGAGAGGACCCAGTTAAGGTGGCTCAGGCTCCAGGACAAGCTATAGGGACTTTTTCTTGGCTGGCATGGTAACACCTAGGGATTCCAATCAACGAGCTGGTCCGTGTGGCTGGGGAGAGGGAAGTCTGAGTCTCTCTGCTTAAGCTGAGTCCCCCCGCGACCCAAGCCCGAATAAGTGGAAGAAGATGGATGGATGAATGGAAGAATGGATAGAAAAGGAGAAGGCATGGACAGAAATATCTGAAGTTTTAGGAGTGGATGGCTACTTATAAACATAAAAAAAGTTTTTTCCCCCCGCATGCTACCCTTTAAGATATACAATTGCAATTCTCCTTTGATTTCATTATCTCCTTGGACCAGCTCGGTGGAAAGCTTTCACGAGTGAATATTTCCCCTTTAAGAATACTCACTCAAGACAACCTTGCTGTGTTTACAGAGCCTCACACCCAAATGTTTAATCATTCCAGCCCACTCTGCAGCTTGTCCAACCATTAGACACCAAATCTGTCAATACCACTGAATGTTTTGCAGTGTTAAGTTAAACATGACTCGTCAGCTAGGACTCATCAGCCCTCTGTTGTAGTACACCAAGATATCTCAGGGCACTTTTCATTTGTAAATCTAACTCAACACTAGTAATCTTCTAGCTTTTTCAGTCAGTTTTACACAACTGTACATTATCCTGACCTTCTCTGGACTGAGTGGTAAAGTCAGTTCAGAGGTGTTGACTTGACTTTATCATATTTACTTGGATACGTGAATATGATAAAGTGTTTACACCTACACTGTCAAGTACACATCATACTAATGTTGCAACCCAGACTCTGTTGGCCTTTTATAAGTTATTAAACAACTTATATGCTTTCTAAAAACACTGCCTGCAAAGTCCTTGGCTTTGTTTGTGTAAACTGGTGGCCAAGAAGCTTGACCACTAAGTTTTACACAGCAACGTAATTTAAAATTACTGGCAGTCTCTCTCTAGACTTTGTTCAGTTTTGAATTCAGCAACCAGGATAATACCTAGTGCTTACAGTTAGCTCTATCTTTATTTACTGGTTAACTCAACGTTTGACACCTGGGACCCTGGCAACAGGAAATTAGATGGATAAATTCAGTTCAGTCAGACAGACATAAAGAAATAGGTTTCAGTCAGCATAATTCATGTAAAATACATTCATCCATTCATTGTTTTAATGTCCATCATCTATCCAGCCAGAGAAGTAAGAGCTGTTTAAAATGGATCTTGACAACACCTGCACATCTTACCTTATGCTTCTAGTTAGGTATGTTTAGTGGAGACTGTGCAGCTTGGAGGTTGTTCCCTAAAGGAAGAAGATAGCCAACTAGAGATGAATGGAATTTTTGAGGCAAAAGAGTAGTATTTCAGAAGTGGTGAAATTAACAGGCGGCTTGTAAATAGACCATACATTGGCTGCAATGCAAAAAGTAAAGTTCAGAAGCTATGCTACTGGGTGTGCATATGACCTACTTCTGGACAGTCGCCTATATATTCTATGGGGTTTGGGCATTTGGGTCAGATCATTTTGGTTGTTAATCACTGATACCATGTCCATCATACATAGAAGGTATTGGTAATCTTGGCAGTGTGATCAGGCACCAAGGTACCAAGGTGGGTGGCTGCCCTGACTTTGGACAAACTTAAACACAATGGACCAACACCAACAGTTGATATGGCTCCCCAAATGAATATTGACACTGAAAACATGTTGAGGAATGTGACAGCCCAGTGACATTGAGCGGTGGCTGCTTGAAGCACTGACTCCAGTCTACCCCCTATTAATGTGCTCCTTATGTTGTCCTAATGACAACTGCTTCACAGTCCAAGAAGGCAGTTAACACTTTAGTTCTGAACCTCTTTCTAACTAACCTTTACCTTCAATGCTCTTCCATCTAGGCTTGATTCTCTCTCTCTTTGTACCCTTATTTCCTGTTCTCTTTATTTTTCCTCTTGTTATTTCCCAAGTCAAGTTGAGAGCTGGCAGTAGAGCTGTTTTCAGATAGACGTTCGCGAATATTCATAGACATTCCATCTAGTCTTTAACCATAATTTTCTTTTCAAATACACCACTTTTTTACCAGAACATTGACATGGTTGGTTCCTGGACTCTGAGTAAGCACAACACCAGGCACAGTAGACAGATAATTTTTAAAAAAAGGATTTTTATTTTGCAAGGATCTGCAGGTCGTCTCGGGAGAAACCTGGTAACGGGAGAAACCAGGGAAAGGGAAACCATGTAACTGAGTTTGAACTGCATGAGGAGTAGGTATTTTTGTGAACAGGATGAAGAGGATCTGGAGATCTGTTTTTGGGAGTTAGTCTGGAGAAGTGTTGTTTGGAGGAAGGTAAGTAGGAACCTGAGATCTGTGATTGGCTGGAGATGGGTGTGTGGTGTCTGATGACCGTCTATTGTTCTTTGCAGGTGGATGACCTGGAGAAACCCGGAGGACTTCCAGGATCGACAGTTGTGAAGTTAAGTTTTCCTTTCTCTGCAGGCAAAGATGTTTTTAGGCGGACAGGCAAGCCGCTTGATGACAGTGACGGAGAAGGTGAGTGCTGTTGAGGTTACCGCGAGGGGAACGGTGCAGAGGCTGACCAGGCTGGAACCCAAACTGATGAACTGTCTTGTTTGGAAGGTTCTGGAGAGAGGTCACTGGAAAACCAGAGAGAACCTACGAGGAGAGCAAAACAGTCAGTACAATCTTCCTGTAATCTTGAATAAAATTTCTTATTAGGGATCACAAAGAGTAACTGGGCCATGTACAATGCTAGAAACGAGAACCAACTACTGTCAGCTTGCAGGAGCCACTCCCCTTTTGAGCTGGACGGTGATGATGATCAGATGTATCTGCTGCCTGCCACACCCTGCAGAGAAGGTAGGAGAAAGCACTAACACACCCATTCTCCAGCACACAGCCACAGGATCCTGAAAAACATTGCCTTTCGGTTGCTTTCACACAGCAAGAAATGTATCAGAGGATGAATGTCATGGGAGGTTGTATCCATACGTATGTATTTATTTATGTATGTATTTATGTATGCCATAAAAAGTGCTGCTGACGTACATATATCTTTATCCTAAGGAAACTCATTCTTGCAAAGAGGACCGACGAAACAGCAGAACTCCTCACATTGCCTGTCTTTTGTGTGCAATTCTGCGCACATACACTTAAGAGGTATACATGTAGCTGAACGGACAATATAAGTGAAATGAAAGGAATGTGAAGCAGCCTTTGATATGTCCGATATATATGTCATCAGTGTATGCACTCACAGCTTTCCCTGTCACCCTACTCAACACCTACTTGTCCAGAACTTTACCTGATGTTCTGAATGCAAACACCCAACAAGTTTGCTCTTGTTACTAGGCTTTCAGGCGATAATATACCTGTAAAGGTATCGGCAAGGAGTCCTTAAGTTTGCTTTAAGACTGAAAAGTAAAAGAAGTCCGGAAAATTACAGTTTTTCATGGCCTGTTTGAAAGGGGCTTAGGTAAAAACAAACGGTAAACAGAAAGGTAGAAAGACAATCAAACCATACACAGAGAGGCAAGGAGATTGAGATGAGCAGCTGAGATTGAGATTAGCAGCTGAGATCTCGCGAGAGCTGTGTGTAAGTAAACATGGCAGTATACTGGAAAAACAAACAATGTCAGGTGTGGTGGAAAGAATTTAATGTTATGATTTATCTCTACTTTGTAATCAACTGTGACCTGGTTGACTTAATGTTGTAGTATCAGTTTGAATGATTAGACTTATTGAGTGACGCCTTTACCCAAGACATGGTCAGAGAGTTTTGATAATGATAGTCCATATCCTGTGTTACCATGGAGATGGTTCTTCGACCGGGCATCCTTAAAGATACACAAAGTTCTCAGCTTTCTAATCTAAAAGAAAGGCGCCACTAAGTCTCTGATTTTCATCCTGAGAGTTGTACTTTATGGAGTAGAATAGATAGACTAAGATTGCTAGTAATAATATAAGCTTGTTGTTGTAAGACCGAGACAGGTCGGTATTCTACATTTACTGTGATGTGTTACTCTCCTCCTGTACGATCAATTCGAATCCTATTAAAACCTCCAAACGTTTAAAGGAAGCTCTCTCATTTTTTAAGAGTCTCAAAATCCGATCATATCAGGTAAAACAAGCCAATAAGTTTGAACCAAACGCAATGAATGTTTCTGTCCCTTTAAACTAACCACCAAATTGTATCTCACTTTTAAACAACCTGGAGGAGGAAACCATGGATAGCCTGGAGTGCTATCTAGACGAGTACTTCAAAGCATTGTTATGGTTAAGCCACGGAAACCCGCATCTGACATGCCAACAAGCAATCCATCCCAGAAGTGCACTCGTTCTGAGGCCAGCACTTCCACCAACTGCCAGATATAAGCTACAGTGACGTTCTGGACTCAATAGATAAGAAGTTAACCAGCCTAGACTACTATCTTGCACTAGTTGACGTTCTACACATAGAATTTCACGCTCTGAGAGAATCTTTAGAATTCAGCCAACAACAGGTAGCTTTGCTCGTTGCAGAAAATCAATCATTGAAAGAAGACATTAAAAGACTCACAGAGGGGATGACGCAGAAAATAAAAGGTTCAAGGAGTCGATCTAAGACATGCAGGCCTGATCCTTGAGGGACAATCTTGTTTTTTCTGGGACACCAGAGCAGGTAGCGGAAGACGCGGAAACCAATGTCTGACAGTTTATCCAACATCAGCTGAAACTGCCAAGCAATAAGGTTAAAAACATAACTTTGCATCGGGTCCATCGACTCGAAGGTAAGAAACCCAACAACAGCCGCCCGCTAAATTTGAAGACTCTAAACAGAAAGAACATGTCAAAGGACGCGGGAGAGAGCTGCGGGGGACGAATTACAGCCTTGATGATCAATTTCCGAAAGAAATCCTGGACAGAAGACGCGTGTTTTTTCCAATTAGGAAGAAACACATTAATGAGGGCTATAAGGCTACAGTTACTGTAGATAAACTGTATGCTAATGTTCAGCTATTTAGGGACCCTCAGGTTCCTTGGCTACTTGGCCTAATCAGTCATATTTAACAGAGTCTAGATAGAACTTGTTTTATCAGATAACTATAGCTTAAGGAAAGCACAGCTCAGCAGGTTGTTTATGTTTTTTTGTTTTGTTTTTTTCTTAATTAAGGTTGTTTATGTTTGTAAATGTTGGCGGGGGTAAGGCTGTGCACTGGGTTGACTGCTTTCTTTTTTCGTTTTTTGCACATTTGTCTCACCAAATCTCTTTATCACTTTTCTTCGTTTTTCTTTCACACACACAGACTTTTGTCATAGCATATTTATTTTTCTCCATCACACTATCATTCTTTACACACCTGTAATGGTATTTTATGTGTCTCTCTTTATCTCTGCTTCTGGATTTTCAATAAGGAAACTCCATGGACAAATCAAGACTACACCTATATTAATCCTTGGCGATAGTAAATATCTAATGTTTATCTTAGCTCAATGAATCCTGTCAAATTTCTAACGTGGAAAATTCATGGATCTGGTTCCAGAGATAAAAATTGTAAGATTTTCAAGCATCTTAAAAGATTGAACACAATGATGTCATCCTACTACAGGAGACTCATAAATCAAGCTCAACTGCTAATGATTTAAAATCACTGGAGTATCCTAATGTATCTTCTTCATTCTATAACTCTAGACGAGTAGTAGCAATATTAATAAATAAAAATACTTATTTTACAGTAATAGATACAGTTACAGATCCAGAGGGTAGATCTCTAATATTAAAACTATTTATACATAACCAAAAGTTATGTATAGTTAGTGTATATGACCCAAATGTTGACGACCCCTCATTTTTTCATACCTTTTTCTCGGTTTTGGCTAATCACATGGATTGGTCACTCCTTCGCAGGGGGGACCTCAACTTTGGTTTAAATGAGGAAATAGATAGGCTCAGCACAACAGACACAATCCATAGATATAGTTAAACAGTACATGAGCGATTACGGACTTTGCGATGCATGGCTATCTCTTCATCCCAACGACAGAAAAAACACTGAGTTTGGTTGCTTCTCGGCCATCGGACGGCAATAGCAAGGGTGGTGGGTCGGCCACCTGGGGCCTCGGTCTGCTCACAGGCACGGCGCGTTGTGTCCGGGGTATCCGAGTCGGTGGTGCGCTGGGTTCCTACCCTAGTGCAGGGGCCCTTGGTGTGCTGGGGGCCTCTCTTGTTGGCGGGGAGGTGTTTACCATCCAGCACAGGTGCTCTCCCTAATGGGGTGTGCTTGGATGGGGGGGTGTTCGGGGGGAGGGAGGGCTAAACTCTACCTGGGTGTCTAGTTTCCTGTGTTTTGATAGTAGTCTGAATGCTGGGATGGATTTAGGTCTCCCTCTGGGATGGGGGCGGGGTTAATTTTAATTGTACAACTTAGACACCTTCACTCGCAACATTTACATGAGACACACACATGCAGGAACCTGGCGGTGGATACACCTCAGCGCTGGAGGTAGAGCCCTTTTAAGGGTCTCGCCTGTGCCCTGCATCTAGACACTGAGGGCCCGGGGTGGGAGATGGGGGTGCCTGGCAACATTCTCATGGGGGTCTCTGGACATATACGTATAGAAACCTCCTCCATGTCTGCGTCAATTCCTGTAGGACGGATTGACGGCTCCTTACAACAGCTATCAATCACTTGCATAGGGAAACCCTATTTACACCTGCATGCTCACACACACATAGGTGTGGGGACATTGGTCTGTACGGACATATCTTGAGCTGAGGCTATCGCCAATAGATAGTTGGTACCAGGAGCTTACCAGAAACATTAGTGTTGTGTTCATTAATCCACTTTTGTGAGTAGTGAATGTGTAGTTCTTAGTTCATATTACTATATCCGTTTTTTTAATGTTGTTCTGTTCTATTGGTTGATTTTGTTTGTTTTGTTTTTTCCACTCCTCTGCCGTCCAACAGCGGTGGAAGACTGGGATGTTTTCTTGTGTTCTTTGTTTACCTCCCTATCACCCTTCTACCGCTCCTGTTTCTCTTCTTCTTCTTCTTCTTCTTCTTCTTCTTCTTCTTCTTCTTCTTCTTCTTCTTCTTTCTTTCTTCCTTCTTATCTCAATTTCGTGTCCATAACTTCAAGAAATTAAACCCACAGAAATCATTAATTAAGATTTTTAAAACATATATATCAAGTGGAGTACTATAGCAAAGCTGTTGTGCTCTGCTTGGGAAAGTAAATCTGTTGGGCTTGTACTTGGTACTCAGACACCAGTTCTGAGTAGCAAACTGCTATACAGGATACGTAAAAAAGAAAAAAAAGAAAGGGTCTAAGTTCAGCTCTCAACTGTCCATAGGCAACTGTCCAGAGGAGAGAAACCAGACCAAAACAAATCTGAAGAACTACTGAATGCTACTATCAAACAATCTGGCGTAATGCCTTCCTAAACAGAACCACATAGCCTCCATGCCATGCTGCATTGGTGCAGTAATTCAGCCAAAAGAGGCCCTAAAAAGAACTGAGTTCATTTACTGTTCAAATCATGGACAGACTTTCCAGTTGATCTATGTTTCTGCAAATAACCCTTTTTTTTTGTCGTCCTCGTAATTTGAGCATTTTATTAGCTATAAATAAATGTTTATATAAATAAACCAAAGTCGGTGTAGTTATGAGGGAATAACATTTTTGTTTTTCGTCAGGTTGATTTAAACAATTAAACATTGTCCCTGCTTGATTTCAGCAGGATCTGTCAGCAATTGGCTGCTTTTCTTAAAGATTACCTAACTTTAACCTTCCTTTAACATTTATTAAACTTAGAGAAGACATGATGTCATCAAATGATTTATTTTTTTTGTCCAATCTTAAACCAGCCTGCTTATTCTCAACAATATGAGCTGTTAGCCCTCCTATAGTTATTGGACACATGGAACGGATGATGAATCCTCCATTAAACAGACTTTTAACATCCAGTAATTGGGATGACAGCGTCTGAGACGAACTTTCCATCCGTGGGCTTCGCTGGGTGAGGTTCTCAGAGTGTTAAGAAAGCACACATCATTTCCCCTCAGATCTGGAACCAATTCAGAACAATTTACCACCCAGCCATCTGCATGTCGGTCTGTGATCTCCTTGAATATGTGAGAACAAGATATTACACATGACTTTAAACCTGAAAGCACTTCAAATAGTTTTTTTTTTTTTTTAAAGAAAACTGATAGTCTTTATTTCAAAGTTGCTGCATCGGCAAAAGACACATTTACTACAATAACAAGACAGGCATTTGAAAGGGTTTTTCTGAGCATTTTGTATAATTTATATATAATGTTTTCTTGGTTTTTGTTTTGTTTTGTTTTCTTAATTATATTGTCCATTGCAAAAACTGTCATGATGTTGCAATAATGGGCGTTTTTGTTTCTAACCACCATGAAATTCTGGTGTCTGTTTACCCTTTTCCTTTGAACTGGGGAGACATAAACTATCTGGAGAGCATAAAATTCATTGTAACACATTGAGGATCTGTTTAACTGAGTAACTGTGAAGGGGAGCTGAGCTGTAACTCCCATTGTTCTTTGTTCAGAAAGAACTCATGTTTTCTTAATTCATACAAACTGGAGGAAAACCAGCGGGGAGTTTTCTGGTTTTAAGAGTGCGAAGAACTCTTCAATTTTTTGAATTATTACTGTTCGAATGCTTCCTGTTTTCTTCTCATCATGTAGGCATTTACAGTTGTATTGCAAAGCTTTAGAGAAGGTCATAACACAATGCCGATGGGGGGATAGTGGGAGGCTTCTTTGTAAAAAAATTCCTAATTGATGCAATACATCAGACAAGTAGCGGAATTCCAATGCTTATGTTTTATTAACTGTTAATTTCTCAATCTGAAAAAATTGGATATTTTAAATTTGCGTTTACTGTTAAACACTTTTCACATTCTCTTAACATGACTTTTTAGCTATTTGGAGTGCACACACTTACTAGCTGGATTAAGAATGTAGGTGTTTTGAAGGGATTAGGATTAAGGGCGGATATTGATAGACAGATTGCAGCTTCATCTGCAGTAATGTTGGTGAAAAACCATTTGAGGCAAAAAGTAAAGCTCTCAATTTACCAATCTGTCTACGTACAGACCCTTACCTATGCTCCTGATATGAATCATAAATTAAACAAGATCTTTGACAAAAGTAGATAGATAGATCATTCCTTTGATCTGTGGTGTTCCACCTAGCTCTGTCTGTGGGCTTTTATTATTCACGTACATATTAACGTGAGTGTTATATGAACTGAACAATAATTTAATAGACAACACTTTCAGCCGTTTGTAGAAAACCTGCTGGCCAATACTTGTTGTTGTCTTGATGTGAGAAGACTGTCTGCTGCCTTGTAAAAAACATGAGTAGGTGAGCACTAGAAGGTTTATTTTATTTAATAATTTTATGATACCCCAAACAATAGTGTCCCATAAGTCTAAATATGAAGAAATATTTAGTAAAAGGGTTTTTATGGAGATTATTTAAAACATAATAAATCAAACTAAGATCTGGAAAATTTCAGCTTTATTTGTAACAGTAATGATTTTAATGTGTCTTTTATGAGGGATTTGAAGATAACTCCTCATATCTCTTTTTCTGAAACAGAAGGAAAAGCGACACCAAAGTTTCCCAGCGCGGCTGGGTTTAATTATTTCACTGTGCTGGATATTTGCCACCCCCTCTCGGAGGCAAGAGTCTGTCTATAAAAAGCAGCAACTGCAGAGCAGCAGGGGACAGAACTGCTGCAAACATCTGGAGCGGAGCAGCTGCACACCGTCAGCTACAGGATGCACATCGTGGCTCTACTCTGGACCCTTGTGTTACTGCTGGACGAGGCACAGGCGTGGGGCTTCAGAAATGGAATATTTCATAACTCAATATGGCTGGGTAAATATTAATACCTCATCTTGAAAAATAAATTTAAAATCTGTTACACAGAACATTTTTGAAATTATTAAACATGTTTTTGTTTCGAGCAATAAACTAAAGAATTTAATTGAAAATACCAATCATCCAAGACTGATTAGAAGAATTGCACAATCAGTGAAGTAGTTTTCTACATTCTTTTCTTTTTTTGATGTTCTGCTTTTACAAAAACAGCTGAAGCTACTTTCATTCAAAGCCTCACTGTGAGGATTAAAAAGAGTTAATGGAGCATGAAGCAGTCCAGCAGTTTGTGCCAAACTCATGTTTATGGCCTGGCTGTGCTGCACGAGGCCTGTAAACACGTGGAAATGACTTCACCTCAGGTTTGTCTGAGCAAACAGGCCTCCCAGCTGAAGGTCTCCATCATGGAAGAATTACTACACATAAGCTTTATTAAAAGTGTCTTTCCCACACAGTTACCTCTAACTCTCACTACATGGGCCCAACTCTTTGAAAAAAAGAGCTCCTGTGTGTGTTTCATTTCAATAAGTGGTTTGGCTCAGACTCATCAGTTTTTCTTTCAAATAATGAATCTAAACTCACTGACAGAAGCTGTGTCTCTCTTTGACAGAGCAAGCAGCTGGGGTTTACCATCGGGAGTCACGCAAAGGGAGGTATCAGCTGACGTACAAGGAGGCCAAGGCTGTCTGCAAGTACGAGGGAGGGAAGTTGGCCACTTATGAGCAACTGGAGGCCGCGCGTCGCATAGGTCTGTTTACAAACATGTCATATTCACCAATCATACATTCCTACATTTCTATGGCTAACAAAGCAAACAAGACTCCTCTTTATTGCCAACCCTGATTCCTTCTGGCCCTAATTTTTCCTGGTGGTGTTTGTTCTGTCTTTGGTCTTTAAGCAACAGCTGGAGGAGCAGTATCGATACAAAACATCTCTTAACTGCTGGAATGCTTTTAGCATGAAGGGAGAGGTTAAAGGTTAATGCAAAGCAGTGTCTTTCCAAGAGTGTAACACCGTTGCAGGACTCACAAGGACTATAAAAGCCACAGGGGTTTTCCTGTTAGGCCAAAGATAGAAGAATTTAAACAAGAAATCCAACAAAGATTTGAGACTGATTTTTATTCCTTGATTCCTGTACAGGCCTGAGCTGCAAATTCAGATTTTTCTTTGCTGATCATAGCTAATATACAAGATTAAAGAACAGCACACATATTATTGTCAGTATTTCCTGGTAGAACAGTATATATAGAGATTGTAATTTTTCATTTCTGACTTGCTAATCAGTGCTCAGGGCCACTCAAAGTAAAAAATCCTCCAGTTCAAGTTACTAGCAGATTTCTTTATGTGCCTCTAGTTTTAACCTTTAACATCAGATCAAAAAATTGTGAGATATTTAGTGTGACATCATGTAAATTGGGCGATCAGATAAGATGAGCCACTAAAGGTTTGAGCCCCATAGTCTTTCAATTTTGAACAGACAATGTCCGGAAAAGATTTCCAATTGTTTGCACGAGTGATTTGATTGGTCTATAGTTGCAGAAATAATGGCCTAATTTACCTGATGTCACCCTATTTAACGAAAAGACCAGGGGGAGCATCAGCATTCTTCAAAGTTGGCCATGCTGAACGATAGAACAGCCCAATTAAAATGTACTTAACCTCCTCCACAGGATAGAAGGAATGGTAAGGAGGTAAAATGATGCTGCATGATGACTGTAGTATCAGTGGGTTGTGTTGGTGAATTTTGTTCACACTAGAGAAAAAGTTTTCTACTTAAAATAATATTGAGTCTTTAATCTGCTAAGGAGTTAGCACAGGCTAGCCATGTTCAACATATTTATGATGTGACCAATTATTAATCATGAAGTTTTTTTTTATATCCTTGATGTTAATCTGTTAAAAAATAAAAGATATGAGAAAATAAAGAACAATTTCTGAAACATAAAATTCTGTGTGTGACTTCTAATATGTATTGGGATTGAATAGTGTAAAATTCTCATGAGTACACCTACTTGGCTCAGTTTTTTATATCTTGAGATAAAAATGAAGTACGCTGTACAGAGTGGGATTGTCCACATGTAGTGAGATAATTACTAGCTGTAGGTAGCTCAGTGTGTCAGATGAAGCTGCTTCAAGCCTTATGCACATAGATGTGACTTCCATGAGTGCAAGAGTATATGCATTGCTGGATATTATTCAGTCATTGCTGCAATGTGTACAATGTCCACAAAGATTTCCAGTTGTTGGCACGAATTGGCTCTTATGAAGATTTTGCAGCAGCGTTGCATGTATTATGTATACATGGCCTCTAAAGTTGTGAGGATCGTGCTGTAGAGAGCAAAATGTATTGCAGCCTGGCTTAGCTGGTGAGAACATGTCAGATGCATAAAGAAGGTAGGTGATGCTGGTCTATTTTAGGAGCAGAACTGTTGCATTACAGCGACAGTGTCTTGAGTTCTTGGCTGGGGTGTTTCTGTGTGGGGTTTGTCTGTTCGCCATAGGCCCACCCCCCAACCAACCCCTGGGGGGTGGCTTGATTCATACTTTACCAAGACCGAGTTAGCAAAAAACGCAACTCGACTTGTTTTCCCCCTGTAGTGTTTAGATTGATGGTGAAACCTCTGTTACTTGGTGCAGCTGCAAGCTCTGATTGGCTCCTTGTCATCGGCTACAGTTCAGTGTTCCTACAGCAAGCAATGCAGGAGGCTACTTTTATAGCTGTTGGTTGACTGTGATCCAATCCCCAGGATTTTCCACAAAAAAAGGAGAAAAAAAAACAAATGCTAAGAGGCTCTCCAACAGGCTTTTATGAACTATTTCTCAAAACATGTCATGTTACTGGAAGTTCTGAAAGGAGGCTCCAGAAGGTCAGCACTGTGTTGTATTGTTGCAGGAACACAGCATCTTTCTTCCCATTCCCAGGTTTCCATGTGTGTGCTGCTGGATGGTTTGACAGAGGACGTGTTGGCTATCCCATCGTCAAACCTGGTGCCAACTGTGGCTCCGGAACAGTGGGCATTGTTGACTATGGATACAGGCTGAACAAAAGTGAGAAATGGGATGTCTACTGCCACAACCCAAACTGTGAGTGAAAGCTTTACTTTAATTATGATTTTAACAGTGATGAAGGGAAACTGTTAGTCTAACAGTTTTGTTTTTTTACAATTTGTACTTTTTAACCCAAAGCTGGGCTCTGACAAGAACACCTGGAATACTTTGAGATTCAACTCATCCAGCCAAATTTATCCAGAAGTGTGGTGCTGAAGTTTGAAATGAAAAGAGACGACTAACAAAGATGCATCCAAGTTTACACATCTTTAAACAAACTAAATTGTGTATAAATTGTCTATAAACAGATTATGTTATAAAGAAGAAGGCCATCACAATTACTGAAATGACGTTACTCTGGAAACAGAAACTTTTCTAAATGCTATTCACCATCTAGCATCACTTAGTACAGAAGTAATTATATCTCTTTCTCTCTCATACTTCAATGAATTTTGTTGGTATTTTTTTGTGATAGCCCAGCACATACTAGACTTTAACTGCAACAGTGTTTGAACAGTGTTGTCACCATTTCTGTAGTCTAATTCACACTTGAGACCTTAGTGTTCGAGCCCAAGTGCAAGTTAAAGTTAAAGGATCAGTCCAAGTTAAGTCCAAGTCAAGCCACCTGGTTCCTCTTGCTGCCTCGATATCCTACCCACAGCTTTTCTAAAGAAAGTTTTCCCTTTCATTAAATCGGATCTGATTCAAATAGTTTCCCCAGGCCTTCAAAACAACATTTATCAAACCCCTACTATAGAAGAACAACCTGGACACATCCACATTAATGCAGACCTACAGACCAATCCCTAATCTCCAATTCATCAGCAAGATTACTGAAAAAACTGTGTTTCAGCATTTGAATACATTTCTAACGATGAAAAACTGCTTTGATAATTTTCAGTCTGGTTTCCATGCTCACCATAGCACTAAGACTGCACTTGTCAAAGTTTTCAATAACATCCACATACAGATTATGGCAGAAGCTCAGTGTTGGTTCTGTTGGATCTCAGTGCGGCGTTTGACACTGTTGACCATAAAATACTACTGGAACGACTGGAGAGCTGGGTTTGACTCTGGTACAGTACTTGGCAGGTTCGATTCTTACTTCAAGAATAGGAATTTATTTGTGTCAATAGGCATTTTTTCATCAGAACAAACCAAAATGAACAGAAGGGGTTCCCCAGCGCTCCATCCTGGGACCTCTTCTGTTCAATATCTACATGCTCCTGCTAACCCAAATTATAATAGCCAATAAGATTAGTCACCATAACTACGCAGATGATACTCAGCTGTACATTGCAATGTCACCATGTGACTTTGATCCCATACAGACCTTAAATGAATGCATTAAACAAATCAATAGCTGAATGTCCCATAACTTTCTTCAGATGAAAAGAACCAAAACTAAAGTAATTACTTTTGGACCTAAAGAGGAACAATCAAGAGTCAGCACACAGCTTCAGTTAATCCAACTAGAAACCACTGATCAGGCACTTAATCCAGGTGTAATAATGGACTCAGACTCGAACCTTCAGGGTCACATAGAGGCAATAACAAGGTCAGCCTTCTATCACCTGAAGAACATTTCTAATATTAAAAGACTGTCGCAACAGGACCTTGAAAAACGCCTCCATGTATTTATCTTTTGTTAGATTGATTATTGCAACAGCGTCCTCACAGGTCTACCTAAAGAGTCAATGACACAGCTGCAGCTGATCCAGAAGGCTGCTGCTGGCATCCTCGCTAGAACCATGAAAGTAGAACACATCACCCCAGTTCTAAAGTCCTTCCCATTGGCTCCCTGTAGCTCAAAGAATAGACTTCTAAATACTCCTACTAGTTTCTAAATTATTGAATGGCTCAGCTCCAAAATATGTTGAAGACCTGTTGAGGGAGAACAAGTTTCTACTCAGAAACACCTTGAGCCAGGATTTGAATCCAGGACTTTTTGCTCCAAGGCAACAGTGCAACTAGCTGTGTCACTCTAGAGCTCACATATGCAACTCATAGTCGCCAAGTATTACTTTGAAATAAGCATTACTTTCAAAGTATTACTTTGAAATAAATTAGAATAAAAAACACAATACAAAAAATACAAAAAACCTATAACTAATAATCATGTCATCCGTACACCTGCAGGCTTTGGGATATTAATACATTTTGTCCAGGATTCCAAGCTGACAGTATAAACTAAAATTAGCACCGGCTACATGCTAATCCGCACAATAGCAATTTATCATTTTGGAGTCCGAGTCAAAGTGCGACTCATTGGTGTACTGCTCAAGTCAAGCCACAAGTCCCTTAAACTCTCCTTCACTGGTGTTTTTATAAATTTTTATAAAAACAACTTTCAATCAGCTTGCCTGTCAGTCCTTGAGAAAACCATTCTCACCGTCTCACACTGGAGAAGGCATGTTCAATGCAATTTTATATGAATAACACACTTTCAAACAACAGGGTAATTCAAGGTGTTTCGGGTGATTCTGTGATAAAGTAAAAGCAGACGCAGAACATAGGACACGTAAAGTACATGATAAACAGTGTATAGCATGTAGCCTGGGCTAGCAGGAGCATGTAGATGTTAAATAGGAGGGGCCCCAGGATTGAGTCCTCAGGCACCTCACATGTGATTTGTGTTCGTTGTGATGAGAAGTTTGCCAATGAAACAAAGAAACCTCTGTTCTTTTGGTAAGACTGAAAATGTAGCTCAACTTCATTTCAATAATATTTGTATGGCCCTCCCTTTTTTTTTTTTTAAGTGTACCATGTTGATTTCATTAAGGTGTTTGTACTGTTGATGCACAGCAGAAATGAAGAGATGTCTTAATAAGCTCCTCTTTCTAAACTAAAATACAAATGTAATTCCTACCATATCCCAGGTAGGGATCCAGCATGGTGAGGCTGTAAATATTTAGCTTGAGGAAAAATAAAAATTGGGTCTCCCTTTCAAAATAAACCAACTCTGACATCAACATATGGAGTTTATTTCCATATAAGTGTGCTTTAAATATAAACAGAAGGAATTTTTACTAACTGAGCAAGTTGAACGAGTCAGAGTCTCAGTGGTGGTAACCCGTAGGTTATAAACATAGTCTGACTCACCAAAGATTCATTTAGGAACAGATGTCATCACTCCAGAATAAAGTAAGACATCAGGAGATGATAAGGAGAATCTTACTGGTGAAGAAGAGAGGACCATGATGCAGAACTGCAATCTTAGTCCCACCCTGTGAGTTATCGTGGTTCAGGCCAAGAATAAACCAGCAGGGAAGGAACAAACGCAACTGAGGACACGATGCCAGAGCGGCAGCTGAGCAAGTGCTGACTGGAAGACAGACATAATCATTTTAAAGCCTTCACACCCCCAAACAGAAAGTAAGACAGACCATCAGTGACTACAGAAGCAAGTCTTATTGACCCAGTCAGATTCAATGATCTCTAGGAGAAAATTCCCAACAACATACATCAGATAACTACCTTTCTCTGCTGAAATTCTCATATTGTATCTAAGAGCTTTGATTTGGTCTTTACTGCCTTATACTCTATTACATTCCTTGTTTACATGTTGAGAACCATTTTGCTGGTTTTGTTACCAGTTCAAGTTTACTTTCACACACAATGATATGATGAAGACTTTCATAGCTCGCCCACTAACAATATAGCCATTCCACCTGACACACGGAATCAAACTTAATGTGTCCGACAGCAAGAAACCTGTCTTTTCCTCGATTCACAGTCATGATTTCTACTGATCGTAATGCCAGAATATCCTCTTTATCTTCAGAGACCAGAATGTTTTCCTTTTTTATGCTGAAGTTTGGCTCTATCAATGATTTACTGAGAGTAGACGTGTGGACCCACCCTCTCCACAGCTGATGGATGCATATTGCTGTTGGGTGTTTGGTTACCATGGGTTGGTATGATGGGAAACTGATAATGATGGGAAAGTAATTATTGTACACAACAAAAAACAGATGATCAGAGTTTTACATCCAAGTGTTTGCAATTACATGGATGAATATGATTGTCTAGGCATAGTGCAGAAAATGCCTTTAAAAATGGCTTTACTTTTAACAGATTCTTTTAGAGATGGTGAACATTTTGTAGATTGAGATGAAAGCGGACCTATCAGCTGGGTTTGGTCTCTAAGAACTGCTTAGCGCTGCTTAGAGTGCTGACTGCACTGAGCTTCCTGGATCATCAGAGACATTTCAGAGGAAAGCAGGGGATAAATCGGGCAATTTTTCATGCTTGGATTTATGCCATCAAAAGCTTCTGTTACATTTCAGAAAAATCCAGAGCTTGTCTCAAGAGGTTCTCGCCCAAGTTTCTTTAATATCAGCAGATGTTTCTGTGAAAAATAATGTGTTTAGTTTGTACCAGAGAAGCTTTCAGCTGTAAAGAGATTTAAAAAATGAGGGAAATATTCTGGTGAAGCCCTCAGTCGAATTCAGAATGAAGACAGACACTGTTTATACACATCAAAGGGTTGGTGAGAAACAGCGGTTTCTCAAACCTACCAAAAGTTGGACTAAGAGTTGGAATAATCTCTTTAAGAGGCTTGGCTGTTAAATATATTTAAAATGTATCTTACATCATATCTCAGGTCCACCTTAAATAAATACACAAAAAAATACACAAAAAAACGGAACAAGAAGCTATTTGTGCCGGCCAGACGAGTAGAGAACTATAAGGTAACACTAAATATGTGTTTGCTGTTCTCAATCAAAGATGCCTTCTGGTGGTACAACACAGCTGCTGCAGCTCTGATTCACATGTTTAATAACTTCTCATCTGGAGACCATTTGTAGGGATACTGGTCCTGTCGGGTGTTTACATCCACTCATCATCTGGATGAACATCAACTTAGTTTGAAGACTTTTATTACTGATTTTAGCCATTCTTTTTTAGGGGGGATTTATGCTGCAATTTTTAGGTGTAGGAATTTATTTTAAAAAAATTGAAAAAAAGATCGGCCCCCAGTGTGCACAAGTTTGTCACCTTTAAGCTGAATATGTTCAGGAAAAAGCTACACTTTGATGAAATATTTATTTATTTGCACCAACGGTTTTTGAAAAATGATGTCTTTTTTTGCTTTTCATCATGTCTCTAATGTTCCTGACAGACAAGGAGTGTGGTGGCATTCTGACTGAGCAACAGAAGATCATTCAGTCTCCTGGTTTCCCTGAGGAATACCAGGATGAGCAGATCTGCAACTGGCACATTCGAGTACGTCTGGGTCAGAAGATTCATCTCCACTTCCTGGAGTTCGATGTGGAGGAGGACTTTTCATGTCTGTCAGATTACCTGGAGGTGTATGACAGCTATGATGATGTGTCTGGTTTAGCTGGGAGGTGAGTGTCACTGAAGGAACAGGAGATCATCAGCAACTTATGGGTTAACCTTTGTAGAAAGAAAAAAACCCATCGGAACAACACAGAGTTGCAAATTCTCTATTGTTTTTAATAAGGCATTTTACTCCTCATATGGTGTAAGTGTACACTGCACCATCAAAATCCATCCATCCATCCATCCATCCATCCATCCATCTTCTGAACCGCTTGGTCCTCCAGGGGTCGCGGGGGGGCTGGTGCCTATCTCTAGCTGTCAACGGGCGAGACGCGGGGTACACCCTGGACAGGTCGCCAGTCCATCACAGCATCAAAATCTATTTCTGTGGAATTTTATGTCCAAAAGTAGGTATAGACACGCCCCAAAAGACTTGCAACTTTATCTACATTTAAAGGTGGTTCTACTGAAAGCAAATACATGCCACACTATTAAGATATTAAACATTAAAACTATCCACCTTTGTTCTTCCAAAAATGTTTTTCCCCCTTTATTTCACTTTTTTAGCTTTTACTTATTTTTTTTATCTTTCTTTAGGTTTTGTGGTGAATTTTTACCAGATGACATCATCAGCACAGGTGCGTTACCATCATTTAAAGCTGACAAGATTTGATAAAGTTTGGATTCTGGGAAAATTTTGGAAGTGCTGGTTAATTTCTGTTTTATTGCTCATTAACTTTTACATTTATGGATCAATTCTTCTCAAATTAATGGCTTTTAAAGTTTTTTTTTTCTTTACTGTTTCATTATCTGCAGATTTAGGCATAGAAATTTTCCTGTATATAATACCTAGCAGTATTAAGCATTAAGTCTCCCATAGTTTCTTTTTATATATTTATGGGTGAAAATGTTTCACTGAAAGAGTTTAATGGGTCCAAACTGGGGCTAAAACCAGAATGTCTGTGGTGTGAAATAAGAATGAAGAAAAAGAAAAAAACACACATTACACAGGACGATTGTGGCTCAGGAAGTATGGCTCTTGTTCTGGAAATGGAAGGTTGCTTGTTCAAATCCCCACTCTGTCAGTCTTGAATTGTATATCCTTGGGCAAGATGCTTCACCCTTCTTGCCTTCTGATGTGTGAATGTGTGTTTAATGATAATACATAATAAAGTATTATAGCAAGAGCTGTAATAAGAAATCGTAATACTTGGGCTTCTGACAGGATGAGTGTAAAAAAATAAATGAATATAAATTTAAAGCAATGTTAACTGCTTTGCTGTAAAAATGGACTTTGCTTGACAATTCTGAAATACCTTTTTTAGATTACCTATAGTATGACTTAATAAAGTCATTCAACACATTAGATTATCAGTCTTGCAGGATTTTCCTTCTCTCTAGGGCTCCCTCTATTGTTATATGAACCTGAAACACTAAAACCATCCAGTCTCCTTTGACCTGAGGTGGGTAGAGCAGCCACAAAAAGCCAAAAAAAAACACCCCCACTTATGTACGAGTAGCCCTACTTCAATATATTTTGATTCAAGTAAAAATAAAAATCCTGGAGTAGTGAAACTATTCCTAAAAATATTTTTTTCCCCAACAAATTATCATTTTTTAACAAGTTACCAGCTGCCTGTCTTACTGAACTTCCTGACACAGAATTTATCTCTGTGACAGAGAGGCAGGCAGAGAGTTGTCTACAGAGAACATGGTGGCTACTGTATTGCAGAAGAAGATGACCAGTCAAACTTTCTAAGAATCTCAAAAATATAAGAAGCATAGTTGCATTTTATTCTTGACCTAACTGGCTTTAGTTTCAAACTGTTAATGACTGGTCTCTGCTGTGTTTCAGGAAACGTGATGACCCTAAAGTTCATCTCTGATGCTTCAGTAACTGCTGGTGGATTCCAGTTACAATATGTTGCTTTCGATCCACACCTTGATCCACAGAACCACACCCACCACTTTTCTGTTGCTCCTCTTCACTGATGTCGCTCTGTTGCTGTATTTATATTGTTGGTTACCTCATCTGATGTAATAATTAAATATTGATGGCTCTCTAAATAAATGATTCTATGAAATAAACCTTATCTGATCATTATATTGTTTATTCCTGCTTGAAGGAGCCATATAAAAGGTGGAATCTGAGAGAAGTCCAAAATAGTAACCTAACTATAATAAATGCCATGTACAGTTTGGCAAAAAGTATTTGTCAGCCACTGATTATGGAAGTTGTCCCACTTAAAGGAGCAGGGGGCTGTATTTCTAAAATAAATTATATTCACGTTCAGTTATGTTATTGTATTGGGTAATGAAGCGTTTTAAACTAAGTAAAATAAGTCCACCCATGTGTAATCCCATTATCTTGAACAGCCTGTGTGGTGCAAAAATAGTCTGCGATTCGATCGCTGAATTTCCCGCGCTTACGCACGGATGCGACGCCAATCTACAATTCTTGCGCTTTCTCGATTTAACAGGAAGAAGGAAGAGAAAGAACCAGGACTTCGGATGCGGTCAATTAAAAACTATTACTTACTTCGTCGCTAGACATGTTGCTTGTTGTCGTACAGCTGGCGATGTGTGCAATGTGTGGTGGCCTGAAAGTACGCTACGTTTAATTTCTTCAATCCGGTCTTCATCAGGTTTGCATGCACTTGCTGGACATCATGGACCTTTGACTCCCTTCAAAGATTTTCTATCAAATTAAGGTCTCCAGAACCTTAAAAGTCTTTTTATGTAGCTACTCTTTCACTCCCGGGCCATGCGTTTGGGATCATGCTGCTTCCCTATTGTACATTGACTCATCCACGTCTTGTGCAGGTGTACAATCGTGTCCCTGATCTTCTTGGATAGGTAACTGGTCTTGGCCATGGTGGAGGTGGAAGTCTGACAGTTTGAAGGTGTGGACAGGTGTCTTTTATAAAGGTGAAAAAATACTTAAGTAGAAGTTTTGGGTATATATACTTCACAGGAGTAATTATATATTGGCCTACTTTTTACTTCTTGCAATTTTATGCAATTGTCTGTACTTTCTACTCCTGACATTTTAAAATTAGCATCATTACTTCTGTTTCATTTAGTCTTGTCTCTTTTAATAAAATAAACATAAAAAACTATCCAAAAAAATGTGCTAACTGGATAGAATAACTATGGTTGACTATGGTTTGATAATCATTTTAAACATCTACCATTCTGATAGCCGGGATCCATCGCAGTCTACACACACAGGGATCACCTTAACCAAATATTTTCCGTCTTTGTCCGGTTTTCAGAACGTTGGCAGAAAGATCTTAAAGTGGCTCGTCATTTTTGACAGATTTTGACACAATTTACACCCCTAATCATTTGGTGCAGACGTGCTGACAGTTTTAACGTTATACGTGAAGTACAGGTAACTGAATCAATTGTAAGTTTATCAACAAAGAAACATTGATTTTGGGGTGAGTTACTCTTTAAATGGCATTTTGAAATAAATACACCGTTAAGAAAAAACAAAAAACATTATGAAATAAAAGCTGACTTTGGAAAAAATAGATTTTTGAATAAAAATTGACTACATTAAATAAAAAAACTCAAATTAAATTATAGTATGAAAAAAATGGCAATGGAATAAATATTTACTTAAATATATATAACAATACTAATATATAATCTAAAATTAAAATGTAAGGAAAAATATTTCGAAATATTGGGCGTTGCATTTTAACTGAATTCCTTTTTTGACTATTTCATCATCACATTATATATTTATTTAAAATTAATTCATGCTGATATTTATTTCATAATGTTTTATTTATTTATTTTATTTTTGACAATTCGGTATTCCGTAGTAGGTTAGTGTCTTACCTGGAATAAATCAGTTCCTCCATAAATTATAATTAGATTAAAAGAATTTAGGTGAGATAATCCCAGAACGAAATCAGCACACCCAATTTCAGATGATGGCTGATTAACAGGCTTTTACTGAGCTGTAATCATCTGAATCAGGCGTTTTAAAGCACAGCTAAAACATGCAGAGCAGTGTGCCTTGAGGACTGAAATAACAGAGTCCAGCTGATCCAAAAGGCTGCACTGGCTGTTCAACCTCCAGTTCCCGAGCAGAGATTGGACTTTTCCAAACAGTTCATGGTTCAACATCTTCCTAACAGAGGAGTTTGTTGCCAGGCTGCAGGTTTACTGGAGTTTCCTCAGTGCTTAAAAGTGGAATGGAAGCCAGGGATTTGGATATCAGACCAACATCCTGTTTATTTTCAAGATTCGGCCTACACAGAACCTTTTTGTAAATCCTTTTAGGAAGGACTGGTCAAAGGTAAGGTTTAAACACAATTGTACAGCTTCTCTTTATTGTTATTTCATTGCTCTTAAACATATATGGAAAGCTCTTTATGTATTTATATAACATCCTGGCATAATTTAGTTTACATCTGTGCAGAACTAATTTCACGTTCGGTCGAATAAACACTTACGGCATAGACAAAAAATTTTTTTGTTCTGCAGGTTCTCCAATAGGCAAGGAAAGGCAAGTTTGTTTGCAGAGCATAATTCATACACAAGGCAATTCAAAGTGCTTCACAGTTGCATAAATTAAGAAAACCATACTCACCCATACACCCCCCCCCCAACCACCCGATTCGATTAAAAACCTGTGACCCAAGCTGAGACCCGACCACTGTTAATACAGGATGAAACTGTTATGATCCTGCTGTGTGTCTGTGTGAATGATAGAATATCTTTCAGAGCGATGTTTCTGCAGCACACTTGCCGCTCATGAGTCAGCAGAGCTACAATTTACTTGCTCATGTCGAGAATAACCCTTTAAGTAGCTTTTGACTCACTATTTCATTTAGTATGTGGATTGAAAGATTTTCATTCAAGGCAACATCTTTTTGAAAATGATTCATTTTCAGGTGAACTTTCTCTAAGATAGTGTGGCTCACCACTGCTGAGTTTTTATCCCCAGATAGTGGTGCAAAACTGAACATGGTTGAAAGTCCCTTGTTTAAAATGTTTTGTCTATTCTTGAATCAAAAATCCATCAGACAAATCTCCAGCTGTTATCAGATGTCAGTAGCTCTTATTTTCTTTGAAAGGAAGCCCGCCTAACCTCACTGGGTTTCCAAATATAGGTCGCCCTGGTGCCTGATAGGGAGATTTTTATTTACAGTAAATAGGCCTATTAATAAAAGTTATTTTCTTACCCTCGACCCACCCGAACTAAAGACATTTCTGCCCACACCAACTCCCATTAAATTAAATTTATTTATGTTTTTCCACCCTTGATACAAATTGTTTCACGGCCCTGTTGCAGAACTTTGGAGAGATGTTTGTACTCAAAACAAAGATAGATATTCAGACATACATACTTGGTCAGACAGACTTTGCGGTCAATCCCCCTGGGGTGCTCAGTATCGTCTGTTGGTGCTACAGGACTCCGAAGCACCCATGGAACCGGTGCCTATGCTTACTAGTCTTAATTTATGCCATCTAGTGGCATGGTTGCTCAGCCAGTTGGAGTACATACAATCCTAGTTAGACAGATCAAATAAATATACCAAGTTAGTAGATAATGATGTCAATCTAATTAACTATTTTAAATTAAATAACTAGAATGACCATTTTATTTAATGAGGCAACAAAATGGTGCAAACTAGTTAACTAGTTCAATTAGAATTATTAATGTGTTGAACTCCTTTAATAATTGCCTTTACAGGAGATAGATCCTAAAATGCTCACTAAAGTAAGTGAGCCCTGCCAAGACAGTGTTAAACAAATATGGTTTTAAGTGGTTTAAAATCCGTTTTAGGTTGGTTTTCAGCAATTTCAGCATTGCTAAATTTTTAATCATTGGATACTTTTTGCAGCGTGGACTACTTTTTCCCCCCACCATGCCTCCACTTAGCTGTAGGGATGAGTATCGTTTAGGTTTTATCCGATACCGGTGCCAAACCGGTACTTTTGAAATTGTGCTGGTGCTTAAACGGTGCTTGAAACGGTGCTTAAAGAATGGAAAACATACCAACTTCGTCCAAAAAAACTTTTATTCTTTTATTTTTAGTAGGGCTGTCAAACAAGAAAACATTTTGATCTAATTAATCACAGGGTAGCTGTGAATTAATCACCATTCCTAAATAAGACCAAAAAAAAATGTTCAGTATAAATAAAAGGACAAATCTAGATGCAGTTGCTCTTTTAAAAAATTAAATATAGGAGAAATCAATAACATTTTTGTTTTGAACTCCACAGTCACATTCACAATGTTTGTTTTGTTCCATATGAAAAATAATAACACCAAAACCAAGAAAAATATATGAATAAACTTAACATTTGGATAACAGCAGACTTTATTAAATATCACATAAATCAAATGTAATATAGACTTAGTAATCAAATGTCACAATTGATAATTTCCCAAAAGTAAACACTCAGCTGATTCTCTAGTTTATCACAACAGGAAATAAATCCTCTTATTGTGAAGATGTACAGAGCACTTCCGCTAACAGCTAGCACTAATTTAAGTCCAAAAACATCAATTTAACTGAACAATTTCTTATTTTAACGCAGCGTTATCTCACTATAAAATGTACTGAAGCTGTACAGTGAGCCAACATAAGTACGGAGCATTTAAACTCTGCACCATGCACACTGCCAAATCTTAACCGCACACACCGGAGCTGACATCCAAAGCAGACGGATTATTCCCACAGAAAACTTATGAATTTATCATATCACCACAAAGCCAATATGCCTATAATAAAATACTCACATGTCATTAAAGATCACAAACACATGCTGCTGCACAACAATCTGCAGTTTGGCTGGTTAGGAAGGAGAGCTGATGTGGTGGGGGGGCTGAATTATAGGGCAGTGTTCTGTGCATGCGTTGATTGCATAAAAACAAAAAAGAAAAAAGAGTTAATTCTAGGAATTAATTGACCCGCCATGTTTACCTTTTCTGGTGTAAGAGTGAATCACTAATGGCTGATGGCATGTACCCATCCCTACTTACCTGCAGCCCTGGCTGTGACTGCTGGGTCAAACTCAAACAGAAGGTTCTGGAGCTGGAGCAGAGGATCTCAACACTTCATCAAATCCAGGAGCATGAGCGGGACATGGGCATTATCTTCAGCCAGACTTTCGCGGCTACCGCTGACAGTGTGCCACTGGCAGACACGCTTCCTCACCAGCCTGGTGAAGCTGCAGAGTGGGGGACTCGGGGTGCCACATCCCCATGTGACCTCTGCAACAGAGGAGGAGCAATGGCTAAGCCAAACACCGCCTTTAGCTCCACTCCAGTCCTTGGTACCTGGTTAACGGTTGGGCCTGGGCCACCACTGCTTTCCTCCAGCCTGCCTGCCACTAACCAACCCTTTTGGTGCCTTGGGCCCAGACGTCCCTCCTATGACAGCCCCTGTCCCCTGTAGTTCTGCAGGCTCACAGCTCTACTACCCATTGATAGATCCTTTGCCCAGAGTCAGCCGCACAGAGACCCTTCTCCCACCACACTTATCATTGGGGACTCTATCATCAGAAATGTAAGGATGAGCGGAGCCCTCACTCTGTGTTTCCCCAGAGCCTCTGTGAAATATATTACAGGAAATATCCTTCAACTCCACACAGCTGTGAGTAAAGTTAGAATTCCTGCTGGTACCAATGACATTCAGAAACAGTGGTCTGAGCTCTTGAAGTGTGATTTTATCCATTTTTAAAAAATTCTTAAAGAACTCACATGTAGTGACCCCCCCAAAGTTGGTCATTTAAGCAGACTTTTATCCTTGCACACACTTATAGACAGGGGCAGAACCCACCTGTTTGGGGCAGGTGGGCTTCACCTTAACAGACAGGGCACCCATATGCTGGCAATGAGCCTGGCATGCCCACGTCCCCTCCTCTCTACCACACCAGTACCAGCTGTCCCTGCCCACTCCACCACATCTTGATATCCAGCTGGTCCCCGCTCCTATGAACTCAGCCCAGATTTTAATATTAGGGAGCCTAAGGTTCCTCCCCTTCCAGTCGGCCCTTTGGTCCCCATACCGAATAAATTATGAATGGAAGTCAATGGCGCTATAAAAGTTATTTTCTGGTCCGCTTTTTCTTACGTTCTGAATCACACATATGTTGTACTTCGATTTAAATGATAACTAATGATGTACGTTTCAACTGTGTTTGTACAGTGATTTGGGATTCATTTGATTGTATAAATTCGCATTTGAAATGCCTACAAATCAGAAATCAGAAGTCGCAAATATGACCTAATTTTTCTAACGGTAGCTAGCACTAGCTATAGCACGTAAAACACTCCCTAAAACCTTGTAGAGCTTCTCCTCCATGCTGGCTCTCACTCCCCCAACTGCTTTACCCCCGACATAGCTGCTACTTTCCACATGGTCAGATTTATAGAGGTTTTCTCCGTGTTAAATACTACTTTCTTCTTCCTAGAGGCTACGGCCATCACTCTCATTCTTCTTCTGTAGTTGTAGTCCGCTAAACGTTTTTACACAAAACCTAAAGTAAGTTTTACCTCCAGTCGAAAATCAACGTTTTCTCTGCATCAAAATTTGTTTTTAAAATTCATGGACATCATTGGTTCGATCCACGGCGCATTTCAAACTTGATCAGAAAATAACTTTAATCGCTCCATTGACTCTCATTCATTTTTTTTGGCATTTGGGGACCCATGGAAGTAGAAGGGCGTGACTTAGGCTCCCCCTAACTCACATATTGGGCTTGGACCTTGCTCTACCTCATTAATACCTGTCATTATCCGCAGAGAGCAGACCAAAAATCATTGACACAATAAATGCAACCCAAATAATGCTGAACAACAATCTGATTTTTGGCCGTACTCTTGATTTTTTTATTTTTAACAGAAGCATGGCTAAGTACAGATACCCCTTTTGTTCTTACAGAGGTCTGGCCACCAAATTTTAACTTCACTTATTCCATGCGAGGAGTAGTAAAAGGGGAGGCGGTACAGCTTTTATGATGTCTGCCAACCTGTTTTACTTGCTAATTTTAGTATATTTGAATATACTGCAATTGTTTTAGTACTGCTCAGATTTTATGTGTCACAGTTTATAGGCCTCCTAAAAAGACCACACTTTCTCAGTTTGACTATCCATTTTAGCCAAGCTCTTAACTGATTATTAGTTATTCTTCGTTCTCTTTTGGCTTTTTCCCTTCTGGTGTTGCCACAGCCAATCATCTGTCTCTATGTAGTCATATCATCTGCGTCCTCTGTCCTCAAAACAACTAACTTCATGTCCTCTTTCGCCGCATCCAAATCTAATTGTTATCCTTTCTGCCTAAAGCCTGGTGGCTCCATCCTCAGCATCCTTCTTCCAATATAATCCTTGTCTCTGCTTTGAACATGTTCAAACCATTTCAGTCTGGCCTCCCTGAGTTTATCCCCAAAACATCTAACACAAGTTTTCCCTCTGATGTACTCCTTCCTGATCATATTCATTCTTGTCACTCCCAGAGAGAATCTCAACATCTTGAGTTCTGCAACCTCCAGTTCTGCTTCCTGTCATTTCCTTGTTGGTACAAGATCGCTGGTCTCACTACTGTCTTCTACACCTTCCCCTTCATTCTTGCTGAAACCCTTTCAACACACCCGATACTTTCTCCACCCATTCCAACCATCTTCCAAACACTTCACCTCTTTTCCACACTCTCCATTGCTTTGGACCGTTGAGCCTGAGTACTTAAAGTCCACTACTTTCTTCACTTCCACTCCCTGTAATTTCACCATTCCACTTGTGTCTTTCTCATTTACACACGTGTAGTCTGTTTTGCTGTGACTAATCTTCATTCTTCTCTTTTCCGGTCCATACCTCGATCTCTCTAGCTTTTCTTCCACTCCCCAGCCCCCAGGAACAACTGCTTTTCCCATCTTCATCCTCTTCAAAGCTTTCGTCATTTCATCCTCACGTAATAATCACGGCTACTTCCTGAGCCACAGCAGTCACCTCTTCTGCTCTACATTCTCTCTCATTTTCAACATTCATCAGCTCTTCAAAGTACACTTTCCATCTTCCTTTCACACTCTCGAGACGTGTCAGTACATTTCCATCCCCATCCTTGATCACCCTTACCTATTGCACATCCTTTCCATCTCTGTCTCTCTTCCTCGCCAGCCTATACTAATTATTCGCCTCTTCCTTACTGTCCAACCTAGCATACAGGTCATCATACCCACTTTTTTTGGCCTTTGCCATCTCTACCTTCATCATGAGATGCATCTCCCTGTACTCCTATCTGCTTTCCTCGGTCCTCTCAGTGTCCCACTTCTTCTTAGCTAACTTCTTTCTCTGTATATGTTCCTGGACTTCATCGTTCCACTACCAAGTCTGCTTATCTACTTTCCTCCTTCCAGATGACACACCAAGTACCCTCCTACCTGTGTCCCTAATCACATTAGCTGTAGCTGTTCAGTCATCAGGGAGAACCTCCTGGCCACCAAGAAACTGTCTCAACTCCTCCCTGAAAACGTTAGCTTCTCTTCACCTTCTTCACCATTCATTTCATCCTACAGACCACCATCCTATGCTATCTAACTCACCCACCACTACTTTGCAGTCGCTAATCTCCTTCAGATCACAACGTCTACATAAGATGTCGTCCAAAGAGTGCTCCTACCTCCACTGTTATAAATGACCCAAATGTTCCTGTCTGTGTTGGAATAAAGTGTTTACAACAGCCATTTCCATCCTTTTTTGCAAAGCCTACCAACATCTGTCCTCCTTCGTTCCTATCCTGGATGCCAAACCTGCCCATCACTTCCTCGTCACCTCTGTTCCCTTCACCAACATGTCCATTAATGTCTGCACCAATCACCACCCTCTCAGCTCTTGGGATACCCTGCATTAAATAATCTAGTTCACTCCCCAATGTCTGATTCTCTTCTAACTCACATCCTACCTGTGGGACAAAACCAATAACAACATTAATCATTATTCCCTCCATTTCAAGCTTCAGACTCATCAGCCTGTATGACACCTTTTCCACTTCCAGAACATTCCTAGCAAATTCCTCCTTCAAGATAACTCCTTCTCCATTATCTTTCCATCTACCCCATAGTAGAACAACTTCAACCCTTCTCCTAAGCTTCTAGCCTTGCTACCTTTCCACCTGGTCTCCTGAACTCATAGAATATCCACCTTACTTCTCCTCATCATGTCCACCAGCTCTCTAGCTTTACCTGTCATAGTCCCAACATTCAAAGTCCCACCTCTTGATTCCACACTCTTGAATTTCTTCTTCTCTCTCTGCCTACCAACACGCCTTCCTCCTCTCCTCCTTCGACCAGCAGTAGTCTAATTTCCACCGGCGCCCTGTGGGTCAACAGCAGGTTGCAGTCATTGTTAATCCGGGCCTCGACCAATCCACTATAGAATTCATGTTTGTGATTCACATAACTGATTTGCCTTAGGTTTTATTTAGGATATTTAGGAGTTGATTTGATAAAACTAGAACTGTATATTTTTTGTCAGCTGCTGGGTTGATCTTTCTTATTTGGTAATTTAAAAGTTATTCTGCTGACTGCACTTAACTTGAATAATATTATTGAATGGTTCTTGAAACTACTTGAAGCTTTTAATAACACTATGTAATCTATCCATCCATCCATTTTCTGAACCGCTTATTCCTCAAGGGGTCGCGGGGGGGCTGGTGCCTATCTCCAGCTGTCAACAGGCGGGGTTCACCCTGGACAGGTCGCCAGTCCATCACAGGGCCACATAGAGACAGACAGGACAAACAACCATGTACCCACACACCCACACCTACGGATCTTGTAACGTGATGCAAATTTTACATGTTTTGATCTCAGATATTGAATCATCTGAGCTGTAAAGTTGGTATTTTGGCTGTGAGGTGTTTGGAAAAAATACATTTTAAAACAAAATATTTGCAAAGAGCCAAACTGATATTCCTTGACTTCACTGGAGTCAGGTTCTCTGATTAGATTCCAAACCCAAATAATCTGTTTTAATCAAAATAAAAAAAATGGATCTTTGTTCACTTTCTACTTTCTGTTCATTTACAGTACGGACCAAAAGTTTGGACAAACCTTCTCAATCAATCTGTGTTCTTTATTTTCATGACTTCATTGTAGATTCTCAATCAAGGGCATCAAAACTATGAATGAACACATAATGTATGGAATTATTGTATGTACTTAAACTAAAAGGATGAAATAACTGAATACATGTGTTATATTCTAGATTCCTCAAAGTAGCCACCCTTTGCTCTGATTACTGCTCTGCATTCTCTTGAGCTTCCAGAGGTAGTCACCAGAAATGGTGAATAGGCGACATGCCAACAACCGTCGTTAAGACATGGAGCACAAAGGATCCAATGACATAATCAGTCTTGTAAAAGCCCTCCAACAGGTTAAATAGCTGAGTCTCCACACCAGTTAGTTGGACCACTCCCAGCCTGGTCAGCGGCGAGCATGAACTGATGAAGCCTCTTGGATAAGAGCTCACCCCGAATCATCTCCATTGGGTTCAGGTCCGGTTACTTTGGAGGCCAGTTTATTTCACACTTTTTTGTAAAGTGCTACATAATTCCATATGTGTTCATTCATAGTTTGGATGCCTTCAGTGAGAATCTAGAATGTCAATAGTCATTTGCTGCTGTCACGACCAAATTTCCCCTTGTGGGACTGTTAAAGGATTATTCTTTTTTTTTTTTTCCTGTGAAAGCATTTCATTCTATGCACTTTAGCCACTGGGGGGCAGCAGATGACAGGATTTTTGAGGTTACAACTTTATAAATGCAAGAACCTCTCACCTTGTGTGTTGGTGTTCCACACATAAAATAATTCAGTCTGCATCAAACCCATTACCTTCCGTAAAATAACATTCCATCTTTAACATGCAGCTTTTGAAAAGATTCCCACGAACCAATCAGTGTCCAGCAGAGTGGGGGCCTGACAATTCACTTCCACAGCCCACAACAATAGTTCTGGTCCAGCTTAAATAGCTCTTCTTCCTGGTGGTTTGAATAAATATAGAACCTATGTAGTAAAATGTGTGGGCTGTGGGTCACCAGGCCTTAGACCAGGTGGACAGTGATATTTTTCCTCCATAAAATCTGACATCAGCTCAGTGAACTTCTCAGAGTCCTGCTTCAAATGGTTCGCTGAGCTTTGTGTTGGCTCTAATATGTCACTGAACTGCAACATAAGAAAGAAAATAATCCACAAGCCTCATGTTCGATAGTAACCACTCCGCTTTTCACTTTTATTCCTGAGTTATATACATTGTGTTAGAAAAAGTAGAATGGTGCATATTTCTTTATAATTCTGAGTAAACAGTGTTTACTTCTAAATTTTCCAAGAATAGAAAAATCCCATTAGGTCTAGAAATAGCTGTTTGTTGTTTCCTTTGTTAGACTGAAACACCCAAGCTGATTTTCCTTTGCACTTCATGACAGCCGTCTGGTCTCCCTTCAATATTTAAGCTTATTTAAATTAGTTGGGTGTCTTTGTTAGCCAGGTGTTTTGCCCAAATAGACTAGCAGACCTTCTTTAATTGGGCTGATAATATTTATGGATGATTCATTACTCAGGTCCATTTGGTGAGCCGTATCTGACTGCTACCTCTGCACTAATTATCAAACCATTAGATTTTTTAAAAATATATATATAAATAAAAGCTGTTGATGGGACTTTATTTTACGCATAACTGTAGCTTTTTACAGGTATGACCCAGTTTAATATTTTAAGTGTACTTAAAATCTTTACTCATTTTCTCAGTTCCTATGATGCAACTTACTTTTTGTGAGAGGTGCTGCGAGGAGAAAAAAGAGCAGGGTAAGTTTTCCATTTAGAAAGGGAAGTGAAAAATTAAATATTTCAGTAAGCAAGACGGGAAACGGGGAGTGTGACCTCAGCTGGCAGAAAGTATCAATAATTCACAAACAGGAGACTGGATTCAGTAGTCTGTATGGGTGTGTTCCTTCCACTCCCTCTGTAGTGGACACGGGTCATTCTGACAAAGGAACAGGCAATAAGCACTTAAACTCATGTAAAATAAATGAACAATTTTACTTTATAAATGAATGGCTCCAGGAACCATTGATGTCTGCACTAGCTGCTAAAAAAAGCCTCAGGCTATGTGATCTCATCTACAGTATTAAAAGACAGTTGCTCTGTTACTTCCTCATGGTGATCATTTGATCAGCTTAAAATGATCAAATAGTTATGAGAAAAACGAAGCCTAAACAGAAGAATAATCGAATCAGCCTCCTCCTACATCTGTTTCTAGACTCCATGTTGTGTCCTTCCCCTAGGCTCTGTGCTGACAGATAATTAAACATATTGATGGTGTTAATGAGGTCACACTGTGCTGTGCTGCAATTATTGGCTTCCAACAACCTCCCACAGCCAAACATCTTTCTGGCTCTGTTGACTCTTTCTGAACTGGTTGTCATTTCTCCTCCCAGACAGATTCCTCAGGAGTCCAGATTTGCGATTAATGCGGTCCTCCTCTGGTGCAAAAGTCTCACTGAAAAAGAAGGCACTGTGCGAACATTTTTTTTTCCCTCCCTCACATAATGAACTGACAGCTTAGTGCTTCTCTGTATTTCTGCATCATGTCATTTAATCCTCCCAGTCAATCTTATAGATCAGTGGTTGCAAACCCGTATCCTTTTCCCCCTGTTGCCTGTGTCTAAGAGAAGCTGGAAGTCCTACCTGCACACACACTGGATAAGTCATTAATCAAAAACTTTTAGCAACAAAAACTAAACAGCAATCGAAGGCTTTGTTTTTTATTCTTCTCATTTCACACTTTAGGCCGTGTAGAAAATGTTCTTTTGGATTTTGTAAATGTAATAGGCTATTTACAAATGTAATGTTGATAACCTCACAGACCCAGCATAGACAAAAATCTGTGGAGCCACTGCAATCTCCAGGGACCGGACCCCAGGTTAGGAACCACTGGTTGTAGATGGCTGTTCATCCTGACCCTGGATCTGCTTCCTCTGGAACCTTCTTCCTGTTAAATGGGACAAATAATTCTAGCCTTTTATAATAGGTTGAATTTTACCGTCACTGTTGATCTTCTGGCCATATGACTTAATTATTGGATTTGCCTGAACTGGGGAAACCTGTCACCAAGGTGATTATTAATACAGATATTTAATGACAGAATCAGGGTATACTTTTTGTCTGGAGGTTCACGTCTGTCATGCTGATTACAGTGCCATTCAAAAGTATTTATAGAGTTAGTTGCAAAATCATAGCTAAGAAAAAGTATATACTTACCATTTATCTTACATTCATTTATCCTTGTTATATTTATTGATACATTTAAACAATTTTCTTTTAGTAATAATCGTGCTGAAGAAGAGAAGTTGTTTTGCTAAATAGAAGGCTCAGACATATGGACAGGATGCCTCCTGGACGCCTCCCTAGTGAGGTGTTCTGGGGATGTCCTACTGGTGGAGACACGGGACACGCTGGAGGGACAGCGTTTCTCTGCTGGACAGGGAACTGATTGGGAGAGAGAAATCTGGGTCTCTCTTCTTAAGGTGCTGTTTTGTGACCCAACCCCAGATTAACCAGAAGATAATGGATGGAAGAAATTATTTTGAAAATTGATACTTCTTTAATATGATTCTGTTTTTGCAGAGATCCCCATCTCTCATGAGTTTACTAAAAATGACTTTGAATCAAAATCTGCCAGGGGTATGAATAATCTTGTATGCATGGATAAAAATCTTTCACATCTGGTCACGTTTTAAGCATAAACTTTACTGTATTTTGAGAGTTTTCTGTAATAAAACCTGAAGAAATGTATAAATGTGAAGTAGGAGAAAAAATTGGAGGGAGGCAAACAAGCCTTTGAATGAAGCCTTTTATTGTATGTGCTGTGTTACATCAGTGTGGAGTGGTCCAGGTGTCCTCCAGTGGACGTGTCTTCAGGGACCCAGCAGGAAGAACGGTCCTGTTCCAGCTGACAAACGGTAATAAAACACACTCCCATTCAATCTGCACGCCGCTTTTACAGCCAATCAATATTTACAAGTCCCTATCACAAAGTCACGATGAATGTCACAATGCAATGGTTGCCCCATCTGCACCGATTCCCTGTGGCAGTACAGGCTCCACCCTGCTAGCCATCCTCAGATCTCTTCTGTACATCTTACTGTATGTCAGTGCAGCTATAACACCACTACATGCTACTTCCTTTATCATGCTTGTCACAAGGTGGAATTGTGTTCAACCGTGTTGTTTAAGCAGAAAGTCTTCCCTGCATTCTGCACTACAACCAAAGCTCATTTCCACCCCTACAAATCACCAGAACTCTAGATCTATTCCACCTTTGTTAAGTTAGTTATTCATATTTTTATCTGCAAATAGTACAAAGCAACAACTGCAAATAGGTTTAAACTGGAAGTCAGTAAGAGCCCGGGATCCAAACCAGACCACCCAGCCACTTAGTTCCAAAATATCCCATTGTTAGAGCTGCATTAGTACCTGGAAGTAGTCAGTACGGAGTGGTTGACAGAGCTGTGCTGCAAACTGGTTGTTCAGAACCAGTCCGACGCCAAGTTGATCCTATTGTACATGGAATATAAACTCATGTTCAGATCTGACGCTAAAGGTTTGGTTTATTGGATGACTAAGAAGTCTCGGAAAGGTTAATCCACAACTTCAAAAACTGGACTGATGCTGACATGGAGTCTTTACAGCTTTCACAGCTCTCTGCAGGAGGAAATCCTGTTCAGCTTTGCTTGTTAAACTAAGGAGGACGCCAGTTGTCTGTGCTGTGAAAACGCAGCTCTGCACAGCTTCCCTTCAAATTCTCCAGAACTAGCAACTTGTCTGTCAAAGGAGAGAGCCGGAGCTCGGTAAGGACCATCTGAAAGGAAGCAGGACGAGGGGGGGGTGAACTAAACAACCACAGATATATGATCACTGCAACATACCCACTGCTTCCACTGTGACATCTCTACAACCCACCTACTGGACAACAGATAAAACCACCCAGGATCATGCAAACCCCGACTGGGCCCGCTGCAGCCCTAGCCCTAACCCTAAGCTGGTATTGCTGTTAAATGTGTTTTGAAACACTGTTACCAGAGCCTTTGACTGCTTCTCACCTACTGTTGTCACCATTTACACCACCTTGCTTTTGGTCCAGTCAAAGCATTTAAATTACCTGGTGCTGGTCTACATGACGGTTCCTTTAGAGTTAACTACATCTCTAATTTTTTTTCCCAGCTCTGTATCTAATTCTGTCTCACTTCAATTTCCCAGCTACTGAAACAACTCAGCATTCCAGGAGCGAAGTAAAGGTTTTATTCAGCCAGAATGTGCAAGTTCTGACTGGTATGCCATCTGTAAGTAGAAGGATAAACTAGAGACAAAAGCCATGCAATCAAGACTGGAAGCAAAACATATCTATCTGCTAAATCCTCAAAGATCAGGCAATAAAATGCTCCAAACATTCTTGATTTTAATTTGCATCAGTGATTTACGAGAAAACCCAATCCATCCCTATCTTACAAACTGGTGACAACAGCACTGAAAGGAGAACGCTACTCACAGATAATTAATTGAAACATCAAATAAAGGATCCGATTTAAAAAAAAAACCCAAGGGGGCGTATTTTCAGTAACCAAAGAAAGGTTGCTTTGACTCAGAGAGGCACAGAGAATTTTGCTAGTGACCAGAATCCACCATCTGTACACACGACACCATGAGCAAACTCTACCAGGTGGCTCTTTTATTCTTGTTACTGAGTGATGAAGACTGAGGTTTGCCATTTCCAGTAGCAGAGGCGTTTGCAATGAAGTCAGAGGAGGCACAGTGGAGGAAAGTAGACATATTGAGACATGGCCGCAGGTCATTTAGGCTGCAAGACTTCAGCAACTAACAGGAAGGCTGAAGTGAATACAGCCAAGGCGTCTGGAGTTTTCATTCTAACTGAGTGGCAACAAAGTCAGGTTAAAACACCCGCTCCATCTTTGTTTTAAAGTAACAGGAAAATCCTGTTCTACAGTGACTGCTCTCTCATTTACTATCACCACATGACGATCGCAGCAGAGAGGCAAGGAGAACACAGTCAATTCTCAACATATGTCTTTGTATATTTGAGTTCTTAAAGAGAAACCAGAATCTGCACAACTGGTATCAGCAGGTCAAGCTTCATAAAGTCCGGTTCTGATCGTTGCTTCTCTACTGCCAGAGTCAAAGGGTCTGGCAGCTGGGTTCCCATCGTACCTGTCTACAGATGGACGGTCTGCTTATGTCCAGATGTTAGAGGAGAATGTTAATGCCCTGCTTTTAATAGAAGAGAGTGCAACTGCATCATTTGATAAACCCAAACACACACAAAGTCAAAGAAAAGTTCATCTTTACACAATTAGACACGAAACACCATCTGTGCAAAACAAAGGTAAGACTTGCTTAGTCATATTAGTAGTATCCAATAATCATTACAACCTTTTTTATAGAAATATACTAATAACATGATGAAAGTCATCGTCCTGTTGAGTGAAGACCTCAAATATAGAAATATGAGCCAATATTCTGTTCAGTACATGTTGCTCTATGTGGTAGGAGTTAGGAGTTCATGTTTTGTAACATCCACAGTTTAAATCAACTCCACACACCGAGTGGGTGGCATCGGTTTGAATCTCCCCAGGAACTATAGAAGTACGACGGGTTCATGTCTTCTGGACTCGTTTCACTTCCGTCATCAGTGTGGACGGACAGAGATCGAAGGGAGGAGTGTGTTCGGTCTGCCGTCCTCTTGGTCACCATCATTTGGGGCTCCGTGTGTTGGACCGGTCCTGCCGTGCCCTGTGCAGAGGGATCAGTGGAGCCCGCCGTTGAAAGACTTTTCAAACGTTTCCATTTCTGCAAAATGAGTGGTGACGGGGTCCTTGTACAGAGGATTGGAAGCCTGAGGGGATCACAGATGGGGAGACAAAGTTACATAGTGCCACAAGAGTGACTGAATATGTATAAGTAAGGCCTGGATCATGAGGCAAGATTTGAACATTTTAACACTTCTAATACCAGAGAGATCACACCCAAGGGAAGAAAAAATGTGGTCCTACAGAGTGGAGCTGCAAAGCAATGATGATAAACCTCACACCAACATTCCCAAATCTCACAAAACCTCAGGAGGTTAAACATGACTTGGTCAGCTTTCTTCTTGGTTTGACGGGCTAGATGGGTACAAGACGTATCTTTGCCCATCACCTCACTTTCTGATTGGCTTCACATCACATTCAACAGGCTACATGCATGTTTCTCGGAACACGCTACACACACACACCTGATATTGGGTCAAGAAAATCCAAAAAGTTGAATATCTCTGATTTGTATTTGGAGCAGTAGAGATCTGCTTTTAGTAAGCTGGGCTGATTTGGGAGCTTTTTATTATGGCTATTGATAACACGGGGACCAAATACTAATTTTCACCATAATTTTCTAATAAATTCTTTAAAAATCAGACCATATGATTATCTGGATTTTCTTTCTTCTAATTTTGTCTCTCATAGTTGAGGTATACCTATGATGAAAATTATAGACCTCTCATATTTTTAAGAGAGAGAACTCGCACAATTGGTGGCTGACTAAATACTTTTTGGCCCCTCTGTATGTACATATTGTTTATAAATATTGTATGCCTAAACTGTGTGCACGTCCGCAAGGATAATATGATTAATAAATAACATTCATGCATAAAAATGAAATGTAAAAGTCTATATACAAATATACAAAACTGAGAAATGATAGAATTATGTTATTTTATACTTCAGGAAATCAAACAAGAACAAAAATCAGCATTACAATTATGCTAATTTAAATTAGATAAAGACCAACGCAAAGATTGATTCCTGAAATTTGACTGAAGGCTAAACAACCACATAAGCATACTGCTGAATTATAAATATTCAGATAAATGCTAAAAAGTACTTCATTCCAAATCTAGGGACCATAGCGATAGGTCAGATCCTCTTAGTTATGGATGATTCATTTAATAGGAACAAATTTATTAAACAAGATGCAGAAAGGTCAGATCTTAAAACATCACTATGTGTTGAGCTGCTGCATCTACAATATGAACCAGGCTGGGTCTGTCTCCAACATAATGGAGAAGAAAAGTCACCAGAAAGCAGTTCAACATGCTTCCTCATGAATTTTTAAACAACTTCTCTAGACTCTCTTAGAATCGTCTTCCTTACCATGAGGTACCGGGCGCGTACGCGTGCACTCTGGAAGCGAGCGAACTCTCTTCGGTCGTGTATGGTGATGACCAGTTTCCAGGTGGCCAGCAGAACCACTCCCACCAACAAGATGGTGCCAACCACCGCCAGTAGCACCGTTAAGGCAGCCGGGCCTCTGCCGCACTCTGTGCCGGGACAGGACCAATCAAACAGGTTACAAAGGGAGGCAAGATGTCATCCACTTCAGGTTCAATGATAACGGCAAATCAAGAGACAGCTATGACAGAGGGGGGGAAACTCTGATTATATCACCATGGTAACAGACTCTGCAGATAACCTGCTTGCTGGCATTCTTTCTTCTGGAAAACCTGGGTTTCAACCTGAGCCGACCCAGCTAAAGCAGCTGTTCTACGTTGGTTCTACACTCTTAATCTCTGGTTAAGACTGAAGTCCATTTATTTTATGATGTCTTCCCTGAGAGGAGGATTTTCCTCCTGCTAATTCCATATTCTGGTTCTGAGCTGGGGCCTTAATCTCCTCTACCGGGGTGTACTGTTACTTGTTTTCATGCCACAGTCAGGTTCAGAAGGGGAAGCAAAGATGTAAAAATATTTTCTGTTTTCATGTAAGCTTAGGGTCACCACGGAGAGGAAATGTGACTCTACTGAACACATCTTATTCTCCATAATATTGCTCCTCTCAGAGGGAGAACGGCAGGCGACTGCATGGGTTGATAACCCTGCTGATGACCATCCTATCCTCCCTGCAGACGTGCAAACAACCCCAGATGTAATTAACAGGATGTATGTTGTTGATTAAAACATCTCCACAGTCACATTATTCCATTAAAAATGAATCTTTTAATTTCTTTGATATTTTTCAATTCTAACCAGACGTCTTAGAAGGCAGAGTTAAACCTGCATTATTTTTCTCACGCTTACCTGCTATAGCATCTCAGAGGAGAAGCCAGCACGTTTTAATAATATTACTGTGGTTACCATAACGTCTGTAGCAGCTGCACACATTATCATTTAGTAAACGAGGGTAAAAGATACAGACTTTAAACTTTACCAAGAGCAGAATCAAAATGTGCATGTCCAGCAAAGTTTTTAGAGTAGGTGTTGCTATGACAACTCACATCTGCCTCTAAACTAAACTCTAAGCTACTAATTGTTCTAACTAACAGTTCTACACCCACCTGGTTCCTTGAGTGCCGTGAGGATGGAGCGTCCGCTGGCGTGCTCGGAGTATGTGAACTTCATCACACAGTCGTCGTCTGTCTTATACACACACAGCACCGCTCCAGGGTCCTCTTCTTCTGCAGGATTAAAAAAGACAGGGACATGTTTTCTGGAGTTTCACTCGTCAAAATAATAGCAGAAATAGAGTCAAATGAAAAAAAGCGAGATGCAAAGAAAGGGTTTATTTATGCCCAGTGTTGGACTAAAAGCAGGCTGAACTTTGTGTAGCTGTATTAAAGAGGTGTTGTATGAAGGAAAATGGAGATTTTTCCACATTGCCTGATGGTTTGCACTGTGAGATCACAGCACAAACCAGAACAAACCCCTGGTTCCCCGATCGTGGATATCCTTGTTTTTAATTTGTCTCCCTCTCCCCTCCCTTCCCCTTCCTCTGGCCCTCCTGTTCTATCTCATCCACAAAGCATCTGGACCGTACATGTGGAGTCCATTAAGGCCGCTCGGATGGCTGAAATAGCAGGGAAGGCAGTGAAATACGTCACATTTGGAACCGGGGCCAGGCTGGGTCATTGTGGAATGTTTCCAAACAGCACGCAGAGCCATCAGTCCCAGCTGAGCGCCACGCAGCTCAGAAAGCAATGTGCAATTATTAAAACATTCCCTCAACATCCAGCGACTGCTTCCCACAAGGCTGGGAGGAATTCAAAGACATGGCCAGGCACATCAGGCAGCTTTACGCTGTCAAGGTCCAGGCTCCTCCCTCCAGCTTACTAGAAGCACGGAATAGAGGGGTGGAGCTTGGGAGCAGGTGTGTTTGCTCAGTGGGCGCATTCAGGTAACTGATGAGTTCTGAAGGATCTGGGTGTGAATGGATGGAACTCTTTGAACCAAATAAGAGGGTGCAGCAGGAGGTGAGAGCCTGCAGTGGGACACCTGCCACATAATATGATTATGGGAAGCTCTGTGCAGTTGCCTTGATAAATAATACAGAGCTAAACCTTTGAACAACTACTACTGATAATCTAAACTAGACCTGGGTTTGTTACGGCCTGTGGGGCACAGCCGGCACGCTGACAACGTTTAACCTTCCTGTGTGAGTTACTAGTAAAAGTGTAAGATCCCAGTTTTAATCCGTGAGGTAGACACCAGTCTACTTTTAAGACCCGTCTTAAAACTTTCCTTTTTAATAAAGCGTATTCAGACAGTCATTGGATGAGTGGGGAAGCAGGGGAGGGGTGGTAGCTGACAGCCTAAGCCAGTTGGGGAGAAAGCAGTCCAGATGGTTCTGTTGGGGAAGAGACTGACCACTTTTCTTCACACTGCTACTTTTCTCTTCTACTACCCTCCAATTACATTATTTGCTGTTATTTCAACTGTTAACTTTGTTTTCTCTCCACATCCATCACCTGGTCTGGTATCCTGCTCAGCTATGATCACATTTTTGGACAGGGGCATCGATTGGAATGATTCTTCCAGTAACTTAACATCCTCCATTTCCTGTTATCAACTTTTTAACATAGACAGTACACTTACATCAGTTCTTTTTTTCTTTCTGTGCCTCTGCTCTGTCAAGAAGACAGAGCAGAGAGTCATGGCAGATGGCTGCTGGTACTGAGTCAGGTTCTAGTTCTGCGGAAGGTTTCCTTTCTGTTAAAGGGGAGATTTTCCTCTCTACTGTCGCTACATACTTGCTCAGTGTGAGGGATTGCTGTGAAGTCAAAGATAACACAGTCGCTGCAATGTTAGTCTAGCAGGAGTGAAGGAGTGAATGACTCGATGCAATCTCCTGGGATTACTTAGATGGAAAACTTTCAAACTGATTGGAATGGTTGTACAATTCAGTTAAACTTACTTTATTTATATAGTGCTAATTTACAACACGTCATCTCAAGAACTTTACAAGAAAGTACATACTGTTCAACTGAAATTACTTTTCTTGAAGGGTGCGTTGAGATGACATGTTGTGAACTGGCCCAGTATCAATAATCTGAATTTAATTAAATCTTATTATTTTGTTATAGGTACACAAAATACAATAATGCATCTTTTTTTAAAGGATGCTATTTGTTTATCAATATTATGCATGTGCCTTTCACCCCAGTAAAAGTGTTGAACATATTTCAGGTGATTCGTTTTTAGCGCTAAAACATGTCAGCTAAAACTGAGAAAAAGAAAAAAAAAAAGAGATTCAGATTTTTCACACTAGGCACAGACTTCTAAATATTTCTTCCCTGAAGTCGACTGCAAAGCTCCGTGCTTAGTGTGAGGAGAACATACTGTGTTGTTTAGAGATTACAGCCACCATGATATTAAACATGCAGAGCAGTACCAGAATTTGAGTGACACAGAGTGGAAAAGAACATCAGACCTGCTAGATAAATTGAAGAGGCAACAAGGATTTTCTACGAAGATCCAGCTTTGTAATATCCACCAAACTGTAAAATATAATAATCCACTCTCTGATGGGGTTATTATCAAAGACTAAGATTGGTTACCGTAGCTATGCAGGCCACACTCAGCTTTTCATTACAATGTCTCTCATTAAGCAAATGAATGGATAGATGCCAAATAACGTTCTCAAGATGAATAGAAACAAAACTGAACTAATTATTTTTGGACCCAAAGACGAACAACAAAGAGTCAGCACACAGCTTCAGTTAATACAGCTAGAAACTACTGATCAGGCATAAAATCTAGGTTTAGAAATAATCTCCAAGACTTCTAGCATTAAAGGACTAACGTCACAACCGGAAGTTAAAAAACTCCTCCATGCTTTATGTTTAGCCCGACTGATTACTGCAACAGTGTCCTGACAGGTTCTGCCTAAAAAGTCAGTTGATCCAGAAGGCTGGCGTCCTCACTAGGACTGTCAAAGTAGAACACATCACCCCAGTTCTAAAGTCCTTCCACTGGCTTCCTGTAGCTCAGAGAATAGACTTCTAAATAGTCCTACTAGTTTATAAATCATTAAATGACTTAGCTTCAAAGTATGTTGAAGGCCTGTTGTCACCACAGCAATATCCCAGACCACTTAGGTAGTCCAACTCGTCCACTAGCCATCCCTAGACTTAGAACTAAACATGGAGAAGCAGCTTTCAGTTTCTATGCTCCCCTTACCTGGAACAAACTTCCAGACCACTACAAAGCTGCTGAAACAATGAGTCCGTTTAAATCAAAGCTAAAAATGCATCTGTTTAGAACTGCCTTTGAGTAAGTGATTAATAATAGCTGCAATGCCATATGTCTAACTCTAATGTGGTGTTTTTCCCCGATCATGTAAAGCTCATTGAATTGCCCTCTTGTTGAAAGTGTGCTATACAAATAAAGTTGCGATGCCTTGTTTGGTAGTAATTTGAGAAGATTTTGACTCGTCTTCATTATCTCTGGACAACAGTTCTGTTTATCCAGGTACAGCCCCGCTACTTATCGTTGTATATTGATTAACAAAAGACATTGAGAAGATATAGGAGCTGGAAGTTATGTGATCAGTGAGAATGTGGTTAATGAGAGGCACTACAACAGGGAGTGATGTTTACAGAGGGGAGGGCATCAGGGGACACGCAGACTAGGATGGGACAAACTGATCACAACTGATGGCTGTCAAGATCTGACAGGGAAAAAAGCTGACCTTTGAAGCAGATAAAGTGGCTGAAATGAACCCAAAACAGAAACTGATGTTTTTCCATTAGATCATTCATCAGGAGATGTCAGAAGGCCATTTTGTTGGTGTTTTAACCAGTGTTGGTGACATTTTTTGAGCTTCGGTTGCCAAACTGGCAGAAAAAGGAGTCTCTCAGTGTCTCATGCAGGACATTTCTGAAACACATTGGAAAACATACTCACCTGCTGCAGATCTGTATCTAATTAATAGTGGGTATTTGCAGATACAGTAAAGGTCAAAAGTTTGGACACACCTTCTCAGGCATCCATCTATGAATGAACACATATGGAATTATGTAGTACTTTTACAAAAATTGTAAAATAACCTGGCCTCCAAAGCAACCGGACCTGAACCCAATGGAGATGATTTGGGGGGAACTGCACCACAGAGTGAAGGAAAAAGGTCCAACAAGTACTAAGCATCTCTGGGAACTCCTTCAAGACTGTTGGAAAACTATTTCTGGTGACTAGAAGCTGAAGAGAATGCAAAGCAGTAATCAGAGCAACGGGTGGCTACTTTGAGGAATCTAAAATATAACACATGTATTCAGTTATTTCATCGTTTTTGTTTAAGTACATACAGTAATTTCATACATCATGTGTCCACTCATAGTTTTGATGCCCTTAATCGAGAATCTACAATGAAGTCATGAAAATAAAGAAAAGGCATTGAATGAGAAGGTGTGTCCAAACTTTTGGGCTGTACTGTATGTGGTGTTGTACAAACAAAGTATTTCTTACTGAACATCTCCTCAGGTTTTTGCTGCTTAAATTATTACCAACTTTACTTCAAATAATTCTCTTTAAATACAGATGTACACTAGTTATTAAATTCTAGAGCTGCGAACAGTGAAAATATTGAATCTATGTATGATTGAACTGAAAAAGTGTCTGGAGAGGACATCTGTTATAAACTGTTGCTATATAAATCAACTGAATTAAATTGCATGGGGGTGTGAGATTCATTAAATGACTGCAGAGTCCACAGTCTTAGCAGCAAGCGCATGATCCCAGGAATACCTGGAAATTCTAATCAACACAGCTAATGCCTAACAAGGGAATATGTAGAGCAGATACCACATCAGAGAAAAGCCGGAGATATTTAAAGCCTGGGAGAGTCTTACGCCTGTAGAAACATTTCATTTTAGCCTTAGCCACATCAACGGCTCAACTAAAGAGAGACTCATGGAATTATAATAGCAGAAAAAATATTTTCCGGTTATGTGTGGTAACTCATCCTCAGCCCTTCAAAAATAAAAGAACCCTGTGTGAGAAGACTTACTTCACTCTTATGAGCTCCCTGTCCCAAGTAGGGCATAAAGATATTCTCACTGAAAATAAATTCCTGTTCAAGTACTATATTATATCATACCACTTTTTTCTATTGCACTTTCGAACGCAACAGTGGGGCAGCAAATTGTAAACACTCAAACGCAACTGTTCAGTAAAGTGCTGAACAGTTGCAAAACCATGTATTAATTTAAAAAATGACTTACAATAGAAAAACTCAGACAAGCTTAGCAATACAGTTAAAAGTAGGAGAAGAAGGTGAAATAAATAAAATGAGAGGATCAAGGGGACTCAGAGTCAAATGCGAGGAAAGAAAAGTGTTTTTAAAGTATAAAAAGGTAACTGAATCATCACAGACCAGGCAGTTCAGCTGATATTTCTCATTGATGAGCTCTGAATGGTCATTGGAGTGTCAAATAGTGAAAATCTGAAATCATATAAAGATTTATGGCATAAAATATCGTTTGAAAATGGGAATAATCCTGTAATCCAATTTTCTGTTGGACTTTAATGCCCCAGTTTCACAAGGGTCAGCCCAGCCCGGGTCAGGTCAGCCTTTATTTAGCTTGTTTCCACTATCTTTGTCTGGGCCAAGCTGTGCCCTTTTTTGGACCAACTTTGAGTCAGTCTGAAGCGGGTCGAGGCGACCCAACATGCCCTTCTAGTGGTAGCCAGTGATTGTCCTGGCAGTGCGAGTGTGAAGTGATGTCACAGAACAGCAAAGCATGGCTTGCAGTGAGGTCTAAATATTGCTTGGGGATATTGAAAAAATTCAAGTGTGAATATCGGTCCGTGAAGGACCACACTGGCCGCAGTGGGGCAGACTGGAAATGCTTTGCAGGAATGGATGGCATCTTATTCATTACAATCCGTTCCTCCGTTGTTTCAATGTGGTGGTTCATCTGGGAGGCAGGGGGGCAAACCAACATGGCCTTAGAATGCCGTTGGCTGGTTGGACATATGGATTATTCTCAGTAATGACCAAAAATGTGTTTAAACATTTGTAAGAAGTATCTAACTATTCAGAGTTGTACTTAAAGGCACTGATATATGATCTTTGCTTTGGAAGAGAACAGGCACAGATGCCCAACTGATCTGATAATGGTCCATGAGAATGAAACAGAAGAAAAAAACATGTTGCCATTACTAATTCTTAAAGAGTCAAATGTGAGTCTTTCAAGAGTTCAAAGTCAAGGTAACAAGGCTTTATCGTCGTCTTCCCAGGGATTTCTATCTTATCTTAACCAGGGCATTCTTGTTTTGTTTGTTTGGGAAAGGTGTGGTTTGCCACTTTAACAGACTGGAGTTTCCTAGTCTGTTCCCACTCAGTGACAGTCAGTGAACCAAAGCCACTTGTTTCTCTTCAGTGATAGTGTTGAAGGTGGTCGTAGAAACAAGCAGCTTCCTGTAATTCCCTGGAAACCAAGCATGACTCCAACCAATCCCGAGGCACACGCTGTAACACCACCTCAAATACTGATGGTATTTTATTATCTTCTGGTTTACAACAGTAATGTATACTCATGAAGTCTGTCTCTTAACAAGCCACCAGCACTTTGTGGACGTTTGTAGTTATGAGGACATTTTGCCAGGTCCTCACTATGTTTAAATTAGGACTCAGCTGTATTACTTAGGTTAAGAGGTTCGGTGTGAGTTACGTTTTGGTTAAGGTAAGGTATATACTACTTAAGGTTAGGGTTTGAGATTGAAGTGACTTGGTAAGGCATAATGTCAGTGGAAGTGTGTGTGTGAGTGTGTTTGATGTGTTATCTTACCTAGACTCTCTTCAGTTATGATTTTATCCTTGCACATGCGCTGGCAGGTCTGGTTGTCCGCGAGCCTCCCGGAGTTGAAAAGATGACACTCAATACACTCCCTGGAGCAGAGGGGGACAAAGTTATCAGATAAAAGCTCATAACAATATGGAGCATACATTTACTGCAAATCCAGGAAATGTTCCTGATTACTGGCAGGTCTGTGCACTGTAAATGAAAGTCTGCCATCTATAGAACTGAGAGCGTCTCCGAGGCGAGTTAGTAACAAACGCTTATTTTTATAGAAACCTACAGCTGACTTTTGTTTTTGTGGCCACGGCTCAAACACACTCATCTCTAAGTGTTATACAGGCTCACTTTTCTAGTTTCAAATCTGGCCCATCTAAAAGCTGCTGTCTTATGTATTTCATCATAAAAAGATCTATATCTGAAATGAAAGAAATTAAATATAGATGAGACTAGGCTGCCCAGTAGTGCAGTTTGCACAACTGTTGCCTTGCAGCAAGAAGGTCCTGGGTTTGAATCCGGCCTGGGGTCTGTCTGCATGTTCTCCCGGTGCAAAAGTAGGTTCTCTCTGGGTACTCTAGCTTCCTTCCACAGTCATGACTGTTAGGTTAATTGGTCTCTAAGTTGTCCTTAGGTGTGAGTGAGTGTGTATGAATGGATGTTTGTCCTGTGTGTTTCTGTGTGGCCTTGTGATAAACTAGTGATTGGTCCAGGGTGTACCCCGCCTCTCACCCTATGACCGTTGGAGATAGGCATAACCACTACAAGGATAGGAGGTATAACTAATGGATAGATGGATGGATGAGATTAAATATATCATATTTTTTATTATCTTTGCATGCTGAGTAAAAATACTCCCCTATAACACCTGGCAAGTGTGACAGATGCTTTTTATTAAGCAAGTGACATGAGGAAGGTTAAAGAATTTCTTCTTGAGGGTATAGGCAAAAGGTTTGGGTTTTTGGTTATTTTTAGTTGAGTTTTGTTTGGACTTTTCCCGAAAAATAACCTAAACTGTTCTGTGGAAATGCTGCAAAGGAGGACATGTAATTTCAGAAGACATCCTGCTCTGGGGAAAGTGGGAGCCATTTTTAATACGGTGCAAAGATTTCCAATTTCAAAAATCAAATTGGCCAAACAAAAACAAACTTCATATGCACAGGCATGGATGGCATCAGTGAAGAGCTTCAAGAGAGCAGCTAACAATTTGATGAACTTATCAGGTTTAACCAAATATTTTCTGTATTTGATAGGTTCTTTGAAACGATTATGTAAAAATCTGAAGGCCATCTGCCATTTTGACAGATTCGTTTTAACACCTCTGACCAACTGGAGTAAATGTGCAGACATTTTCAACTTTACGCCAGGGTACCAGTTACTAAATCAATCAAAAAAAGATTCCCATGAGAGCCGCGATGCATCATCTCAGACCGGTACACCGTACTCTATGCATCTTGCTAACTCGATGCTGAAGTGATGCTTAATTGCGATCTTCAGTGTGGCAGCGGAGCACGGATTCAGCCTCCAGAACAACGTCTGAACCCACATGAGAAGTTGTCTGTCAGAGGCGAAAATAAAAAAAAACCTCTTCAGCAATCCCACTATTTGATTACGCTCAAATGGGTACGCATTCCGTTACATGTGGAGCAGGACGAAGTTGTGTGTATTCAGGCCACAGCAGGAGAAATCTTTTACATAGAAAGAGCCAGCTCAGCTCTATGGAGAGGATTGAGGATTTTAAATGCTCAAGCTCCAAACTTTAGAACTACAAGGTTACAGTGAGAGGTTTACGCTGCCTGGTTTGTTATTTTTTTACTTTTTTCTATATGTACAGAGATTAAGCAAACTGCAGCTTTAAACTCCTCTCTGAGATCATCATGCAAGTAAGTTACTGAAAAAGCAACAAATCTAGTTTACATACATTATTGAGAAGATCTTTGGCTATTGGGCCTAAAAAGAATCCGTTTTCATAAAAGAGAACCATCGTCTACCTTTTGGTACCGCAGGCATCGGGGCAGGTTGGGCATTTCTCACAGGTATCTCCAAACGCTCCCGGCTCTGTGCACAGACAGCGGCCGCACACGCAGTTTCCTCGCCCTCTGCACATCTTCCCATCATCTGAGAAGCAGGATGACGTCTCTGTGGAGCAGTTACAGTTGTCACCAATGAAACCGGCATGGCATTTGCACTCCCCACAGTGGCATTCTCCATGACCTGGAATAAGACAGAAGCAACAGGATGCGTTAAGTGTTGCATGGCTGTAAATAAATCCACAAACACTTCCACAACTGTTGTCTAGTCATATCTGGCTCAGACTAGTTTCCACGTCCCTGCTGAAAACAAGCCCCTATGCAACATGATAACGCCACCACTATGTTTCACCATGGGGACGGTATCAGTCAGAAAGTTACCTTTTTGTCTTACAGTACATGATGACAAAAGCTTCTTCCACATGTTTGCTACGTCTCTCAATGGGACATCTCAACAACTGCTTTCATTCTTTCTTTTTTTCTTTTCTTAAAAGCCAGATTTCTGGATCTCTGCAGCTCCTCTAGAAGTACCCTTTCTGCTTCTCTGATTAAAGCTTTGATTGCCCAAGCCGTCAATTTAGACAGATAGTCAGGTGCCATCCTCTCTCTATGTTTAGATGATGGATTAAACCAAACCCTAAAAGGGTATTGTTGTCTAACCACACCTTGCTTTAAACTTGTTCATGACTTCATACCTGACCTATCTGCTGAGTTTGGTCTTTTTCAATCTTATCTAAATGAACCTTTTAATCAACCAAAGTCCCATTAATATAAAGATCTCTTTTAGAGTGGTGACCTAGAAGATGTCAACTATACATATAGTAATAATTAGCCCTGTTAGCAGTAAGAATTAGATTTAATAGTTCTTTAAAAAAACATTGACTAAACTATTTTCTGCTGCAACATGAAGCTCCAGCAGCTGAGAGTACCAGTTTTTAGCTTATCCAGCTAAGTAGAAATCAAACAGCAGATGGGCTTTAAGGATCCTAACAGACTTCCTTTGGAGGTGAAGGAAAATGATAAGTGTCAGGGAGTGCTCTCCGTTTAGCAGAGGTCGGCCTCAGACACGATGAGTCCTTGATGGAATAGCTGGGTGCAGATAAGCACTACTGACATATGTATGTCACACCAGGTCCTTCATGAAGATCTTGCACAAAGCCAGGAGATCAGAGATTAAGTTCATCACCTCAGGCTGAACATTGTTTTAGAAAGTTCAGTTAAGAGACAGGAGGATCCACAGGTCCTGCATGAAGTCAGACGTGGATTAGGTAAGACTGACTAACCTACTAAAAGATATAAATCAGTTTCTGTTTATTTGAAAAGTCAGTCATTTTTTTATACGGAGCATTGTTGGGGCCATATATAAAATATTCTAAAGAAAAAGCAGCTGTAGTGACGCTTCAACACCTACATGCAATAACAAAGCTATTGGTTGGTATTTGCTAAGCAGTCAATCCAGAGCAATTTATTATCTTAATACTGACCAGCTGTGCCCCCAAGAGTGGATATGTTAGCTTTGTTAGCCAGTGCTAAAATGGTTTCCAGGTTTAAAAGACATATTAATGTACACTCACTGCCCACTTTATTAGGTACACCTTGCTAGTATCAGGTTGGACCCCCTTTTGCCATGAGAACTGCCTTAACCCTTTGAGGCATAGATTCAACAAGGTACTGGACACATTCCTCAGAGATTTTGGTCCATATTGACATGATAGCATCAAGCAGTTGCTGCAGATTTGTCGGCTGCACATCCATGATGTGAATGTCCTGTTCCACCACATCCCAAAGGTGCTCTAATCGATTGAGATCTGGTGACTGTGGAGGCCATCTGAGTACAGTGAACTCATCGTCATGTTCAACAAACTAGTCTGAGATGATCGGAGCTTTATGACATGATGCATTATCCTGCTGGAAGTAGCCATCAGAACATGGGTACACTGTGGTCATAAAGGGATGGACATGGTCAGTAACAATACTCAGGTAGGCTGTGGCGTTGCAACAATGATTCATTGGTATAAAGGGGCCCAAATTGTGCCAAGAAAATATCCCCCACACCGTTATACCACCGCCAGCCTGAACCGTTGATCCAAGGCAGGAGCCAAGCTTTCATGTTAATGATGCCAAATTCTGAGCCTACCATCTGAATGACGAGGCAGATATCAAAACTCACCAGGCCAGGCAACATTTTTCCAATCTTCTATTGTCAAATGTTGGTGAGCCTGTATGAATTATAGCCTATTTCCTGTTCTTAGCAGACAGGAGTGGCATCCGGTGTGGCCTTCTGCTGCTTTAGCGGCCAATCTGCCTAAAAGTTTGGAATGTTGTGCTTTCATAGCTGCTTTTCTGCACACCTTGGTTGTAACGATTGGTTATTTGAGTTACTGTTGCCTTTCTATCAGCGAACCAGTCTGGCCATTCTTCTCTGACCTCTGGCATCAACGAGCCATTTTCACCCACAGAACTGTCGCTCACAGGATATTTTCCCATTTTTGACTATTCTCTGTAAACCCTAGAAATGGTTGTGCGTGATAATCCCAGTAGACCAGCAGTTTCTGAAATACTCAGACCAGCCCGTCTGGCACAAACAACCATGCTACGTTCAAAGTCACTTACATCACCTTTTTTCCCCATTCTGATGCTCAGTTTGAACTGCAGCAGATCATCTTCACCGTGTCTACATGCTTAAATGCATTGAGTTGCCGCCATGTAATTGGCTGATTGAAATGTGCGTTAACGAGCAGTTGGACAGGTATTCCTCATAAAGTGGCCAGTGAGTGAATATTTAGACGTGAACTATCAAAATAGGCAGTTAAAGTATTTTAGAAGAGCTCTTAAGTATTCAGGGTTTCTAAAGATTTAGGGGCAATTATTAGTGAAAAAACTCCATTATTTCACTTAACAGATATTGGCATATTGATTTTAAGACAATAATTAGGTTCATAAAATAATTTTGCCTTAACTGAGCTATACCTAAGGCAATCTTAGAAAATATCAAATCTTCAGCTGGTCAACAAACAGTTTCCTCCAATCCAGATATTTAGGAAGTGTTATAAGATAATTTCCAAAATAATTAGAAGGCATCAATCTGTATTGAGAATTTTTTTAAATCAAACAGTATTACCTGGAGTCTATGTCCAAAAAACAAATTTAACCCAAACGTCAGCGCTCAGAGAAATGATAAAGATATTCTATAAACCTGTTAGTGTGGATAAAGCTGAAGTTTAAAATAGTTAGTCAAATGAATGGTAAACTGTATTTCTATAGTGATAGTCCAGAGGACTTCAAAGCACTTCACAGTACATTCACACACATTCATTTGCACATGACAGAACTAAGGCAGCCATAGGATTGGCACCACTTGACCCTTTGACCACAACCAGCAGGCAAGGTGGGTGTAGTATCTTGCCCAACAACCGAGATAGATGGGGGAGGGGGGAGTTCTATCTGCTCCACAACCAGCAGTTTTGAGACAAACTACTTCTTCCCAAGTTGGGCAAATCTGGGAGCAGTTTCTTTTCCAGCTATAATTTAATGCCTGCAGTTAAGGTTCTGGTCTTCATTTCTTGTGTGCTTATTTGTTTAGAACTACAATCTACTACAAAATACTACACTATCGTTCTATTAAGCCACCAAATCATAGACATAGCTGCCACTTAGCATGGAGGTAAATGTGTATTTTACTGGACACAGGGATGTCATCTTAACATTCTCCAGCAGTTTTACAAGGATTACTTCTGTTTTAGACGTCTTAAAAGAGTTAAATCTGTCTCTCAGTGCTGAGGACCAGTTGATGGGTTGTGGTGGACTGCTGTTGGATAAATGGTCTGGGACCACACCCTGTTATTTTCAACTAAACACAACCTGACTGATTCACAATTGATTCATCACAACATGGGACTAGTGGTCGTGTTCAAACTTGTTCCATTCAGAAACATCCATGATAAATCCAAAGATAAAACCATGTAATCTGATCTGCCTCAGCAACCACGAGCAGGAGCATCCAGTTTATGTTATCAACTTTCCCATCCTTATGTGTTTAATGTCCGATTATGAACAGAGAAGATGCCTAAATGTATTTTGGAAGAGGACTGTATGGCTTTAATGCGACGCAGTTATAAGTTATTAACTCCTTCTACTGACACAAGCACACTGGAAAACCCATTTGTCTCTTTATTCTCACACTGGTGTCAATAGTTTACCATCAGTGACTATTAGTTTACCACCAACAGATGTTCTTAGAAGCTGTTACTGAGGAGGTGTACATTGCTCAATAAGGATTTACATTAAAGACTGCGTATACCAAAGTGAAAGTTCCAAATCCTGAACTTTTACAAAGAATGAAGATAGACTGATGATCCAACAGGGGAGTCCTGACTAGAGGAAAAGGATCATTTTTGAATCAAGTCACAGTTTAAGAGTGGCTGCTGCTTCTGTCCAAGACTCTTTACAAACGCTTGGCCAGTGAATGCAATGCAGTGAGGAAGAAATCATCTTCTTTAGACCAGATCCTCAAAGAGGTCAAGGACTTCTTAATGTCAGGAAGAAGGATTTTGTCGGATCATCAGTTCAGTGGTCAGCATTGTGCAACCCTGTCTGGAATCTCAGACATGCTGTAACTTTATTTCTACACCAAAACTTTACAGCTGTGCAGAAATCGGGAGGAAAAACTGAGTCCTGGTGGCATTATTGTGTTATTTTCTGTCTGCTACACCTCTCCCAGTCTTTACTCAGAGGCTGCCATGATGAGGGGCATGTGGCTGACTAATGGCACCAGTGCTGGGAACGTGTCCTTAAATGACTGTTTAGACCCAGCAGGTTGATGAGGTCTTACGCCTCTAAGTGTGAAGAGGATAAAAGGAGTGCAAAGACAGCAGCTTTCACGTGGACAAGTCCTGGCTCGCTGCTAGCAGCTCTACTGTCCACAATCACCTCAGTGCTTATTAAATGTGTAGGGGAGGTGATTGGCATCCAGTCTGTTTCAGAGACCTGTACATCTCTTTCTCCACCGCTTCTTTAATTCATTATTTAGCACTAAAATCTACCACAAAATACCTGTTAAGCCACCCAATCCTCGATCATCAATCATCTAGTATGGTTGCCACTTAGCATGGAGGCAAACTTACAACCTGAAATGTGCAGAAACTATTGGCTCTTTAGTTCAGGGCAAGAACATTATTCTTTACAGCCGGTTTAGATCAAAGAATTTAATTAACTGTTTGCCCGATCACTTATAGGGCTTTTCCATCCCAAAAAAAGAACCAGTCCTAGAACTGTGCTGGTGCCAAAGCCGGTGCTTAATCACTTTTTTCAAAGAACCGAATGCTTTCCACTGATACTGGCTCCATCCAGTGCTGCGTCATGACATTATATAAATGTTATATAAATGTTGTAATGCAACTGTAAACACTGACATCAGCAGAAGAAAACAGGGAGTGAGCTAACTGTGAGGGGAGTTCAGATGAGTCTGTCAGAAACAAACTGTGCTTATCGTAGTTCCATTGTTATGAAAGACAATGCTGTTTGCGTGTTTCATTTCGCTATGCTAAGCTTTTGTAATCCCGGCCCCAACATCTTGGTTGTGTCACCAATGCGGCCCTGGAGTTGATGTCAGGTTAAACAGTGGTTTGGAACCAATAAACAGGTGTTATCGTGGTGGAAAACCAGAGAAGAACCGGTCTCAAGTCAGGCTCTGGCACCAAAATAGCAGTGGAACCAGCCTGGTGGAACAAGCCCCCCCCCCCTATTCTTTGAGGATAAGCATTGTAGATAATGGATGGATGGATGAATGGATGGATGTCTTGCCATCGCTGAGCTGGTGTATAGATGAAACATTTTAGCAAGTGTTATTTATCTGCTAGATTGCAGGTAACACAATAATACATAAAATTAATCTTTGGAGAGTCTAGACCCTTATAAATTTGCCCTTCCAGCGGTTTGCAGCCAAAGACCAGCAGACAGAAGCTGGATGAGAGGAAGCAGTATTAAAAACCTGGACCAAACCATGCTGAAGAGTTACAGAGGTTACAAATGCTAATCAAAGACAGCTGTAATCTTTGTTTAGCATGTTGCTAGCTTTCTTTCTTTAGCATGTAGCTAGTATTCTTTCTTTAGGATGTAGCTAGCTTTCTTTCTTTATCATGTAGCTAGCTTTCTTTATTTAGCATGTAGCTAGTATTCTTTCTTTAGGATGTAGCTAGCTTTCTTTCTTTATCATGTAGCTAGCTTTCTTTATTTAGCATGTAGCTAGTATTCTTTCTTTAGGATGTAGCTAGCTTTCTTTCTTTATCATGTAGCTAACTTGCTTTCTTTCTTTAGCATGTGGCTAGCTTTCTTTCTTTAGCATGTGGCTAGCTTTCTTTATTTAGCATGTAGTAACTTTCTTTCTTTATCATGTAGCTAGCTTTCTTTCTTTAGCATGTAGCTAGCTTTCTTTCTTTAGGATGTAGCTAGCTTTCTTTTTTATCATGTAGCTAGCTTTCTTTCTTTAGCATGTAGCTAGTATTCTTTCTTTAGGATGTAGCTAGCTTTCTTTCTTTATCATGTAGCTAACTTGCTTTCTTTCTTTAGCATGTGGCTAGCTTTCTTTCTTTAGCATGTGGCTAGCTTTCTTTATTTAGCATGTAGTAACTTTCTTTCTTTATCATGTAGCTAGCTTTCTTTCTTTAGCATGTAGCTAGCTTTCTTTCTTTAGGATGTAGCTAGCTTTCTTTTTTATCATGTAGCTAGCTTTCTTTCTTTAGCATGTAGCTTCCATCCCAGTTAATCATCAGGTAGCCATGAAGTGACGTACAGCCTGTCTAATAGGTCACACTGGCAGCTTAAAAAGTTACATTTATTGGGGCAGAATCCAGTTCGTGTTCTGTCCTTACAGCCTGGGAATGCATATTTCTTGCCAAGAGACAGCATGGCTTCCAAAAGCACATTTAAAGAGGCTTATGCAAATATTTGGAGTTTACATAAAAAGGAAATGAGCTGTTAAGTCACTTTAGCTTCAGAAAATAGGATCTTTAAAAACAGACAGGAGTTCATATACAGCTCGTCATTGCACTACATAAGAAAAAATTGCACTGAGGGGTTGCAGTGTGGAAGAGTGCTGGATAAGCAAAGATGTGTTTATCTGGTCTAGAAAGTTTTAGATCGTGGTGCTGAACTCAGTAACCCTCATCAGGAATGCAGAGCGGCTCTGAAATGATGTGACAGCTAGCAGAGCGTCTGGATGTTGGCTCGTTTGATTCCCACTGCTAATGTGAAGTGGGAAGAGATCACACTTCCTGCAGGGGACCTCAAAGAGCCGTCTGTGTCCCAGAAGCTGCTGTGTGTGGAAAGAAAACATAAGGCAGTAACCGACTTCTCCAGTTCCACTCTGAAACTTGGCCCTTCGTTGAGCTCTTAGGAAAGACTGCAGTGGATATTTGAAATGCTTGCGGTGTTGTAGAGTTTACCAGGGTGAACCAAAAAGAAAAAAACAAGGAGTGTAAAGAGCGAAGTTGTCAGGCTTTGGGGAGGCTTCTCTATGGAATATTCTACAAAGTAAAATTATTGGAATAAGGTGGACATAAACAAATATCACTAGAGGTTAATCTCTAACTATTTTGCAAAACCACATTTTCACATTTCTTGACATCTCTATGTTTAAGTGCTTTATGTTGAGTTAATTCATTATTGTGAAATAATAAATCTGTTCAGTTAGCATGATCCAGTTCAGGTTTTTTAAGTCAAAGTCAAAGAGTTTCAACTAAACAGAACTAAATATAGTTATGATTCCATGCTAACTTCAGCATAGTCTCCATGGGTTAAACATATTAAATTACCCAGTTCTGTAAATGGTAAATGGACTGAACTTATATAGTGCTTTTCTACTCATACTGACCACTCAAAGCTCTTTACATTGAAACCACATTCACCAGTTCACACACACATTCACACACCGCCACAGTCGCCCCAAATAGCTACCTCAAATAAAATAAAAGGTTCATCAAATCTCTAATGGAGTGTTAATGAATCTATAAGCAGGCCAGAATAAACCGGTTTAGGTTTGATCAGTACGTTTTTCAGATGAGGAATGAAAGGCTGCCAATTGGACCCCAACTTTTAACCAGCCACTAAATGGCGATAACTTCTACAGTGTTAGGGAAAATCATCCATCTTGACTTTTACTCCATGAAAGCCTTTTTTTTTTTTAAACAGCTAGCCAAATTAGTGCAAACAAACAATTATTAAAAAGGTGGGGGGAAAATTATGCTACCCATTACTTGACCAAAAATAACATCAATGATGGACAGAATCTCCCCACCCCATGCATGAAGATGTTGCTTCACTGAAGGACCGCTGCATCCTCGGTGCATGAAGGAGTGTTTTCACAGCTCCTTCCTCCCTGCAGCTGTTAGACTTTACGACCAGAACTGCTCCCATCAAACTCCAATATTTATATCCCTAATGTAAGTTGTACTGTCTATATAACCAACTAACATTTCTGCTGCTGTTTTTCACAGTTTATATTCTGTCAACTCTTAGAAATAATATGTTTACTTTTTAATGCACAACTACACATTCAAATTCTGTACATATTTCTAAATATTTTTAATTTTTTTAATATTTTAAAGTATCCTGCCTGGTTGCACGTTCCAATCAGGGATGTCACCTTATTTTTAATAACTGCACATTACTCTGGTTTTTGTAATTTTGTCCATAATGTACATACTATTCTTAATTCTTAAATTCTTGTTTTTAGACCGTTCTACTTCTGAATCTAAATGTTTGTATTTTTTGCCACTTTGCTTTCACCAAATATCCACTTGTGGAACAAAAAAGGATTGTACTATTCTACCTGATCTGTGCTCGATAAGACAGAATTCTGTTAGAATCTCTAATACCTCCACTATTATAGTTAATCAATAAAATCGGACATGTTACTTGTTAGCAAGCTAAATCTCATTTGTCAAGTAGCCTTTGATATTGTCTAATTAAACTGTCTTTTTCTGACCATACAGAGCTACAAATTTTGTGATGACAGGACTAACTGGTTGTTTTAAGTCACTTCATTTCTGGCAAGTAGCAGGAAGGGATATAGACTTTTAAATCATCATCAAGCAAATAGAAAAAATACTAAGGAACCCTTCAACTATGGACTAGGAGAACACTCCCAGGTCAAAAGTTGATTGAATGATTTTAAATGTAATTCATCCCTTAACCTTTGAGCAATGCAATAGGCGGAACTTGGATTTGTTTTGGTGCAACACCCAGGTTAATTTACGGTGAACACATAACAGAGCCAAATGGACCCAGCTGAGCAGGAAGTGGATCCCACACCCACTGAAGAGAAGCTGGCCAGAACCACCCTGGATGAGGGATGTGTAATGGTAAATGAAATAATCTAGAACGGCTCCACCAGTAAGCAAAAAAAAAAACCCGGCTCAGTAGTTTATTTCATTGCCTGTTGTTGAATCTCTGATGCTTGTGATGTTTACCGTTATGGGTCCAATATTGTCTCCAGCAGAGGTTGGAAAAATGTCCCACCAAAGACTAATACTGAAGGACTCATCAGGTGCCTAATGAGGGAAAGTTTTACTGAAAGCCTATCAGTGTTAGAAAAAAGCTGATGCCGTATTTGATGTTAACATTTGATGTGGAGAAGTGTTAGAGCTGGGACCTAATTCACTGCTACACGCTTTTCACCACAGTGGGAAAAGTCAAGTTTTGAACTAAGTACGGCTGCTGGTAGAAGCAGTCAGAGCGCAGCACACAATGCTGACCCAGAAGAAGTAATTCCAAAAAGGTCCTGTAGTTTAGAAGTTTATCGGTCTTAAAAAGGTCAGACGTGAACCAAACAGCATATCTTTTACAAGTGCTACTGTGAGTAACCAGTAGGGGGGAGTGTAGAGTGCTGTTGGTCCACAGGGTCAACGGTGGCAAACCCAGTAGGAAAGAAATAGACAGTAGCGGTAAATATGGTTTAACATACCATCTACGATACTGCTGCCGCCTTTTTTTTCTGTTATCTGAATATTAACCAGCTAATAATCTCCTATAGTTGCCATTTTTATTTTTTTTTTTTACTTCGGTACTCTGCCCTAGTGGAATTCTCCAGTACTACATGCAAAGGAAGTACAAGATGCAGCCTGCATCAGCGTGAGGTTAAGTATATTTTCAGCTTTACAGCATCAAGAATGTCTACTCCATTTTGATTAGAATCATAATCATTTTAATTATCTTCATAGCATTTACCTGTGTCTGGAAAAACCAACATGATGCAGTCCATATGACAGTAAAATGGGCTACTAAAAGCCAAGCTAGGGTATTAATTCTGTTTTTATAAAATAATATGGGTATGAAAAGTCTTGTATGGAAAAGATACAGTTAAATGATATAAAAAAAAAAAAAAAAAGATATAAAAATGTTGTCATACCGCCCAGCCCTAATTTAAAGTGAGGGAGCGGGGTGAATATTAAGCCTAGTTTATACTTCTTCATCTGTGGAGGTGTGGAGATGCAGCGACATCCGTCGAATGAGAGTTCACGTCTGTGATTGGTCTGCCCATTATCAGCCTCAGATCATTTCACCAGGACGGTTCTCGGTAGTCGATATAATCAGTAGTAGATGCAACGTTTGGCGACTTGATGCTTTATATTGAAAGACCAGTTTATCTAATAGGGTCTTTTACTAATTTTGAACACTAGGAGGAGCAGAGAACAAAAAAAAACCCAGACTGCTAGGTTTGTTTACACGCATTTTTAACTTTACAGCTCAATCAAAACTCTCTGTCGGCCATTGCTCCTTAAGTAGAAAAGCATTTACCGTAGTTGACCAGAGACATCACTACAATGATGGGCAGAAAAGGTCAACACCCCCAGCTTTCCTGGCTGGGAATTGCTTTACAACACTAACACGCCAATGGAGAATTATATAAAAAGAAATATGTCTGCATCTGGGTACAAATTTGCTGACGGAGAAATATAAACTAGGCTTTTTTAAAGAGGCAAACACACTAGCCAGCTGCATTGTGCAAGACAGAGTCCTGACACGGCCCTCAAGGCCGTAGACTCAGGACTCAGCAGCTCTTCAGATAACACACAGCAGCATCTAGTGTCTCACACACACACCCCTACACACACGGCATCAATGTGATGAGGTTAACACAGTGCAGAGAAAAGAGAAGTTTAATTACCGCCAGTAGGGAGAAGTCAACCAGTCAGTCCTGCAACGGAGGTTAAGATGCCTCTGACTGCAGACTGCTGCTGGATGAAAGTCATGACATGGTAACAAATAACTTTACAGGTTGCAGAGCAATGCTAATCAACCTTATTTTTCCTTTTCTGCTCCTCTTTAAATATTTGGACAGACAGCCAGCAGAAATGTTGGAGTTGGTTTAAACTTCCTTTTTTTCCTCTCCTCTCTGGCTCTGCTCTGCATGCACATAGCGTCCTTTTCAACTCCTCTGGGATTTGGTGTCATAGTTTTAGCTATCACTTTTCAGTTCAGTGAACCTCCACAGCCTCATTATCTGTTCAACTCACAGTCCTACTCTCAGAAATAATAGCTTAGATTCTCCAAAATCTACTTGGACTTCACACAACATGAGCAGAATTTAGAATGTGAATGCCCTTATACAGGGTAAGTGGTGTGCTGTTTCTTTTCTTTGACTTCATTTAAACCTAACTGAAGTGTCAAATGACAGAGAAGTTTGCACATTAATTTCAGAGGAGACTGACTAAACAAATCTAGCAGGCTGCCCCTCCCTGACGCTGACCCTGAGAGGCAACACATACTGTGGCAGTAGGCCCTCAACAATATAACCATAAAACACTCAATTATATAGAGAGCTGCGGGATGAGATTACAGGTCAGACAAGGGCTTAAACTGGTCTGTAAATCTCAGTCTCACTTTGAGTTGAAATGAAAACAAAAATGGAGGGAAAAGTCTGCTGAAGCCGCTGTCATTATGGCTTCCAGACTGCAGTGTGGAATGGAGATTATTTCCTCTTTAAAAGAGGATTTTTAAATAATCAAGGGTCAGAGAGAAAACATTTGGCATGGTGCTCAGGGGACTGGTAGAGATTCCTCCACATTTGTGGTCAGTCACAACAAAAACATTTCAACTACGCAGCAGCAAACTGGAGGCAAAAGAGATGCTGGCATGAAAGCGTGAGCAGGCAGGAAGACAAGCAGCAGAAAGAGTCTGTAAATACGTCTGGGCTCATGGCGGCTTCTAAAAAAGTGGCCAATCAGTGAAGAGCCAAAGTGCAGCTGAAGCACCGACATTTTTCCATAAACTGTTTGCAGACAGGACTTAAGCAAACACTCCGCCAAGGTGAAATGTGGCTCTGATTTTGTCTCATTAATAAGGAACGATCACTCCTCTTACTTCAGGGACAAACGGTTAGAAAGTATTCTGTTGTGAAAGGACAAAGACAACACACGGTGTTCCTACTGTCTGCCAATCCAAGCTGTGGCGCCGTTTGCTCTGATAAAGGAGGGAGAGAAAGGGAACTTCAAGTCCAAATTCAAGGAAAACATATTTATGATGGAGCTGCAGCAGAGATAAACTGTTAACCCCAACCGGCTGGGTATAGAATGACCAAGTCCAACACTCAAAAATATGATCAAAACGAAAATAACCTGGATTTATCAAATCCTGGGGAGGACTGAAAGATAAAAAATGGGAAACAAATAGAAATAGATTAGGTTTGAAATAAAAAGTCAGCAAAATAAGCATACATTTAAGAAATAAGGAAGAAATGGATTCAAGCAGACAGAACACTATGTTAAATAAATAAAGCATTTTATTTTAAACTAAAAAGAAGTGATGGTGTAGATGAGATACTGTTGTCGTCTACCATTTGATGGATTTCCCGTGTTGTTCCGCTGTAACGCATCAAAGTAGAGTCTGCACTGGCCATCTCTCTACCAAGAACATGACTATGTTTTTTAATAAAAATGTTTTAAACTGAATGAATATCATCATTCTGATTTCCTTCTTACAAAGGAAATCAGAGGAAGCACAGAAACTTGGAAAAGCAAATGTATTTTCTACTGAGACCGGTCTGTTATCCGGTTTTACAGAAAACACACCAACAACAGTCGGATTGTTTTCAAGAGTCTGAGCAGGGTTCAACAGGTTGGAAACTCTAAACGTGGCTTCTTTCTACCATGGAAACTGTCCTAACATTAGCAGCAGATCAGGACTAGACAGAAGTCACAAATCTTCAAACGACTGAACACACACGTGAATACGTCAAAACTGTCTTCTGCATCTGTATATTTCAGCTGTTCCAAGGAGCAGGATAACTGAAGTGTAACTTTTCTTGGTTAAGTCCTGACCACAGCTAAGCACTGAAACTGACAACTCAGTGAAAAAAAAAGGAAAACTGCAGCTTGGAGAAGTGAAACCTTCCCTTCGGGAACAGAGAACTTCCTGTGGGGAAACCAACATACAGTCTGGATGATGAGAAACAGTCAGCTCTGATGCTCAGTTCAAAAATACAAAGGGTTGTCAACATGTCTTAAAAGGAGAAACCAGAAAAAAATGCACCCTTACATTAGTTACATTTCGGGAATCATTTGAAGATGGAAAATCTGTGTCTATCCATAACGCTCCGATCTGCTACATTTTAAAAGCTGTTTTTCAACGACTTGGGCTCAATCATTGTATTGTAAGAGCCAGAGGTCAATCTATGCAGATGATACAGGCCTCCATTAGCACAGCGCATACAGAAGGTCACAGCAGGATAAGTAGAAAGCTCGTCAGGAAAGAACCTCCTTTCTCTTTAAAGTGACAGTGTGTAGTTTTTGCAGTACATCTTTGAAAATAGCCATCAAAATATTAAGTTATAATAATTACGTAAAGCATATTAACTGCAAAATATTGGCGATATTGTAAAATATGACTTTAAAATTCAGTTTTAAAATACATAGTCCTCTTTTCAGGGGAAAGCCATATTAGATGACGTCTTTACTTCTACAAGAGCCCGGAAGGACAAAGCGCACGGAACACGCCCACTATTAAAACATTGATTTATCCTCAAAATGCAAAAAAAGTTTCGCCATTAATACATTTTTACCTCTTTGCTAGTTACAAGCGATGAAAGAGAGACTGATGTGCTCGTCATGTTGCTGCTAATAGATCATTCTCAGGGAATTAAGCGTTTGAAAACAGCACTAGTTGGACCTTCGTTGTTTAGTTTCTTACTCGAAGACACAGATACCGAATGCTTGTGATAATTTAGGTATGCACTCCCCCCTACTGGCCAAGAATTACACACTGTGCCATAAGGAACAAAACAATACAGCTTAGGCTGATGAAGCTGCATCGCTAAGCATGGTGGAGGTGGGATGAGGATTTGGGCTTGTTTGGAAGCTACATTTTGTTGAGCCCATCATGGCGTTCTCTGTATAACAAGGAATTCTGAAGTCAAATGTGTTTTAATCTGAAGCTCATCCTACACCGAGTCATGGAAGACAACGATTGACAAACACAGCAGCAAGTTAAAGAGTTAAGAAGCAAATAAAAGAAATGGACCGCAACTCCTTTACGGCAATGCGAAAAACTGAAAAAACCATGATGAAAATGATTACCTGATGTCACTAAAGCTGGGCGTTCACTGTGAGAGTTTGAGCCGTTTTTGAGCCGCTTTGTCACTCTTACGACTTTTGTCTGGATCGTGCCGACTTTTGGCTTAATCGTGCGTGTTGCATCGTGTAGTGTGCATTGGTTAACGACAGGCAATTTACACCTCACGACCAGCTACCGAACGGTCCCAAGAAAATCAAACCTGTTTGAAATCCTAGTCGCCCCCCGTGAATGACTCGCACTGTGGAAGCAATGCTACGAGCTATTTCTCATACTGCACATGCGTGTCACCATCGTCACCGCCGTGGCCTTTTGGTTTTTGGTGTTTCCACACAAAAAACGGCACAGATTGCCAGGGCAGCACGTTTGTCTTTTGAGCGCATCCTCGCAATTCTCAGGCGCGCATCTTCACTCCCGTGTTTTTCTTCCACTTCCGGGTCTGTCGTTTCGTGCAGTGAGACCAGTCAGGTCGCATCCGAACAGAGGTTCGTACAGTGTGAGCACATGAGGCATGAGCTGTGAACTTTTAACCCCAGCAATTCACTCGTACAGTGTGAGCCGGAGCAGAAGACCCGTGACTGAAAAATCGCACAGTGTAGGCCCGGCTTTACGCATCATCATTCAAAGGATAGGAGGCACGGACAGATGCAAGGTACTGAATCCTTATTTCTGTGCAAAGTTGAATAGAAGGCTCAAAAATGTGACTAATGTGGGTTATATCAAAGTAAAATATTAAACAATCATGGGGTTTAAAAAGCCAACTTTCATACATCAACCGAATCACAAAGCTGTTGCTGGAAAACATCAATAGCAGCCATCAGTTAACAGCTTGCACAAGTTCAGCTTGTTTTATTAGACTAAAAAGATCAAATCAGTTGAAGCAAGATCAGTCTTACAACAGCCCATGTCCCACACAGCACACATTAAGCTTTTAATAAACCTCTGCAGACTGACCATCAATCTTTTCTGCAGTTACTGAGCTGAACTTTGGTATCTGCAGACCAGAGCGATAACAAAGCCCTGTCATGTTTAACCACACAGAAACTAATTGTCCCATTAAAGTGTTAAATATTCCTTTAACGTCAAGTTAATCTCCTACTTCTGTGAAAGATGCGACCCTGTTAAAAAGGGCTGTTAAAACAATACTGTTTCTTTGTGTGATTTTATAGGCCTCCGTGGGACTGAAACAGCTTAAAAATGTGGGTTGGTAAAATCGACAGGCAGAGACAAGCTCTCCCCTTCCAGCAGAGCCAAACAGAGATCAGAAAGGAGCCGATAATCTCTCAGAAGGTTTCCTTCCTCTGCGGTTGGGCTGCCTTTAATGGCCACAGACACTAGAACACCTGAGCAGCATCAGGCAGGTTTCTACTGCAATAACCGCTAATCGCTTGCAGGCACGAACAGAGTCTGCTTCTAGTTTCTGCCCAGCATCTGAACCACAGCATGCCCGAACTGTCACTGACATTACTCACCAGAGGCAAAAGACAAAGTGGCCAAAACTTGAAGCTGGTTCTTTCCTTAAGTCAAAAGATATGAACCAAACTCTGCAGTGGAAAATTACAGAGGCTTTCAAAAGGATTCATGTGCCATAACCTCCAAAGTCTGCTACAGACTTCAACGGATCTGTTGGGGGTTTATGTCACTACTAGTATTGGATTTACTTTTCTTGTAACGTGCCTTGAGATGACATCTGCTGTGAATCAGCACTATATGAAGAAACTGAATTGATAATAGTGGCTCACTATAAGATAAACAGCTTTTTGAAGCCAAGAAATCTTTGGTGACTTTAGGAGCTGCAGCGATGCACAGCTCAGGTGGTGGAATACTGAATTTGACTAGACAAATTAAGCCATGCACTTCACAAACTGGGTATTTCAGGATCTTAAACTAATTTCAAGAATAGTACAATTTTGTTCACCCAGTACAGGCACTTCATGCAGACAGCCCAAATTTGATATTTTTCATTCTCCTTAAATCAGAAAAGGTTAGGTACAACACAAAGTTTCTGTCTTTTATTAGTTATATTAGTTCCTCTTTTTATTTTTGCTCTTGCTTCAAGTTAATGGAAAGTGTAATCCAAAAATCCAGTGACATTAACTATTCCATTCTAACCCTAACCCTGCTGAAAATAAACAAAACCATATGCTTTTCTTTGTATGTTTTGACTCTACAACAATTTTCAGATCATATTTCTCCAAAGATCTGACTCCACTGTCTGTTTCATAAAAAATGGCATGTTTAAAGTTATTGCTGAACAGCTAAACTTAAAAATAAATTATGACAATACTTGGGTATTTTTACCACAGTATTGTCCATGAGTATGGCCCATGAGCCTTTTGAACCGACACCCCTGCCATTAACTGGCTTTCTTTAGCAGTGTGTAGACGAAGGTGTTCTGGTCAGAGGAGGTCAGAACTGAACAGCTTGGCCTACATACTAAAGGATTCTTACTAGGACTAGTTGTTAACGATCCCAAACTTTCAGCACAATAATTGAATGGGGATGTCATCTTGGGTGGGGTGAAATTTGGCACCCCAACCTCATTGGGTGTTTTGGCCACTCATCACAAGACACCCTCTTCCGGGGTTTGCCCACCACGGGCTGATCAGACCCAGGTGTGCTTGCACGGTGGCACCACGTGATAATTTGGCAGCCCATATTGCATCGCTACGTTTCAGCCAAAGCCAGTGACTGCTCTGTTTCGGTGCAGTTGCAAGTTCTATGATTAGGGCAATCTAGGCCTGCACTCTGATCCCTACTTCCTTCAAGAGCCATGTGGCTGAACTGAGTACAAAAACTCGGCATCCCACCTCCACTGGCCACACCTTCACGTTCCAGCCCCGGCCCTCTCTTCTTCAGCTGCTAAGTTGGCATACTGCAGCCTTTTCCGTTTGAATGCCTCGTTGATGGCATCCTCCCAAGGGACAGTCATCTCAATGATGAAGACACGCTAGCAGGACTTGGACCAGAGGACAAGGTTCAATGAACCAGAGTCTGGAAGTGATGGCTTGGCCCGCAGTTTCTCCCCGTCCCACTAGAAGGTTGTTCTCCATGGGATGGTAGTCTGGGCATTTAGAGGTATGGCGTTGGTGGTTACCCTCTTGTTCTCAAGTTCAGCAGCCAAGCACTTCAGCACTTGTTTGTGGTGCCAGGTGTATCTTCCTTGAGTTAGGCTGTTCTTGCCAGGGTTATTATCGTTAAAGAAAAACAAAATAACGAAAAGTAGAAGTACAAAAACATATTTGTTAACTGAAATAAAATAAAAATGAGAATTTGAAAAAACCCGAAAACAAACTGAAACTGTAACGAGTGTTCACAAAACTAACTAAACTAACTTATTTATTGAGAAAATGCGCTTAGTTTTCGTTTCATAATGTGTCTTATAATATCTAGAATAATTATTTCTATGTTGCTCCCTGCCTTCTGCGCTGTCACCAGAAACAGATACGATCATCTGTGTTGTTCCTTCTTAGTTACACAAATAACTGATAAAAACAACAGACGGGAAAGTTGGGTACAATCCTATCAACTCGCACGCTTTCAAGGCAAATCAAAGACGTATTTGGATTACAAGCTATCAGAAGAAGCCCTTGAAAAGGTGATTACAAGTCTGCAGCAAAAACGTCATTATAGGTGAGCTATGGCTAACAGATAAGCTAAAATGCTAACTAACACTGCGACTGCAAACTGTAAACAATAGCAATGGGAGCCAATGTTACATCGGAGCTGTAGGTTGTGAGTGTGTGTGTGTACTGGGTTGATTGACAAATAATTCCTCTCTAGTTTCTGGTTGTCAAGTCGTCTGTTTTGCTGTAGTCCGCCTAGCGTCATGTCAGCAAAGGTTGAGAGGAAGCGCAAATGTGCAAAATGATCAAAGAGTCATAGTACTCATGATGGCTTGGCTTTTGTTTTGTCGCTACTCAGTGTCAGTGCTTTTATAGAACTGTAGAACTTGCATTAACTGCAGGATTTCTGATGTATTTTGAGTTTACAGAACTTTGCCTACTTTCCTAATTTGAATGGTTGCTAATCTGGCCCTTGTCAATACATTTTTTATAAAGCATAATAATTTTGTTATAAATTTCTTCTTTTTTTTAGTCTTGCCCAGTACACAAATTGTTTAATAAAAAGACTAAAATTAAAACTGAAACTAATAAAAACTAAACTGAAACTAAGCATTTTCAAAAGACTAAAACTAAACTACCTAACAAATGATAAAAACTAACAAAAACTAAAATATAATTTAAAATCTTAAGTCAAAACTAAATAAATGGTAAATGGACTGAACTTATATAGCGCTTTTCTAGTCTTACCGACTACTCAAAGCGCTTTGCATGGAAGCCACATTCACCCATTCACACGCGCATTCATACACCGATAGCCAACATGGCTCGGTAGGACGATGTAGAATTTGTAAATAAAAACTTATTAAAAAAAAAAATATTCTAACCCTGGGTCTTGCAACCCACCAGGATGTGTTTGAGGGTTGCTGGGGCTGCACACAGGCGACAGGCTGGGTCCTCTCCATGCCAGAGATGTAGGTTGGTTGGGGAGGGGAGGACATCGTATGAAGCTCTGATGATAAAACTTAGCCTATTAGCCTCCATGCTCCACATCTCGCTCCACACCATCCCACTTCATCCAGCGGTTTTGCGGGGTTTGGGGGACAGCCTTGGCACACCTGGTTGCTTCCTCCTGGAGGCGCACTTCCTCTACCACCATGTGTCGCCGTTCGGTTGGAGCAGCCTTTTACTATGTGGGTGTTGCTGCTTCCACTCCCAGGCCCCCTCTGCCATGTTGAAAATGCCCCACCATATCCCGGTGTCTGAGGGCAGCCTTTGCCACCGCAACTGCTGCCGATGGCTTCCATTTCCTCCCCATTGCTAGGGTAGGAGCGGCACCTCTGATGGCTGGATCCCAGGATTCTGTGAGAGTCATTTCCAGCCTTGATTTGGCACATTTGTACACCACCAGGCTTGAGATTGGCAGGGAAAGGGCTCCGTTACCACACAGGCCAAGGCTGGTAAGGAATCTCGGCAGTCCAAGCCACTTCCTCACTTGTGCATTCAGTAATCTCTCCAGTTGATTGGCATGGGATAGCGTGACCTCATAGATAGAGATTGGCCACATGAGGGCAACAGCCCAAACTGAAAGCTTCCCGGGGAGAGCAGTGCTGTTGATCTTCTTGAGGTCGCCGATTGTATCCTGCCTGAGTTGTTCCTCGCGCTTTGAGTCTGAGTTCTGCGCTATACCATAGCTTCTCTAGAACTGTTGGCATTGGCTCGTTGTTGGCCTGGAACCTCCCATTTGTTAGCTGGCCTTTGACAATAGAGATACTGCGGGATTTGCTGGATTTAATCTCCATTCGTGCCCATTACATGTTTCCCTGGAGTTTATCCAGCAGGTGTTTGTATAGGAAAACTAAAAACATCATATCACCATAGAAATATTATTCCCACAGTGACCCATGGTGGTGGCAGCATTATGCACTGGGGATGCTTTGCTTCAGCAGGGACAGAAAAGCTAGTTGGAAATATAGAAAACTGATAGATACATACTCCTAAAGTCATGTGGATGTAACTGCAGTGGGTGGTGGTTCAATAAGCACCGACTTACAGTGGCTGAATTTAAATGTTTATCCTATCCTACCATTTCCTGATTTATAGCAGGAGTTATTACCATCTCATAAACACACCTAGAAAACAAACTAGGGATGAACTTACTACTTTCTGTTCGGTTTCCAACCCCTTTGTGTACAAAAATTCTAAGCCCCATGTTCAAGGAAACTCCTTTAGGTAAAACTTTAAATAGCTCTAAATTCAGCAGGGTTATAAAGCAGACCCATAAAGAGAATAAACTCCTCCAATCAGTTTATGTGATGCTACAGTAACAGAAGGTTCAGTAAATGGGAGCAGTGCTTCCCTAAAATAACCAAAGGCAGCATAAAAACCCCATTCAGACTAACACTGGCACCCCGAGCCTTGCTCTGAATCTCACATCCACATCTCTAACGTTCTAACTAAATATCAGCGTGCCTTATTTACAGTCTAGATTATTAGCAACTAAGATAACATTCTGGTTTCTGGATAGAAAAACACCAACATCCTGCTCTGGGACATATTAATCTCTTGATGTGTCTCACTTCCCCTGAGCCCAGTGTTGTTGATGATAGCCTCACAGTGGTGCTGCTTAGTGACTGCGTCTGGCCACGGCTGCTCAAGGTGGAAAGAAACAGCCTTCCTGGGGATGAACATCAGAACCCAGTCAGACCAGCACTGACTTGTTTTTTTCCCCACTTTGTGACTCAACCTTTAAACTGCCAAGTCTTCCAAACCGTCCATGTTTGCCATGACTTCCACAAAGCTTTTGGTTTTTCTTGTAAACATGACCATTTTTGTTTTGAGAACTCATTGCTTTGCACTTCTGATAAGGTGTTGCTACAGAAAATACCGCAAACTGGACCACATGATCCAAGCTTTGTTTCTCATTTTGAGCTGATGAGCCACACATTAATTAGAGACACAGGGAGAAATCAGCTGTTTACCAGAATCAGTTCATTTTCAGCAGGGCCAACCCTGAACAGTGATCGGCAACTAAAACAAAACCTGGTCTTTCTCCAGCATCCCATGCCAACGTCCCACTTTCAACTACACTCCTCTTTGTGGATCAGCGCTGCGTTAGACGGACAAAAGTTGACAGTGCAGTTATTTTCAAACCCTGTTATATATGGTGCAATATGAAAATAAACATATTGGAATTCTCCATAGATGACCTGAATAGCAGTTTAATTTATAATGTACTCCTGTCATTTTGTTGACAGTTAACCTGCTCTGATCACAGTACGAGCAGCAGCGGACTGGGAAAAAAAATCCCTCCCAGGACACCAACCAATTAACGCAAAATGCCGAGAGTGATTTCGGTTGGGCGCCTATTGACCCATGAGAGCAAAATAATAAAACAAATGCTACACATACACCAACACACAACCTTTTCTCTGTGTTTCCCCAACAAAAAAATCATTTCTGCTGTAATAACCTGTACTCAAATTGCATAAACTGAAATTCTATTTCATTTACTTATACACTGGTAAATGTGCAGCCCGCAAATGTAAACGTATAGTAATAGATTAAATAAAATAGCTTACACCATCATCCACCTAAACTTGAAACCAATCCCATTTGTAAAGCAACAGAGTACTTAGAAATACGACTACTGTCTCAACCATAGTGTACCACAACTAAAGGATCACAGATGGTGCGCTGCAGGATTATTCTGTGAAACACACAAAGAAAGAAAATTAAAACATCATGAAATAGTCACAGAGAGTAAAAAAAAAGGCAACAATGTTCATAATTAAATGGATTTTCATAGCTAGCTAAATTGTGTTGCCCTGTGATGGACTGGTGAGCTGCTCAGGGTTTACTCTGCCTGTCACCCGATGACTGCTGCATATAGGCACCAGCCCCCCTGCTAGGATAAGCGGTATAAGATGGATTCTGGATTCAGAAGAGTTTCTTTGTCAATTTTCTTATTAACTCACTGTTGAAACAACAGAACGCCGTGGATCGAACATCAAGGAAGCAGCTAGATTCCTTTTTACCCCACAGAGAACGACATTAAGATGTTAAAGGTCTTCATCAGGTGAGGATAGTCCAACCTCTGGGGAACACGGAAGGCTGAACAGGCCTCAGCTCAGTGGACTTAACAGGCAGCCCTGAAAACAGCTGTGGACTGTCACAGAAAGGATTTTTCCTTCTCCTCCATCCTCATTCTTTCCCTAGAATGGAACCGACAAAGATCCAGCGTTCGCTTGATTATCTAAACAGACACATCAGTGGTGTCAGCAGCTTCTGACTTCAAAAGGACCTCTCTGAGCTGTGCAGCAAATGGCATCATGTAAATCTTTACATCCAGCTGTTTCTGCATTAGACGTTTAGCTAAACTAAAGAATCCATGTTGTAAAGTGAAAACCAGTGTGTGTAGCTGGGAAAGAATGTCTCAGACTCCCGGACCATCAGCACCAGCTCCCATCAGCTATGTTCCTTCTCCTCTGCTCTTCTCCCTGGACACAAACTGACCAGCAGTCTGTTAAGCTAATGAAGTTTGCAGATGACACCACCGTTATCAGACTCATGTCTGATACAGGATGGAGGCTGAACCTCTGGTGTCCTGGTGCTGCAACACCGTGGACTGAACGCCCAGAAGACCGTGCAGATTATTGCAGACTTCTGGAAGCACACAGCCCCACAGAGTAACTGGACTCAGAGTCCACAGGATGTTGGTACATGGAACTATATCTTACTTTTACTAGTGTTTGTAATACTAAAGCTGTAGGCCCATCTGTTCATACTGTAGGTAAACACCGTCTCCCCATGACTAACGTTAAGCTCCTGAGTAACAGCAGTTTTTTATTTGTGGTAACCTCAGTTGTGTGGTTCATAGACTTTTATTAAGATACCTGACAGTTACACATGACAGTATTTTCCATACACTGGGGGCCTACTTACACTGAACGTTGTCATTGCAGCTAAGGTTAGCCAGTAGTGATAGCTAGGTGTAAATTAGCTGCCAGCTATTCTGAATCCTAGTTATTATGGCACGATGAGAAGTACTTGTGCTGTTTCTATTTGGAAACAGATCTTTTCTGTTTAGGATTTTTATCCGATGTTAGGAACACCTTGCTCCTTGGGACGCCAAGGAAGACTGTGGAAACTGTCCAATACATGGACAGTCCTCATTAAGTAAGGCCCTGTGGATCTTGCACAGCGTTTTCTTCCAAATCAGGAGTTTTCTGCTGTTTTAGGAACAGCCAATGACTGAACAAATCATCTCAACCTACCTAGACATGTTCCCTAAAAAGAAAATGTCCACTTCTTGCTGCCTATGGCTGCCTGACTGGGAGCCGCCAATGCTGTGATGGCAGCGACCTGACCTAGAAATAGTTTTACAAAATCTTTTATCAGAATTTGGCCACAAATCTCTGATTGGGGCTTCACTAGTTACGACTCTTCCTGGAAGTCCACTGACTGCTGCTTCAGGCTACCCAGAGGTTTCGCCAGAGCACAATTTGAATCGTTTCTCCAAGTCGCTTTGGCATCGAGCAATGATATTATTGTTGCATTACGTGAGCAGTTCTGGGAACCAATCAAATCGATGGCTACAGATGAACATCAGTTGTTTGAAGCGGCTTTGGCCGCTACAATGAGCGAGTTAGACTTGGCTTTTTATCTAAAAGACAAACAGAAAACCGCACTCAAATTTTTCCTTTGTAAGGAACTTTTTGTTGTTTTGTAGACTGGATACAGCATGCGTTTAATCTACCAGTTAGCTCCGCTGGTAGCCCTGGATACGTCACACCGTGTGTTGTTTCGATTGGTGGTGGCGTTCTCCAATTGCGTGCAGTGAGAGTTTCAAATGCATGCTTGGTTTCGCCCCTTGAGTTAGACCCTTTTCATTACTAGTTGCCATACCCTTAATCTTCATAGATAAGGGTCTGGATTTTTCCAGGCTAGCTTCGGGCCCCTACTTGGTGGAATCTTGAGTGGTGATTGCCGAGAGTTGGAAGACCTCAGTCTGACTGCTGATGTTTACCTCTCCTCTAAATGTAACGATCTTCCATCCCTGTTAGGATTCTCTACACTGCTCTGCTACATCATCTCAGTTCTGAGAAATAAAGATCTCACCAGCTGACTAGGGTGAACATGTGGTCTTAATTATGATGTGTTGGCAATAACACCGAACTAAAGGCCCGTCTCTTCCCGTCTGGCTGGACAGTCTTAAACACACAGTGAAGAAAAGATAAATTTTTGCCTTCAACCAACAAAACATCCCAGTCTGGAGATATTTTTATTTTATTTTAGTGTGAAGCTTGGTCTAAGCTGTCTTCTGCACGAACATGAATAAACACACATGTTCCCATTTACTCAGTTAGGATACACACGTGATTATGTGCACACAGCTTTGGAACAGCAGGTTTATTTATGAGGTAAAAGAGTTTTCGTGTGGATCTGGAAAGTACAGACATGCTATTTCTGGCAACAGGAGCCCGCTGAGCTCTTAGATCATTATTTGGAGGCAGCCGTGGGGGAAGATGTGGGTCAGCGGGACAGGAGGACTCGGAAGTCCAGATTCACTGATTCAAGAGGAAGGGCAAAAACAAAGCTCAGAGGCAATTATCAACAAAAGCAAACATCCATAAGCATAGGAATATTACTGAGGGCTCATGATTCATTATTTGCTTTACAAGCATCAAGGTTCCAGCAGGGGGAGCCTTTTCCAGTTTGACGTGATAACCTGTGGTTTTCAAACAGGAATGGAATTCATTCCTTTAGGGAGAAGAAATGAACATATCGAACTGCTGTACGACAGTCTCCTATTTGGATGAAACCTCTAACTGATGCAGGCAAACAGGACAAACACACACACACGCACACACACGCACGCGCACACACACACACTGTAACCGTGGGTAACTGTGACACTCAGCGACAGAGATTTGTCTTGAGAACATCACTTTATACAGCTTCTTCTGCCAGGCAGCCATGTTGTTTTTACTAAGCTGCCTGTAGTTAGAAAAATTATTGTACATTATAATAACACATCATGTTCTGCACACATAAGTGCTAATTTTTCTGTGTATAAATGTTAATATCTAGAAAATTATGGAAGATTCTGGAATACTTAATTACTGAGAAGTTAAGATCTTAGTGCTTTAGGATAAAAAATACTTTTTACTCTAAATAAAAATTAGTAGTTCTCATAAATCCCCTGTAACAAAATACAGCAATTCCACACTGTCATTTCTTAAACAAAGATAGAGCCAAACTGGAGACAGCATCATAGGAAATTAACCCCAAATGCAGGCTGTGTAAAAGGGATAAGAAAAAAAGAACCCCCATCACAGACTAATTTGCTCAATTCTTAATACATTTTTCTTAAAAAAGTTCCTAAAGATCAATTTAACCCTTTAATATCATCTGACCTTTTTACAGCCAAAGCAGGGGGAAAAAAAACAGTCCATAATGACATTTTAAGGCTTAGCTGTTAAAGGGTTAATACAGTTTCCCCTGGTGAACTTTAATCCCACCCAGTGTCACATCATTAATTTCAGGTGTGTGTGCCAGGTGCGAGGAAAAACCAACCTGGCGTCACACACTAGCGGTACAGTTAGCCTAGAACCGGGTTGGAATGCATCGCCGCTAGGCAGCGGTCTGGCACCATTTCAGAGTACAGTACCATTTTATATCAGACAGACAGAAAGATTGGATTGAAAGTAGTAAAACGATTAGCATGGCCTGCCAACCACAACAAACTTCAGGAGCCACATGGTGCCACATATCTGAGCTGTCCACCGGACTCAAACAAACACTGCAACTACCAACCAGTTCTGTACATTCTCTCTAATAACTCAGACTATTGCCGGCTTCATTCGTACGAGTATGCACTACTTTCATCAGCTGCTCCCAGCAACTAATGAAATTGGGGCACTACCAGTGAGTTACAATAGATTCTAAATCTTCAGAACTGGAATCGGATTTTGAATGAATACCCGGCTCTACTCTAAAGGCCTCAGCATGCAAGTGTTACACCTAAATTCCACTACATGCGCTCTGCCCCGCCACGCACTCCGCAGTGGTTCTCACTGCATGCGCCCCACCTCCGCTTCGGAGCCCAGAGGTGCTCAACGAAGCATGCGCGGGAATTGCGAGATATCGCGATAAAGAGCAGTGCTATATACACGGAAGTCAGACCAAAATCATTCATTCCAAGGAAAACAAACAGAAAATAACAGCTGATCTACTTCTATTTGCTATTATTCTTTGTCAAGATATCTCCACGGACTTTCTTAAACAATGGATGAGTACATTTATAGCAGATAAGCTGTATTTATAGCATGTTTTTTTATCTTAAAAAAAAAAAGAAATCTGTCTTTACTGATTTATTTTGAAAAACCGGATGATCTGCATTTTCAGCATCCTGCCTGGTACTTTTTTTATTTGTGTAGATTTACTGCGGACTTGCTCCGGCGTCCGGCAAAATTCGAATCAATCCTATTTTTGCTGGCGTGCGAAATGGCGGCCAGCGCCTTGCGCTGCACGGCGTCGGTAGTGGAATAGTTCTTTTTCATTACAACGGGATCGGATTTGTTGCAGCGTACGTGGCGGAGCGGAGCGCATGTAGTGGAATTTAGGCGTTAAAAGTTCAAGACAGGTCTAACAGAAAAAGATTCAATAAGAATGAGTTATTCAGAAAAAAGCAAGACTTCAAATGGGAGCCAAGTGGAAATGCTTGGCCATCATGCACAGCACCAAGCTTAGCATAAGCTACAGAAACACCTCATGCCAACTATAAAGCATGGTGGTGGAGGAGTAATGATGTGGGTTTGTTCTGCAGATACTAATCCTAAGAAGTCTTTCAGCCATTTAGTCAACATGAACAATATTCTAGAATAAAATGTGAGACAATCTGTGTGATGGTTGAAACTCGACCCAAATTGGGTAAAACAGAAAATGAAGCAATATCGGAAGTGTGTGTGTGTGTGTGTGAGAGAGAGAGAGAGAGTAGGCGAACATCTCTGTCAACAGGAGTAGCCTGAAGGAAGCTGTGTTTGCCATTTGTCCACTGCTAACTAAATAAAGATGGTGACTAACGTGTCTGGGTCTTGTTTGTGTCAAAACACCAGAACATAGCTCTGAAGGATGCTTCGGACTGAGGCGAGGTGGTAGACTCAACTCTAATCTAATGTGACAGACGTTGAGTCATCCATGAATGATGCAGTGCGACATTTAGACCAACTAACACGAAAACTAGTCAGCAACTTCCTCTCTGCTCTTTATCACCAAGTGATAAAAAAACAAAAAAAAAACAGGATTCTTATCAACGGCTCCGTCTTTAAACGCTGATTTCACAGCTAAGCATCAGAAAGCAACCGAGTCAGCTGAATGACGGAGTAAGGACTTCCAGCCTGTTGAGGTGAGGAGTTTAGCTTTAATGCTGCCGCCTAAATCTAAACAGCACTAGAACTTCTGGAGCCTCTGTTAAGGCCTGTGGGACCCAGTGGTTTTGGCTGAAGTCATTCTACACTCATGGTCAAAAGTTCTGGCAGTGACGCCAACATCGTGTTTCGTACACATTGTGGTTTAGCTCTAAACAAACAAGTTTTTTATAGTTTTTAGTTCTGGCATAAACTGATCACCTATCGTGTTGAAAGAGTCATTTTCTTGTGTTAACCTCCAGAGAAAAAAAAAAAAACAGTGTGCCGGAATCATTGCCTTGCATCACAATGGGTTCACACACAGGAAACTGGAAGAAATGTTTCTGGATCTGCTGAACAGTCAGCATCAAATCCACCAGTACAGAGCATCAGCACACGCTACAAGGACATGAAGGACAGCAGAGAAGCAGTTTCCCTGTCAGAAAATGATTTGTGGGTGTCAGCACCGAAACGTCCTACATGTAGGCATGGGGTTGCTTCTAATCCAAGAAGGTGGGCTTTTCTCCCAGTTCTGCCCAATAATTCTGGAATGAATAAAACAACATGCAACATTTTCCATCTCTCCAGTGACCACCTGGTGATTATCTGTGACTGATTGAGAAGAAGAGAGATAAATCAGTTGAAAGAGGAAAAAGTGATATTTTGAACATGTGATCAGGAAGATCTGATCTGATAGATGTATGATTTTATTAAAAATATTTTTGGTGTGAAGTGCCTTAAGATGATGTGTTAGGAATTGCCACTATATAAATAAACTGAATTGAATCAAATTGTAGGAGTTTGACTATAATAACTGATTTTAAAATGAATTGTCGATTTTGGGAATAAATCTATTTTACATTAAACTAATTCATTTTAGAACAACCCAAACTGAGTTACAAAAGATTTAAAACTGGCAAGAAAATATTTCTAACAATGAGACTGGTAAGATTTCCATACAGTAACTGAATTATGCAACTTATAAAATGCTTTTTTTTTTGTCAGAAAGCTGGAATGAAAATTATTTTTACTGTATTTTTTTATGTTACAGTTCTTTAAAAAAAAGGGGAACAGGCTATAATCAGTAAGAGCAAGTTAAAGGTAAAGAGGTTCAGAAATCGGCCACCATATTCTGATCAGTGCATCTGTCTTATTGTGATTTTGAAAAAATTGACCTCTGACCTCAGAGTAAGGATATTTCAGGCTTTCCATAAGGCAGCAAACGTTCCTACACAGACTCAGACTGAGCAGCAGAATCCATCCAGGTGGAGCCGATCCGGTTTATGAGAGATTCCGGAGGAGCTTTACACACTTTAAACCACCCTGTAAAACTGCTTCTTAGGAAATATTGTTAAACAGGGAACTCCACTAAAATGAACAAGAGGGAGCTGCGGCTGTAGAGAGACTCATTGAGCTGGAAGGGAAGAGGACAGAAGGTAGTGGGTTGTTAACATTTGATGGGTGATCGGTAGAAACAGTCGATCTGGATCTGTGCCTTCAGCGCCCAGCTCTACTCCGACTGCTAACTCTTCTGCTCGGCCCCACAAACAGACGAGCACTGTGCTCTGGGATCCAGCCAGAGTCAGCCTCGCTGCCACAAAGGCCTCTCTGTGGTTTCACAGGAGCAGCCGTTGGCGGGCGGACAAGCCAGGAGGTCCCTCACCGCGGTCTTGGACCTGATGTACTGGGAACACAAAAGGCTCTGCCTGTCGCATGCAGATCCTCCCAGCTAAACACTTCTTCTCACACCAACTAGCACTGTTTGTGGACATGAGCTAGGACATGAGAGGACGGGTATTGGTGCATGGGTTTTCTGAATAACAGCTTGTTCTAGGCTGCTCTGTGAAGGCCTCAGAGAACAAACGGCCTCATTAAGACCAAGGGACACACCGGAGAGCTCAAGGAGAACATGGTGGAGAAGTTTACAGCGGAGTTGGCTCCTACAAAAACCTCCCGAGTTTTAAATATCACCCAGAGCTCTGTTCAACCCATCATCTGAACAAGGAGAGGATGGACAAACTGAATATCCAACACCTAAACTGACAGGCTGGATAAGGAGAGCATCGATTAGAAACGGTAACTCGGGAGGAGCAGCAAAGATCTTCAGCTCAGGTAGGGAAATCTGCAGACAGAACAAATCTGGCCTTTATGGAAGAGTGGCAGGAATAAAGTTATAATACGCTTTATTTGGAGTTTCATAAAAAACATGTAGGGACTCAGGATGTGTGTGGAGGAAGGTGAGAGGAGAACAAAAATGTTTTGTTTTTTTCCTACTTGGAAGAAATCTAACATGGCCCATTACCCTAAATAAGTCTGCGACCATGGTGTTGGCAGTTTCATGCTGTGGGGATGCTTTTCTTCAACGGGGCCAGGGAAGCTAGTGGGGGTTGATGGGAAGATGGGTGGAGCTGAATAAAAAAACCTGTTAGAGGCTGCATCAGACTGGGTTGGAGGTTCAAAATCCTGACTGGGTTGGAGGATCAAAATCCAACTTAAAGAAATTGGCCTTCTCATCTCTTCCATATTTGATGCCTTGATATTCACTTCTACCTCTCTAAGCCCTCCTACCATTTGTGAAACTCCCCCTGCAGAACGTCATATACCGGCTATCATCACAGCATGCATGTGGAGTCCAACTCTGATAGTTTACAGAAGTTTTCAGTGTGTTGCATTTTAGTATTTAGAAAAAAAAAAGAAAAAAAAAGAACAATGGCAACATTGGAGATGGTAAGACGACACGCAAATGATCTGATATCTGACCCTGAAAGTGGGATTTTTGAAGAACCAGAGAGAATTCAGAGGCTTTTACAAGACGTGTCGGCTTTGTAATATTTAACCTCCTTGGCACCCTTTTATAAAACGTTATCTTTTTTAAGGTATGTTTTGCATTGCAACCATAAAAGCACAGAAATAAAAAGCTACATTTTGAAGTCAGAGTTAGTAATGCAGGTGCAGTGGCTCAGCTGCTGAGTAAGCTACGTCAGGTAGGAAAAGGGTGGAAAAGGGGAGACAGGTGGGAGCAGGCGTCTCAGCACCCCCAATAACTACCAGCAAAGACGCAAAAATTATTCAAACATAAGTGGATGAGTCAGAGGAATACTTCAGGCATGCTTTAAATGTGGGAATAACATGTTATCAGGATGTTACACCTCAAAAAGTCCATTTTGCATAATACCCCCTCCTTTAAAAAAAATATTTACTATCATCGATCAGTAGAAAAAATATTTTCCAATTTATATTTATGTGCTTCTCTCTGTTGGTTTATCATCATAAAATAAACTGAAGAGTTAAGCTGTAGGAAAGTTGTTTGATGAAATTTGCCAGGTACAATAAATATCATCTGAAATCTATTCAGTCCTGTGAGGCAGAAAGACAACAAACTCCTCAACATCAGAAAGGATTTTCACAGCTGCATAGCCAGCAGTCCTGAATGTTGCAGTCTCAGTTCACACACAGACGTCAGTGTGTGAAAGTGAAGTCATGAGGAGGCCGGCCTACTAACACACACACGCACAGAGGGTTCCATGTTTATCCACGAAGCTAAGATGTCCAACAAGCTAATGTTCAAACCACCAGGCATTCCATCACCAATGCTTCTCCATAAACCCTAAAGATTGTACTCTGCAGCATCTAGCTCCAGGGAAAATCTGAATCATGAAGGAAAGAGGTTCCTACCTGAGCAGAGAATGCCTTTATGCCTCGCACAGGAGAAGTCGTCGCATTCACAGAAGCTTCCGTAGATCTTCCCAAACTCGGACTCGTAGCAGAGGCACTGGTTGCAGCTGCACTCGCCTCGTCCGCTGCAGATCTGCTTGCCCTCGGCTTCCCGGCACGCACTGACGTACATGTTGCTGGCTTCACCCTCCTGGCACTCGCAGTGGGCGCCCAGATAGCCCGGCTCGCAGTGGCAGGTGCCGCAGTTGTAGGTGCCTGAGGGGAGAAGGCTTTGGTGAGGTTTTTGGCCATCATTAGCCAGTCAGTGAGCTCTGAATCTACATGTCTGAATAAAGCTTCTACTGGGGTCTAGGCTACACAATCTTCAGAGTTCAGCAATTCTTGAAAGGAAAAAAAAAAAAGAAACTTTCCTCGATATGCTCTGTGCTTAGAATTGTTGTCCTGCTGGAAGGTGATTTTCCCCCTCAGTAGCAAGTCTTCTGGAGCCTTTAACCGGCTTTTTTGTATGCCGCTATTTCATAATTGGCACACTGCTTTGTGGTGCCACACCAAATACCAGTAAAGAACAAATAATTTTATGTTTACATTGTGTCAAAACAAACAGGAAAAAAAAAATCAAGCTGTGGAAATACTTTTACAGACACTGAAAAAACCAACAGAAACGGAAGCTAGTCTGCCGAGCAACCACTGAGAATAACACGTTACTGGTAGATACGGATTTAGTCAAGAAAATATTCTGGGCTGGAAACAAGGAGACATTTCTTTATTGAGGCACATTAAAACAAAGATCCAGGAAAAGTAGACACTGTCCACCTATAATTTCAGGGTCAGGTCCATGTCCTGGTTTGTACAAGCAAATACTGAATTTAAAGGAATTTTTTGATCTTCCAGCTCTAAAATTGATCAAGGCGCATAACAGAATCCATACCTTAGCATTTCGGTCTATTTTATGACATTTTACAAGAGTCCTGTGGTGTAGATGCTTGGAGAAAAAGTAAAATTAAAAGAATCATAAATTTTTTTGTAGTACCCTTCTTTGGTTAATTTAACTGTAAAATGGGTTTACTCCAGTAATCTGTAAGTTAAAAAGCACTTTTCATCCATTTGTCACAAGCTGTGAGTCAGCTGGAGAAAAGAAAGAAACTCTTCCTTCTACTAGTCAAGGACAAAGTGTGCTGTTTATAAATTCCTCCGTTTGGAAAAATGCAGAGTTGGTACTTGAATACTAAAGAGCACCAACAGTCTACATAGCTTTAATAAGGGATTGCCACAAGCTTAGGAGTTAGCATGTCTGTGTTAGCACTGCTGCTAACTAAGCTAATTAACTTGTTAGCTCCCAATCTTACAAAAAGCAGATAGATTTTTAATAGATGGCATTACTTAAAAATGAACCAGTTTATGTATATATATATGTTAAATAGCTAAAAAAAATATTATTTTTTAAATCACAGCAAAACATCAGAGTTTTACTATCGCCAGGTGGATTAATCATTTATGTCCGAACTGTAGCTTTCATGATCATTTACAGTGGGGAAAAAAGTATTTAGTTAGCCAACAAATGTGCAAGTTCTCCCTCTTAAAAAGATGAGGTCTGTTATTTTCATAAGCACACTTCAACTGTGAGAGACAGAATGTAAAAGAAAAATCCAGAAAATCAATTTAAGCATTTATTAGTATAATGATGCAGAAAAAATAAGTATTTAGGCAATAACAAAAGTTCATTTCAATCCTTTGCAAACTAACCTTGGTTGGCAATGAAATAGGTCAAATTCTTTTTGAAAATTCTTGCACGTCTTCATCAGCTTTGCACTCACTGTAGCTGGTACCTTGGGCCATTCTTCCATGCATATCTTCTATAGAGCTGTGATGTTTTGAGGCCGTCACTGGGCATAGACGTAACTCGCTCTACAGATTTTCCATCAGATTGAGGTCTGGAGACTGGCCAGGCACTCCAGAACCTTGAACCTTTTAGGTAGCCACTCTTTTATTGCCCAGGTTGTGTGTTTGGGATTGCTTTCATGCTGAAAGATCCAGCCACGTTTAATCTGTAATGCTCTCACTGATGGAAGGAGGTTTTAGCCCATAATTTCACGATCCATCCATTAATTCTTTGCTTAATAAGAATCATTCGTCCTGTCCCATTTGCAGAAAAGCAGCCCCAAAGCATAATGTTTTGACCCCCATGCTTCACAGTGGGTATGGTGATCTTGGGATTCAACTCAGCGTTCTCCCCCCTCCCAACATGACAAGTGGGGTTTATACCAAAGAGTTCAATTTTTGTCTCATCTGAGCACATTATATTCTCCTAATCCTCCTCTGGATCATCCAGATGGTCTCTGGGAAATTTTAGATGGGCCTGAACATATGTTGGCTTAAGCAGGGGGACCTTCAAAGCTATGCAGGATTTTAATCCATCATTACATAGTGTGTTACTACTAGTAACCTTTGCAACTGTGGTCCCAGTTTCTCTTCAGGGCATTGACCAGTTCCCCCCGTGTAGTTCTGGACTGTTTACCTACTGTTCTCAAGATATTTTGAACCCCACATAGTTAGATCTTGCATGGTGCCCCAGATCGAGGGATATTGTAAATAATCGATTTTCTAATGATTGCTCCAACAGTTGATCTCTTCTCACCAAAATACTTGTCTATTGTAGATTGTCTAATCAGAGTCTTGTGCAGGTGTACAATCGTGTCCCTGGTGTTATTGGGCAGCTCTCTGGTCTTGGCCACGGTGGAGGTTGGAGTCTGACTCTCTGAGGGTGTGGACATGTGTCTTTTATACAGATATGTTTAAATAGGTGCTATTAATACAGGTTACTAGTGGAAGATAGAAGAGTTTCTTAAAGAATTAGTGACTAGTCCTTGTGAGCCAAAATTCTTGCTTGGTTGTAGGTGCTAAATACTTATTTACTGCACCATTATACAAATATTTTTTTTTTGAAAAATCCAATAGTGTGATTTTCTGAATTTATTTTGTTACATTCCATCTCTCATAGTGGACATGTACCTATGATGAAAATTGCACACTTCTCAGGAAGATTTTGCACAATTGGTGGCTGACTAAATACTTTTTGTCCCAATGTATGTGTAATGTTTTTAGCAACAAAAATATACTATTTTTATAAAAGCAATTAGCTCATGTAATATAGCTTTATGTTTTTGTTCAGTTCAGTTTGTTCAGTTTCTCCTTTAAAACAGTATAATTATCAACCAGTCTGCCTTTTATGAAATTCAACATGCGTACATAAATTACTGCTTCACCATCATCATCTTAATCATCATCCTCGTCTGACTTGGCGTCATCTTGATAGTGTGTTAGGGCCATTTCATTGGGTTCAGAGGAAAAGTCCATTTTAGTGATGCAGGCACAGTTTTTAGGCCCTCTGAGCTTTCCGTTTCCTGTTTCAGCAGTGTAGTTTCCTGTGAAAATCACCACCCACCATTCCAATTATAGAAAAGGAAGGAAAACTAAGCCTCAGTTTATGTAATCAATTTTTTGTAAAAACTTAATTTTTAATTTTCAGGCTTTATTTAGATGAAGAGACTTGGTCTTTTTTGTAATTGTAATCTCTGACAGATTATACTAACATCAGGACTGGTTTGTCAGGTTTTTATACACCTTAGTATTATCTTAACTCACATTTTTTCATTTACCCTGCCTCTCTAATAGAAAGGTTTCAAGTATAGTAAAAATCAGTGTCTGGATATGCTCGTCAGACACTATATTATGTAATGTAGCAGGATGTTAATGTCATCCAAGCTGTAATCTGTATTTAATGAAATGGTGCGACCGTACCAATGGAGCTGCAGATGCTGCTGTTTATCTCTGCCGTCCGGCTGCAGCCGCAGTCACACTGGTACTCAACAGCGACTTCCAGGCGGTCCTTAAACCCCACCGGCTTTATAGTGAAGGTCTGGTCAGTGCCGCGGGGTGGACAGCTCCTTGCTTCCACGCTCACACTGAAAGACACCTACAAAGAGGACAAACAATCATTAGATTTCAAAAACAACTCCCTGCTGATCTGAGAGGCCAGTGACCCACTGAATCCAGCAAGTTGTTGAACTCCAGGAACATGCAGCCTTGCAGTGGATATGAACTACTGGTGACCCAGGAGTTCACAGAAGCCTGTTGATGTGGCCCTGGGTGCTTTGAAGCTGGGACACAGAACCAACACCCATCTGATTTCACTGAGGAATGAAATCCAAAGCAAAAAAACCAAGCCCGGCATGATTCTGCTCTTCTGGTGCTTTTAGCAAACAATTTCAATCCCAGTCATGAAAGAGGTTCCTCAGATCTGGCTTCCAGTGTCACATCTCTGGATCCAAACCAGAGTTATGAGATAACAGCAGCAAAGTCAAACTCTAATTAAAGGCTGTTCATATCTGTATCTCCCAGCCTAATTATACACACCCTCTCGAGCTGTATGGTAAACGGGGACGAAATGAGAGAGAATGAAGGTATTTTCTGCTTTAAGAGTCTAAACAGAGAAAAGTTAAAAATGTCATTCAGAGCACTTCTAATGAAGAACACATTTACTTAAAGAGGAACCCTGGAATCAGATTACTTGAAGCCAGTTAGCGCTGAACAATTAATCTGATTCTACATATAGACCGTCTCTGTGTCTCCATTATTTCCAAAGCCAAGCAGAGTGACAGAACTACAACCCTACAACATCCATTTATTTTCCTGGTGTTCCATTTAACAGAACCCATTTTTAGGAAAGATGACATATTCTACTTTTCTATTGCTTTTTTTACCTGAGGAAAATTATACTTTATATGCCAAGAAATTAACAAAATAACTGTAAGGTTCACCTAAACATTAGATAAATTATAGGAGTCAACAAATAATAATGCTTTTTAAAACAAAAAGCCAAAATCTAAAAGCATTATGTAAAAAAATGATCTCCACTGACCATTTCCATTGTATTTTTGAAGCTGGATCCTTTAACATAAAGCATATAGTGGCAAAACGCTGCATTAACTACTGATTACAGCGACTATAGAGCCCCGTTCTGGTGATGCGAGGTTGTTAATGAAACTGAGCAATCAGATGCATACGCTAGCCGTCGACGGATAGTTAAAAATTGGGCCTCTACTCCGTACGTCTTTGCGTAGGTAACGGAGAGCCCTTGCGTTGACGGATAATGGCGTTGCGTCAATCCGTCTCCATCACAATGCAGAAGTATAAACTAGGCTTAAGCCTAGAGTCGGACTTTTCTGCTGTTATCTCATAACTCTGGTTTGGATCCAGAGATGTGACACTGGGAGCTGAGGAACCTATTTCATGACTAAGATGATTGAAATTCTTTGCTAAAAGCACCAGAAGAACAGAATTCTAGAATTTTACTAGAAAAGTAATAAGTAAAATTTTAAACTAATAAAATTACAGGAAGCCAATAAAATGATAAAAGAATGGGGGTAGTGTGGCAGCGCTTAGGATTGTTGGCAGTAAGAGGAACAGCAGCATTCTGGACCAAAAAACCAGCATATAAAGCATTACAGTAGTCTAATCTAGAACTGATTTATGTGTTAATGGTTTTCTCCAAATCTGTGCGGTTAGGGAATTTCTTGAGGCGGGAAACATCACGGAGTTGAAAGAAACTCGTTTTAAACACTGCATTTATGTGCTCGTTAAATTTTAAGCTATGGTCACAGATGACACCAAAGGTTTCTAACCTGTTGTTTACACTGGGGAGCTAAGGGGCTGACATTTGATGCAGAAAATGCTGTTGGATTGGGTGGGGTAAAAATTATATATTCTGTCTCGTCATTGTTTAGAATGTTTTTTAAAAGTAGAATGTTTTTGGCAAGCCAAAACTTAAGGTTGCCAAGACAGTGTAATAGGGTTGTAAATCTGATTGCCAGAATCTGGTTTTATGGGCATGTAGATTTGTACATCGTCTGCATAGAAATGGATATATAAAACTTATGCCTTGCCAGGATTCCTCCAAGTGGTAACATATAAAGTGAAAACAATAGAGGACCTAGAACAGACCCCTGGGGGACACCGCAGGTTAGAGGAAAAAGCAAGGAACAAAAATCACCAAACATCAACGAAAAACTTCTGACACATAGGAAAAAAAAACATTTTAGAACTAAACCACCAAATCCAATAGTAATTAGGCATGATATAAGGATCTTATGATCAACTGTGTCAAAATCAGCTGTGAGGTCCAGCATAACTAGAAGGAATGGGAACTTATTATAAACAGCCCTAACAATGTCATCATGCCACGGCCTTTTACGGTTGCTTTTAACTGTGTGTGAATGGGAGTTGGGTTGGGGGGGAAGGGGATATAACTGGGATCATGGTTTTAAATCTGCGAGGGAGGGATGGGAATGTGGTTTATATGGGCTCATTTTAATGGCTAAAGCACTTTGAGATACATTTCTTGTATGAAAAGTGCTTCATAAAGTTTTGATTTGAGTGAGCAGGTTTGTCAACCAACTGACACAGATCAAACTTCTTCATCACGGTTTTAACATCATTGGCCAAGTGGTTATCTGGACAGCAGGCATGGATGTTAACATTTCCGCATATTAATATACTATCAAACTTCGACACAATATCTAAAAATTCAGCAAATTCTTGGATTAAATCTCTATTATACTTGGGGGGAATGATAAATGAAGGTGCATAATATAGTTGGAATGGAACCAAGAACATACTGCTGCAGCTCAAAAGATGAGGGAGAGCTCTGAAGGCTCCAAAGTCTGCATTTAATGTTGTTTTTGAAACCTGTGACAAGTCCTGTGCCTCGGCTGGATGATCTGGGCAAGTAAAAAAAAAAAAATAAAAAAAAAAAAGGAGGAATCTACAAGATGTAGTTCAGAGAAGAAGCTTTTTTTTACCAGGTTTAATCCAAGTCTCTAAGCAGAAGAATGTCCGATGTGAGTGGTGAAATATTCATTGAGAATGGTTTTATTGAGGAGAGAACAGGCGTTTATCAGAGAAAAACGTAAGAGCCTCTGTCTGGGCTGCCATGGGACACAGCTTAGCTAGCTTAGATTTCCCAGTCAACATCTTCCCTCCTGACGCTCGACAGTCCTGCGGTGCAGAGGTAGGGCCGTCTGAGACTAGGAGACGGGGCTGAAGCCTAGTTTATTCTTCTCTGACCGCAAATTTGCACCCAGACACAGACATATTGACGGAGACGTTTTTCATTTCCGTCCTCTCCACGCTCTATTGTTTTTTCAGCGTTGCTCGACCAGGACAGCAAGGGGTGCTAACTTTTCATGGAATCTCTGCCTACTACCACAGTGTTGTTTCAGTTTTTTCTAGGTTTGTTAGCACATTTCTCCCATAAGGAGCAATGGACGACAGAAAGTAAGTTTTGATTAAGCTATAAAGCTTTTTACTAGAAGTGCAGCTCATAGAATACTCTACACCTCCTTGTGTTCAAACTCGCCAACAGAACAGATTATATAAATTATCCTTTCAATATAAAGCATATAGTGGCCAAATGCTGCATTAAGTACTGATTACAGCGACTATAGAGCCCCGTTCTGGTGAAACAATCTCTGGGGGTTACTGAAACTGACCAATCAGATGGGCCTCTACTCCGTACGTCCTTGCGTAGGTGACGGAGAGCCCTTGCGTTGACGGATAATGGCGTTGCGTCAAAACGGAGAAGCATAACTAGGCTCGAGCCACCTGTAGCAGGCCACCGAGTAGCAGCAATCTGTGATTTTAATTATGTGGGGGAGGGGTGCGAATGTGGTTCATGTGGGCTTATTTTAATCATTCTGATTGTGCTTTATAAATAAAGTGACTGATTAAACTACTCTTTAATAATTTGTTTGGCATTAGAACCAACAAATGGCGACAGTGACAGACAACAGACGAACAATACGTAAGCAACACATAACGGAGGGCTGGACAATTTGGGGTATGATGCTGAGCAATGGTGGCTCAGGATGTAGAAATTCATCTTGTGAATTGCCTTGTGTTGAAAGTGTGCTATGTAAATAAAATTGCCTCTCCTTGTGCTCCCTCTCCCACACCCCTAGTACCTACGCCTCCTCCTCGTACATCATTATCAAGTCCACATGCTTTCAGGTATGTGACCAAGTACAAATAGTAGTGAGTTGTGTTGTGTGTTAAAACACAGGGTAGGTTTAGGGAGTAAGTCCGTACTGCTCGGTTTATACTGATGATACTTGAGTAATACTTATAAGGCAGCATGAATCTAGCTTTGCTTCATTAATCTGTGAAAAACTGGCTCTAATTCGAGATCGCTGCCCTCTGAGATACGTCTCCAGGATCTTGCTTCAGTTCTGCAAAGCAGCTCCGATGCACAGACTTGTTTTATCTAACATTTCTTAGATCGGATAAATCAACAGTTAAAGAAAAATACTAAGGCCCAACATCACATATTTATTGACACAAAGGTAACTGGTGCAGAATTATTATCTTTTATAATGCCGTGATCAAAACGAAAGCATGCCTGGGTGGATATGAGCAGTTTCCGGAGGTAACGTCCAGGATGAGCAAACAAGCTGAGCTGATTTAGAACACAAGAAGAGGCTTGGTCACATGTCACCAGGAAACCCCCCTCTGCCCAAACGTGAAAGCTTAATGAGCTAATGAGGCTCACAATTAAATTTACTGTAAATGTGAGTCAGGAGGAGACTGGTCCACACAATCATGTGGCCCCACAAGAGAAGCGGGAGGTTTTGGACGCACCGCTGCCGGCAAAACCAACCCAGGGAGGACAGCGAGAAGGACAAGAAGGCAACAAGAGGGGAAAGGACAACTTTGTTCAAAACATCCTTTGGTGTTTTTGTATTGATGATCTGATCCAAGTTAAGAATCAGAAAGATATCCAAGTTATTCCAAAGCCTGATGAAAGAGTGACTCTTCAGCAGGAAGTGGATGGTTTAAAGAAACTTGTGGGATAAAAAAAAACGGGGGAGGGTTGTTGTTACTATGGATTGATCTGTTGAGATGATGGAATTCTTATGACTGTCCTAAATTCAATTAACTGTAATAAAACCAGATAATTTAGTCAAAGAAAACAGCACAATTAAATTCAAATCACACAAAAAACATATCTAGACAACAAAAGTGCCCATTGGGAGCATGGATCCATTCAGCCTGCGATGAAGAACCAATCCACCTAGCAGGCCTCCTCCTGCCAGCTCACTCTTTTTATGCAGAGCAGCTTACAGGCCTCATCCAGCCAGCTTTTGTGTGACACCATTGAGATGCAGCATCAAGCTGGACTGGGAGCTCCCACTGAGGCTGTGAGTGACACCAGGGAAGCGGACCAGGCCGTTTTCTAAGAAAAGACGGAGAACAGTGGCAGCCAGCAGGATAAAAGACATGAGCAAGGCCCATCACCCAAGAGCCCCTCTCAATTCATCCAAACTGAATCGCCCTCAGCTCCTTCAGTACATTTTCCCATCCCAAAGCCAGCCCAGGAAAATAAAGCAGCCCAGCAGAGGGACTGAGGGGGGCTGAGAGACGGATTCCTCAACAACGACGGCTCGCTGTGAGGCTCCATGTTAGAACCTGACACGGCCAGCATCAACAATACATACAAATCTTATCCCAGTCTTAAACAGAATATAAAGTGACCATGAAAGCCTTTCAAATGTACAATAATCCTCTTTGAGACCAATCCATCTGATGTAGATAAAACCCAGCTAGCGGCCAGGGAAAATATTCCTTTCACAATTATTTCCCATCAGTCTACTCTCCCAGAATTAGTTTCAAAAGTCATACATCCGTATAGTGATGATCAATTGCGCCATATTGGAGCAGTTCTGTTACGTTACTTCTCATTGGTTCTATAGTAACTTGAACATGTTTAGAAAATTACTCCTGATTCAGAAAGCTGTGCAGCTGGAAGGATTTTAGCTTTACTTTTTTGGTTTCAAGGTTTGTTCTCTTCCATTCATCATAATGGCCAAGGATCATATCCCCTACTCCAACCTCTCTGTCCGGCTTACTGACCATGTGTCCAGACAGAGATTTAAAGAGGAGCAGCAATAGCAAATGAGGTGGATTAGCATATTCTGCCAGCAACGGATGAAGTCCTCTATGTCATGTTTCTGCAGAAAGTTGTCACCCCTGCCTAGATATTGAGCAGTTTGCATATCAGGACAGTCCGTTATAGAGCAACAGTCTTCAGCCAGAGGCCTACAAGACTAACTGCTACAGAACATCCTTCCTGCCTACAGCATCACCATTCATGAATTTTCTTTGAAGATACTTGGAGGATATGAGCAAGAACAGCATTTACATTTGCTCTTGGACAAATATTGTATTTTTGAATTTAACTGAATATGCCTCTTTTTAATCAAGTCATAATAGGTATATGGTCTGTAGAAAACAATTTAATTATTTTCCCCAAATCATTCTCACACAAATCAATCTCACCAGTGTAATTGTTGACAATCTCAGACCGTTTTAGAATGAGTTCTTTAGACCAGAGGTACCCAAATGATTCCCTCAGAGGGCCAAAAGGAAAATCTATCACAGAGCCATGGGCCAAATGCTATATTTTATTCAAAATACAAATATCAATAGCAAAGAATGGCAACACACTTATTTTACAGTTATCTAAGATGCCTTTCTTTGTAAATAACAAAAAACAAAATGAGTCCATTTTTTTTTTGAGGCAATAGTTTTTTGTGTTATATATATATATATATATATATATATATATATATATATATATACACAGATTTTTTGAAGTTTTCCCACTTACAAAGCATGTAGGTAGAGGTCTGTAATTTGTATCAAAGGCACTCCTCTAAAACAAAAATGCAGAAAATTACAGTGGATGATTATTAAATAATTAATTTCCATTTGATCATAAAAGTATTTGATCGTCTATCAACCAGTAAGAATTCAGGCTCCCACAGACCTGGTAGTTCTTCTTTAAGAAGCCCTCCTGTTCTCCACTATCACCTGTAATAACTGCACCTTGTTGTAGACCTGCACAAGGCTGGGATTGGCTACAGGACAATAGGCAAGCAGCTTGGTGAGAAGGCAAGAACTGTTGGGGCAAAAATTAGAAAATGGAAGAAGTTCAAGAAGATGGTCGATCTCCCTCCGTCTGGAGCGCCATTCAAGACCTCTCCTTTAAAGGAAGTCAGTGTTTCAGCAGGTTTGCACTCATCTGGAAGTTTTTTCCAGATGAGTGGATCATGGAAACAGAACACTGCTGCTCCATGTTTGGTTCTGATTCTAGGCATGCTTAGTAAACTAGAGTTGGAGGACCTGATTGGTCTGGGGGTTGCTATAGTGACAGCAGGTCTTCATCATACTTTGGTTCTAGGCTATTTAATGATTTATAAACTAGCAGGAGTATTTTTAGGTCTATTCTCTAAGCTACAGGGAAGTATTGTAAGGAGTTTACAGATAGATTTTAGGCCAGGGGTCTCATTTATAAAACTTTGCGTAGAATCCTCACTAAAACTGTACTTAAGCTCAGCAACTTTTTTTTTTTACTTACGCCTAGTAGGTTTCTGATCTATCAAACTTGGAGTACACACAGCTTAACGTAATCTCTGCTTTATAAATCAGACTCTTTGTAGAAATGTGCTCAGCTGTTTCTGGATCATATCCCACCTCCTATACATCCACTTTCTACCATAAACGATCAATGCAAAGCGTCTAGTGAATATTCTTCATCGACTTAAGATGTCTAATATGGGGCGTTTCATGGGTAACCATGGCAACAGAGAGGCAGATAAAGACAGCTGCAGACATTCGGAGGCAGAGGAGACTGTTTTATTTCAATCAATCAATTTTGATCTATTCTATATAGAGCTTTACTCAGCCAAACGCTTCACATAAAAAGACAAAATTATAGTTACAGAACATTGTGTTATAAGACAAGTGTAAAAAATAAGAACTTAAAAAAAAAGCAGCAGCACAAGAGATGAAACAAATAAGAACGTTAAATATAAAGTTTCAATTATCGGCGATGATTATCTCTTGTAGCGACAGACTGGAATCAAAGCAAATTTAAACAAATAAAACTAAATCACACTAGAACATAATAAATTTAAGCACTCCGCGATATTTAAACCTGGTGAAAAGGTGCGCTTCAAAACTACTTTTAAAAAGTATCATCCATGCAAAATATTGATTTGCGGTCATAAAAATAAATGAAAGAGCTGCAGGTGACGTTGATGCAGCAGCATAAAAATAGAATCTTCAATAAGTTCCAGCGCACCCATTGTGCAGAATTATGCTGGGGTATTTGTTCTTCACATATGCACCAATACGTGCAATTGCTATAAAATCTGAAGAAACACATATGAACATCATTCTTAAATGCAACATATTTTTAATCAAATACTCATTTTTATTCTCAGTTCTTATAGATGGGATGGGGGAGACGTTTGTGTGTTGGTTGTGTTCGTCTGTGTGTGCAATGCTCTATAAGTCTGAAAATGTGGCTGAAATTCACAATTTTGGTATCCGTCCTGTTGCGCTGTCAGTGCCCTACGTGTCCAAAAAGTGCGTAAGCAAGATACTTAGTGTGCTTAAAGCTAAGCACATTTTTCCGCCACGTTTTTTTCTATAAATCCCAAACTTTGCATATAAAGTTGATTGCGTAGTTTTCGTAAGCAAGCTTTATAAATGAGACCCCAGATCAGTAGATCTTACTGGATTAACTGAAGCTGTGTGCTGACTCTTCACCGTTTGTCTTTTGGTCCAAAAATAGTAACTTCTTTTTTGTTTTCTAACCAGCTGGAGAAAGTATTGGCACATCTATGCACTGATTCACTCTATGTATTTAGTTAACATTTCATGGGTTCAACTGTCATCTGCATTGCTATGGTTTTTAGTCTTATTGTTGGTTATGATCTTGTTGAATGGAAGCATGTGAATATTAAATAGGAGGGGTCCCAGGATGAAACCCTGGGGGACCCCTCATGTGGTTTCTGTCGTTGCCTATTAACACATAACAGTCCCATTACTTGACTTTTTGGGCAGGATGCTTGCAAATTAAAATCAACACCTAAAGACTTTGTTTCATTCAATGTAAGAAAAAAAAGCCATCAGCCACCATCAACCTTAACCATAACACACAACCATACACCAATCATTAAGATACCAGGTGATTAGCCATTCACCAACCACAGTTAAAAATAGAATTTGGGAAGCAATAAACCATAATCTGCATTTAATGTTTAATTGAAAATAGAAAGGTTTGACGTCTACATAGAAAAGCTCCACTCCTTGACTCCCTAGATCCTTTCAACCAGATGTTTCTGAATGCGACCAGAGAAAGCCACTGATAAAGTTTTCATAACCCAGAGGCAGAATAAACTCCCAGGCTGAAAGACCACTTAGAGGTTTCTCTCAGGCTAGCTGTATAATAAAACATTTTAGAGAGGGAGGTGAATGTGTGAGGGAGGTTTGGAGAAGCACTCACAGTTTCTCCTATCTTCAAATCTGCACACTTCCGGAAGCCCGGCAGTGGCTTTCCATCCTGGCAGGTGGCAGTGAAGGACAGGTTGATGTCCTCAGGGTGATCTGACACGGTCAGCTCCACTTTAGAGCGAATATTCTGCAGAAAACAAATTCATAAACAAAAAAAAAGGCACAAATTAAATTATTTACACAGTAAAAAAAGGGTTTTCAGCTGCTGTCACTTGGTGCATTAGTTTCCCAATGCTCTGGAAGTGGCAGAGTGACAACATTGCTCCCACCCTGATGTTTCATGGCTTGTGTCTCTGGGCGAATAATAGAGGCGAAAAGATTGAAAAATGAGGAATGCATTTCTATGGTTATGCACATTTTTTACACTCAATCTGACCACAACTATGAGCATCGCGCGTGGATGCAGGCTGCAAGTGGAGCGTTGCAAACAGCCGCACGTAGCTGCAACCTAACTGTACCTTGAACAAATGAGCGGTATTCCCACACACTTGGAGAGGATTTGGAGTCCCCTCACTGACCCTGAACAGTGAGCAGTGGGCTGTGGATGCAGCAAAACTGAGACGGTTGAACATTGTGCCGAGCCGGAGCAGCCAGTGACCCCAGACTGGTTGATGCAATGTGGCAGCTGGAATGTTAATGCCTTAGTGTGTCAAAGATCACTCTCACACACTGAAGATCACTGAGCCTGCCTCTCTCACACATTTGAGGTCAAAATTAAAGGCGGCTTCTCCCAGGCGAGGAGAAATGCGCACACCCACACAGGGAACCACTAAGGCAACACAAAGCTCCGCACACTGCTCCACGAAAACGGGTTTCATAAAAAAAACAATCAGCAGTCTGGCTTCAATTTGGAGGCTGGAAAGGAAGAATAATAATACGCTGCACTCAGAAAAGTAACAGTGTTTTCAGAAAAATGTTGAGAAACACGGTGGGTATGAGGGATTTCATAGAGTCTGGCAACACACACGGTGGCAGCTTCAGCATGACTGCTGCTGACATGTGAGTTCCAACAGATCCAGATGATAGAGATTTGACCTTAATGTGGCCTTCAACTCTTCATTTCATTCTTCAAACTACAGCAATCAGCTGGCTAGAGCTGTGTTTAAAAAAAAATCCAGTCTCTTTTTCTAAATCGATTCTTAAAAAAATCCCTAAAGATCAATTTGTACAACCAATTATCAATTTAACCCTTTAACACCGTTTGCCCTTTATACAGCTAAAGTAGGAACAATAAGTCAAGATGGGAACTTTGACGCATAGCTGTTAAGGGTTAATACGGTTTCCCGCATTAAACTTTAACTGCACCCACTTGGATTCAGGCATGTGCTGGGTACGAAGAAATGTAAAAAATCATGGTGTTGGATACTAGCTGTACCGTTAGCCTAGCGACGCCTTTGAAACACCAGCTCTGGCACCATTTGGGCTTCAGAACGGACCAACAGAAAGATGAGCTTGACGGAAGCAAAGCGAATTCGCTAGGCCTGCAAAATGAAAAGGAAGCATTGCTGGTGGTACGACAAGGAGCCGCTTCTGCACATCGTCTGTGAATGACTGGCTTCATTTACAGCCCTGATTCTGTTGTTTTCAACAACTGTGCTACTGTAGCAGAACCGCACTATGACGTCTTTCTGAAGAAGTCAGCCCAAACAGGTCAGTCATGATCGTTTCTTGAAATGTGAATGGATACCCAGCTCTACAGCTGTCCAAGGCACTGACCCATAGCTTCATTCTGCATTAAAGCAGGAGAAATCTGAAACACACTACAGCAGCCACAAAATGTTTCACTGCATACATGTCGACACCAAGACGCATTTATCTGGAAGCAGAACGTTTCCACGGCTGTGAAAATACACACCAAGAATACTCCCTGATCAACAGTTTTATGATTTAGTTGGATGTGTTATGTACAGTAAAACTTAAAGTCTGGAAGTCCCACCACAGCATATGACTTTGGATTGGAGATGATTAGAAAAATTCATGACGATAACATCAGCTACAATAAGTACAGTTCTTCCATATCATCTGTTGTTTCCAACACTCTCTGTGACCCTCAGTCTCTCTGGCACCGTTACTCCCTACAGCAGCCTGAAGATGTTTTAGCATGGAATGTGTGACATTTCTTGACATTTGGAATATAATAACCAAAAAACGACTGGAATCCAGACGGTACTCACTGACACACACATGTAAAGTATACTGTCTGCATTATATATTGAAGCAGGCTGATGTCTTTGACTGGGCTCTTCTGCTGTAGATTGCTGCTGCGTTTAGGATCTTCATCCTGTTGTTCCACTTTATGGCCTCAATCATGGAAGTCATGGCCAATTTAAAGCTGCAGTCTGGAATTTTTTTGAGGGATCTTGTTTTAGTTCCACGCAACGAGGCTCCTACCAAAACATCCTTATCTAGGGTATTTATATTTTTTATCTATTTGTTTCTGGGTAGTTCTATCAATACATTCTGCCACAAACGGCCTTTTAATGACATCAATAAACTTGATGTGGCCCGAAATAAAACAGAGTTGGACATTCGTGTATGCTATCAGACGTTGGCTGTTTGAAATTTCCAGACCATTTGCTCTGATTAGGAGTTGTAAGAAACAGTGGTAGGAGAGCTGCAGCTCAGTCTGCTGTAGACTGCGAGGAGAACAGTGGATAGTGAACAGGCTCTGCTGTCCTCCCCCTCCTCTTATCAGATGGCTTTGTCCTTAGCAGACTCACACAAACACAAACAGGAAACCGGGCCTTCTTCACTCACATTGTAGGCGGCGATAATCAGCTGAATGACATTCTTGGAGTCCTGATCAAGGATCTCAACCGTCGTTCCAGGTATGAGAGCTGTGAAATTCTGAAGGAAAAAAACGACACTAATAAAAATGGATTTAGTGGATGGTCAAATTACAGAGATAAGACGCTATCTGATGAATGCAGGATACAAAAAGAGAGGAGAAATACCTTATAAATAACGTAGAGTCGTTTGGTCACAGCAAAGATTAGGAAGATATTATTTTCAGCCAGTTTCTCTCCAAGCAGAGCGAGTGATGGATAGTCCTGCAGAGACGGAGAATCATGAGAGGCATTGTGGGTATTTGATCCACATATGCTGCCAATCAATCATAGTTCAGAGCGCAGATAAGGCAGCTGGATGATCTTCCGACCTCAGTCCTGAGCTTGCAGCGAACTTTTGACCACAGAGTAGATATTAAAGTGGAGATGTTATCCCAACTCGGCTCCCAGATTTAACACAGTGGTGTGCTCATTATCTCTGGGAGCTTTGCTGCCTCTGTTCTGATTTACATGAAGAGCAAAAGGCCGCCTTAAGAAGTCACCCAACTGGTAAACAGAGTCCTTCTGTCTGGACCTTAACCTCCGTATTATTCCTGCTGAACTGATTCTGGCCTCAGATGTTTTTCAGAGAACAAACAGCCTCATGAAGACCAAGGAACGCAGCAGACGGGTTGGCAAAGTAGCCTCATCGTCCTCTATGGTGGAGTTTGGTTATTCCAAACTATGGGAGACTTTCTGCATTAATCTAAGGATCTTGAGTTGTTGTTCTTAGGTCTTCTCATATTGGGAAACCTGGAAAACTGCAGACCTCTTCCATGTGACCAATTGTTCTGACAACTACTACTATAAGCCTGGTAGTGTCCACCCATGCTCAGAGGTGAAGAAACCTTTAGGATGGAAGGCAGTATGTCTTCAATAAGCAAGAGAAGAAGTTCCTTTTCCTTTTCCTTAAGCACTTAGGATTAGACATGTTTTTCTCTCTAAACCAGAGTTTCAGACCAGCAACTTTTAAACTATTTTTTGGGCAGTGTTAAATAGAGAAAAGCATGACATGATTCCACAGCTTTTATCTAAACCAGTGTGGAGGTTGTCAACTCATTTTTGTAAGACTGATGCATGGCGCTCCTTCGTTTCACACACCTTAGGCTTTCCTGTTTGCAACACGAGAAAAACTTCATTAGACAAACTGGATTTCATGTAAGTTTGGGGAAAAAATTTAATAGCCTTTTCTCGGCCTGGGCTAAGCAACAGGAAGGGGAGGGGCAGCACTTCCTCTATACCTCAAACGGGCAGAAGATATTGTGGTCAGTCTGACACTTTGGCATTTAATAACAAAAAATGTAAAGTGTAGAAATGAATGATGGGAGATGTTTGTGGGTTTGAAATTTGGAGACGTAAGCGAAACAGACTTTTTTTCATCCTTGTGCTGCCATCTGGGTCTCTGCTGCCTCTAAACTCTCGACTAGAACAAAAACCATCCCTCCATTTTTTTATTTTCGCTATCGGAAATCTTGTGCTTCTACAAGCCATATGAAAAAGTGCCTCATTGTGACAATAAGCATATACCTGTCAAACTCCACCCACCTTTCCAATTCCATTTATGAGGAAGTCCAAAACACAACTAAGAAAAACAGGATGACCTGAGGTGTGCTGAGTATATGATAGAGTAGGAATACTGCTCGGGAACATATTTTTAGTTTTACAGATATTAGGAGCCATTAGGGAGTAAATAATAAGCACTTGTGTTTAAAGCGTTGACCCCATCACACAGTCGCAGTTCATTATTTGGAGACTTTGCTGTGGAGCATAACTATGAATCTAAAAGATTCATGAACACAATGCAGCCTGGGAAGCTGACCTCCTTATGTGCGATGCTAATGACACGCTTTATCTCAGCCAATCCAGGAGTGCCACTCATTTTTCTGGGTGCCAATTAGCTGTACCCCCAGAAGCAGACATGAGGAACACTATAGAGGTTAGCTTCTCTGGTAAAGAACATTTCCACTGTGCATATTAATACATAACTATTAAAAAAAGACAGTTAAATGAGTTTTTTTAGGGGTTTCAAGTATTCAGAGATTTAACTACTCATGGCTGGCTGTGATCCCTACCTCCTGTGAACACCAGAGTGTCCACTCTATTATTAATACACGAGACCTGAAGGATTATGATGAAGTTGTAGATTTCTGGTTTTATTACATTTAAGGAATGTCTGTGTTTCTCTTGGCCCAGTGAGATGTTTAGCGCTGATCATCTTATTTGTCTCACCAGCTTTGTGGAGGCGCTGTACTCGTTCTGGTCGTTGAGGTGACAGCGACCGTCGTGAGGCTGAACGAGCCCCCCCAGCCGGCCGTCCAAAGCAAGGTGCGGGACGTCGTCCGTGGCAAACACCAGCAGGTGGTAGGCCTCCTTCCTCCAGCCGATTTCGTCCTGTTGGTGTTACAGCAGAGCTAAATGCTGGCTGTGGCCATGCAGGGGGTGTCATTAAAGTCAGTGGAACAGCTACAGGAGGGGCTGAGTAGTGAACAAGGAACAACATCAAAGAGAACACTTCAATATTAGCCGTTTATTCTTCAGTTTATTTTCTTTTATTATTGAAGGGTCACTGAAAGGAGTACTGACAGGAGGCAGCAGGTGAAACTGGGTAAGTTCACATCCAGCACCCGGTCCCTCAGCATCGGCGCCCCCCAGGGATGTGTTCTCTCCCCACTGCTTTTCTCCCTTTACACCACTGATTGCACGTCAAGAGACCCTTCTGTGAAACTCCTGAAGTTTGCAGATGACACCACCGTCATTGGACTCATCCGTGACGGCGACGAGTCTGCATACAGAAGGGAGGTGGAACACTTGGTCCTCTGGTGCAGTCAGAACCACCTGGAGCTAAACCCGCTCAAAACTGTGGAGATGACAGTGGACTTCAGGAAGAGACCCCCATCAACATCTCCTCTATAATCACCAACAGGCCAGTCCCCACAGTTGAGTCTTTCAGGTTCCTAGGATCCACCATCACACGGGACCTGAAGTGGACCTCCCACATTGACTCTATAAGGAAGAAGGCCCAGCAAAGGCTGTACTTTCTGCGTCAGCTCAGAAAGTTCAACCTGCCTCAGGAACTGCTGACCATATTCTACACAGCAATAGTCCAGTCTGTCCTGACCTCATCCATCTCTGTCTGGTTCGGATCCGCCACCAGGCAAGACAGGACAGACTGCAGAGAACAGTCAGGTCCTCAGAGAGGATCATAGGTTCTGATCTTCCCTCCATTGAGGACCTTTCCGGGCCAGGGTCAGGAAGCGGGCCAGAAAAATCACCACTGACCCCTCACACCCTGGCCACAATCTGTTTAGGCTCCTCCCCTCAGGCCGGCGTTACAGAGCGCTGTACGCCAAAACCACCCGACACAAGAACAGTTTCTTCCCCCAGGCTGTCGCTCTGATGAACTCTGAATAGTCACAGAGTGTGTGTCCACTCACATGAACAATAAACTAAAACTCTGCACTGCTGTATATACTTACTGTATATACTTACTGTACAATAACCCTGGTTTGGTGTATATATTATCCTTTATTTTTATTTATTTTATTTTATTTTATTTTTTTTTTTCTCTTCCGTTTTTTAATTTCACTTATTTAAGTTCTGTACTGGAGAGAAAAGTTGCCGGAGTCAAATTCCTTGTATGTGTCATACTTGGCCATTAAAGCTGATTCTGATTCTGATTCTGATTCTGATTCTGAAAGGTACACCTTCCCTCTTTCCAAAAGCTTGAGAAGAATCAGTCCACGTACACACACACACACACACACAGAGTTTTCTACAAAAGGCTGAATGCAGGCCATTATCACCAGGAAACAACAGGCAGGGCACACAGACTGCTGACTAATGCATGCTGCTAAAGAAACACAGTAGTTTCACCCAATCAGTGTTGAGCCCTTTTGTTCATTATGTAAAGTTCTCAGAGCGCTGGGCGGCCCGACCAGAACCCTCTGAACACCAACAACACAGACACTGTTGTGGAAATAAACTCTGCTCCGTGCATCTCTGCATCAAACACAGCTGGTGTTAAAGGGAAGCAGTTGCTCGTCTACTTTTCCCGCCCATGTCATTATTTCTGTTCATATTCAAAACAACGGCTAAAACGCTTAAAACTAAATCCAAACATCAGGGATTTCCCAGGCTGGTTTTGGCTTGGTTCTTTTTTTTGGTTATCTGTTTTAACTGAAATGAGAAAAGAGAGAGGATGATCTTTTAGGAGACAACAGGATGTGTAGTGGGAGAACAGCAAAATTGCTCTGTTTGACCTTTGACCTATGGAGTATGTATGCTTTGGAAATGCTGGCAGTGTTAAGGAATCAGATTTTTTTTCAAACAGTGAAAATCTAAACTAGATTATCTTTATGACTTTGTTTTAAAATACCAGTAACTATGGGCTGCCATTTGTGAAGCTACTCCTCCAAAAATGTACTTAAGACTAATAAACGTGTAATTTCAAACTAAATATTTACCCTAAAACTGACATTTATAAATGAATATACACTATGAGTGCAAATATGACTTATTAAAAAAAAAAAAAGAGTGGGGGTTCATTTTTCTGAAACTCAAATTGTTGGTGTTAATTTCTGGCTGTGTAATTTTTCAAATGGCTCTTCGTAGAAAGCTTCTACTAATCCCATTTACATAGCAAGCTGGGTTATTTTCTCCATGGCAGGAAAGCTTCAAATATAATCGGAATTCATATTATTTTGCTTTTGAAATTGGCTCAGAACTCTGAGGAGGGCATTTCTAACTAAATGTATAACAAACCAACAGAACATTGACTCCAGTCTTCAAAATGGGTCAGTTTCTTCTTTTTATCTCCATTATAGTTTGTGAATGATTGACAAGTTGCTGATTCACCAAAGGTGAAAAGCTGGAAAGCGAGACATCAGCATCTAAACATGCTGAGAAGCGTGGAACACTTGTGTGTCATTTGTGGGAGCCAGCAGGAGAGTGACAGTGATTACATAAGACGTTATGCAGAATTTAGCTGGATTTTCCGGATGTACGTGACCAAATTAAGCAATTTAAGGAATTTATCGGTAATGCTGATAAAGAATCTGAATCCTAGAAGCCGTTCTGAAACGCTCAGACTGAGCTCCACCTTCAGCATGCTTTATTTGAAAGAAAGCAGCTCAAGTAAATTACAAGGCAAGTCATTCTCTTCCTTTGGAAAACAATTAAAGTGGGGGTGGAATGGGGATGTGACTGGGCCTGTGACTGACTCCTCGTCCTGATCCAGCAGCTGCACCAGACTCCTGCTTCCTGTCTGTAACTGTGGTGCTTTTCATTAGCAAGCAGACGGGCCCATCTGACCCCACGTTGCCCTGTCGCCAGCGGCAGGAGCATTTAAAGTAAGATTAACGTCACCTTGCAAACAGCGGCCTGCAGGATGGCATCGAAGCCGCCCTCTGGAGCGTCTCGGTTCCGAGACACCATCTGCTTCTGCACCTCCTCGTTGAAACGGTCCACTTTATCCGTCAGAGAGAGGATGTGGCGAAAACCAAAGGTTGGCACACAGTTTGGGAAGAGCTTGTATCTGTGGAGGGAGACATTGACAGGATTTATGTCAAACATGGAGCTTTAGGCTAGAATTAAACAAGAAAACCAACAAAGATGAAGCTTTTTGTTGCAGAACTAAATAATAAAATATCTGATCCAAACCAGTTAGTAGAATAAAGTTGGATACAATTTCTGATAAGAAAAATCACATCCTATCACACAAACTTCAAATCGTGAAATGAATATACTAAGGCTGTAACTGTACACAAAAGAAAAAAAAGAAAAACTGTATCTGGGGTTATTAGGTCACAGTTCGGCACATTTTCTGAACACTTTACTCAAGAAAAATGAATGCTTCGATCAGAATTAAACAATAACTTTTATTCCTGAATTCCTTCCTTTAAACTGAAATGTATTAGTTCGTATTATGTCCAAAGACCTAAAAGTTGAAAGTTTAGAACTAGAGATTTGATTACATTTTTCTAAGTAAATAGATAAATTATAAAAGAAGACTCAGCAAGAGTGGAAAACAATGTAACCAAATAAAACAAAAAATATGAATACATATCCTATTCCACCCAAGGATGCAACAATACCGCTGTTTTCAAACAGATATGATAACGATACTTGGGTCTGAGTACTTACAGAGTACCAATGCTGATACTCTACCAAATAAACATGCAATGAAATTTAGGTTAGGTTTTATCTCCTTTCTTTGCTTATTTATTTTTTTCCAAGAAATTATGGTGAATTAAATTAAAAAATAAAATATTAATAAACAAGACAAAAAAACACAATTTTTTACAACAACTCAAGTTTATTTTACACTTTTACACAAAGTGTAAAATAAACCTTTTCTGTGAAATTTTTCACATTTTAAGTATCAGTACAAAGTATCAACTAACCGATACAGATATGAGTACGGTCTAACAGTATTGGCCCCATAACTGTATTGGCGCACACCTAGTTATACTATTTGTTCACCCCTCCACATCATTGAGTTCAGGTGTTCCTCTAGGGCCACAGGAGTTTGTAATCCGGCACCTAGGCATGAAAAAAAAAAAAATATATAACCCTAACAATCTCATGTCTCTACAGGCCTGAATGTGTTAAACGTTAAAATTCATGGAAGGACAGAGAAAAGAGCGAACAATTATGGGTTAACACATGTAAAATAAAGCTGGCCATAATGCAAAGCTGAGTAATGAAAGAAACAAAAATATATTTGTTTTTAAACATGAAAATGTATTTGTTTTTATGAAAGTACTCAGAGTTCTGGTACAATAGAAGAAGCTCAAATCTCTAAAAAGTTGCTAAATATAAAGACTGTAGTCCTGTGAAAACAGCCAATCATTAATCAGTCAATGAGGAGGTCGTAAAAGGCCTGATGCTGCAGCAACATTGTAGAAACTGTAAGATCACATCCCCACGCTGTTGTTAATAATGAGATTCTTTATGCTTCTGAATTTTACACATTTTGGGTGAGGTTTAGATAAAGAAAAAACGGTGTAGGTACATATGTCGCCTTCATCTGATCAGAAAGTTTCCAGTTTTTTGGAAAGCAACCAACACATTCCTCGCTGCGTGGCTGTGTTCAGAGTGGAACCATAAGGACTCATAGTAGCAGGTAGGGCTGGACGACTTCGTTTAAAAATAAAATCACAATTTTTTATTCTAAATCCGACATGACGGAACATATTTTCAAAATGTGCTTTTCTTTCAATCATCCCTTCTGGGAGCTGACCTGAATTTAAAGTCCAACTAAATACAAGCTGTACAACCTGCTGAAACAAGTTTGAACTACGGAAGCCCAAGGAGCTCATTAGAGAAAAAGAAAAATATACAGCTATTCCAAAAATCTAATTTTCATAAACTGCTAATATAATAAATTTTTTGCCTGGCCCTAATATAATGAAAAACACTATTCTACACTATGCAGTCAGTATCTGCCTAAAAGCTGTCACAGAGAAAAAAATCAACAACCATAGAAAAATAAGTAATTATTATTGCTGTATTTCTGATTGAGTGTACAACAAATATTTTAAGCCAACTATGATTACACTAGCGTTAACATTTATTTTTGGCTTTGTTTTTTTCATTTGTTTTACTTTGAAACTAATAGCATTTTATTAGTCATTTCATATGAAAAAAAAAGTTTGATTTTTAAATGTGAAGAATCTGCTGATATAGGTTGCTATATTTTTATCACAAAGGGAGCTGCAGCCTTCCTAATTCTGGTTAATTAACTAAAGGATATCATTAAAAGCATTAGTTTGTATGTCCTTAGAAAATCAGAATCATCAGGTTAGACTTCTTATAAAAGCAGAAATCGGTAATCGGCATTGGCCAGTGGAGAGCTGATCGGTGCATCTTTCATACTCTCCTAAGCATAAAAATGTCACCTGTGCTGATATGAACCCAGCAGAGTTAGAAGTGATGCTTTGCACTGAATACAAAGGTGTCCTGAACACTGCCCCACTAAAAAAAATAAAAAAAATAAAAGCATCACTCACACACCAACGACAGGAGGCAGCTGGGGTCAGCATGGTGTCATCTACACACACACACACACACACACCGACATAACCCAGATGCCAAGTGAGGCATGATGGTTGTCTCACCTCCAGGGTAAACACACTGGATCCCCCCCCCCCCTTTTCTTCTTTCTCTCTGTTGCAGCTGCATTATATTAAACTATATATAAAAAGAATATTAAAAAGCAACATGAGTAATGTTAATGAATAATACTGAGGCATGACTGATTTTTTAAATCTCCTGTGGAGTTGTTAAAAGAAAGCTAAAAACCAGAATTACAGGCCAAAAGAAGTAAAGCGGGACCACAGTGCAGAGTTGCTCTGGTTTCTGCTTCCTACCCGTTGCAGGGGTTCTCCTGGTACTTGGGTGCTGTGTAGGAGAAGGGGGACGTGTTTTTATCCACGAAGGAGCCAAAGCCCAGACGGAAGTTGCTGGTCAGCTTCCCCATCTCCTCTGCTAGCTTGGTGCCCAGGTTACGGATGGTGTCCAGGTCGTCTTTCATGGAGAGCGAGAGGTCCATCAGGTAGTAGAGATCTACTGGGTAGTCCTCCACCTGCCGCACATGCAGGTCGAACGCTGTCTGGTCTCCTGCGGGGAGGCGGAGTCAGCTGCTTTCTACACACACACACACTGATGTATTTTCCTTACATTCAGACGGGTCTTACCTGGCCGCAGGCTGAGGGAGATCTTCTGGGGCATAATCTGGACCACGTCATACTGCGCTGGTCCTGATCCTTTAGTGCTCAGGGGGGAGTTTTTCAGAACGGATATCGTGCTCCTGGGATATTCAATGAAGCGCGGCTCACAGCCCCTTTTACGCAGGTTTTGCTCGAGATCGCATCGTGATGTCAGAGAACGTCGCTTCCCAAAATCCTGCGAGAGGAAACGCATCAGAGCTCACACCATCCGTCGCAGTAGCGCAATTAAAACTACAATCATCATCATATACACACACACACACACACATATATATACAGACGTGGACAAAATTGTTGGTACCCTTCATTAAATCAAAGAAAGACTCATAATGGTCACAGAAATAACTTTAATCTGACAAAAGTAATTATAAATAAAAATTATATAAATGTTGACCAATGAAAGTCAGACATTGCTTTTCATCCATGCTTCAACGGAATTATTTAAAAAATAAATGCATGAAACAGGCCTGGACAAAAATGATGGTACCCACAACTTAATATTTGGTTGCACAACCTTTTGAGGCAATCACTGCAATCAAATGATTCCTGTAACTGTCAATGAGACTTCTGCACCTCTCAGCAGGTATTTTGGCCCACTCCTCATGAGCAAACTGTTCTAGTTGTTTCCGGTTTGAAGGGCGCCTTTTCCAGACAGCACGTTTCAGCTCCTTCCAAAGATGCTCAATAGGATTGAGATCAGGGCTCATAGAAGGCCAGTGTTTTCCTCTTAGCCCTTCTTGGGTGTTTTTAGCTGTGTGTTTTGGGTCATTTTCCTGTTGTAAGACCCGTGACCTGCGACTGAGACCATGCTTTCTGACACTGGCCAGCACATTTCTCTCTAGAATCCCCTGATAGTCTTGAGATTTCATTGTACCCTGCACAGATTCAAGACACCCTGTGTCAGATGCAGCAAATCAGCCCCAGAACATAACCGAGCCTCCCCCATGTTTCACAGTAGGGACCGTGTTCTTTTCTAGATATGCTTCATTTTTCCGTCTGTGAACATAGAGCTGATGTGCCTTGGCAAAAAGTTAAATTTTTGTCTCATCTGTCCACAGGACATTCTCCCAGAAGCTTTGTGGCTCGTCAGCATGTAGTTTGGCATACTCCAGTCTGTTTTTTTTTATGATTTGTCCTCTGGCTCAAACAGCGAAGGATGTTCCGATCTGACACTGATGTTCCTTGAGCATAAAGTTCAGCTTGGATCTATTTTGAAGTCTTTCTAGGCTCTTTTGTTACCATTTGGATTATCCGTCTCTTTGATCTGTCATCAATTTTCCTCCTGCAGCCACGTCCAGGGAGGTTGGCTACAGTCCCATGGATCGTACATTACTGAATGACATGTGCAGCTGTAGTCACAGAAACATCTAGCTGCTTGGAGATGGTCTTATAGCCTTTACAGTTAACATGCTTGTCTATGATTTTCTTTCTCATCTCCTGAGACAACTCTTTCCTTTGCTTCCTCTGGTTTATATTGAGTGTGGTACACACCACGTCACCAAACAACACAGTGACTACCTGGAGTCCTATATATAGGCCCACTGAGTGATTACAGGATTGTAGACACCTAGGATGCTGATTAGTGGACATACCTTGGATTAACATGTCCCTTTGGTCACATTATTTTCATTCTTTTCTAGGGGTACCATCATTTTTGTCCAGGCCTGTTTCATGCATTTATTTTTTAAATAATTCTGTTGAAGCATGGATGAAAAGCAATGTCTGACCTTCATTGGTCAACATTTATATAATTTTTATTTATTATTACTTTTGTCAGATTAAAGTTATTTCTGTGACCATTATGAGTTTTTCTTTTATTTAATGAAGGGTACCAACAATTTTGTCCACGTCTGTACACACATACACTAAACAAAATATAAACACAAGACTTATTTTTTATGCAACATCTTGCAAATCCATTTCATTGTGGCTAGCCTAAGGCACACCTGTGCAATATTGCTGTGTTTTATGATAGACGACATCTTTAAGGTGGGCTGGAGTTGCTCACTAACACAAATTTAGAAAGATTTGTGAGCAATATTGAGAATAATGGCTCTGTTGTGTTGTTGGTGTCTGGATGGAAAATATTTCTGTTTGAGTTCAGTTAATGAAAAATGGGAGCAAAAACAAAGCGTTGCTTTTATATTTTCGTTCAGTGTCTATGTGGAGTATTTTAATGTGGCAAGTTCATTGTAATATGTATCATCATTTGAATTTGAGCCTTAAAATAAAGGTGAAACAGCTCTACTGAAAGTATGAAGAGAAAGTAAATATGAGGACCAGATGGATCTAAAGGTACGGGGTATAAGCTCCAGCCTGTCTCTATGAATGAGACTCTTATTGTGAAGTAACACAGGAAGTACAACAGTTCTGGAAATGCTCTGTTGTGTTACACCAAGTCAAATAATATAGAGTCGACTTGTTAATGGAAGAGCCGAATTGTTTGCATGTCTGCAGCAAAGAAGCCCAGATTCACACTGACGATTCTCTGGTTTTATCTTTAACGCTCCTTGGATTGCATCCTATGATGTGTCGTTCAAAATCAAAAACATGTACACTGATCTAACCTATACTAAGATCTTTAAAAACACAGCTTAAGATTCATGACACTTTGATTCCATTTATCATAAACAGAAAGGCTTTTAATTGCTTTCCTGGCATTGGGATAAGACAAGACAAAAAAACGAATGATCCAGACAGGCCAAACTGATTATAAACTCTTTAAATACTGTTATGGCTTGTTAACTATCTCCTGTATTAGTGAAAACAAAAATAGGGCGATTCTTAGTTAAAACCAAAATTTTCTTTTCTTAAACTTGTATCTTGTTCGTGTGAACTGACTCTGGAGGACGCCTCTGTTCAGTGAAAGGAATGGATCTGTACCTCTTCACTCTTCTTTTACATGATGCCAGCACACTTACTGCAGTGTAGGCCATACAATATCTGAACTTGTATGGCTAATGATATGATCAGTACTGTGTGGCCAATGCTGAATTAAAAACAATGTTTTCTCCTGGGAAGGCAAAATGTCTGATAAATGTAATTTTAGTCCATATGATAATCCAGCTCATCCAAAAAAGAATCAATTTTATCTAACTAAAAATGACCTAGATTTATGTTATTATATAAATGAATGAATTGATCCTAAACCCAATTTTTATGCTAACTGCCAACGCAGCGCTTTTCCTTTCCCAACAGTTTATGGAACGCAGTTAAAACTGTCCATTTTGGATTATATAATTACTCATCTGACTATAAACTTCCATTCAGCTTGATTGATTATATGACTTAAGCACATTTTCACTTCAGTATTTTACAACTACATTAAACATTGCACATATCGATAGTGTTTTCTAGGTTAAACGTCTCATTTCACGTATGTCTAATGGAAGCACTTCATGTTTAACCTTGACGTCGCGTTCACTGTGACCAGAACAAATGTGCCGGATAAAACAATGTTGCATGATATTTTCATCTATCAGCATTCTGAACAACAAAAAGATGCGTATTGCATTAGAAAAACTGCATTCAAGATAAGTCTATTCGTTAAACTTTAAATAACGGAGTGCGTTTCTGTGCAGGTTATAGCTTATTTACCTCTTGTGCGCACCAGGCGCAGCTGGGATGGATCAGGAGGCATTCCTCGCAGGACGTAGCGCTGCCACTCATACAAATGTTGAGACCTGAGGAGAGAAGATCAGCAGCACGGTTTACAGAAAAGAACATGTCACACTGTTACTGGGTTAATTAAACTTAGATGGGATTTAAGGCAAAAATGTGAACTCTTAGAGGATGTTCATCTTTTTTATTTCTTTACGGAAATATTTGCGGCTTTGTAAAACAGGTCTGAATCAGGGCCTACAACGTTTTATCAACCATCCATATTAAACTGTTGAGCTAAAGCCTTCACTAAGCAGTTCATGCCGGTCCTCAGCATAGTCACTGATGGTGAGAGAGACCGTAGTGGCTGCTGCAGATCGCAGTCTGCCTGTGTGGTGTGACTTCCTTTGTAGATTTGGTTACCCAGACAAATGTTCATCCAGAGGACAGCGACCCGAGAGCTACAGTTGTGGCCAAGAGTTTGGTGAATGACACAAATATTAGTTTTTTACAAAGTTAGCTGCTAAACTGCTTTTAGATCTTCGTTTCAGTCGTTTCTGTGATGTACTGAAATATAATTAAAAGCACTTTATACGTTTCAAAGACTTTTATCGACAATTACATGACATTTATGCAAAAAGTCAGTATTTGCAGTGTTGGCCTTTCTTTTTCAGGACCTCTGCAATTCTACTGGGCATGCTCTCAATCAACTTCTGGGCCAAATCCTGACTGATAGAAAACCATTCTTTCATAATCACTTCTTGGAGAATTAGTTGGTTTTTGTTTGTCCACCTACCTCTTGAGGATTGACCACATGTTCTCAATGGGATTAAGATCTGGGAAGTTTCCAGGCCATGGACCCAAAATTTCCACATTTTGGTCCCTGAGCCACTTAGTTATCACTTTTGCCTTATGGCACGGTGCTCCATCGTGCTGGAAAATGCATTGTTCTTCACCAAACTGTTGCATTGTGGGAAGACGTTGCTGTTGGAGGGTGTTTTGGTACCATCCTTTATTCATGGCTGTTTTTGGGCTAAATTGTAAGTGAGCCCACTCCCTTGGATTAGAAGCAACCCCACACATGAATGGTCTCAGGATGCTTTACTGTTGGCATGACACAGGACTGATGGTAGCGCTCACCTTTTCTTCACCGGACAAGCCTTTTTCCAGATGCCCCAAACAATCAGAGAGATGCATCATGGGAGAATATGACTTTGCCCCAGTCCTCAGCAGTCCGTTCACCAAACTTTCTGCAGAAGATCAATCTGTCCCTGATGGGTTTTTTGGAGAGAAGTGGATTCTTTGCTGCCCATCTTGACACCAGGCCATCTTCCAAAAGTCTTCGCCTCACTGTGCGTGTAGATGCGCTCACACCTGCCTGCTGCCATTCCTGAGCAAGCTCTGCACTGGTGGCACTCCGATCCCACAGCTGAATCCTCATTAGGAGACGATGCTGATGCTTGCTGGACTTTCTTGGACGCCCTGAAGACTTCTTAACAAGAATTTAACCTCTTTCCTTGAAGTTCTTGATAATCCTATAAATTGTTGATTTAGGTGCAATCTTAGTAGCCACAATATCCTTGCCTGTGAAGCCATTTTTATGCAACGTAATGATGGCTGCACACGTTTCTTTGCAGGTCACCATGGTTACCAATGGAAGAACAATGATTTCAAGCATCACCCTCCTTTTAACATGTAAAGTCTGCCATTCTAACCCAATCAGCCTGACATAATGATCTCCAGCCTTGTGCTCGTCAACATTCTCACCTGAGTTAACAAGACGATTACTGAAATGATCTCAGCAGCTCCTTTAATGACAGCAATGAAAAGTAGTGGAATTTTCATGGCAAAGAAGGACTATGTAATTCATCTGATAACTGTTCATAAAAATCTGGAGTATATGCAAATTGCTATTATAAAAACGTAAGCAGCAACTTTTCCAGTTTCCATTATTTGAATAATACTTTATTTAATTTATGTAATTCTCAAAACTTTTGGCCACAACTGTACATTTAGGAAGCAAGATAACTTCCTCTGTAGATTTTTACAAACATGACTATTAGAAGGGGGAAACAGAAATATGTTATGAGACTATCAAAAATAATACATATATAAAACGGTAATGTTAGCCTAACCTTTTAGTAAGCCATTCAACGTCTGCCGGAGCAGGATATGAGTTCATTAAAGTTCTACCTTCGTTTGTAAAAGTTAGCTATACTGGAAAGATAAATGAAATGAACAGAATGTATTAATTGACCTGTAGCCGGAGCCATAACGTAGCATAACACCACCTTGGGTTGAAATTAAGCTTCAGACTGGGATTCTGGCCGTTTAACGTTTGAAGACTCTCAGCCTGAATAAGGAAACATTCACCTGGTCACTTACTGTAGAGGCCATGCTGTTATACGGAACAATAGGTTACAGCAGACCTGCACCAGCTCCAGCATCATCTCCTGGACCGGCACAGAGTGGTGATCAGTCACACAGTTCAGGACAGCCTCTCCTCAACCAAATCAGCCTAGCTGTCATTTACTGAGCTGAATATGATGCTTTTGTTTGGATTCTCTTATGTTAATTCCACTTTTTTCAGCTGATTTGCACAGCAACACCAACACATGTCTATGAGGCTTCTATTTTTTACAGTCTTTAGCAAAATATCGAGACAATATCGTGTTTCACAAAAACTTTACCAGTTTCTCATATTTCATGTTGAGTTGGGTGTATTTCTTGCCAATCAGCCAGTTAATTACTACAAGCACTACCAGCGTAACCTGTCTGAATTGAAAACCTGTCTTACAGTATAATGTCTGCAGTGCATAATACATTTTTTCTGCAACTGATCGGACAGAAAATATATTAGAACAATTTGCCTATTTTTATATATGGTAACTGATTTAACTTCCTCCAAGTCTAGTAAGTTGAACAGATTTGTTTGATTTTTAAAGCTCCAGGTTTTTCACAATACGTGCTAAAAACCTGGACACATGCTCCGAAAATATTAATATTCATTTAAGGTTTTTTGGGATATTACAATCTGATACAGAATCTTTAGAGAGAGCAAAATATTAGAGAGATGGCAAAGATACTATCCACCAAAAAAAGTCATGAACATATTTTAAAACAAAATCACAGTAGACACATGCAAAAATCTGGACAGCCATTAAAACATTTTTGTTTTACTGATTACCGAGAAGGGTGGAATTAGTTTGCATACTCATTAGTAAATGATTTATGGAAATTAACTTGTGTTTTTGCGTCTTTGGGCGCATTTAAATCCAGACAGAGCACTGTAAAGAGCCTCCCTGTATGGTAAGTTTTACCTAATTGTGTTTGTAATTTTATTATTGCAACATATTGTGTAATTGTATCTTTTGCTCCCTCTTGGCCAGGACTCCCTTAAAGGGATTTTTAATCTCAGTGGGATTTTGTTTGTCCAAGATTAAATTAAATTTGCTAATTCATTTCGCGTTGTTTAGTAGAGATGCTTTTCATATCAGAAACAACCCATCCTGGCATGGCAGACATGATTCTGAATTTAACCCTGGCCTGTATGGATTGTGATTAATCGGGGGTTCAGAGGGTCCTCTCCTCGCTCCTACCTCCAGCATTGCGCAGAAACGTCTCCAGCAGCACCCAGCACAGAGCTGCTCTCCCCGGGCTCCACATGGTGTCACGGCGCCTACTCAGCGTCCAGATTTGTAGCTCTGCTCTCAGCGCAAACACACAAACACGCCGACGTGTCTAGTGTCCCATCAGAGCTGCCATCCGATTCCGCTCTGCCTATCGGTGCAAACCACAGCGGAGCTGGAGCGCTTCGCCGGGATCTCCTCGGATCATCCTACCGACCGGCAGCCGGCGCTGATCCGCTGCTACGGCTCAGCTTTCCCTTCGGAAACCTCTCCAGAACCGTCCACAGCTGCCAAACTTCCCTACGAATCCATGGCACGGTCAGAGATCCGATCCGGGCGGAAACATGGACGGGGTGACGTTAAAACTGACCGGAGTTCAGCAGATCTCCACCAAAATAATAAAGCCAAACAACCGCGGTGATCCGCTCTCTCCTGGTTCAGTTTACGTGCCAGCTCTAAGCCCCGCCTCCCGTGATATGCTGCATTCGTTGGAGCTCGGGAAAAAGCACATTGGAAACAAACGTTTCGATTTAATTGAAAAAAAAAAAGTGTCCTGGACTAGAACCCCCCCATGATTGTTTCTCAGTTCTACACATTTCATTTAAGTATGAGAAACTTAAGTGCCGATATAAATCAAACACATTTGAAATAAAAAGCTGCTGCCTTCTGATTTTTTAACCACAATAGCAGGTATTCATTTTAACAATGTTTTGAATGTTGCTTTCAAAAGACAAATATGAGACTATAAAAACTATTTCTAAAGAAGCAGCAGAATTTTGAGCTGAACTGTGAGAATTTTATCCCTGATTGTTTCAGATGACCTGCAGAGGCAGGGAAGGAAGACGCAGCAGAGATAAGACTGTCTCTGAACATGCCTTTATTGAGAAAAAAGAAAAAGAAAAATCCAAACATCTAGAAACAAATTTTTAACTGCTGATGAACGTCACCGAGTAAATCCCAACAGAGATTGTTCCTGAAGCTGCAGCACTTTCCATAACACCAACAATAATCGGAGCAGCAGCTTCCTTCTACTCTACTCTTTAGAAACAAAAAACCCCCAAAAAGAACTGCTGCTATTCTGAAACAAATCCACACGACTGATGCTGAGGAGCTCAGTCTTTCCTCCTCATGCGTGTGGCAGTAGCCGATGTGGTCAGCAGGTCAGAGGTCATGTCTCTGATGGTGCTGAGGGGCAAGCTGCCAAGGACACCCTGGTGTGTTGCCTTCAGTTCCATCAGAGCGTCCAGAATCGTCTGGCGGTCAGTGTGTGGGTGGAGCTGCGTCAGCTCGGCCATCAGGGTGTCCAGGCTGCCCATGGTGCCAAAGTGCTGGGGCACGCAGGTTCCCTTTGCAGTGGGCAGGATGCACACCACCTTCTTCCTTTGGATGCTGGAGCTGACTGGCACGGCATCTACCAACTGTACAGATACAGTAACGTTAAAATGAACATGAAGGACAACATCTGACAGCGGAGCTATGGATATGGATATTAAAACACATCCGATTCAAGGATTTCTACTCTGGATTAGAGCTTTACCAAATGGATGGTTTTCTGGCTGATACTGATATGTAGAGGTCATGGCCAGCCGATATGTACTGCCAATTCCAGGGCTGTTTTTTTGGCTGTAGGCTACATGTTTTTAACCTTATCTAAATGCTAAAATGTCCCATTCATAACAGTGGATGCACATTTATGAACCTAGTCAGTTTTTGAATCATGAATCTAAAATACTCTTGAATCTTAACTTTGTGCATCAATCAAACATCTCAATAAACAGACTTCTGTTGAGCCATCAGACAGCAATTATTAACCAGAAGAAACACCTAGTAGTATGCATACAGGGCTGGCCAATATATTCATTTGTCAAATGTTCTATCTTTAAAGATTTAAATTCAGGAAATTCAAAATTTACCAATAAACCAACATTTGGCCTTTCCACGAGGACAGTCCAACTTCCAGAGAATCAGGATTCTAGCTTTAGAGATGCATTGATCGGACTAAACTTCTACTCTGAACCGCTGATCCACTCGTAAAATAACATGAAATGTGCTGCAGATTCCTTTAATCAGGGATTAGTTCAAAGGCTTTAAAGAACTTGTTCCTAAACTTGGTCAGACCCTGACTAAACTCAGAAAAGCGAAGCTCAATAACAACCTGCTGATGTTTGATGCACCTCTCTGCAGCATCCCTATCAAACGGCCATTATAAACCAAGGGAAATTTGTTCCACTCCTTTCTATAAGTTGATATGAGCAGAAGTAGCAGCTTTCAGATTTAAGTTGTAAGAACAGAATTTTAATCAGACAAGAAAAAGATAAAGTAAATGAGCTGAGAATCAAAGTCCTGATGATTGTGAATAAAGACAGAAACAAGACATCCTACAGAAATCTTTGATGCAGAACCAGTCTGATACCCAAAAGGACCGCTTTTTTCTCCACCTTTTAATATGAACACAGTCTCACACTGGTTGCCATGGCTAATCTGTGAGTCTCTAAACTCGACCATCAAAGCTCCAAACATTTAGATTAGTGCTGTGTTAAAAAAAAAGAGGGGGAAATCTATTCTTTATCGATTCTTATAGAAATCAAACCACAAGTTCAAAAATCTATTTTATTTTTTGAATAGTTAAATAGCTAAAATGGGAAAGAAAAGTCCAAACGGCCATTCTAAGTCTTGTGTCTGAAAAGGTTCAAACAGTTTTGTTCTGATAAACTGTTATCCACCCAGTGTTAAGTCACTAAATTACAGGCAGATAGTTAACAGCTTAAAAAACGCTGCCCTGTATTAATATCTAACTGAATCAGATTATGATAATCAATTCTACCTCTTGAGGATTGGACTTGAATGGATTCTTGAAATATAAATCCATACCCATTTAGATCTACATATAGTTCCCACAATTAGAGTAGGAACACACAGATTATGTTCTATTAGAACAAACACCAAGTGTTTTAAACAGATCATTTTATTTTAATATGTATTATTTCTGCCACCTGCTGGTATATTTGTGCCTAAAAACTAACCCTAACCCTCACTAGCATTTCCATGAGTTTGTAGGTTCAGCAGGTCAACAATCAGTGATCCTCAGTCCTTCAGTCAGGAAACTACAACCAGTAGTTTGTCTTGGTAAAGAATGAGAACCTTGTGTCCTGCGTTCCCAGCTTTACAGGTTCAGAACGTATTTGTTTTCATGCATCGTCTGCAGTGGAGCTGAAGGGGGTCAACGCATGAAGGCAGAAATGATATCCTCACCATTTTATCAGCAAACCTCCACTCTGTGTCAGAGGTTGGAGCTGTGGCAACGTCCTGCACGGACTTGGACACGTGGGTGGAGACAGATGGACGGTCCTCCCCAGCAGCTCCACTTAGGCGCCTGATGTGGAAAGTATGCTTGTGCATTCGGTGACCGTTGAGCTCTCTTACTGCAGCTTCAGCAGCCTCTGAGTCCTCCACAATCACTATAGCAACTCTATAAGAGCACCCAGCCAGAGAGTCTCCATGAGTGGATTTTGAGAGCAAATATCAGAACCTTCTACAGTAACTAAGGATCCAGATCGGAGTAGAAAAATGTTTCAAATACGACAGCAGCTCACCTCACATTGTTCTTTAAGGTGGAAATGCTGATGTCTGATGGCTGGAACTTCTTAAACAACTGCCTCAAATCACTCTGAAAAACATGTTTTTGGCCCTTTATTCTTCTACATAGAATATGAAAAGTGAGATGGGTATTTACACACAAGCATACTTACTTTCCATTGCTTTATTTAGTCAATGCAGTCCTTAAAAATGTATGTATCAGGACATACTGAAAATATGCTTCTAATTAGGTCTGATGAATAATCTAACAGGAACAAACCGTCACATCATCAACACATTTATTGATATAAGAGAGGAAACCATTGGAAGTTTTGCAAGAGCTGCTGGTGAAAGTCTCTGGAGTTTTCAGACTTTCATCTGAACAAACGGCTGGAGGAATTTCAAGAGCAGGAAAAAAAATGTTTGATCATAACTCACTGTATCACATATCAGAAGAAACACCTCCTGTTTGATTGGAATGCTGTTAAGTTAGAATAAATCTCCAGTATCAGATTAAAACAACCCTTAGATAGTACGCACAGCTTCCTATAAGCTTTCTAACACCTGGACTTCTACATGCTGCACAATAGCAGTAACCTTTTCAAACTAACCAGACTTGATCAAAATAAAAAGCAATTAGATTTGTGCATAAGGTTGAATATTGGGAACATATACATACATAACTTTTAAAATCTAAAACCATGAAATCAGACTTTATTAAATAAAAAAAAAGAACAGTTATAGAAATATTGAAAAAAACACTATTCAACAAAGGTTTAGACAAAGACAAGAAACGTATAATTTAAGAGGAAAATATATCATTAAAGTACAGTGTGAAAAAACTACATTAAATCTTTTAAGTACAATTATGGAATATAGACTGGAAGGAAGAATTAAAGGGTGAATTTAAACAATAGAGAAAAATGTTTTTTCTGAGGTTTGAGACAGAAGTTAAAAGTTTTTCCTGTAAGCTTTGGTTAAAATTAAGAATGCCTTGTTTACCTTTAAAGTTTGCGTATATTAATAAAATACTAAGTAATAATAAAAATAATAATACATTTTATTTGTGAGCGCCTTTCAAAACTCTCAAGGTCACTGAACATAAAACATAAACACACAAAACTCAAAAGGATACAAGTAAATCAACATGAGATCAAATCAATATACATCAACAACTGCAGCACATAGAAAAAAGTTAAAAATAGAGTTAGAGAAAAAAAGAAGAAAAAAAATGCAAATAAAAGAAAGGATCCAGTGGGGTATTTAAGTCTGAATAGGTACGTTTTAAGAAGCCGTTTGAATGTTTCAGTAGATGATGCCATACGAATGCCCAATGAGAGTTTATTCCAGAGCCGCGGTGCAGATGAACTAAATGACCTGAATCCCATGGTAGACAGACGGGCATGTGGAATGGTGAGACCACCTTCTGAAGAGTATTTTGGTACACACTATATGGTTCTCTGTTGGTGAAGGAGCCAAAGCTGGAGTCGAGGTTGAGAGGTTTCTGACTGGACATCAGACTCTCCTCGATGCATGGCTCTGGTCTACGGGTGGGGGACGGTTCCTCTCTCTGTTTGGGTTTCTGCACCAAACAGCAGAACAACCGCTTTGTGGAGCTATTGGGGATAGAGAGTGCCGCCCCCCCCCCATCCCTGATTTTTATTGTCTGAGGAAACAATAAAATGTATGTCCCACTAGGAAAAACTACACCATCACTGATTAAAATCAACAGTTTTGCTTCGGCTCCAAGAGCAAAGACCGCCATCCTGACTTAAACTGAGCTCTCCCACTGCTTTTCTAGTTTAAACTATAGAATTAAGCCAATTTCCCCCAATAAATGACACCTGAATGCTAATTATGTTGTGAAGGTAAGCTCCTTTTATGAATACATTTATCTAAGATCTATAATGACAAATCTGATGTTAGAATCTGTTTACAGATTAGCTAGACTGGACAAAGAATCAACCTGACACACAACTAACTTTTATGCTCACCAGGGAAAAAAAAATATTACATGAAAATAATTGTTACCTCTTAACTAATTTTATCATTCTACTTAATATTAATACTTATTTTGGAAATATTTTTTTATATTGTCACATTGAAGTTAAATAAAATAAATGCATTTTGAAGTACATATTACAAGGTGATACAAAGCTAAAATGAAGCTTTAATAAAAATCCTTTTTTGGTGGGGGATCAGCCCCCCGTGTTCCCAGCTCCAGGAAAAGCACCTGGTTGCTGTCTCTGCTCAATAATGAGGAATTTCTGATCTTGATATCAATCATATGTAGGCTTTATCACAATCCTGCACTGCCCTCTGGTGGTCATTATAACAACGTCCAACTCAGTGGGGGTTCCAAAATGATCATTAAACCAAAATCTTCCATTCTCCCACATTTGATGATGATCCTGAGCAACAAGAAGCATGTGAATGAACTGACCTGTGTCACGTTGTTAGGCAGGTTGGATACATACAGCACTGAGCAGCTGCTCTCATCTCCGACTGATTCTGCATCTATAAACAGAAACATGATTCAAACAGATTAAATACAGAGGATGTTTCACTAGCTGTGGCCGAGGACCTACTGTCAGCCATGTCTGCAGTCAAACTGATGTCTGGAGCAGCTGCCGGTCCTGGGAGCTGCAGCTCCTCCTCAGCATCGTACCACGCCTCACTAAAGTTCCCCTGCTCACAGCCTGCACAGCACAAATAGATACCAAGAACAATATTTAGCTGCATTTATGGGTCTATCAGCTCAGTAAAACTTCTGCTCACCATTTTGTTTAACAACTCTGTCATTGGGGACAAGAGCTGCAGCTCTCCTCACTTCACCGTCGTCCTTGACCAGCTGAGGGGTGTTCTGAGGGGAGATGAAGCAGGAGAGTTGGTGTTAGCTGCTGCACAGAAGATGTGCTGTGGTTCTGGAAGCTGTGATCTGACCTGGAAGCTCCCTCTGTCCTCGTCATCAAGACGTTCACCGTCCTCAGCTCCATCATGCTCCTGGCTCCCCTGGGTGGTACTTAGCATCAGAGAGGTCAATGTAACCATTGATACAGAAACGGGATTCCTATCTACATGAAGAGACCTGTTTTTGATGAACTGCATTGCATCCTCTCCTGATTTTTTTCCTTTATGGACTTTATTTGCTTTGAAACATCTGTATCACAGTCAAGAGATGAGTTTGGCAAACAATAAGTAATGAATTCCTGATTAAGATTTGCATAAGGGCATCTTATTGACTAATGAGCCACCAATGAGATCTGGCTGGATTTTTCCAGGAATCTGGCACTTGTACTCCTCCAAAACACAGACTGCCCAGGCTTTAGTACTGCTACCAACACATTATTCCAGAAATAGAAGCTGCTTATTTAATCACTTCAATTGGCCTCCGGTAATTAAGTAAAGAACCTCTATTATTTTTGACCAAGACATGACATTCAAATCCCCTATTAATACAGGTTTCTAAGATTTCTTTCTTTCACCTCTGGAATATTGAAAATCCAAATGCACATACACACACATAATCCTGTCCAGGAGTGATGCAGAGAAACTAGTCCATGCATTTGTTACTTCAGGGCTGGATTACTGTAATTCCTTATTATTAGGAAGTCCACAAAATGCAATTAAAAGCCTTCATTTGATCCAAAATGCTGCAGCAAGAGTTCTGATGAAAATTAAAAAGAGAGATCACATTTCTCCTGTTTTGGCTTCTCTACATTTGCTCCCTCTTGAATCCAAAAGTGAGTTTAAGACCCTCCTCCTTACATATAAAGTCCTTAATAATCAGCTATAAATGGAGCTGATTATTAAGGTATGATGAACAACATGTTTTCTTGCTGCTAAAATCTTCATGTTCTCCTCCTTCCTCCTTAGGAGGATACATTAGGGTCTGTCTTTCAGCGTTTAACCCCATCTCTAAGACAAAGCTTACAATGACTATATGCTATCTTTCATACTTAGACTTAAAAACCAGATCAGAGCTCATCCGTTTCTCTCCTAGATGAAGCTGCTGAATTCATTCCTACTACCAACAACTTCTTACTTTTCTTTAACATGAAAAGTAGTCCTGGATCTGTGCTTCTTCTCTTTTTTGAGACTGTGCTGTCTTCTCATACCCCAAGATGGTTGTGGCAGATGCCTGCGCATAGCCACTGTTCCTCCTGCTACCTCACAGAGCAGCAAGACACAAGATGAAACAGGCAAGAGAACACTTCATTCCCCTCACTTCCGAGAAAGATCTTATCTGTCAAACTGTTGCTCAGTTTAGATCAAAGTAAGATCAGCATCTAAAACCCAGTGTTATTTCAGTTTTGTGTCTGCAGCCGCAGTGAATGAGGCGTTAGAAATACAACAGGATGTACTACAGATTAGGGCTGGACGATAATTCGATAGCAATATATATTGATCGATAGATGTATGGTGCACTAGAAAGAAAGGGATAAAAAAAAAGTTTCATTAAAAAAGTGTCCGCTCATTGTTTAATTATATCAGGTAGCTTAACACAACAGTCTAACTACTCCAAACGAATCATTAACGCTGACCTAAGCAGCTCTGCCACCCATCACTCTCTCCTTTCAAACCACAAAAACGAGCAAATGACTTCAGCTGCAACAGAATTTTGTGATTTTTATTGATATCGATCAATATGACTATTCCCTTTAGCGATATGCTCTTTTTCTATATCGTCCAGCCGTACTACGGATGCTGAACTAGCCATGTTGCTACTGGATTGGTAAGTAATACATTTTTTTTTCCAGGGTTATTTGGGCTTGATGATTTAATACGGTGCCGGTAAAACTATTTTGGGTTTCCCAAATGACACACCCTTTGATGTTTTGTTCTTTTCTCTGGTAAGCTTGTAAAAGTCAGTACCCTTCTTCAGAAGCACTCCATAGAAATGAGTTTTTACGACTGTGATGTTACGCTGCAAGCCTTGAGAGGGCGACAGAGGGCAAAAATACGCATAATGAAGTTTTTCCTCTCCAATGTCACTACATGCTTGCTCAGCATGAGGGATTGCTGTGAAGTCAACGACAAAGCAGGCAAATGTCTGTAGCTAAACGCTGGCCCAGGAGGAGTTAACGCTGCCAGTCAATGACTGGATTCAATCTGCTGGGATTGCTTACAGTGGTTACACACCGAACGCGAAAGATGCGACCAAAGAGTCCGATTTACATGTGAAGTCAATGGAGGAGCGAAATTAAACGCGACTTGGGATCCCGCGACACATCAGAAGCAGATTTACATTGCGAAAAAGCTTTTCTGCCTAATTTACGCGACCAAGTAGCGCGGCTGATGAATTTCAGGCGTGACCCAAAATACGCGCTGCATTTTGTGTCTGACACAGAAGTTGGAGAAATCTCAACTACAGCTTCAAGTCGCGCCATACTAACCAATCAGCTTTTTGGTCGCGTCTATCCTGTTCGTTGTGTGTAAGCACCGTTAGATGGAAACCAGTTGGAATAACAAACTGAACTTGACTGCATTGTTGGATAAATAGAATCAATTGGAATCAATATTTGATTGGATTGAAGTGATTGTGTTTGTAAAATGGCGCTATAGAAAAAAAAAAAACAGAAGTAGACAGGAAATCCGGGACACCAGAGAAGCAAATAAAGAATTTGTCTACATACCAGCAAAGAAAATTTCTCGCCACGTCATCAATGATCTAAAAAAGGAAGACAGTTACTATGGAAGCTTTTCAAAGGCAAAACACTGAGCTGTTAGTTGAGAGTTGTTGGGAGAATCTCACCTGTAAAGGGATGTAACAGGCTCCTGTGGTTATCTTCTCAGAGTCCACAGACAGGGGACCCAGCTGGTCCAAAGATACCCCACTCAGGATCTGATGCTTCATCTGGTTGTAGTCAGATTCCAGTTCCTTCAGGATCCTCACAACGTTTAGAGGCGGCTCTGTAGCCCTGCAGGGTGACGAAAGAGATATTTAAAGATACTGGTAAAAAAAAAAAACGTATGCTTACTTTGAGTGCCGTTTCCTCACATGGTGATGGGCAGGTGTCCTTCAGCAGAAGTATAGTACAGCCTCCAGACGTGCTGTCTGCACAGCTCATACTGCATGGTGAGCAGTGACAACTCTGCCTGCTGAGCTCGCTGCTTACAGCTGCAGTCCTTTCTAGAAGCACAACTAAAGGTTAGTTCCAAACGAGCAGCATCTGGATGCTGGGGCGGCAGCAAAAACCTCTGGGCCCGACACATGACTAGGGATGGGTACCGATGTCTGCTGCCATCGTGGCACCGGTTCTGACATAAACTGTAGTAACCAGCCTGAAAAGCAGCGCACATGTCTGTGCTTTATTTCGGTTCTTGTTTTCCAGAGATGTCAAACACTGTGGATTCTGGGCGTGCCATCAGCCAAAAGTGATTCCCTCTATCACCAGAAAAGGTAAACATGGCTATATCTTGGTGAAAAAAACTGCTAAAAGTTAGGGCTCCTCAATCAGGCTCCATTTTGGTCTATCGTGGTGAGATTCCTGGATGCAGCTGTCAAAGATCTTGTTCTGAAACAAGCATGGAGTCAAAGACAAGTGCTTTTTCAGGGCAAGAGGATTTTCTTTGATCAAGACTACTTGCCGAAATCTTTTTTTTTTTACATACTTATGCATTATTGGTTGACATTGCACAGTATGTGTGGTTTTCTACAGGGAGACTAAGTCACCATTCCCTGGCCCTTTACCAACGGGAGCCAGACACAGTTCCAGATAGAACGCTGTGACAGGCTAGTAGTTTGGAAGTCCAGATTTATATAGAGAATGGTATAGTATCATTAACCCTGACAAGTAGGCTTAAAATTTATTACATTATGTGTGTGTATGTGCATTTGGATTTTCTTTTTTTGTTGTTTTCGTTTACATGCAATTAAGAGGTAATACATTTTTGCAGCAAGATAGCAATGAATTATCTAAAAGTAGTTACATATAATATAAAGGGAATCAACAACCCCATTAAAAGGAAAAAGATTTTGGGTCAATAAAAAAAAATGCAAAGCTCTATAGCTCTTCTCCAGGAAACTCATTTATCAGAAGTGGAACATCAAAAATTAAAAAGAGATTGGGTAGACCAAGTGTATAGGGCTTCCTGTGGTAAGGGAAAAAAGAGAGGGGTAGCTATATTGTTTAATAAAAATGTTCAATACACCAATGAAGAGACAATCCAGGATAAGGAAGGCAGATATGTTATGGTGGTTGGCTCAGTTGCAGGGCTTAAATTAACTGTATTAAATATTTATGCACCAAATGAAAAATGCCCCAATTTTTTTGAAAGAATGGCTCATCTAATTGCAGAGAGAGGGAAAGGATCGATTCTCATTGGGGGTGATCTTAATTGTGTAATCAATTATAAGCTAGATAAATTTCCTATTCCCTCAAAACTACAAATAGAATGACTAAAAGCTTAACAAACATGTTTGAAGAGCTGGGACTAATAGATAGCTGGTGCCATTTTCATCTAAATGAAAAAGCCTTTACTTTTAATTCGCAGGTACATGGAAGCTATTTGAGACTAGACTATTTTCTCATGCTCAAGAAATAGGCATTTAGAATTAAAGAATGTAAAATTGAAGCAATTACAATTTCTGATCATAGCCCGGTTATTATGAGGCTGGACATAGGATTAGAAACTCAGAATAGGTATTGGAGAATTAATGTCTCCCTCCTAACAGATACGCACATAAGAGAGGAAGTGAGATCAGCCTTAATAGGGTACTTTGACCTGAATGATAATGGGGAGGTTTCACCAACTGTGCTGTGGGACGCGGGAAAGGCCCCTATAAGAGGCAAACTTATTTCTATAGGCTCTAGAATTAGGAAAGAAAGGGAAAGAAAACAAATAGAATTAGAGGAAGAAATAAAAAAGTTAGAAAAAGAACAAACAATATGGACAACAGGAAACCCTGGATAAACTGAAAGATACCAGGGTCCATCTGGACAGCTTACTAACATATAAGGCAGAAGGAGCCCTAGGATTTATAAAAAGAAAATATTATGAAATGGGGAATAAAGCAAGTAAACTGTTAGCTTTGTCAGCTGAGAAAGGCCCAAGCCAGTCGCATAATACCCAAAATTAACCAACTAAATTCAAATAAGGTAGAAACTTACCCAAAAGCGATAACAGATATCTTTGCAGAATACCATCATTGATTATACGAAGGTCAAGTTTCAACCTCAAAACTAGGCAACATAAAAGACTTCTTTAAAACTCTTAACCTTGATAGACAATCAGACGAAGAAGGGGCCAGCCTAGTCGAACCTATAAAAGAGATCAAAGTTAGAAATAGTATTAATTAACTAAAAAATAATAGCTCGCCGGGACCAGACGGTTTTGCGGGGGAATACTATAAAACCTATGTTACTGAGCTCTCCCCTATATTATGTAAATTATACAACTATGTATTGGACTCAGGAATCCCCCTGAATCGTGGGAAGAAGCGATTCTTATGGTTCTATACAAGGAAGGGAAAGACCCTCTCCAATGCCCCAGCTATCCCCCGATAAGTCTGCTGTGCGAGGATTATAAAATATTGACATCAATATTAGCATCTAGAATACAGATACATATAAAGAAACTAATAAAACCAGACCAGACTGGTTTTATTTCAGGTCGCCAAGGCATAAATAACGTGAGGACCGCCTTGAACCTACAGTCAATAATGATGAAAGATAAGCAGTCCTCCATGCTCTTGAGCTTGGATGCAGAGAAAGCTTTCGACCGAGCTGGACTTTTTTAAAATATACCCTTTTAGAAATGGGCCCTGGGAAAAAGTTTGTAGACTGGTTTAATGTTTTATACAAAATCAACAGTAAGAATTAATGGTTATTGTTACGCTAGAAAGAGGGGTGAGGCAGGGCAATTCGTTATGACCTATACTTTTTGCCTTCAGTATCGAGCCACTGGCAGAAGCAATTCGCCAGAATAAGTTTATTCAAGGAATAAGGGATGGAGAAGGGACGGTCCGTAAAATCACTTTATTTGCAAATGATATTCTGCTTTTTATAAAAAAATCCAAAAATATCAATGCCAGAACTTCTCCATAACCTGGATATATATGCAGGAATCTCAGGATATAAAATAAATCAAAATAAATCAGAAGCAATGATGGTTACCGGGTTATCCTTTCATTGGTCTAATACAGGGTTTAGATACCTAGGGATAGTGCTGACACCCCGTTCTACAGCTCTGTTTGAGGCCAATTACACCAGATTAATAAAACAAGTTAAGGACGACCTGATTCGATGGAAAATTCTCCCTTTATCTTTATTTGGCAGGATCGAGACTGTTAAGATGAATGTGCTTCTGCGCTTTCTTTTCTTGTTCCAAGCCCTGCCTATAAGAATTCCTGCCTCCGTATTTAAGACACTGAACAAAATGGTCTCCCAATTTATATGGCAACATTAAAGACCAAGAGTAAGACTCAAGACACTTCAGCTGCCAAAAGAGAAGGGGGGACAGGCATTACCCAATTTGAAATACTATAACTGGGCAGCTCAATTAACAGCAATAGTTCAATGGTTGGAGAGTGACAAAGATTTAATATGGAATCAGAAAGAACAAGGTGAAACTAAAGGCTGTCAGTTCTACCATTTCTTAACCCAAAAGAGATTAGAAATGTAAAAATAGATAACATATTTATAAAACACACTTTGAGGGTCTGGAGGGAAACAAAAAAAAATGTTGAATGACGATGGCTCCATATCCCAGACCATGCCAATATTGGAAGGTATTGGGTTCCCCCCATCCAAATGGAATCCAGGGTTCAAAAAATGAACAATTCAACCTTCCCATAAACGACATGTATAAATATTTTCAGGTAAGGCATTATATTATGAACCATAAAGAGAAAGAAAGGTTATATAAACAACCTAATGCAATTGAACAATACTTTATCGCACGCATAGGAAAAAAATCCCAAGCTAAAGGCTACGTCACTAATTTATATCGGAGTCTTTTTATGATTGCTCCCAGAACACGGGATATATAAAAGAGAAATGGGAATTAGAATTAAATTTGTTAATTGAAGATGAGCAGTGGGAGGATATATGCAGGCGAACTCACAAGGTGATTAATAGCCAAATGTGGAATGAATTTGACTGGCAGGTAAAAACTAGATATTTTCGCATCCCTCTTGTTGCATCGGGGTTCGTAGAAGATGCGCTGTCTCCAGTCTGTTGGAGGAATTGTGGGGAGGTGGGGGACCACTCCCATATATTCTGTGACTGCCCAGTTATTCTCATATGTTGGAGAAAGATAAAGGAGGAGCTGGAAAAGATCTTGGGAAGGGAGATACCCTCACACTCCCTATTCTATCTGCTTGGGGCTACATCAAGTGAAGCATTAAACCTGGATCAAAGATATATTGCCCGTATCTTATTATTGGCAGCAAAAACCATAACTGTAAAATGGAAATAGGCATACCCTCCAACTATAAAAGAACAAATATACGTAATGGAACAGATGACGTCCATATTACAAATGAAGGTTGATCGCTTCCAGGACAGATGGGAATGTGTCAAACAGTACCTAGCAAGGTAATGCAATGGGTGGTCTGTCTTTACTTGTTTTTTCTTCTCTTTCTTTTCTTTGTTTTGTCCTGTTTTTTGGCTGTTTACTCCAATGCCTATATGAATTTTTGCTATGAAATCATGGAAATGGTGGATGTAAAGTGGGGGAAAGGGAGAAAAAAAAGAAGGGAGAGGGGGGAGGAAGGGAAGGAATGAAGGGAAGGAAGGAGGAGGAGAGGTGAAGAAGAGAGGAGTGGAGGGAAGGAGAAAAGGAATTTCATGCTTGCTCAGTGTGAGGGATTGCTGAGAAGTCACGACGCAATCTTCTGTGGTTCTCTAATTCCTGAATTAAACATTGTATTGTAATAACTCTTCTTGTAAAGTGCCTTGAGATGACATTTCTTATGAAATGGCGCTATATAAATAAACTGAATTGAAAGGAAGTGATTGTACCTTTATTTAAGATTTTTTTGTGTATGTCTTGCTTAATGTCAGGGTTGCTAAAGTAAGATGTACAATGTCAAACTTAAAAAAAAAAAAAGTTAGGGCTGTTGAAATTAATGCAACAACGCGGATCGATTAAATTCTAAAAGTAACTTTTTTCAAACCCTTTTTTCTTACGCAATGAAAAACCTTCCCAGAACAGCATTCTGTTAATAATTCAGCCCGCACCACATCACCTCTCCTTCCTAAGACGCCGTTTTTAAAGTTCGTTTTAAGACATATTTTTATTCCCAAGCCTTCTTGGCTGAGTCGGATTAAGCCCTGTGAGATCTTGTCTGTTTGTTTTTACCGTTTTAGCTATTTTATGTCGCTGTATATTCTTCGGCGTTTTATTGTCTTGTACAGCACTTTGGTTGGCGTTGTCACTGTTTAAATGTGCTTTATAGATAGATGATGATGTATTTTGCTTGGTTCTACCTATATTTGTTATTATTTTTCATATGAGACACACAAACATTGTGAATGTGGAGTTCAAAACAAAATTTTTATTGATTTCTCCTATATTTAATTTCTTTAAAGAGCAACTGCACCTAGATTTGTCCTTTTATTTACACCGAAAACTGTAGGTTTTTTTGGTCATATTTAGGAATGGTGATTAATTCACTGCTACCCTGTGATTAATTAGATCAACATTTTTTTATTGTTTTCACAGCCCTACTAAAGATAAAACAATCAGAGTGTTTTTGTACGAAGTTTGTATGTTTTCCATTCTTTAAGCACCGTTTCGAGCACTGTTAAAGCACCGGCACCATTTCCAAAGTACTGGTTTGGCTCCGGTATCGGGTAAAACCTAAATGATACCTATCCCTACACATGGAAGCAATCTTTCAGGACAGGTTTCTTTATTATCCAGATCATTTAGGATGAAGCAGGAGATTACGCTGGAGGGACTACAGTAAATGATGGTCTAGTCCTGGAAACACATTGGGTCCCTGGAATGAGCTGAGGGGAGCCCTTGTAGAATAATTTTATATGCTGCATTTGTTACGCTCATCTCTGTTAAATCTTTTAGAAGTAATGTTTTGTGTAACCAAATACAAGGATTTGTTTTAAAAGCCCAGTTCTGTGCAGAAAAATCCAGTTCAGGTTTGGTGATACCTGGTATCCATATTTCTAACAAAATAGAATCAAATTCAGGCCAGCTTTGTAAAAGAACAAAAAAAAACAAAAAAAACAGTGGAACAGAAATGCAGTTTAGCAGGAAGCTTACATGAAATGAGTCAGTCACTGTCTACAGACAGATTTCCAACAGTGCTCACAAATTGTTCAGATCTTGTTGGTAATAGTTTTTCCATTTCTCATTATGGCACAAGAAAATCTAACTTCTTCTGAGCTCTTTAACATTTTGTGTTGCTTTGACAGTGCATACTGACCCCCCCCAAACATTACCTTTGGAGCTTCTGTTTTGTCTCCCTGCATCCTTGATTCACCTGCAGTTTGATAAACTCCTGAAAGTTTAGAGAAGCTGTTTAACTATCTCACAGTCTTTACTCACTGCGTTTACATGCAGCCAACAACCAGTTCAAAACTAGAATATTAGAAATAACCCGGTCAAGCACAGCCATGTAAACACCGGCAAAACACCAAATATGCTTATATTCGGGTTTTTTAAATACATGATTACCACCCCCTGGGTTGCCCTTTTCTAACGCGAATATACGGTCATGTAAACGCGTAGCAGCATTCCCCCATCTTAATTTGTGTTCTGCACATGTTCTATTAGCCAGGAATCTTGGTCTTCTGAGTAGAGGAACTTCGTGTTTGTGCTGTGTGACATACAAATTCCATGTCTGCAGGAGTAACTCTCTGCTCACGCATGTTAATTAGATTAGAAACCCGAATAGTGACCTTAACCCGACCAGAACACGAATATTGGCTGCATGTAAACGTAGTCAATGACATCTCCTGAGCTTTCCAGCTTACCTCAGCCAGACAGTCCAGATCGGCCATATGAACCTCAGTCATGATGTTCTGATCAGCTGTTTCTGGACCTTGGGTTTGAGTGGGCGTCGACGTACATGTCTCCACCTCGGTGTTCACTGCAACATCCAGAGCTTTACAGCTGGCAGCTGGAGGATCGCTGCATACAGACACCGTCTGAACAGGAGTCTCAGCATTTTGCACTGCCAGGTTGTTGCTGCCCAAGCACATCAGGATGCTCCCATCATCCTTCATGATGCTGTGGAATTGATCACTTTCATCTTCACAGATCAGTCTGGTCTCCACGTGGCCATCTCCTGCAGGGTCGTCAGGAGGAGGAGCCTGCTGGAGCTGCACTGGTTGGATGATGGGGTCATCTGGCCAACATGTGATCTTCATGCCCTCGACTCTTGGCTGCTCTGACGACTCACTGCCTTCTACAGGCCTCTCTGACCTGTAATATGAAAAAATGTAGTGGCTCCAATCTGCCAACATTCATCTCCCATGCCGACATGAAACCAGATTTTAGAATGCTTGGAAAAACTGCATCACATAGTTATAAAACTTCACATTTTGTCACAAAAGAAAAAAACTCTAATGTGTTTTATGAGTATTTTATGCGACAGACCAGGAGGCAGGAAAAAAAGATCATAGCAATTTATCTTACAATGAAATTTTTTTTTTTTTAAATGCTTGGCCTAACAAAATTTAGTTAAAACGTCAAAAATTCAGTAAACATATGAGAAGGAGGAGCATACAGATGGACATGTGATGTCATCACCATGAGTCATGATGAAAAGCATTCTACCATGTGTCTGGAAAATATGCACATTATGATGAATTCTAATTATCATGAGGTAACATCAGATCAAAGGTCACAAGGCGACAAAAGGATTAATGGCGCGTTCCATTTACCTCTGAAGTCAGAACTCTAAGTTGGGTTTGGCATCAGGACTGGGTGAACAGCGTTCCAATTACACATAGTCGATTAAGTTGGGCTTCCAATTTCGTAACATTGATTTAAGAAGCATTCTTACAAGTGTGTCTTGCAAAATAAACATGTTTCTACTGAAGCTCCTCTTGTTGATGCGAGTAGCGGCCATATTGAAAGTTAACGTTTAAGCAAGACAAATATCTCAGACTTTCCGTGTAGGAAGTCCGACTTTGGGCTCTGTCCAGTTGATTTTTCCCCAATTGGGAGATGGAATTTACGAGTTCCAGCCACAAAGGAAATGCACCATAACACCTGATCTGATGACATAAGGCGACATCCAAATGAACATCTGATGTCATAACATGAAGCTATGATGATCACAAAGCTCGTAGGCGACATCCATCTGATAGGGCTCAGCTATCTTGGGTGCCTATATTGTCGGTACCAGAACTGTATGGAAAACCAGATCCATACCACGCTGTGAGAAACACGTCTACTTCCACTCAAAGCATTTTACGATAGCTATGGCTTCGAGTATCTACGGCTGGGTGATTAATCAAATTTTTATCAAAATCGCGATATTAAAAAGCGTGATCATGATTACCGCGTGCTGTGATTTAAGCGTTTTAGCATATGTCAATATAATGGGAGTAATTGGGGGGGACCAAAATGCAGCCTCTAAATTTGGCATAATCTGCCACACAACTTCATTTCACCAATGTTTTGTTATGAATCACTAGTGCTATTCCTCTGAGTTGGGAGTGCCTCAGAAGTGCTTTGTTGTCTTCTGGGGTCTTTTAGAGGCTTAATACAATGACACACAATTTCAATAATGTCACTGCAATGCAACATCCTGGTTGGGAGGGAGAAAGTAGCTCAGTATCAGGAGTACACTTGGTCTCTCTGTCCACTGCTACATCGTACCAGTGTTTATCTAGAGGCAGACTCCTCCCCTGTCACTGAGGGACCTCTGTCGAGATGCAGTACATAACTCAAACATTCTACGTCCAGTTCAGGTTGTTGATCCTGATTCTTAAAGGCACAGTGTGTAATTTTCGGCCAGTAGGGGGCAGTGCATACCTAAATTATCACAAGCATGCGGTATCTGTGTCTGAGTAAGAAACTCAACAACAGAGGTCCAACTAGTGCTCTTTTCAAACGCTCAATTCCCTGAGAATGATCTATTGGCAGCAACATGACGAGCACATCAGTCTCTCTTTCATCGCTTGGAACTAGCAAAGAGGTAAAAATGTATTTATGGAAAAACTTTTTTGCATTTTGAGGGGAAATCAATGTTTTAATAGCGGGCATGTTCCGTGTGATTTGTCCATCCGGGCTATTGTAGAAGTAAAGACGTCATCTAATATGGCTTTCCCCTGAAAAGAGAACCCGCGCCTATTTATTTTAAAACTGATTTTTAAAGTTATATTTTACAATATCACCAATAGTTTTACAATTAATGTGCTTAACATAATTATTATTACATAATATTTAATGGCTATTTTCAAAGATGTACTGCAAAAACTACACACTGTCACTTTAAGCCTAAATCAGCACATCAGACAGACAATTTTATATTCCTTAAGGAAATTAACATTTGCCTGTAAAATATCCACTTTGTTCCAAAGTGATTATGGATTAACAAGGATGACTGAGGACAGAGGCATCCTCTTATGCATTTCCTCTGCTTGATGTATTTATGATCATGATAAATGGGACAGTTTCCCTTGAAAGTAAACGAAAGTTACGTATGTAACTACGGTTCTATGAATCCCGTATGACCGCCAGAGGCGGTGCATCAGCACCGAATGATCCTTCTTGCGCATGCGCAGTTCGAGAACTTAATGACAACAAAGTCACCTGTGACCTCCCGGTGACCAATGAGAGGCTATAAAGCCCCCTGGCACCGGTAGCACATTCCCTCATTCGTCTCGCGAAACGCAAGAGCCCGAGGGACCAGAGACACTCTGGCGGTCATACGGGATTCATAGAACCGTAGTTACATACGTAACTTTCGTTCTATTTCATCCCTCCTGACCGCCAGAGGCGGTGCATCAGCACCGGATGACCAATAACAACAAAGTCCCGAGGGAACCACAGGTCACAAAGCTAACTCACCTCAGGGAGGCGTCAAGGTCCCTTGCAGGACGCCCTCCAGGGGGCCAGGTCCAGCCACATTTACTCTGTAGAACCTGGCGAACGTTGTGGAAGAAGACCAGGAGGCCGCTTCACAGATGGTCTCCAGCGGAACGCTGCGAGCAGCTGCCCAGGAGGTCGATACAGCCCTGGTGGAGTGGCAGGTTACCCCAGCAGGCAAAGGCCGACCCGTCATCTTGTAAGCCCCGGCAATGGCCGCCACCACCCAGTGGGAGAGGCGTTGCCGAGAGAGAGCTCGACCCCTACGAGCCCCAGCATAGCACACAAACAGGGCGTCTGACAGACGGAAGCTGGCTGTCGCCTGAACATATTCTTGCAAAGCCCGAACTGGGCACAGGCACTCGTCCGGACCGCCAGGATCTAGGCGGCCGAGACGCAGGGGTTGAAGGGACCGCGTCGAAGCCGGGACCTTAGGCACGAACGACTGGTTCGGCCATAAGGTAACCCCCGAGCCGTCCGGGGCCCAGCGACAACAGGACTCGTGTACAGACAGGGCCTGCAGTTCGACGACGCGCTTAGCGGATGCCATGGCGAGCAGAAACGCCGTTTTGAGGGAAAGATCCCGAAGAACGGCGGCGGCCAGCGGCTCGAAAGGACCAGATCGTAATGCCTGCAATACCAGTGGCAGGTCCCAAACCGGCGCCACCAAGCGGCGGGGAGGCCGCAACCTGCGGGCCCCCCGCAGAAACTGGGGACCAAGCCATAACGGCCCAATGGAACACCGTCCACGCCCACGTGGTGACAGGAGATGGCAGCCTCATACACCTTGAGGGTGGAAGGGGACCGACCTCCATGGAGCAAGTCCTGTAGGAACCGCAGGACGAGGTTGACATCGCAGGAGGAGGGCTCGGCCCCTCTGCGGCGACACCAGATGGAAAACATACCCCACCTGTTATCATAAAGCCGGCGAGTGGAAGGAGCGCGGGCACTCAACAAGGTGGGGGACACATCCGGGTCTAAAGCGGTGGAGGCGATGCCCCGCCCTGCAGCAGCCATGCATGCAGTTGGAGGCTACCCGGGTCGGGGTGGAGAATCCGCCCCCCCAGTTGACCCAACAAGTCCTTCCTGTCGGGGAGACGAACCGGCGAGCAGCAGCAGAGCCTGCGCAGCAGTGGAAACCAAGTCTGCCCTGGCCAGAAGGGCGCCACCAGGAGAAGGCGGTGACCGTCGTGTAACACCCTGAGAAGTGTTGGGTAGATCAGGGGTAGCGGACGAAACGCGTAGAGCAGGACACGAGGCCAGTCGTGGGCCAACGCATCCTGACCCAAGCCTCCCGAGGTGTCCCGGAGGGAGAACCACCTGGGGCAATTGGACGTCCCGTCGGAAGCAAACAGGTCGACTTCCGCCCTGCCGAAGACCGACCAGAGAAATTCCGCCACCTCTGGGTGAAGCCGCCATTCCCCCGGCGGGAGCCCCCGCCTGGACAGGTGGGACCCCAGTGGAACGCCTTGGGAGATCCAGGAGCGGTCTGCCCAAGCGCCCAGTGATCGTCTGCAGTGGGGGGGCAGACGGAGCAACCTCCGTCTGTGAGCCGGCCGAGCAGGGTCCAATCCGAGGCCGGATAGCCACCTCTGGTACCACCGTAGGGCAAGTAAGCCCAAGGGCACCACCGATGACGCGGCCGTCAGGATCCCCAGTAACCTGAGATGAAGCAGGAAGGGGAGGGGCTGGCCCGTAAGAACCCCTGCGAACACCTCAAGGACGGCATCCACCCGTCGGGGAGACGGACAGGCAGACATGGCGGCCGCATCCAGGGCAATGCCCAGGAATACAATGGACTGCGACGGGATCAAGTCGCTCTTTGCCAGATTCACTCGTAGGCCGAGACACGCCACGTGGTCCAGAATCAGTCGGGTATCCCGGACAGCCCGATCTCGAGTCGGGGTGCAGATAAGCCAATCGTCTAGATAAGGCAGTACTTTCGCCCCTTAAGCCTGCAAGGGGGAGAGAGCTGCAGCCACCACCCGAGTGAATACACGGGGAGACAGTGACAGGCCGAAGGGCAGAACTCTGAACTGGAAGTGGCTGCCCTGGAACGCGAAGCGTAGGAACCGCCAGTGAGCGCGGGCAATAGGTACATGAAAGTACGTCTCGCGGAGGTCGATGGAAGTCAACCACTCGCCCGGCTCGATAGCTTGCAGCACGTCCCTGGTCCGCAGCATCCGAAAGGGAATGCGTCTGAGGAACACATTCAACCCGCGAAGGTCGAGGACCGGACGCAGGTCTCCAGTCTTCTTTGGTACCAGGAAGTACCTTGAATAAAACCCCCCCGGGTCCAGCCCGGGGTCCACAGGCACGATCGCGCCCTTGGCCAGCAAGGCAGAAACTTCTTGGGATAGCACCTGAAACTGGGCGGGATCCTGGGCCAGGGTCAAACGGACCCGGCCCGTGGAGGGCGGTCGGCGACGGAACTGAAGGCGGTAACCCCGGCGAATGGTAGCGAGCACCCAGGCGTCCCTGGTGCATGCGGCCCAATACCGGATCTGTTCCGGGGTGAACACGCCGACCGCCACTCCTCCGTCAACGGCGGCCTCGCCGACCCTCTGTGGCTCGGGAGGGGCGCCGGTGCGGACGCGGGAGCTCCGCAGGACGGGAAGACAACCCCCGCTGTCGTACCCCAGAGGGTGCTGCAGATTCATTTCTAGGACGGCGAGGCACCGGAAAGGGGGCCGCCGAAGGCGTGCAGCGCCTCGATTTGGGGGAGCTGCAGTAGCATCCCCGTAGGTGCCCCGCCTATGAAGCCCCGCCAATTGGCGCCGCGTCTGCGAAGCCTGCGCCGTACGCTCAAGAGCTTCCAGCGCAGCGGAGCCAAAGAGTTCCCCAGGAGTGGTCGGAACCATACGGAGGACCCGCCTGCAGGTCTCCGTCAATGGAGACTGGGCCAGCCAAACTTGGCGGCGGGCCTGGGTCAATATAGACAGCAGGCTAGCTCACGAGCCATTAATGCAAAAGCCTGGAGCGAAGTGTCCATCAAAGCCTGCATGGAAGCGTCAACCGATAAGGTGTCCAAGCTCGTCCCAAGCCCTAACAAGAGGTGGGACAGGGAATTACCCATCCGCCCCATCCTAGCCCCGGCGTCATAAGCCCGGCAAAGCAGGTCGTCAGTCACCCGACACTGCGGACGGGGGCACCGCACATCGGGACGTAAGGCCTCGTCAGGGGCCACAATGAGCGAGGCTACCGCCGGTTCCACAGACGGCATCCGACCAAGGCCATAACGAGGTGCATCCTGCATAGACGCAAGGTTGCGCCCGTCAGTAGTGAGACGAGACAGCAGCTTTGTGTCTGCCCAACATGCATGGAGCTCGGTAATATATGGGGCCGCCGGGGGGAAAGCAAGGCACGAAGCTCCACCCGACCGTCGAAAAAAAGCACTGGAAGACCCAGGCTGGTCAGGTGGGATCTCCAGCTGCAGCCGCGCAAGTGCAGACCGCAGCGCCGTGGCAGCAGAAGAGTCGGCTCCATCCCGAGAGCGAGAGGAGGTGACGGATGCAGAATCCGAGGCATCCAGTGCCACGTCACCAACCCCCTCCCCAAAGAGGGATTCGGAGGCCATCAGAGACAGAGCGTCCTCGTCACGTGGGACGTCCCTGCTCTGTTCCAAGGTCGAGGGCCCATGCGGGGCCTGGACCCCATGCAGGGACAGTAGTAGGGACTTCACTTCAGCGAGCTCAGACGAGAGGTCTGCCATCGTCCTAGAAGGGGCAGTCCCCTGCCGGCTTCTCCGGGCGCAAGGCTCCTGATCCGGCAGAGCCTCCGAAGCAGAGCGCTTCCGGGCCGAGCACCGGGCGCGAGGCACCTCAGGCGGAGCGGACAAGGTGGCCGAGCACTGTTCAAGGGCCGCCAGCTGGTCTGTCCGCACGGAAAGGGGTAAAACCCGACAATTGGGGCACGCCCCCTCAGATACGCCTTGCCTGAGATGGTCAAGCCCCAGACAGGGCGGGCAAAGATCGTGGCCATCGTCCATAAGAAGGGGAGCCATGCAATCCTTGCATGTAAAGGACTCCATAGCCAGTCAAAAAACAAGCAACTCAAAGACACGGCGGACAGAAAACGTCACACCGGATATCCAAACAGAAAGAAAAGAAACGACCACGGGCAGGTAGATAACGCCGCCCGGAATAGACAACTCAGGATGCGGCGGACAGAAAACGTCACACGCGCACTATTCCACAAACGAAAGAACAGCCAATTTCGAGCAGAAAACGCTATTGTAGGCCAACAAAAGAAAACACGCGGTGGAACGAAACCTCACCGCGGCCACAACTCAGGACGGAGTGGACAGAAACGTCACACCCGAAACCCAACAGCCGACCAGCAGGCGAAACCGCCGCAGGCGACGAACGAAAGTCACCGCAGAGCCGAAAACGCCACAAGCGGGACACACTTACCGGTTTGTAGATTGTCTCTAGGAGGCGAATCCGTAGCTCCTGACCAAGTCGCGAGACCAACTCGAAGTTTGGTGCAAGAAGAATGAGAGAATGTGCTACCGGTGCCAGGGGGCTTTATAGCCTCTCATTGGTCACCGGGAGGTCACAGGTGACTTTGTTGTCATTAAGTTCTCGAACTGCGCATGCGCAAGAAGGATCATCCGGTGCTGATGCACCGCCTCTGGCGGTCAGGAGGGATGAAATAGAACCCTGCTGTGATGCGTACTCACTGCGCCTGAAATGTGGAGGCGCCCATCTGGGTGTGTGTTATAGAGTCCTGGCTCCAAAGCTCAGGGTTTCTGCTCTCTCTGCATCCTCCTACCTTCCCGCTTAAAGACACCGCGGCGCTGCTGCTGTCGTTCACCTCAAACGATAAATTCTACAAAACAAAACATATCCAGCACTGGCCATCTGCTAAACTTGGTGGTTTAACATGCAGAAACTGCTCTCCCCTCACCCTGTGCTGGTTTTGTGGCTGTGTGAAAGGAAGGCTGCAGGCCATCTGGTGGACAGCAGGATCAGGGCAGGCTTCCACACACAGCTGAGCTTGTGATCCGTTGAGGCTGGCAGAACAGGTTAAATCCTTACTTGTCTCACCTGGAAGCATCATCTGCGACGATTCTGTATCACAAGAAAAAAGAAAAGAAAAAAAGACATGATGGTTATTTGAAGGCTAATGAATCTTTTGAAAGGTTAACTACAACCCGAAATCAGAAAAACAAAAAACAGCTTGTGCAAGTTTTCAGTTATTGTATGACGAAAATTTACTGACACAGAATGTATGACTGTTAGCCACGTAATTTTGCCCGTGTTGGTAAGTTTGGAATAAAAAAAAAAAAAAAAGATGTGTTGTAGTTTAACGGTGCTCATGCCCCTTTAAGAAATGAGTGCTCGTGCATGAGTCACGTGACTACGTAGTAATCCAATCCAGAAGGGAGCAGCACTGCCAACGTAGTGACTGTGTCGCTATATTTAAAGAGTGTCTAGCTACTTTTTTTTCCTTCTTTTTTTTTTAGAAACTACTGACAAATGTAGTGACTTCTTACGCTGTTATTGAATACTTTGAGACTCTAACGTGGAGCAGGGATCATTGCTGCTGCTTTCACTGAGCAGCAGAGCTGGAGTTGACCCAGAACGTTTCTAGCCAAGCATGCCGCGGCTCGGCCAGCCCAGGTACTACTCAGCTTGAGACGATATTAACCCGCTGAGTCCAGAATGTTGATACCCCGCTTGAAGCCACTGGCAGATCATACCTGTGCTCTGTGAACTGCTCAAATATACTGCGATGTTGATTTGAGGTCAGCCCTAAGCCACGCTATTCCTTACACCAAGCACCAGAACCTCTGAAGTGCCTGCTTAAGTTTTATTTTTCATGATAGTTTACCTGCATCTGTGAGGAAAGTATTTTGTTTATGGGAAGGACAAGAGGTTCTGTAACAGTCAATAGAATCAATGATTTGCTGTTTTATTGAGGGGTCAGTTCTTTCTGATAATGGAAATTAAGGACAAAGCAGTAAGCTGAAGTAAGCAGTAAGAGAACATAGAATGAAAGCAAACTATGTTAGACGTTCATTAATGGCCTCATAGTCATTGTTTTGGTAGAACTAACATCAGACATTCTGCTTATATCAGCACTATGTGATCTGTATTTTAGTTCTCCGTTACACCATGGTTTGGGTGAATACTCTATTCTGATTGGCTGGAGGGTTTAGGTTAGATATTGATAATATACAACTAGGAAAGGCGTCCCGTCAAATTGCCTGATGACAGTTCTAAATCATTGCGCTGGCTCAAATGGCAACGGAGACTCACAGTTGACTCATCGCAAAGTTTTGCATTATCCTCTGGACACACATGCAGTAAGTAGTGCACTGGCCTTCTGAAATGATACTTCGTATCACGTAACGTAAGGTAAAGCCATCATCTCACTTCCCATCACTGATCAACTGCTGCGGTCAGCTCGCTGTGGCCATGTTGCTTGACAACACCTGTATACGGGAGGTATTAAATAGTGCGCTCGACTTATAAAAAAAACTCACGATTTTAAATAAAACACATTATAGTATTATTAATTGACAAAATATTTATTTCGTAAGTGACCATGGTATAAGCGGGGCAATGCCCTTGAAGGTGTCCACTATCAGAAATTAATGGATTTCGGAAGCAACAGGACAGTTCAAGCCTCCGCATCGTCCATTAATTTCCGATAATGGACACCTCGTCAGGAAATTACCCGTTACATAACACAGGGTTTTTCCTGCGTTCAAATTTTCGTGGTGGCCGCCTCCAGCTAACTTTGTGCCGCCTCAGCCTGATATCGCTCTGTCCCCAACTATATGGAAGTTATTTTTACTGCAGTTGCAGAGTTGTGCCACCACGGGGGCGCTGTATCAGCACCGGTGTGCCGGGGGAAGCACAGAAAAAGAATATAAAATTGTTTTTCATAGTGTAAAAATTTGATTTTTCCCACTAGTTGGCTGCCATCCGTGTCCTGATTTTCTCCCGCTCTTCAACCAGGTAAATGTTTTTTTTTTGCATCCAAGCATATCATGTTTATTTTTTAAAAACATCCTCCGTCTCAGAGTAATATTAATGGATTTTAGCGTTACAGATATGACCTATGAAAATCAGCCACTACTTTAAAAAACGACCTCGCGGTGAAACAGCGCAAATTATCGTAACAAGCAGTTAAAAGGTAGTCATGGTTGTGACAAGATGAGAAAATTGCAGGCAGGGACTGGTGAGGGTCAGAATGCAGGACAGGACACTTTTTATCAAACATGAGCCTATTTTTAACAACCGGAGAGCGCCTTAGAATTAACGTTTCGGCGTCTGACCTACTTTTGCGCGAGCTGCGAGCAATCTGTTAAACTAAAGGTAATTTTTCGAAATAAAGTACTGCAGATTACAAATGCGATCATATTTATGGATCTAAACAGATTATAAAGATAATATAGAGAGCTTTCCTCCCGTCTAATTCACTGGGAAACAGAAAATACATTTATTAAATGTGAAGAGTAGATAAACAAATGTACATTTCAACAATAAATACTCCTCCCTGCCACGTCATGTTTTCTTTCTGCGCAGATGCTAGGCTACTTTTAAGATTTTTACAGACTCCTTTCTGCTCAAAAACATTCTGCAATGTTGCAGGTACCGTTTCAAGATGGAAAAAATACATAATCTAAATGTCATGGGTCTGGCGGAAGTTTTTTTTTTACGTGGATGGATGAAAAATATTAATATAATATTTTTGGTGGACTCCCACCTTCCATTGTGTGGAGAGAGTATGTCTGAAAATCTCTCCATCTTTGCGCTGAATGCAGATTATTCTCACTATCTCATGATCCAGCGCTCCCAGACAGAGATTTGATATGTCCACCTGAAACAGCAGATTAGCTGCAGGTACCTGTTATTGCAGGACTCTGATCTGTAAATTAAGTAGAAGTTTCTCTGCACAGAAAGGGGCAAAAACAGCATCGGTTAGAAAGCTAATGCATTTTATTGTCACGCATATTCTTCTGGGGCGGATATGTATTTGCCATCCTTCTACTATATGTGGATTTTTAATGTCTGAGATTTGAGAAACAAAACATGTAATCCTTTGGCTTTCAAATGTTATTAATTGAATAAAGGTACGATTTTCAACACCTGTTCATACCTTCAGTGCTTATTGGGATGAAACGTGGAACAGAATTATAATAGGCTATGAATAGTTGATTAAGTAATTCATAGTAATAATAATAGTTTATTTCTGTCTGCCAGATGTGTGGATAAATCCCTACAACTTAATGCACTTTCAGTTTAAAGTTGGCACCTTATTTTTGTATGTATATTGTTTTAGTAAAAGAATGCTTTAACATGATTATTGTCATTCTTATTAGAACGCTTAACTAAAAAATATGTTGCCTTTAAAAAAAGTGAGTCAGTTAAATGCAGAGAATTCACGCATGTGTTGGCGCATGGTCAGGATGGTAACACCTCTGCTTCAATTTGAGCCAGGAAAACCCCAGATAACATACGTCTTTTAACAGTACTATCACAGAAAATATATTAGATTATTTCTCTGGTCTTTTAGTTTTGGAAAATGCATGATCTTAGCAAATTCAATGACATTAGCATGAAGCTAACAGTAACACACCAACGTCAGATTCTTATGTGGAACATCTGTTGTGAATCAGCACTATGAATAAATAGAATTGAAGGTGCTTCCATCTCATAGTAGCGTTACTGTAATTACGTGATATTTGACAATGAGTTTGTTTTAAAGTACTGCGGAAAATGTTACTGTACATTTTAAGTCCCTGATGCTCCAACCCCAACAGATGATGGACAAAGACATGACACTGTCCACAACAGACTTGTAGAAGAGTTGCATCATCTTGCTGCAAACCTTGAAGGACCTCAGCTTCCTCAGAAAGTACAGTCTGCTCTGTCCCTTCTTGTACACGGCTTCACTGTTGATTCTCCAGTCCAGTCTGTTGTCCAGGTGAACTCCGAGGTATTTATAGTCCTGAACCACCAACACCACTTCTTCTTCCATGATGGAAACAATCTGTGACTTATCCTGGTTTCTCCTGAAATCTGCAATCTCCTTTTTTTTGTTCACATTTAAGATGGTTGTTTCCACACCATGCCACAAGCTCATCTGTATTCAGTTTCTTCTCCATCTCTGATATACCTAGTAACTGCAGAGTCTTCTGAGTATTTCTGCAGATGACAGGTCTCCATCTTATACTGGAAGGAATAGTGACAGTACAGTCCCTTGGGGTGCTTCTGTGCTGCTAACCAGCTGGTTTGACACATCTTTAGTTTCACAAACTGGTCTGTTTGTCAGTCATTGATCCAGCTGATTGTTGGATTCCGCTTTTATTTTAAAATCCTACATATCCTCACTAAAGCTCTACAACCTTTCTTCTAGATTGCCAACCACTGAGATCAAAAGATAATCAACAACTATGGGATCTCATTTATAAAGCTTGCTTAAACACAAAACAGGGTCTGAAAACTATGTGAGCAACTTTATACGCAAAGTTTGGGATTTATAGAAAAAAACGTGGCAGAAAAATGTGTGTAACTTTAAGCACACTAAGTATCTTGCTTACATACTTTTTGGATATGTAGGGCACTGACAGCGCAGCAGGACGGATACCAAAATTGTGAATTTAAGCCACATTTTCAGACTTATAGAGCATTGCACACACAGACGAACACAACCAACACACAAACGTCTCCCCAGTCCTGTCTATAGGAACTGAGAATAAAAATGAGTATTTGATTAAAAATATGTTGCATTTACGTATTATGTTCATATGTATGTCTTCAGATTGTATAGCAATTACACGTATTGTTGCATATGTGAAGAACAAATATGCTGCAGCGTCCAGCATAATTCTGCACAATGGATGCACTGGCACTCAATGAAGATTCTATTTTTATGTCAGGCATGCTGCTGCATCAACATCTCCTGCAGCTCTTCCATTTATTTTTATGACCCCAAATCAATGTTTTGCATGGATTATACTTTTTAAAAGTAGTTTTGAAGCGCACCTTTTCACCAGGTTTAAATATCTCGGAGTGCTTAAATTTATTATGTTCTAGTGTGATTTAGTTTTATTTTGTTTAAATTTGCTTTGATTCCAGTCTGTCGCTACAAGAGAAAATAATAGCCGATAATTGAAACTTTATGTGTAATGTTCTTATTCGTTTCATCTCGTGCTGCTGCTTTTATTTATTTATTTAATGTTTTTATTTTTTACTCTCGTCTTCTAACACATTTTTTTGTAACTATACTTTTGTCTGGTTATGTGTTGCCATGGTTACCTGTGAACAAACACCCCATATTAGCCGTCTTAAGTCTATGCAGAATATTTACTAGACGCTTTGCATTGATCATTTATGGCATAAAGTGGATGTGTAGGAGGTGGGATATGATCCAGAAAAAGCTGAGCACATTTCTACAAAGAGTCTGATTTATAAAGCAGAGATTGCTTCCAGCTGTGCGTACTCCCAAGTTTGATAGATCAGAAACCTACTAGGCGTAAGTTAAAAAAAAGCTGGTGGGCGCAAGTATGGTTTTAGTGAGGATTCTACGCAGAGTTTTATAAATGACACCCCAGGTCACTGGTTGGTCAAAGGGAAATGAAGCCTTTCCACTGGCTTAGATTTAACCAGGAGTTATGACTGTAATGTTCTTTAAGAGCTGCTACTAAAGCCCAGTTTACATCTACCTGACCTCACTTAACAGAAGGCGGTAACAGCTTTTAAAGGTGCTATACAAATATTAAAATTAATAGTTCTTTTTTTTTTTTTTTACTCAAATCTGAATCTAGCATCTGATCATTGTGTTTAGTGTCCTGTATGAAGCTGGTTTGGCTAAAATACTAGAAGACAGTTCCCAGCAAACATTGGTCCGACGGCAACGTTGTGTCCCTGGCCAAAAGTGGTCGGCTTACCGTGGTAGGACGGCTTAAATCAGAAAAATATGCAACAGGAAAATGTTCATTAATATTCATACAGATACATTTGTACATGTCTAAAGTTATCTGGGGTTACATGTATAATTGTTATTTTGACTTTTTGTTACATGTAGTTCAACATATACCATGTTGTCAATTAGTTGTAAGTGGACGTCCACTAGGTGACGTCCTTTACACGTCTATATGGAGTCCGACATCTTTTGCACGTTGTAAAGCAAAACAGAAGGAAAAAAAAACACAGGAATCATCTTTATGAAATAAAGTTTAAATTTAAGTAATTATTGCCATGACTAATTAAAGACCTCACAATATTAGAGAATCTCACGGTATGAAAAGATTATCTCACTAGATGCTAACGCTTTCTCCCCATAGACGCCAGAACTTCAGCAATAGAACAACAAAGAGAGGAAAAGAGTTATATCAAATTATTTTTTTTAATACTGCTGGGTAAGCATATATCGTATTATTATATTAACATGCTTGAATTTTACTTGTTTGACATGAATGAACTAAAAGAAATGATGCCGACATAGTCAACTGAAATGTACCGAGTTTGGCTAACATTACGCAACGCTAGTAAGCTAAACGTTACTTTGAAAAATGGATAACCAGTGAGTAGAAAGACACAGCCAAAGTTTTTACTGTAACTTATTAATGTCGCCTTTTGAGAGCTTCATTCAGAAAGTAAATTACCTGAATTTGAATTTTGTTTAGATTATTTTTTTTAATGCTTTGTAGCACTTTGAAGTTGCCAATTTAAAGCATTATTTCAATTGCCTTCACATATAGGTCCAGCAAGTTTCCAGAATTGGACGATCTTCCATCGGAGACTGCGTGAACAAAGTTTTGAACATGTTTTTCCTGCTTGCCTGGTGAATCTGTATTGTATGATTCGTAAAATAAATAAATGTGATGTGGGTTTTGTGGCTTTTTATTTCATCCAGTTATCTTTGATTTACAAATGCACTACTAAATGAAAATAAGATTTTTTTGTACACTGTCCTTAAAGAGTAACTTACCCCAAAATCAACTTTTTTTTGGTCGATAAACTGTAATAGAGTCTAAATAGCACTATCTACATTTACAGTAATTATTTTATGTATTTTAGTACATTTTAGTGAAAATCTTAATTTTGTACCAAAAATCATTAATATAGTGACCCAAGTGCTTAAACAATTACACTGCAATTCAAATTCTGCCTTGCTAACGGCTAATCCCGGGTTATTGACGTAGGAATAATGATGACAGCAGTCCAGCCGTGGTGGGGTATATAACATGAGTGGTCTCGGCCACACCTCCATAGTGAGGTTCCATGAACTGCCTGTAGCACAATCGGCTCAAAAACTGGGTGCTCCGTTATGCTCACTACCTATGACAAAGGGAATAACTGATATATCAGTAAATGGAAAATAAAATCTGGGTTAAGAGTTCATTTTAAAATGCAATAATTGCGATTTGTTTTTTTGTTTTTTTGCACATTCCTGAATTATTTTGTCATCATGCTTGGATACCTTATAACTAACTTGGGCATCTCTCTGCAACACACATTTTCTATTGCGGACAATGACGTACAGTGGCCGCATGTACTCCTGTCGAAGCAGAGTCACGAAATTAGTCGAGCTAATCTATATTTAGCATTAGATTTGGCCAAAAACAATGTACCACTCAGAGACGGCACTCATTCTATGCCGCAATGCCGCTACAGGCTCGGCATCTGCTGCTGCTCTGGGCAGAGAATAAGAACGGCTCATTAAGATATAGCGCCGCTCCCCTCCTCCACAGAACCTTTCTCCCTTCACTCTGTTCCCTTTGGAGAAGGAAGTTAAGGAAAAATCTCAAACGCCCGATTATTTCCAGGCAAAGGAGCTCACGTTACAACGGCTCTCTCCATCTTTCTGGCCGTCTATGACGCTGCACTGCTGCCTGCAACATGTCAATCACAGCCCAGACCACGCCCAGCCATGCATCCCCCGCTTGTTCCCTGGTCCGCAAGGCCACGCCTCCTTTTAAGCCGTTTTTCAAAAATCGATCAACATAATATAAGCGAGATCCAGGGTTGTGATCCCCTGGGAGAAAATGTTGATAAACAACCCATTGTATTAAAGATTCTGGTGACTTTTGTGGATATAAATGGACATTATTCAGACATGATATGAACAAATCCAAAACAAGCCTATATTATAGAAGCATATGTGTGTAAAGCAGCAGAGCTCTTGGGACCCTGCGCCTTGCAGGCCTGTTCAGGAATACATGTCTGCTTTTAACTAGTCCCTTACCTGCACAGGTAATGCTTGTATAGTATACTGAGACTACGGATACGTCAGCAATACCAAGACAGGTCAGTAGGTGGCAATTACACAACTCAAAAGTAAATGGGAATTAATTACTAGCCTAACTACTGACTAAAGGGCATGAACAAGGAGACATTCATTTTTCTGAAAAATATTCACCATTTATTTTAAATTATCACATATGTAATTTAGAGAAAGTTTTTTTTTTTTTTTTTAAACATGAGGTTTGCGCATTTTAACGTCCGCTGCGTTATCTTGTTTTCGCATTCTGATACAGATGTCCCAAACCGCTATCAGCACCTGATTATTCATGCTGTAGCAGCAGCTGTAAGTCCTATCCTGACACCTGCTTCTAATTTAATCAGGTGCAACATGACGGCATGTTTTTCTCCAAGAGTGGATTTAAAAAATGAACTGTCTAAGCGGTGATATTCGGTTTTTCGCCAGAGACCAGACGCCAGTGAATTACTAAAGTTGTTACAGGACAATTTAACGTGTTTCCATAAATACATATAAAAGAAGGCTATAAGGACAATGATCAATGAGGACTTACCCAGCTTTGCAGTCGCGTTGAGGATTATGCAATTCTCCTTTGTAATTTCTCACAGCTGATACGAATCACGCTGTTTCTGCTCGTCTGTCCTCCGTCTCGACCACAAACACGGCTTTCTGTTTCGCAAAGATCGCCCCAACTCCCCTTTGATCAACATAGTCTCAGGCCTCCAGTCTTTTGAAAGCCGTAAACTTTATCTGAGAAAAGTCGGCTTTAGGAATAGTGATATACGTCTCCCTAACGGATTTGTGGCCATGACGCCGGTAAATCAAACTAACGTCTTTAACATATCTAAAAGGCGCTTTAAGTAACTTCTATTTTGCCGTCAATCGCGATTTTATGTTTCTCTCTAAAGTTCTCCCAGTTTTCAAATGTGAAAGTGGTTATATATATCGGAGATTTTGCCTGATAACCATGTTGGAAGTGTTCGTTGCGTCTCTATAGCCGCTTGCTTTCTGTGACCCAACCACTCACGCATGTGCACAAAGATGTCAACAAAGATCTTCCTAAAATTAGCACGTGGAGTAACTGATACATCAATCTGATTGATTGAAAAACCAAGACCGGCCCCTACCCTATAACCGATTGACTTAAGTAGGCCTATAGTGGTGTGGTTTAGTGAAAGCGTCTCTCATCTCTTGGGAATTTTCAGATCACGCAAACCTGACTTTTTTTTTTTTCTTAAACACTTCAGTACGCCTGAAATCCGGCGTAGCGCCGGAGCGCTGTCAGGCCTAGATTATAATGCGCTACTGACCTTCAGGTATGACTAGGGATGGGTACTGAAAACCGGTATTAAATTAGCCCGGGGGCTGATTCTGACGGTCCACCTGGACCGATGAGCTTCAGCCTTATCGGTCTTCTTAACTGTAAAATTAAGGTCATATTCATGTTTTGTGGGAGAAAAAAACACAAGCCAAACACTGTATTGGCCGCCACCTCTTCCTTAACAAGCACACACGCCGCAGGGACTGAAGATGGGAGGAGGGACTGCTGCGCTTAGGCTTTCGCCTCGTGCTCTCACAAGAAGCTCCGCTCACCAGTTACAATGGCAGAGTGAACGAAAAGATCCAAAAACAAGAGAAGAAAACAAGGAGAAGAAACAAGCTCTGTCAGGGGGGGGAAAAACGGAGCTGGAACAGTGCTAAACATAAAACACTGACATGTCATGGATTTATTTTACTGGAGTGTGAGAAGGAGTAGGAAAACTAAACATTTCTGTTCCCTGAGGAGGCATGGCAGAAAATAATTAGGAAGGACTGGACAATATAGTGTTTTTATTAAGTTATTCATTTTGTACTTTTCATTTTTTAGTTATTTTCTGTTCTTTGCTGTTCCAATTGTTAAAAATAAAATATTTGTAGTTCATTATTTTTTATTTTCCCCTTTTGTTTTAGTCTTTCCCCCAAAAAAAGTACCGATAAGGATACAGACAAAGTACCGGATCAATAAGGAGTACCGTTAAGAGTAGTAGTATCGATAAATCCTTAACGATACCCATCCCTAGGTATGACTGGATCAAGTTTGGACCTTTTTAGATCCCTGAGCAATTTTAGTACAATGGGTGTATGATTATTTTATATGCAGGCTGATATGCCTACACTTAGTGTTGAAAAACACCTTATAAACATCAAGAGGAAGATCAATTCTCACCTCCAAGGATGCGCAGAAAAGAGGTGGATTTCACAGTCGGAAAAGACGTGGAATTCACGGCCAGACAACGTCAAAGACATCGGTTCAACTTTCATTTTGGAATTATTTTTCAAACATGACGGGACGTCTCAGATTGACGTCGTTTAAACGGTCATTCAACGTCCAAATGTTCGCTGGATTGTGTGTTACGTTACCACCTCTGCAGCTCTGTGATCCAGGTCTGGGAAATCTGGAAACAAGGTTTCAACACAAACGAGCGTTAATTAAAAATTCCTCCACTTAGCCCACAGCTTCATGTGCTGCTTCATGATGTGACTTACATGTTCTGGTTTGATGCAAAAGTAGGTTGGGCACAATATGTATTTCTGAGTCCAGCTGCAAAGGATGAAAAGGGTTCAGTGTTGGTACAGCTCTCAGAAGCCTCAAAGATCTACAAACTTACGCTTCACATAAACATGACCCTGAGACAGCTCCAAGCCAGGATGACTCTGTAGGAAGTAGTGAAGACCTCCGTCATCTGGGAAAAAAGATCAGACAAAATTAGGCTTCGTGGGGAAATGAATCTGATAGTCACCCGACAATAACAAAGATGCCACAATTTCTCAAGTTTGACCCTAAAGGAGAAGATGCCAGGAAAAAAGAAGAGGGCCGAGAATTTAACCATGAGGAACTCAACAGTTACTTGGTGCTGAAATAAATGGAGCTTCATGATGTACTCAGGACGTCTATGCAGGAGGTATGAACCTAAAGCCTAGTTTATGCTTCTCCGTTTTGATGGAGACGGATTGACGCAAGGCCATTATCCGTCGACGCAAGGGCTCTCCTTCACCTACGCAAGAACACACAGAGTAGAACCCCATTTTCTAACAGTCTCCATCAAGAGTGTATCCATCTGATTGGTCAGTTCAGTACAGCCAGAGATCGTTTCACCAGAATGATTCTCTATAGTCGCTGTAATCAGTAGTTTGGCCAGTAATTGCTTTATATTAAAAGGATAATTTATCTAATCTGTTCTTTTGGCAATTTTGAACACAAAGAGGTAAAGGAAAACAACAGAAAGACTGCCGTTTGTTTCCATGCGTTTTTAGAGTATTCTATGAGCTGCACTTCTAGTAAAAAGCTTTAATCAAAACACTTTGTCGTCCATTGCTCCTTAAGGAAGAAATGCGTTCAAAAGCAAAGAAAAAAACAGAAAAGATGCTTTGATAGTAGGCAGAGAAGCCATGAAAAGTTTGCACCTCCTGCTGTCCTGGTCGAGCAACGCTGAAAAAAACAACAGAGAGTGGAGAGGAAAAGACGCAAAACCATAAACGAAAAAGGTCTCTGTCAATACGTCTGTGTCTGGGTGCAAATTTGCGGTCGGAGAAACATAAACTAGGCTTAGCCGACATAGTCCCTTTAAGTCACAATTAAGTCAACTTTTCTGCAGTTTTTCTCAAAAAGCCCCACCATCACAGAGCCTTACTTTTAGATTTATTGTATTTGTGTGTATTAGGGATGTCCCTATCAGTATTTTAGTCCTCCAATCCTGTTCCGATCTTTTAACCTCGAGGTAAATATCAGCATACATGTTGTTAAACTATCCTTCTTTTCTTTTCTATCATTTATGTAGAACTTGAACATATAACAGATTAAATGTAATATTTCATCTGAAAATCCAGAGACTAAAGAAGAAGAAAGGCCCCCTACTCCTAAAAGAGCATTAGAACTTGTTAACCTGCTTGGAAAAACTTTTACTGAGGTAAGAGCTTCTCCAGAATCTGTCGGCATCAGAGCTGAAGAGGAGCTGAGAAAGTATCTGGAGGTTCCTCCTTTGTCTCTCTCAGAATTTCACCGCTTAGAAGATCCCCTTTCCTTCTCACGGCTAAATGACCTAAATGTTACCTCTGAATACCTGGCACTAGTGTAGCAGCAGAGATATTATTCTCTACTGATGGGGATATAGTGACTGCACAGAGGAGCAATCTGACCCCAGACCATGTTGGCCAGCTGCTCTTTCTGCAAAACAACTTGGACCTTCCTAATGATGGACAGTAAGACTTCATACACAGTGAACATTTTGTTGAGCATTGTATAGGAGGATCTTTGTTGACATCACAACAAACACTTCCAAGAGAGTTAGCGGGGGAAATCCCTGACAAAACCACTTTAACATCTGAAAACAGGGAGAGCTTTAGAGAGAAACATAAAATCTGTACTGACGGCAAAATTGAATAAAGCCCCTTTTAGATATATGAAAGATGTTAGTTTGATTCCCCGGTGTCTTGGCTACAAATACACTGGGGAGACATTTATTCCTATTCCTAAAGCCGACCCTTAACTCATGAAAAGTTTATGGCTTTCAAACGTCCTTTATTTATTTTTGCAAATGTAGTCGCTGTTGTATAAATTGTCCTGTAACTTTAGTAATTCAGTGGTGTAAGGTCTCTGGTGAAAATCTGAATTTCACCGCTTACACAATTCCTCTTTTTTCTTTTTTTAAAATCAATTCTTGGAGAAACATGCAGTAATGTAGCAGCTTTAACGATTCCTTTAAATCAGAAGCAGCTGTCAGGATAGGGTTTACAGCTTCTTCATGTACAGCAGTGTGAATAATCAGTTTGGGACATCTAAATCTCAACGCCAAAAGAATATAATGCAGAAGATTTTAAAATATGCAATATGTTTTCAAGACAATAATAATAAAGGAATTTTTTTTCTTTGAACAGGGTTGAAAGGCTGAGTTGACGATATCCGTTTGATGATAAAAGCAATAAAATATAAGTCAGAAAGTATGCTACTTACCTCTCATTACGTTATGAGCAGGAAAAGGCTGAAAGATGTCACTTCCTGGGTGCTAAGAAAGTTTAACTGAACAATTATGTTTAAAAAGGGGGAGATCGGTATGCTGTTATGGGGTTGGAGGACATTCTTAAATTGTGCCATTTTATGCATATATTTATTTATTTTTAAGATAGGCGAAAGAAGTCAGACAAATAATTATATTACCAGGAAAAAATCTGGTTACTGTCTATTTACATTTATATTTAAAACCCTGAAATAGCAACTTTTGTATTTGGGGACATGCCTATTAGGCTGACCTCAACTCATTTGAAACCCATTTAACCTTTAAAAACATACATATTAAAATAAGTTTTTGTGTCAATACAAAGTAAAATGGCGGCCGCGTCAGGTGACGGCATCATCCCAAGCCCTAAATGCAAACCAATTAGCTAAAGTAATCAGCTAACTAGACATATATCACACTAAACCGTAAGGAATTATGATTTTTCTAGACCTTGGCGTCAACATGTCTTTTCTGTACGGAGTCAATGACCTCTTTACCATGTATCTGATTATACGTGGTCTAAAATATCATCTAGGGCTATTCGACAAGGTGTGGTAAACCCTTAAATGACTTCCAGGACATACCCAGTATGACGGCCCTGTCCGTCGGAGACAGGCTGAGATACCATCGCAGCAGTTCTGTGTCCGTTAAAGCCAGACAGCGATGCCAAGCCACCAAATTTAACACAGACCTATACAGAAGCAGAAATTAAGCTTCACTTATCTTCATAATCAAACATATAAAATGAACAACATGACCTTACCTGCGCAGGAGAAGCTTCTGGCACTCCTCTGTGTGAACAGGAACCACATTTAGTAGTAGAATGGAACAGGGGATCTCTATAGCAACCCAGGGGTGGAGCTAGCTACTTCTAGCTCACATTATACTTATAAGGGAACTTACTTGCATTCAATTGTTCAGATAAGGAAAGGTGGCAAAGAGGCACATTCGTCGTTGATAGTGATTGAGGTATCGCCAACATGTTGGGGTAGTCCATTACCCTGTAAACCGTCTGAGAAGCAGGCTCCTGGTAGTGCACGGTGGCGGTACGAGCGGGCCACGTCCTCAGAAACCGCATGTCTACCGGGCTTGTACTCCACACAGCGTCAGTTGTGGATGTCGACATCATTATTGTTGAAAACCACAGCAGTTGGGCATTAATACTCTATCTCCAAAGCGCAACTTTTATCACCTGTTGTCTTGCCTATGTTTAGTATAACTTACTAGCCAGGTAGGAACGAAACTACTGATATGTCTGGCAAACAGACTGACCAATGGGACGGCTTTTTGAGGGAGTCAAAGGGGCGCCGGTGTTCTGACACCTGTAAATAGAATTCCGTAAAATGAGTTCTCTAAGCAATTTTAACCAACCCTAACGTCACAGAAGGACAAATATACTTTCTGTAAAATGGTTAAACCTAAAATATATCTAATTTAAGTTTATTTGAACAGATTTTAAACACCTAAAGAAAAGTACGTTTTCTTCACTGCTGCGCATGCGCATTTACCGAACGTATGCCGTTCTGATGGGTATGCTTTTTTGTTAGAACAACTTTTTTTCTGTCGTATTCACGCGGCGCGTGATTGGTCAGTTCGACGGTGTGTGGTGAGCATGATGACGAAACACTGCAAAGGTGAGGAAATTAGTCACAGCAGTTAAGGCAGCAACATTTAGATGTATTTCAATTATATTAATTGTTTGTAACATTTATTTATTTTAACTGTATATTGTATTCTGTATGTTTGCTGGACCATGTGTCTGTATTAAAGAATTCTAATCTATATTGATAATTCAAAGGCTGACTGTAAAATAGCCTATGCAGAGTTAAAATATATTGAGTAGGCTCTACGATTATCTACGTTATAATAGTGTTTCTATCCAGTTTCACTGTAAATATTTTAAAATGTATAATTAATTAACATAAAAGTTTTTGTAATGTAACATTAAATATTTTGTAGCACTGTTCTATGGTGAATATAATAAGCCATATTCATAAAGAAATATTTGGTATAACTATACTATGTTAATTTATTAATTTAAACAGAAAATGTGAAGATCCAAAAGAGCCGCTTCTTTCTATTGAGCTGAGCCATAAGCAAAAGCCCTCATTCTCAGCTGAGGAGTGAAAAAGATGAAAGCTAGGTTTTGTCACGTGGACACACCATGACTTGCAGATCAGTTAATGAGAAGAGGTCCAAGTTTGTTAAAGTCAGGGCCCCATTGGGGATCAAAAGTATGTCAATATTGAGAACCTCTGGAAAAAGTACCCTTAATACTAGGTGTGTATATACGGTACGCTAAAAGTCTCAGTTCGGTTTGTACACATGTTCCGTTTCATGGTTCAGTTACTTTTTAGTAGCCTACAGTTAAGGAACAAAGTAAAAAAAAATATTTTTGGAGTAATGATATTTAAGGATCATGCTGCAGATTAGAGAGCCCCTTAAACCACTATTTAGATAAATATATAAGAATTTCTTTATTTACTTTAAAAAAAGTACTAATATATAAATGACTTTGGCTTTTGGAGTCCTTTATGAGAAATTGTAACCCCCACCAGAAAAAACATGACAATCTGTTTGCTCAATCAATAGAACAAAAAGAGTTTAATGGCAATTTTTATAGAGTAGAAACTTTAAATGTTTACTACTACATATATATTAGAGCACAGCTATGATCCTGCTGCCGCGTGCCTCAGAGTGCAGAGAGAGACCAGGGGGAGAATTATTGTTTTTTTCACAAGCCACATGTCACACTGCTTCTAATCTTTGATATCATTCCTTTAACAAAGTTGGTAATTAACAGATGTTAGACAACGAGACTTACAATGCACAGAATAGATCCCCTCCAGATAGAGCTGAGCCTCTAATCAGAGGCTCCCACCTGCAACAAGTCCAGAAGCAGCCACCAACAGCAGTCCAAAAAATCTGTTTGCACCTGATCTTTGCTTCGGTATCCTGTTAGGCTCCATCACATTGTTGGGATTGTAATCCTCAGGTCTTAAATTAGTGCCTCTTAAGAACACTTTTTCCATAGCCAAAGCAGAGGTAAACTCTTATCAGCTACACAAACTGCATTTGGGCATGGAAGATAGTGGCCTTTTTTCCTCTTTTTTTTGGAAACCTGTGGAGTTGATATCCTGACAGGCTGGTGATTGTACAGTCTCCACACATACAATAATTTACCAACCAAAAGTAGTGAACCCACTGGCTCTCAATGACACAAGCTAACAGCAACCACTGACAATATGGGAAGTGGATTACCAGTTAACATGACGTGTTGCCGATGTTTTCCCAAATGGAGGATTTTCACAATAGACGCAGGCATTCCAGCTCAGTTGCTGGTCATAATATCTGCAGCAGAATGCTGGGCTTATTGTTCACAGAGGCGCATCTGTTGCTGGCTAAAGTGCAATGCAGTTATGCTTCCGCGGGAAAAACGGGTATGCACATATACTGTACAAAGTGGTCCTTACAGAGAAGTTTACAAACCAAACAGATGGATCGCCACACCCAACTAAATACCAAAAATAGTGATGAAAAAGGATGTGCATTTCACAACAAGTGCAAATGATTAATATAGCCTATGTATTACATTATGTTACTATTGGTATCATATAGGCCCATTGTCCTTTTATTGTTGTTCTTAAGTGTGTGTGAGACTAGAAGTTGGGTCAGGGGGAGGGGGGTATAACTGATCATGCTTTGTAAATCTGTGGAGGAAGGATGGGAATATGGTTTATGTTGGGTGATTTTAATCTATAAAACACTTTCAGTTGCAATACTTGTATGAGAAATGCTTTATAAATAATATTTTATTGATGGAAAGTGACGTAGAACTTTTTTTTCTGCTTAAAATATGTGATTTTGTAATTTATTTGTAATTTCTTAAATTGTTAGTCTTTAATATACCAGAAGTTGGCCATGACTTTTATTTTTGTATGTATGATAGATATATTTAAAAAATATTAAATGTTAATTAGTACTCATGTAGTCTTTTCACCAAATACTTCTCTGTTCTTTCTGCAGTATTTTTTTTTTTTTTGGACGGCTACATAAATGCTTACACTGCATTTACTGGAGTATAAATAAACTGAAGCCGTTCAACTCTTACTTGAGAACAGTTTTGGAGGTAATAAATATTTGCTATCTATGTGGGGAGGCCCTTGTACTGCCAGTGTTTGTCAGGTCACCTGTGGACAGGGAGCGGTGATCAGGGAAACTTTGCGCTCCAGGTACGGATACGAGTCACCCTGAGACCAAGGAGACTGAGCAGCTAAGACAGCAGGCTGTGGCTGGGAGTCGCAGCTGGGTGGTGGAGCAGGCTGGACAGCTGCTGTGTAGAGGGTAGACTGACTTGGTTGGATAGCAGGACTGGAACTCTGATCTGGCTGGAGAAGATACTGCAGATTGACTGATATGTTGGGACGGATCCGGAGCTCTGGACATTGAATGAATGACTACTGAGCCAAGTGAAGGTCAGTGGAGAAGTCTTTTAAACTGAGGGGAGAGTCAAATAATTGTCAGGAAGCTCATTACGCACGGTTGGTCTTAGTTGGAGCTGATGACATCCTGACAGTGTTTGGGTCTTGCTCAACTGCCACATACACCAGATAAAGAATTTTCTACTAACTATAGGGAAGGGTATGAATCAAATTTTGCAGTTCTTGTTCAAATGAAAATAAAAACCGTTTTTTTTCCCTCAAAAAAACAAATTCTACAATGTCTTATTGTCTTTTGGGCAGAGGTGGGTAGAATACAAAAAAGAGTACTTAAATAAGAGTACTTCAAAATGGTTTTACGCATGTGAAAGTATTAAGTAGCCATGCAAGAAATTACTAAACCTAGACGAGCGCAGACCTCTGCCAACACAGCTCAGCCCAAAAGCTGAGCTGCCTTGAGACACAAACCCTGGCAAAGACAAAGACCTTGGCAGAGGAAATGAAAGTTAAAAAATTATATGTTTAAAGCGCTACTTGAGTACGGAGTAACTGATGAGAACATCAGATCAGTTCTATTGCCACTGCTTTGGTGAAAATTATTTTATCAGACATATATATAAAGTTATGGGCAAATCCTAATGTTTTAATGCACATACATAGATTTGCAAAATAACAAATTTAAAGCAGAAACACTTTCCTATCATATTTTAAAAAAAAACCCATATAAAACTAATACAACAGGCAATGTATAAATGTTATAACAGGGTAACGGACTTCCATTGACAGTATATAGCTTTTACCATTTAGTCAATTGTTCCTATAAAGGCTCAGCAGATAGAAAATAACATTTGAACAACAAAGCCTGTGTACAACAAGAGGTCTCGCTTTAATATAAGCTGTAGGTCCGTGTCCTGGTCTGGTGCATTTTTTTGCACTTACAAGAAAAGTAATTTCAACACAACCATACAAAGATTCCAGTCAGTTAAAAAGTTCTTTTGTATTTAAGGAATCCCAGCAGATTGCGTCAAGTTAATGACATAAGGTGGTGCCCCATACATGCAGACTCCAACCACAGAAATCCCCCATACTGAGTAAGCATCCAGTGACAGTGGAGAGTAAAGACTCACGTTTAACAGGAAGCTTAACCTCCAGCAGAATCAGAATCTCACTCAATATGAGCGGCCATCTGCCACAACCGTCTGGGAGTTTGAGAAGACTGAGCAGACACATAAAAAACACATTATGTGTCTGCTCAGTCTTCTCAAACCCCCAGACAGTTGTGGCAGATGGCTGCTCGTACTGAGGGAGATTCTGTTCATTTTCTATATTAAAGAAAGAAAAAAGTTGGTTACAGGACATGGAAGACATCATCCGAGTCAATGCCCCACATCCAACATGACATTGCAGCTAAGCAGGATACCAGACCTGTAGTATGAGTGGGGATAATTCGTAATGATATTTCTCAAGGCCTGGTCTACATGGCAGGATTTTCAAATGGTCGCAAGGGTTTCAGACTGCACACAGTGCGATTAAGAAATCGCGGATATTCCTGTTTTGGTACTACAGTGTGTGGTGTGCGGCCACATGGTAATAACAAGACACCACACAGGAACCTATTTCTCATGACATAAAACGGGACAAAAGTCAAAGCAGTAAATAAATATGGATGCTGAGGATAAGGCATTGGCCATAGTTTGTGGACTAGCTTTTGTGACGCGCACAAAAGGTGTAGTCCCATTAGTTTGTGGTTTTTTTCATAATTCTAAAGTTTAAATGAAATTTTAAGTATCATTTAATTAAAAGGGGAAAAGTAATTCCAGTCGGGATTCATTATTAATGCTCCTTTGAGTTGACACAGAGATTAAGGTGTAAAGGTAGAGTGCGCCACCAGGGGGCAGTGTTGAGAGCCAGCCGCCTAAGGATCTTCATGACACTGCTGCGGCTTCTCCACATTGCGGAGCGAGGCTTCATCAGATCAGAGCTCACTGTGTCCTGGCTCGTTCTTTCTCTTGTTATTCAGTTTCAGGGAAATTCTTCTGGTGCGGGTCTGCCCCCCCCCTAGACCGGACCAGTAACACTTTATCAGGGAGAAAAAACAAAATCCTTGCGTTGGATGAAGGAGTGGACACAGCAGGAGCAGGGGCTCTACTTTCTATAGTGCTGTACTTTCTCAAAGATAATCCTTTCCCTAGGAAAAGCAGACTGTTATTATCTGTCTCTGTGTTTCTCCTTCCGTCCTGTTTGTGTTTTTTCCCTAGTCGTCCTCATCTCAGCCAAACTTAGTGTCCTTGTTTGTCTAATTGTCGCCAGCTGTGTCCTGTTAGTCTTCGTATTGTTGCCCTGCCTTTAAATATCCCAGTGTCTCAGCAGCTTGCTGTTGGTTCCTCGTCAAACCTCCCCTCGTATGGTTCCTTGTCCTGTGCGCTCTGCATATATTGTTTGGGATTTTTTGATAAAATATGGAAAACAACCAGTCAAAGTGTGTCTCTGCATCTGAGTCCGACCCACCGATTCTGACATCAGGAACCAACCAAAAAAAGGAGTCAACAGAGAAAAAGACTATGGAGAAGGACCTACCTCTGGCCGAACGTGGCATCAACTGAAGCCTTCACCGGCTTACCTCCCCGTTTCCCCAGGACGAGGATCCTGGCCAGTCCCCGGCATACTTTTTTGCTCATCGGGTTGACGAGCTAGATGAGTCTCCAGAGCCCGGTTCCCAGTGTCGGCGGAGGAGATGCAAGAAAGCTGCTCCGTTCCCGTCCCAAGTGAGTCCTGCCTACACCTTCGTCACATAAGAGAAGGAAGCTCCAGGTTGCGATCTGCCGGCTACAATTTTCCCCAGCGGTGAGTCACCAGCATGAGAGTCGTTCTCATTCTCCCTCCGGAGGGACAGTCTTCCTGCTCAGCTCCCCTTCACCTCCCAGCCACGTCCTGCCTCAGAAGTCTCCTCTTGCTGTGGTTTTCCGGTTCTAATCGTCACTGAGTCCAACCAACCAGCTCGAACCTCCGGTGCTCCGTCCTGCCACTAGGGAAGAGTTTGTTGGGGAAGCAACTGGGCTTCTAAAGAAAAGTTCTTCACCTGTTCATATTTTGAACATTCTCCAGGAGCATAGACCCCTTTCATCTTCCCTGGATCTTGTTTTGGTTTGGCAAAAAGCTGAATGGATTAAAAATGCTACTTGGGCTGAGCTCTTCAGCCATCCGCCTCCTCCTCGGCTACAGTCCAGCAGTGTTTGCTTGCAGTTTCTGGTCCCCACCTTCCATGAGACTTCATAGCAGGGTTCAGGATCTGACTCTTTTGGACGCATTCCGGATTCCGGGATTTCAGAGTGCATGTTGTTTGGAACCCAGATTCATGGAATGCGTTCCAAAAGCTGATCCTCCTGAACCTGCTTTTGAGTCCAAGTCTCCTGTCTGTGTTCCAGAGCCAGGTTCCACAGGGGATGTTTTAGAGTCTGAGGTTCTAGTGACTGTTTCTGAGCCCGAGACCACTCCAGTGTGCTCTGCAGACCCAGAGACTCCAGTGTGCGCTGCAGACCCCGAGTCTCCAGTGTGTGCTGCAGACCCCGAGTCCACAGTGGATGTTCCAGATGCTGCTGGCATCCTCACTGGAACCAGGAAAGCAGAGCACATCACCCCAGTTCTTAAGTCCTTACACTGTAGCTCAGAGACTAGACTACAAGATACTTTTACTAGTTTATAAATCACTGAATGTCTTAGCATAAAAATCACTAAGTATTCGGTGTCGCATCATCCTTCCAAACCACTCAAGCCTACTAGTTCTACTAGGTCTAGATCTAGTCTGCACTCCCAGAGTAAGAACCAAAACGGAGAAGCAGCTTTCAGTTTTTATGATTTTCTTAACTGGACAAACTTTCAGAAAACTGCAAAAACACTGAGTTATTTTAAAGACACACTCCGTAACTTTGCAGTTATTTGCCCTCTGTTGCCCTTTCAAGGCTTGTGGCGTAATGTCAATTAAACAACTGTACTGACGGTTTAACAAGCTCGCCAGCCAAAACAAAAAAAACATCAAAATAACCATGTGTCAGTTGATAAACCATCAAACAGCAGAGGAAAGCAGTGAATGAGTCAATTCTCCATGTCAGAGGTTACATTTTCTGACAGAGATAACTATGTCGGCACAACACAGCACTGTATCACATCATCATGACCAAATTATAATCTAATTCTAGCCCGGATTGCAGTTTTGAATTGCCTTTGTTTTGTCCCTCTGTCTTTTCTTGTTTCTCATTGTGTTGTGTTTAATCATGGAAAGCATTTTGAGCTGCCTAGTGATATCCAAATAAACTTGACTTAGCTTGGGACCTATCATACAGCCAAAAGACTGGGTCACAATGCAGATATAGCTTCTACAATTGCGCTACTCTGGGTGGCTGCATGTTGGAGTGGCTCTGTTAGCTAAATATTGACTTTTCTTTTTTGGACATTGCTTCCCCCTTTTTCTTAGGGAAGAAGTGCATTTTTTGGAACTGTGTGCTTTGTGGGTTTTTGTCCTGTGAAATTGGATGGGTTTTGCTGTCGATTTTTCCCCTTTGCTCATTTGTTATGATGCGTAACCACGGCAACAAGGTGGTTTACAGCCGGGGGCAGCTGATCAACGTTGCAAAAGCAGAAATAATACCTGAACTGAAGCCACAAATCCCTGATGAGTTGAGAAGGAGGAGGCATGGATGCAGAGCAGGAGCACAAAGGAGACAGAGGAAGAAGAAATTCATACCAACTCTTCCATCAATCATAATGAGAAAAGTGAAATCACTAGCTAACAAAATGGATGAACTCCAAGCCCTGACAAGGACTCAGCCTCAGTATCGTGAATGCAGTGTTATGTGCTTCACTGAGACGTGGCTACAGGATTATATCCCCGACTCCAACGTCTCTCTGCTAGGCTTTCTGACTGTACCAGCAGACAGAGATCTGAAGAGAAGCGGGAAAGAAAAGGTGGAGGAGTAGCAGTGCTTGTTAACAACAGATGGTGTCATCCAGGATATGTTACTGTGAAGTGTCGTCTCTGCTGTCCAGATATTGAACTCTTGGAAGTAAGCTTACGTCCATATTATCTGCCAAGAGAATTCTCTAATGTTATTTTAGCAGTTATTTACATTCCACCTTCAGCTGCTGCCGACCATGCATGAGATGTCATCAGTTCTGTTGTCGCTTAGCTAAAGACCAAGCACCTCAATGCATTTCTGTCAATGGGTATGTCCGAATTCAGGGGTTGGATCCTTCGAAGGACCCTGTCTACTCGGTCTACGTGGGCTGGGTCCTTCGTCGACCGGATAGACCGGATGTTAACGGCTGTGAATTTGGACGGTCTAGCCTTCAGTTGAATTCCCTCCCCCACTTCGTCGAATGTCCTGTCGCCTAGCAACCGCGATGACGCTAAACCAGCTGGTAAAGCAAGAAATATTCAGTATGTTATTCACGTACTCTAGAGGAGCTACAAGTTTTAGGTCATCATATCAAGGTTAAGTCATTTTATTTAATCCAGGTTACTACTTAAGATAGCTACTCTCATGAGTATTTCTGCAGTTGAATGATTAGTGATCAAATATACAAATTTGTAATATTACATTTTTTATATTCAGTTTAACTTTAAAAATTATATATATATATATATATATGCATATATATATATATATATATATATATACATATATATATGTATATATCACCAAGCGTATTCCAAATTGGCTCTTCCTAAATAAACTGAATTGATTTTTGTAAACAACCACTGCAACAATAACTAACATTGTGTTTTAACAAAACTGCAGGTCATAACACTTTTCTCCAAAGTTGCTTATGGGGATGAGCTTGAAGATGAAGCTGCTGGACGTCTGTGGGGCTCTTGGGTTGGAAAAACTTGTCTTTTGAGCTTGTCGACTTAATCAGCCTGTAAACCCTGATGATGGATGCAGTGGACAGCATGACAAAGCTGCCCTAAGCTCTCTCTGCAGACCAACCTGTATTAAATTAAATTGTTCAACGTAAGCTTCTTTAAAAACAGTAATACAACTTTTAATGAAATGACTTCATCATATTTAACATTTTTAGAAATTCACTTATTCACTACCATCGAACACCTAAATAAAAAATGTGACAAAAACAGAATAAATAAAAAAACAGTCCATTCATCTGATTCCTGCTATCCTCTCCAGTCTCCCTTTGCTGCTTCATGTCCTAAACAAGAAATCAATAAACATAGTTTACAAAAAAGAGCAACACAACAGCCTTTACAAAATGTATATTTATTAAAGTGATCTGTCATAAATTATGTTATTTGCGCTGTTGCAAATGTAAATACAGAAGGTTTTTTTTTCGCTATCAGTTCTCAGGAACGTGAAGAATGCAGAACTGTAGTTTTCACAGCATAACAACAGATCACAGGTTCTGTGTTGTATGACACTCAATAAGAGTCCTCTGAGCATAAGGTGTGTAACTGGATTTAATCTTTAACCTCCAAGCCACCGTGCCCCGATTTTCACTCGGTAAAGAGGTAATAATTTCTCATAAGAGCAGTTGGCTTCTTACTTTATTTCCCAAAGCCGAAATTGGCTGCGTAAAGATGAAGAAACCATTACACTACCATATGACCTCGTTTACGAGCGATGGTTTACAAAAAATATTAAAATACATGTCTAAGCCAACAATAAACAGCAAACAACACAACTGCTGTAAGTTTTTAATGTTTGAACCGCCAGATTTGAATATATTTACATCTAAAACTGTGCTCCTCTCTCGCTTCGCCTGCCGCTTTGTCTGCCATGTTGCTGGAAGAAATTTCTCCGTTCAGAGGCAACCTCTAACAAAGAGAACTGCTAGAAAATGGTCACATGAAGCTGAAGAAGCCCTGCAAGGTTGTTTTGAGTCCACAAACTGGACGACTCTTTACCAGCCACATGGAGAGGACATCAATGCCATGACTGAGTGTGTGACTGACTACATAAACTTCTGTGTGGACAACATCATCCCGTCCAGAACAGTGAGATGCTTCCCTAATAACAAACCCTGGATCACCAGTGAGCTGAAGGAACTGCTGAACGGGAAAAAAGAGCCTTCAAGGAGGGAGATAGGAAGTTATTAACGAGTATACAGAAGTAACAAAAAGTCAAGATCAGAGACAGCAAAGAGGCTTACAGGAAGAAGCTGGAGAACAAACTACAGAGGAACAATATCCGAGATGTCTGGTCTGGAATGAAAAAAAGATCACAGGCTTCAAGCAAAGGAAGGATTGGACAGATGGAAATCTTGAAAGAGTTCAGGAACAAGCTCAGCATCTTCATCTCCTGTTTCCAGCCAAAGAGACATCCCCCTCTCCTCTGACCCACACCTGTCCTGTCACACCTCAGATGTTTTATCTTCCACCTCAGTCATTAACTCTTCTACTTCCAAAACTTTGTCTTCAACCAAGTCAGGAGATGCTGCTACCCCCTTTATCCCACTCTCCCACCTGTCTGTCTCTAGAAGTCAAGTGAAGAGACAGTTGCAGAAACTTAACCAGAACAAGGCTGCAGGTCCAGATGGTGTCAGCCCCAGAGTCCTGAAGACCTGTACAGGGCAGCTCTGTCGGATTCTGCAGCACCTCTTCCACCTTAGCCTGACCCAAGAGAAGGTTCCAGTGGTGGAAAACATCCTGCCTTGTTCCAGTACCAAAGAAAACTCACCCATCAGTCATCAATGACTATAGACGTGTTGCCCTGAGATTCCACATCATGAAGGTCCTGAAGAGACTCCTGTTGTCCCACCTGAGTAGGCAAACTAAAACCTCGGGTGTCTCGAAGATGGCGAACAATCTGAATAGAGAGAGGTGGTGGAGCACTTTGTGGCATGGTGTGGAAACAGTCATCTTACCTTGAATGTGAATAAAACAAAGCAGATGGTTGTAGATTTCAGAAGAAACATGGATAAGTCAAAGATTGTCTCTATCAAGGGAGAAGTGGAGGTGGTTGAGGAGTACAGATACCTCTGAGTTCACCTCGACAACAGACTGGACTGGAGAATCAGCAGTGAAGCCGTCTACAAAAAGGGACAGAGCAGACTGGACTTTTTGAGGAAAGTGAGGTCCGTCATCTCTTCATCCATCATCTGTTGAGGTAGCAGCATCAGAGCCAGGGACTTAAAACGGCTCAACAACCTGATGAAGGCTGGTTCAGTTCTGGGGACGACTGTGGAACAACTGGACAAACTGATGCAAAGGAGGATTCTTCATGAAATTAAAAAGATTATGGACAACCCTGAGCATCCTTTTCATGAGACTATCCTGCAGCAACAGAGTGTCTTCAGTCAGAGGCTTCTTCAGTTTCGCTGCAACACAGACCGCTACAGCAAATCCTTTCTCCCCACAGCCATCATGGTCTACAACAACTCCTTGAAAAATTAATTAGTAATGAGGTACAACACTTAATTTCCCTCTGGGATCCATAAAGTATTTTTTAAGTTAATTGAATTGAACTGAATAATGAGTCAACCATGAACACATCTGCATTTTCAAGTATTCTAGAATCAGCTTTTGCTGTTCAGCACCTGAAAAAAAGAACTGAAGGGATCTAAGGTGTTACAGTGTCCCAGTCACATCTCAACCTGAGATACAGAGGTTTATAAGCTACAATTGCTGCTAAAGATGAAGCTTTTAAATTTGTCATGTTACAACCTGAGAATATTTTCTCTAGGATTTAAGCACTAATAGCATATGTCCACTAGAGGGAAGCCTTATTCAGTCCACAGCAAATCTGTGCTGAGTGGAAAGATTTAAATGAATACATTTTGTGGGTGTTACGAGTGTTTTGGTGATAACTCAATGATGCAACAGAGTTCAGGCCTCACTATGGTACTTCACATGGTGTGAACAGTGTGATGGTCTCGTGCTGGGAGAGATTTCAGATGTTCTCTTCCATGTTAATGACCTTCTGAAGAGGCCACCAAAGACTGAGTGAATTTTTCGACCGTTTCTGGAAGACATACGAGACAAAACATTCTGGAGCTGCCCTGTCTCAGCGCAGTTCCTGGTCATGTGATTTAATCCACGCTGTAGAAGAACATGTGGCTCCCCGCTCCTGCTTGAGCCACGTGTCAGCACTGATTATGTGCCCGTTTTCCTGTTATTATGTGCAAAATTAACATGTTTTGCTCATTATAACTCACTGAAAGGCTCTGGCAGGTCTGGACTTGGATACAAACAAAATAGTTGAATATTGAAAATAAAAATCAGTGGCTATGGGTCCATCATAATCGTTTTATAATCATACACTCAGACCAAGATAAGATATTTCAAACCGTTTTGATTTGACAAAAATCTGCCTACTCTAGCTGCAAAAGTTCTTTGAATTTAGATTTTGAGAAAATTTCTTGTCCACGATCTTCTTCAGTCTCTTGACTTTCTTTAGGCCAGAACTATTGTCAGTTATTCGAAACTTTTTTTGTTTTTCATTCCAGATGTATCTTTGAGCTCCCAGAGATGCTGAATGATGAAAACACTCCTTCAGGTTTTTTGCAGAGACCTGAAGATTTTGGACCATAAGGGATCTCTACCCTTGTCACAAATGTCAGTTTTATCTGAAGAAAAAAAAAGGAGAGAGCATAATGTTGCTATTACCATGGTTTACTACGGGTCTGGTGTTTTTGTGTCAAGCTTAACTTTTGTATTTATGGGCCAAAACGTCAACCTTTTTTTCCTACAGAATATACCAGTTCCTATTACAATGTGACACTCTGGATGTTATGTTTGACAGAAAAATACTTATGTTCTACTCAGTCCAGACATTTGGAGAATAGTGGTAATTTTTGTCACATGTAGAACAAGTAATAATAGCTGGAAATTCACACAGCTCCTTCAGTGTTGCAGTCAATCTCTTGGTAGCCTTTCTGACATGTTTCACTCTTAGGTTTTCAATATTTTGGTGAAATATTCAGTTTTCTGGAAGGTCTCCTTTGACCTGTATTTGCTCCTGTTATTAATGAATGTCCTCACTGTGCCTTGGTACATACAGTGCTGTTAGAGACACTTAAATGTTTCAGATGATCAAACTAATTGTAATATTGGATAACAATAATCTGATTAAATACAATATGCACTTTTCAAATGCATCGTGTTTTCTTGAATGAATGAAAGCATTTATTCAGGAAAACAATATCAAATTCACATCTAATTTTATTTGGTCTAGCTTCTAAAACTCAATTATTGACTGATTTACCAAAACATCGGAGCACAAATAAACTTGTCAGTTTATTTTATCACTGATGACTGCTGTCTGTTTCAACACCTGGTGCAGGTCAGGTTATACACTTCTGTGCAAAAGCTTCAAAGCATTGCAGCTGTTTTCATTTCTTTTTTCAAGGAGTAAGACTTTATTGTAATATTCTAATATTCTCAATGTAATACTTTACTTGTCTTTCATTCATTTAGTTAGTAATTAATTTGCATTTTTCCTGTTTTTTGTGTTTTCTTTGATTTTTATGACCTAGAATGGGACAGAGAACATTAAACAGATTATGTATTAATGGAAGTATGATGCTTCTTTTAGGTTATGTATCAGAATCTTTCTATAATTTTCTACCCGCCTTTTAAGTTTTTAAGACCTGACTTTTGTGTCATTTGGTGTGCTTTGTTCTGTTGAAAACATGCTCAGCATGTTGTCATAGTTTGGGTTTGAAAAATGGACAACAACAAAAAAATCTGTTAAAAATGACCTTGGAAGGAGAGACAAACTAATGGTGATGTTTCAAAGGCCCCTTTTCTTATTTTTTGACAATTACTTTTTATTTCTTGGCTATTTTATATTGCTAAGTTGTAGAGTAGTCAGCCTGCAACATTGAAACCATGGGTTCAATTCCTGCTTCCACCTGCTACATGCCATTATGTCCTTTGGCAAGACACCTTGCCTTCCCTACTGGTGTTGGCCAGAGGGGCTGATTGTATGAAATGGCAGCCTTGCTTCTGTCAGTCTGTCCCAGTGCAGCTGTGGCTACAATCGTAGTTTTCTTCCACCAGTGTATGAATGTGAGAGTGAATAATCACTTTGTAAATCACTTTGAGGGTTTCAAAAAGTGCTTTATAAATGCAATCCATTATTGATTTGCTATTCTTTAAACTTAAACTTTAAACTCTCCGGTTAAAGAGGAGTTTTTTGTGTGTGAAAATTATATATATATAAAAATCTCAGCTCTCCTTAAGGACAAGGCTGGATAGAATCCCTCCAGCCTGGTTATACAAATGAAGCAGCTCAGCTATTGTGTTACTTCAACATCAGGAAACATTTTCTCCTGAACAAGTCCTCGCTTCTCTTACTTCAGTTTATTTCAAATTTAGAAAGATACATCTTCTAATAACTGCCACACTCCTAAGCCGAGCACTTTTGAGAACAATTCCTGGCCTTTTGTGCATATTTTTGACCTAATACTTTTGTGCATCATTTATTGATGATACAGTCCAAGTGGACTTACATCTATTTCTTTTTAAGTCTTTGTTTGTAAAGTTCTCCGTTACTGGTTTTTTAATTAAGTTTTTAGTGTCATAGTGTTTTCTGATATGAAATAATGCAGTCTGAGTAGTTTCTGTCCAAACAAAATAATTCCCAGTCTATTTCAGTTTATGCCAGTTGTGGGAGTTGTGTGGAGACTCAACAAGATGGGGGAGCATGGTCATCAAGATTAATGACACGCAAGTTTCTGTCCTCTGATTGGCTAACTGCAACACTGCTCTTACACTTTCTCTGTTTACTAAAATCAGTAACATGAGACAAAAATGGTGCCAGTATTTATGCTTAGATGGAGTTTACCACCCAGTTTAGGTAGCATTACCGCAGAAGACCGGACTCCGACTGGCCGCAGCAGGACTCCACCACCGCAGCTACCAGAGCTAGAGTCTAATAGTCTGCTCGGAACGAGTGCCGTCGCAACCCCCTCACACACACACCGCTAACGAGCAGGGAGAGCTCACGGTGCCTACGTAGGACTGGGAGTTTTAACCAACGGCGTATTCAGCTGCTGATATTATAATTCGTGGTTTGAATGGTAAATGGACTGAACTTATATAGCATTTTAACACAAAACTTGAAAAGTAAAACACTGGTTGAAAAGTAAAACACTACTTACAGCCTGGGAGCTGGTGTTCCACGGTTGTGATGGTACAGACTCGAAGGCAAAGTCTGTACTGTAAGCTCTGTTGCCTCTAGCAGCACCAAGAGAATTGGCTTTCAGCTTGCCAAAAACAACATTCCTGTGGACGTTCCAAAGCTAGGTAGGCCAGGCCATGAATGAGTAAGCATTGTGACGTATGGTTGATAATCATTTTCAAACTCAGGCGTTTTCTGCTCTCTTTTCTTCATGTAACTGATTCAAGGATTGGAGTTTGTATAAAAAGTTTGTATCCATCATGTTTTTTTAACACAGAGTGACTGATTTTAATGAAAGAAAAGTAAGTTTTTCAATATCTTCAGTGAAGGAGAACTTTAAGTGGGCAAGATTATTGTGTTTTCCACTATCCGTCTCCGTCAACGGATTGCGTATGCATCTGATTGCTCAGTTTCAGCAAATGGCAAGGTGCAGGAAAACAACAAAAAAGGCAGCTCTGTTTGTTTCCATGTGTTTTTAGAGGGTTTATGAGCTGCACTTCTTGTAAAAAACTTTACAGCTTAATCAAAACGTACTTTCTGTCGTCCATTGCTCATTGAGGAAGAAATGCGTTCACCACTCTAGAAAAAACTGAAATGGTGCTGTGATGGTAGGAAAAGACGCCATGAAAAGTTAGCACCCCCTGCTGTACTGGTCGAGCAACGATTCAATTCAATTCAGTTTATTTATACAGCGCCATTTCACAACAAATATCATCTCAAGGCACTTTACAAGAAGAGTTATTACAATACAATGTTTAATCTAGGAATTAGAGAACCACAGAAGATTGCGACGTGACTTCTCAGCAATCCCTCACACTGAGCAAGCATGAAGTGACAGTGGAGAGGAAAAACTCCCTTTTAACTGGAAGAAACCTCCAGCAGAACCAGCTCAGCATAAGCAGTCATCTGCCGAGACCGTCTGTGGTTTGGAGAAGGCAGCAGAGACACAGAAAGAGCAACAGAATTGATACAGAAGCAGAAGTTGGTAGCAGGACGTGGAAAACGTTCCTCCACTGGAATGCCATCTTAGTCAGGGTCGTCAAGCAGGGGAGGAGCACCTACTGTAGGAAGAGACTAAGAGAAAACAGGTTAGCGCTTGAACTGACAGCTCATCATGCAGTTGGGGAGAAGTAGGAGAGAAAGTAGGAACTGACTCTAATAATGTCCTCCAACAGCCTAGCCTAAAGCAGCATAGCTACTAACATTAACCTGTCTCCTAGCTACTAGGAGACCTGGCTACTAACACTCGCTACCAGGCTTACATTAATCTATCTCTACCTAACTACTCTACCTCTTCCTATCTCTTCCTAGCTTTTGACACTCTACCTGACTACTAACATTAACCTGTCTCTTCTTAGCTACCTGTCTAACCTGTCTCTACCTACCTATTAACCTGTCGCTAACTGTAAGCTTTGTCAAAGAGGAAGGTTTTAAGCCTATTTTTAAAGATAGACAAGTTGTCTGCTTCATGAACCAACCCTGGGAGCCGGTTCCATAGAAGGGGAGCCTGATAGCTGAAAGATCTGCCACCCATTCTACTTTTAGAAATCCTTGGAACTACCAGTAAACCTGCAGTCTGAGAGCGAAGGGCTCTGTTAGGAACAAATAGAACAATCAGGTCTCTTATGTATGATGGAGTTAGATTATTAAGAGCTTTATATGTCAGAAGGAGGATCTTGAATTCTATTCTAAATTTTACTGGGAGCCGGTGCAGAGAAGCTAAAACATGGGAAATGTGATCTCTTCTTTTTAATTTTCATCAGAATCCTAGCAGCAGCATTTTGGACTAACTGAAGACTTTTAATTGTATTATGTGGACTACCTGGTAATAAAGAGTTACATTAATCCAGTCTTGAAGTAACAAAGGCATGGACTAGTTTTTCAGCATCACTCCTGGACAGGATGGTTCTAATTTTTGCAATATTCCTAAGGTGAAAAAAGGAAATCCTAGAGACTTCTTTAATGTGAGATCTAAATGACATATCTTGGTCAAAAATGACACCGAGGTTTTTTGCTTTATTACTGGAGGCTAATTTAATGCCGTCCAGGTGAAGGGGCTGACTAAGTAGTTTCTTTTTCAGAGCTTCTGGTCCAAAGACGACAACTTCTGTTTTATCAGAATTTAGAAGCAAGAAGTTTAGAGTCATCCAAGTTTTTATGTCTTCCAGACATGCCTGTAGTCTACCTAACTGATTGGATTCATCAGGATTTATGGATAGATATAGCTGTGTATCATCTGCGTAACTATGGAAATTTATCCCATGCTGCCTAATTATTTTACCAATAGGAAGCATATATATAGTAAAAAGAATCGGCCCAAGCACTGAACCCTGTGGTACTCCACAAGTAACTTTTGAGGTTGAGGAGGGTTTATCATTTACTTGAACAAACTGAAATCTGTTAGACAAATAAGATTTAAACCAGCCTAGGGCTGTTCCTATTATACCGACACGTTGAAGCCTTTCTATGAGAATATTGTGATCAACAATGTCAAAGGCAGCACTGAGATCTAACAGGACCAGAATGGTCACCAGTCCATTGTCTGAGGCTATGAGAATATCATTAGTAACCTTCACCAGAACTGTTTCAGTGCTGTGATGAGCTCTAAAGCTTGACTGAAACTTCTCAAACAGCTCAGTATTGTTTAAATGCTCACACGTCTGATGTGCAACTATTTTCTCAAAAATCTTAGATAAGAAGGGAAGATTAGATATCAGTCTATAGTTAATTAAGTCGTTTTGATCAAGAGATGGTTTCTTAAGTGGAGGTTTAATTACAGCCATCTTAAACTCCTGTGGTACATATCCATTGACTAAGGATAGATTCATTATATCTAAAATTGGAGCAGTAATCAAAGGGAAAACCTCTTTTAAAGTTTATTTGGGACTGGGTCTAACATGCAAGTTGAAGGTTTAGATGAAGCTAATAATTTTAGTAGATCTGAAAGTTCGGCTGCATTAAAGCAGTTTAAGCATATATTAGGTTCAACCATTTTTGGTGCTGCCTCATTAACTAAGGAAGAAGCAAGCATATTGGGAAGGTTCCCATTTAGCTTATTTTTTATAGAGTCTATTTTATTTATAAAAGAATTTCATGAAGTCGTCACTTCTAAGAGCTGGGGGAATGGTTGGCTCGACAGAGCTATGATCCTGTGTGAGTTTGGCAATTGTTTTTATTTTCCTCGATTAAAGATGAAAATATGCTGTTCTGGCTGTTTGAAGGCTCTTTTTATATAGCAATAGACTATTTTTCCACACTAAATAAGAATCTGATAACTGAAGATACTTTCTACAGCATTGTCTGATAACGTTCTGGTATAATGAAGTTTTCTTTCAGGTTTGAAACCATCAGAGTGAGTTTAAAAGGGATCAGGAAATGATCAGACAATGAAAAAACAATGGAGAGGGGAGAGGAAAAAACGAACTAATATAAACAAAAAAACGTCTCCGTCAACACGTCTGCGTCTGAGTGCAAATTCGCGGTCAGAGAAGCATAAACTAGGCTTTAGGCTCCCTATTTTTAGTTAATAGATAGTGAAGCCAGACTTGAGACTGGACTGGACCTGCCTATTAAAGACTTAGTGCTTTTCCTTAGTGGGCTGAAGGAGGCGAGAAGGAGGAATATCTTGGTTAGGTCAAAATGTAGCCCATCCGCCTGTCCATTTGTCCATCCATCTATCTTTAGCTTGTCCAGAGTTGGGTCACTGGGGCAGCAATGTGAGCAGAGAGACAGACTTCTCTCTCTCCACAACTAGGACTAGCTCCTTCAAGGGAATCTCAAGGCATTCCCAGGCCAGCAAAGAAACATTGTCCCTCCAATTGGTTCCTGGGTGAGACGTGCCCAGAATGCCTCACCTGGAAGGGGTCATAACCAGAAGCCTCTACTCTAGATTGAGCCTCAAGCGCTCAACAGATATTTGCATACAATATACTTGGGAAGCAGGGAGAGGAGAGGTTGGTAATATTGACCGTGAAGAACAATCAGGCTACTGGACGAGAGAAGGTGTGACTTCAACCAACCAGAAGATAACTGGGGACGGAATTTCAGGTGTTGGTGTTAACAGGAGTCGGCCCACAGAGGAAAGCCCAGTAAGTGAGGTGCAAAGGGGAGAAGGAATGTGGAAAGAAATATACAGCACCCCAGGATTATGATACTCTTAACATCTGTCAAATCTGCCTCAGTTAAAATCACAATGGACCAATTCTTTTAATGACAATAACAGAAACATATAATGCATGAGAGCAGCATTACTAGGAATTTGGCCAGATCAGAATGCTGTGTACTACTATCATTACACTGATACAAAAAGGCAATAATAGAAAGTCATAAAGCTATAAATATGCAAAATGACATGATAATGAAAGAGCAGAGCCTCAGGGTTGTCTCCTACTGATCAGTTCTAACCGGACCTAAAACACTCCATCATCTGCCTCTAGGAGGGAGCAGATGGACAAGGAGAATGTTCTAATAAAATATTTGCTGTGAGTGCTGGCGAAAGCTGTATTCACAAACACACAATACGAGGGCAGTTTACCTCCCCAGAGTGCACTAAAAGGCCTTTCATAATATTCAAAGGCACTCTGCTCTCTCAATCAATGGCCACTGCCTTCCAGGCAACGTTACTGGAGCCCAGATCTCGGCTTTTCCTCTTTGTGGTTTGATAAGGCTCTGACTCATCAGCAGGCAGAGTGATGCTGGCCATCATAGCAGTCCTGGGCTGTAGCTTCACAGTTTGGTAGCATATCAGATGCCATCATGCTATGCTCTTCACTTCATGACCAACTTAACCAACAGTGGTGTTACATGCCAGACTCTGCAGTCAGAGTCGCTGCAGGGCAGGAGTTCAGCTACAGGGAAATGGAAACAAACATCTAGAGATGGTTATAAAATCATCACACACTGAAGTGACAATGAAGTGACAATGCTACACATCCACTGTGCTCACATTTTGTCTGAATTAGGAATTGTCCACTAATCCCAATTAACAAAACACAACTGGAGAATCCAAGTCGGGCTATATTTCACACATTTTTCATCTCAGGTCAATAACTCATATTCAATAACTCCATCATTTCTTATTTCTTAAAGGTTAGCTTTTGCATAACATCTGCATCATACATGTAACTAAAATAGCCTTGAAATAACATAATGATGACATCAATTAATGACTCACTTCCCACCAATGTATAGAATTTGCTGAAGTGAATTTAGCTGAAAGTTGAATCTTGGGCTTCATTCTTTCTTAGTGCTTCTTAGGTAATAAAATTACCATTACTACTGTTAATGTTACAGCTATCAATACAAGTAATATATATAGAGATACAACAATACCCCTTTTTTCAAACCAATATGATACCGATAGAGCTCCAGGAGTCACATCTCCCAGCATTCAACAGTTCAAATCAAATCAGCGCCATAGTGACAGGCAGTCTCCCCACTTATATTATAGTTATAAGTAGGTAACCCTAATGGTAAAGATAGTGGATAAATGGATTTCACAACAGATGTGAGATAAGGGTAGAGAGTTTAACAAGATTTCCAAGGATCCAGAATGCAGAAAACGTTGGAGTATAGCAATGAAACGTGCCAGCGATCAGGTAAAATGAAGCTGTGGGACCCCCGCGAGAAAAGATTTATGCTTATTTGACAACTACTTCATATCAGGCACGTAACCCAATGTTTCCTCAACGTTATATGGTAATTATTTTACATGCTTTAATCAAGCTTCTTAGCGGACTTCTCATCTTGCTGTGGATTTTTCTGTCTTGTTGCTCACACTGAACAAGTAAACATCATGTAAAACTTTGCAGAATCATAATCTTTGTGAATTCTGCATGCTACTGTTTACATGTCTTGTGATCATAACAAGGAACAAACTATGGTGTAATGTATTTTTTTGAAGCAGTTATCCGCGGCATTCATTTTGATTACATTCCTGCATACCAGCATTGCGCCGAAGCTCTTAGAGTCACATGACGTCTGGAGCTCTATAGTGAGTACTTGCCGATATTAAGTACCAATGCTGATACTTCTACCACACAAAAAAATGAAAAAAATTCTTCTTTGCTTGTTATAACAAATCATGGTGTATTAGATAAAAAAATCAAATATTAATAAAAGCAACTTCAAAACTAAAAGATAAAGTAAAAAATAAACATTTTTTGTGAAACTATCACAGCGTTTCCACATTTTAAGTATCAGTTCATGGTATCTAACCGACAGAGATATGAGTACATTAGAACGGTATCGGCCTGGTATCAGTGCGTCCCTAAAAATAATACAATCTTCAGTCAGAAGCTTCATCAAAACTGCTCTTATTCAGAATGCTTCAGAAGATAGTTCCTGCCCACAACCATCTAAAGTCAAAAAAGCCTGATTGATTTATTACTAATCATATCATTCATTGTGATCCATTTATAATAAAAATAATACATTTTATTTATAAGCGCCTTTCACGACAGTAGCCAAAGACAATAAAAAAAATAAAAACAACGAATGACTTAAACATTGAAGTAACACAAGCCGTTTTTAGACAAACATTCTGAAATATTTGCAAACAATTTCATTTGGTCTGTAACCAAAGTTGTCTTTTCAAATACACCACTTTTTTACAGGAACATTACCTTTTGGCTTCTTTCACGCGGCAAGAAATGTACCGGATGAATCCTGATGAATGTCTGGGGGGATTGTATCTGGACATGTCAGATATAATATCCTGTCCGGAACTCAACCTGACATTCTGAATGAAAACACCCTTCCGCGACACGTACGGTCTTTTTACTAGGGGTCGGGCAATAAAAAACAGGTAAAAGTTAGCCACACAAGGGCCGGGAGTTTAATTTCAGACTCAAAGGTCAAAAAGACAACGTTTGGAATATTACAGTCTTTCATGGCCTGTTTGAAAGGGGCTAGAGAGTAATCCTTCCTGAACACTTGAGTTTGGATTCTGGTTTCAAGGAGGGGAATAGAGCCAGTATTTTGTATGTCAGGCGGTAGGAAGTTCAAAAGTTTGGGAGCAGAGCAACTGAAAGCTCTATTTCCCAAAGTGCTAAGGCGGAATGGGGGCACAGTGACATGGATGGAAGAGCAGGACCTGAGGGAACGAGAGGAGAGAAGGTCTGACAAGTAAAGGCGGGTGGCAAGATTGTGGATGGCCTTAAACGTATACAGGAGAAGTTAAAGATAATTCTGGATTTGAATGGGATCCAGAAAGGTTGGCGTAGGACAGGGGTAATATGTGTGTGTGTGTGGTGGGGTGGGAGGGGGTTATACTTCGTGCAGCTGAATTCTGGAGCAGTTGGAGTTTATTGAGGGATTTTTTAGGAAAACCAAAAAGAAGAGAATTACAGTAGTCCATATGGGAAGTAACAAGTTTGTGAACCAGAATAAATGTAGAATTAATGGAAAGGGAGGGACAAAGGCTAGTTATGTTGTGAAGATGAAAGTATGCTGACCGAGTAATGTTATTGATATATGATTTGAATGATAATGTGCTGTCAAGGATGACACCAAGACTTTTAACATGAGAGGAAGGTATCACTAGAGAGTTGTCGATTTTGAGTTTGAGTTGCTCAACTTTGAATAATTTGGATTTTGTACCGATGAAGATAATTTCCGTTTATAGTCATTCAGATTAAGAAAATTTAAAGATGACCAGGATTTAACTTCTGTTTTATTAGACAATTGATAAGACATAAAGGTGGAAGGGTCGAGTTGGGTTTACTGACAGGTAAAGCTTGGTGTCATCTGAGGCAAGATGTAAATAATGAAAAGAAGGGGTCCCAGGATGGAGCCCTGGGGCACACCGGTAGTGAAAGGAATGGGCTGGAATCTAAATGACTTAGGCTGAACAAATTGAGTGTGGCTACAGATATACCAAAGTACAAAAGATATACAAAATGTCTTTCCCCACTTCTGTGCTGTCCACTTGAATAAAGGCCACTGTGTCAACCATTTGCTTTCATTGTTCTGAGTTCTTGAGTAAACCAGGGGGCAGCTGCAAAAGCTTAGCGTTTTAGCATAGCTCTTTTTTCAGATCGACACAGCGTACACATCACTGCGACTAACTTATCAATCCACCTATCAATCTGACGTTCCATTTTTCCCTCAGTTGTCAACAAGATCCCCGGATACAAACTCTTCCCCTTGGAGAAGGACCTCGTCCCCAACTCAAAGAAGGCGCTCTACCCTTTTCTGATTCAAGACCATGGTCTTGGATGTGGAGGTGTTGCTTTTCATCCCAGCCGCTTTACACTCGGCTGCGAACAGCTTCAGCGAAAGCTGTAAATTTGCATTTCGATGAAGCCAGCAGGACCGCATCATCTGAAAAAAAGCAGAGACCACCGAAACCAGTTCCCTCATTAACTTGGCAGGGTTTTTCCTGGCAGAGGTGGTACCATCCTGACCATGCGCCAACACATGCATGAATTCTCTGCATTCAACTGACTCACGTTTTTTAAAGGCAACATATTTTTTTGTTAAGCGTTCTAATGATAATCTGAAAATTATGTTAAAGCATTCTTTTATTAAAACAATATACATACAAAAATAAGGTGCCAACTTTAAACTGAAAGTGCATTAAGTTGTAGGGATTTATCCACACATCTGCCAGCCAGACATTAACTAATATTATTAACTATTAATTATTTAATTATTAACTATTCATAGCCTATTATAATTATGTTTCACGTTTCATCACAACAAGCACTGAAGGTATGAACAGGTGTTGAAAATCGCATCTTTATTTAATTAAAAACAGTTGAAAGCCAAATGATTACGTGTTGTTTCTCGGATGGCAGACATTAAAAATCCACATATAGCACAAAGATGGCACATTTATATGTATGCAATAGAACAGGTTCCTTCAGCTACTCTGCTGTTTCAGGTGGACCAATCAAATCTGTCTGGGAGCGCTGGATGCTGAGATAGAGAAAATAATCTGCATTGGAGAGATTTCCAGACTCTCTCCACACAATGGAAAGTGGGAGTCAACCGAAAATATTATTTTATTATTTTTCACCCATCCACAGTAAAAAAAAAACTTCCACCAGACCCATGGTATTCAAATTATGGTTTGTTTTTTTAATCTATAAACGGTACCTGCAACGTTGCAAAACGTTTAGCAGCAGAAAAGAGTCTCTTGAAAAGTAGCATCTGCACAGAAAGAAAACATGACAGTGTGCGCGGTAGTAGAGAGAAGTATTTACTGTTTAAATAAACGTATTTGTTTATCTACTCGTTTAATAAATATATTTACTCTTTCTGTTTCCCAGTGAATTAAGACAGGAGGAAAGCTCTCTGTATTATCTCTATAATATGTTTAGATCCATAAATGTGATCGCATTTGTAGTCTGCAGTTGGGGTCTGTGGTCAGACCCCAACTGATCACTTCAAGGCGCTCTGTTATGAACCAGGCTTCAGGTTTGGTAAGAACAAACTAGTCATAAAAAGTGTCCTGTCCTGCATTCTGACCATGATTCTGACCCTCACCAGTCCCTGCCTGCAATTTTCACATCTTGTCCCAACTATGATTACCTGTTAACTGCTGTTTCACCTGGATTCCTGACTATCCTCATGAGGTTGTTTTTTAAAGTAATGGCTGATTCTCCCAGGTCATATCTGTAACGCAAAAATCCATTAATGTTACTCTGAGATGGAGGATGTTTTTTTGTTTTTTTTAAATGCATGCTTTAAATATATTAAAATCAAAGGTCTTGGCACAGTCCTGAAAGTGTTTCAGAATTGTGTCCTCTGATTTGGAAATCAAATTTATGGTGACCCTAATTAAGATGCAGCAATCTGTCACCTCTGGTCTGTGTGTGGTGTAGTCACAGATGAGCTCCTCACCTCCGTAACTCAATGTGCTGTCAGCTCCCGGATAGCGAGATGCATTGAGCATGGTGTCCAAGTCTGAGATGATGCTCAGATGCTCTTGTGGGTTCAGTGTCCAGGTTTGAGAGGATGCTCAGATATTTTCATGAGAATCTTATTTTTAATATTATTTGTTAGAGGAACTCTGGGCACAATTTTGAAAATGTCTGCGCCTCTTCACCACTTTGTTAGGTTTAGGATTAAACACTGGAGATGACGGAATAAGTTAAACTTTAAAAGCAACTTACATCTTCACCTTCTACTTACTCTTTTTTTCTTTGTGCATTGTTCCACATCAGCATCTCTGGTCTGACAGAGTAACCGCAATAACAAAAGCACGAAAATATTCCCCGTCTTTGCACTCTATATAGGGATTATTTGTTTATCAACAGACCAGATGCTCACAACCTGGGTATATAAAGAGATGCTGGTCCTTTAAATGCCTCCAGTTACCATTATTATTTGCAAATAATCAGCAATTGCACTATTGGCTAGCTATGTTATCTCGTTTGTAAGCTAAGGTTAGGGGTCATGTCAACCAAATATTTAGTTTGCCTTTTTTTTTAAGGGGTGAAGAAAAAATCTAAAGGTCATAAAACTGCCGGGGACAATATTTATAAACTTGGATGTGGTTATAGGATTGCTGGGGACAATAATTAAATATTTATTTAGCCTCTAAGTATTCATCCATTTCCTGTTTCATTACAATATGCACTGCAGTCTATAAACGTGGTGAAAATCACATATTTATTAAATCAACCGCTTTCTCTGGGACGACTTGCAGCAGGGATTAGAATTAGCACCTTCAAGTATGAGACCATGGTCTTCATGGTTAAATCAATACAAGTTAAAAGCCATATATTTAACGGTTTTCCTTTTCAAACCTCACCAATAGGCTGTTGGTCGGGATTGATTAATAAAATCCACACTGTAGCACAAAGAACAATGTTGGATATAATATGAACTCACACCAGCAGAATGCGCAACAATAAAACATGCTCCTTTTGCAACCCCAACATCATTCGGTGTGGAGAAACTTCTAAATTAACTTACAGCTAAAAGTCCTGCAATAGAGCAGCTACCAGTGGGTGAGCTGGATAAAGTTGCTTCAGGTGGAAAAAAACAAAACAAATTAAATTTCACGGCTCCGGGGGGGAAGCTTATTTTATTAAAGCAGTGAGACATTCTTGTTCTTGTGATTTTTTTTTAAGACTCCCTAAGAGGAAAATGTACATTTGTTGTTTTGGTGCAGGAAGCAGGAAGGAATTTTCCCCGAAGTCGCGCTGATGATGCAACGCTGTCGCTATCTCTCCATCCAGCGCGTCAAGAGATTCTGGATTGAGCAATCTGGACTGGGAACAGTGTTTACTTTCTGTACAATAAAAATTTTAGCTGCAGTATCCAAATAATGAAAGACTAATAATTCACTGCACTATAGTTTACTTTCAATAATGGATGAAGTTATTTTCCTTTTTGTTTTGTTTTTCCAACTTTGATGGAAGTGTTGTCCACTCTCTGGTTCTCCGTTCCTGCGTCGCAGAAGGGTCTCTGGCAGCTGGATGCCGAGATAGTAAGAATTTTTCGCCTTCAGCGCAAAGTAGTATTCTGGTATGCTCTCTACCAGGATCATGCTCTCTACCACGCAGCATTTCAACATATTAACTTCTTGAATGAGCAAAAATATTACATGAATTTTTTCTGGCAACCCACCCGTAGTAAAGAAACCAGACCCATTAAATTTCATTTGCAATGGTCCCTCATTCATTATTAAAATGGAGTTAACAAAGTTAACTTAAGTTCAGGAGTAAGGAACACGCTCTATATCCGACTTGCACATCCTAATGAGCCCTAAAATCGCCTCACCTGGCACTTATGACCGCTCACACATTCCCAATCACACCGTGATACACATATAAACCCCGTCTGGCTCTCGTTTCTTGTCTGTGTCGTTCGTTTTGCCCCTCCCTTCCCATCCCTCTAGGTTGCCAGGTCCGGGTCCCGCTGAATCGCCTTCTTCCAGTGTCCCGCTGACCCGCTTTCTCTCGGGGTCCTGCTGACCCGCTTTTCTCTCAAGGTCCTGTGGACCCGCTTTCTCTCGGGGTCCTGTCAACCCGCTTTCTCTCGGGGTCCCGCTGACCCGCTTTTTCTCTCGAGGTCCTGTGGACCCGCTTTCTCTCAAGGTCCCATCGACCCGCTTTCTCTCGAGGTCCCGCTGACCCGCTTTCTCTCGGGGTCCTGTCGACCCGCTTTCTCTCGAGGTCCCACTGACCCGCTTTTTTTCTCGGGGTCCCGCTGACCCGCTTTTTTCTCGGGGTCCCGCTGACCCGCTTTCTCTCGGGGTCCTCTCGACCCGCTTTCTCTCTGGGTCCCGCTGACCCGCTTTTTCTCGGGGTCCCGCTGACCCGCTTTCTCTCGGGGTCCTCTCGACCCGCTTTCTCTCTAGGTCCTGCTGACCTGCTTTCTCTCGAGGTCCCGCTGACCCGCTTTCTCTCGGGGTCCAGCTGACCCGCTTTTTCTCTCGAGGTCCCGCTGACCCGCTTTCTCTCGGGGTCCCGCCGACCCGCTTTTCTCTCGGGGTCCCGCTGACCCGCTTTTTCTCGGGGTCCCGCTGACCCGCTTTTTCTCTCAAGGTCCTGTGGACCCGCTTTCTCTCAGGGTCCTGTCGACCCGCTTTCTCTCGAGGTCCCGCTGACCCGCTTACTCTCGGGGTCCTGTGGACCCGCTTTCTCTCGGGGTCCTGTCAACCCGCTTTCTCTCGGGGTCCCACTGACCCGCTTTTTATCTCGAGGTCCTGTGGACCCGCTTTCTCTCGGGGTCCTGCTGACCCGCTTTTCTCTCGAGGTCCCATCGACCCGCTTTCTCTCTGGGTCCTGTGGACCCGCTTTCTCTCGGGGTCCTGTCAACCCGCTTTCTCTCGGGGTCCCGCTGACCCGCTTTTCTCTCGGGGTCCCGCTGACCCGCTTTCTCTCGGGGTCCCGCTGACCCGCTTTTTCTCTCAAGGTCCTGTGGACCCGCTTTCTTTCGGGGTCCTGTCGACCCGCTTTCTCTCGAGGTCCCGCTGACCCGCTTTCTCTCGGGGTCCTGTGGACCCGCTTTCTCTCGGGGTCCTGTGGACCCGCTTTCTCTCGGGGTCCTGTCAACCCGCTTTCTCTCGGGGTCCCGCTGACCCGCTTTTTCTCTCGAGGTCCTGTGGACCCGCTTTCTCTCGGGGTCCTGCTGACCCGCTTTTCTCTCGAGGTCCCATCGACCCGCTTTCTCTCGAGGTCCCGCTGACCCGCTTTCTCTCGGGGTCCTGTCGACCCGCTTTCTCTCGAGGTCCCGCTGACCCGCTTTCTCTCGGGGTCCTGTGGACCCGCTTTCTCTCGGGGTCCTGTCAACCCGCTTTCTCTCGGGGTCCCGCTGACCCGCTTTTTCTCTCGAGGTCCTGTGGACCCGCTTTCTCTCGGGGTCCTGCTGACCCGCTTTTCTCTCGAGGTCCCATCGACCCGCTTTCTCTCGAGGTCCCGCTGACCCGCTTTCTCTCGGGGTCCTGTCGACCCGCTTTCTCTCGGGGTCCCGCTGACCCGCTTTTTCTCTCGAGGTCCCGCTGACCCGCTTTTTTTCTCGGGGTCCCGCTGACACGCTTTCTCTCGGGGTCCTCTCGACCCGCTTTCTCTCTGGGTCCCGCTGACCTGCTTTTCTCTCGAGGTCCCGCTGACCCGCTTTCTCTTGGGGTCCTGTCAACCCGCTTTCTCTTGGGGTCCAGCTGACCCGCTTTTTCTCTCGAGGTCCTGTCGACCCCCTTTCTCTCAGGGTCCTGCTGACCCGCTTTTCTCACGAGGTCCCATCGACCCGCTTTCTCTCGGGGTCCTGTCGACCCGCTTTCTCTCGGGGTCCTGTCGACCCGCTTTCTCTCGGGGTCCTGTCGACCCGCTTTCTCTCGGGGTCCCACTGACCCGCTTTTTTCTCGGGTGATAATTGTACAACCAGACATGACAGGAGGAGATTGACAACTGCCTCCAATCATTTAGGACGCAGAACACAATGCTTGTTAGTACGCTGTAAAGAAAGCATTTAAATTATGCTTTTTTTTTTAAATCCACCAAACAGCTAAGCAGCGAAGGATGGACTGCGTTATAGCAAGGGGACTGTATAACTCTGTATTTTTTCCATCTTGAAACGGGTACCAGTGACGTTACAGGACTCCGCCCTGTAGCTGACTACCAGTCTTTCAAAACATGACATAGCTGCAAAGAATGCTGTTGTATATGAGCAGAAAGAAACACGACTGCATGAGAAGGTGGAGTGATTTCAATAACCTTCTGTTCAGATACTGATGCAGAAACTTTTCTGGGAGCAGAAGTGGCTGTTAGACCAGTGCTGGTAAAGAATTTCCGCATCAGGTTAGGTGGGGACAAACCCGTCAATCATAGATATTAGTGGGGACATGTCCCCGGCGTCCCCGGTTAAAATGACATTTATGCCTCCCCTGACCACTTTATGCAGACGCACAGACATTTTCAATTTTAAGCACTGATAGCATGGAACTAATCAATAAAAAAAAAATACATACGAGAGCATCTAGGCATCATCTTAGACCTGGTCAATGTACTTGGAGATTTACGGAAGCATATAGCCCATCTGTGACTTCACTGGACACAGACCGGTTCTGACAGATCACTGCAACTTCTCCACTAATGCAGGAGGAGGACATCCAGGCATTTTCTCCTGCTGGCGTTCAGTGAGTCTTGCTTTATTCTGATTACCTTAGTTGGAGAAATATTCAACATAAATGTGGCAACAGAGAGCGGCTTCAGCCTCTATAATAGTATTAATAGCAGTTCAGTGCTCCGTGCAGCATGCCACAGCAGGTGAAATGTTCATAATACATGCAGCCTATCAATCAGCTTGATGTGTGACGGAATGAGGTAGTTTTTATGATTCTTCTAATTTGTTAATATTGACTATTAATTAAAATGAAGGACAATTAAACACTAATGAATATGTAATTATTATTTTAAAGACTGACAGATAAAAAAGACTACATGATGAATTGTAGGGCAATCTCTGGCCAAGGCTTTGCTGATATGAAGTGAATGATGCAGCTTGTTACAGTTTTAATAATCTGCTGATTCCAATCCTTCTGATACATTGCAAACAAAAAAGTATTTTGTTCGACTTGAAAGGGGGAGTGAGTCGATTGAATTCTATCGAACTTGCATGTTTTGCCGTTTTTATCAGTGATTTGTGCAACCAAACAAACAAGACATGACTGTCTTTCTGCAGACGACATGCACAGCAGAGCAGGGAGTGACGTAGACAGTTAATCCCTAAAAAATAGCTTGTAAACCCAAGTGGTCACGGTTGGGAATTATAATCTGCCAAACTGACTGATGGGCATCATATTTTTCTGTCACCAATACAGCAACTGCAAGATAAATGCAAATATTACCAATAGATACCAGAAGGATGTTTGTGCACTCAGTCTATGCATGCATCTGCTGTGCTGATAAAAATGAATCCCTCTATAATTGGTTGCTTCTAGTAGCTGGAAAAGTAAGAGCAGCTACTTTCTTTGACAAAAGTAAGATGGTTTAGTGAATCACCACTGACCATCAGGCTCACTTTGGCCTCTGCTATCACTCTGCCACTTTTCTGGTCTACTCTCCAATTGCAATGTTTGCTGTCATTCTAACTAAATGATTACTCTTTGACCTCCTTCTACACAAGCACTGTCTTTTGATACTTCAATATTTATGGGGCGTTCTGTGCACTTAGTAAACTCTTGAATATTTAATTCGTTTCATAGCATGTTTTGCTTTTCTTTGTTAGCTTTATGGTGCTTGTAGAGTTGAAAGCCAGGTAAACAAGGCGGGACCAGGGGTTGAAACTGAAGATAATCTCCGTAGTTCACCAGATTTTGAGTAATCATTTACACTGAAATGTACGAGCTGCAGCGAGGAGAGGCATGTGACTCAGAAATCCAGCAGGTCAGTCAGCTGACTGCTGGCAGGAGGATGATGAGGAGGAGGGAGCGGGTAAAAAGAAGAAACAACAGTTCAGAAGGCAGTGAAGCATTAAGGAGCGTTTATTGTACCCAGTACAGATTATCAGAAACTCAGCAGTGTAAGAAACACATCGTGAGGGAGGGGGTGGGGCGTGTTGAAGCATGTACAAATGCAGATCTGTTGTGCATCAGAATCGGACCAGATCCTCTTCAGGTTGGGCCTGTGATGGATTTCTCACAAGGTTTAAAAGCGAAATAACATGTTCTCATTCACTGTCCAACCTGGAGCCGACAGAGAAAGGAGACCAGCAGTGACATCATCAGGACAGGGACATGTTTATTACAGCCTGAACTGTACAGCTTACACATTAAAATCAAAACCAATGAAGCCGTATAGAAAAAATATATACTTTATAGAAGTTTGTCTTTGCCTGAATTAAAAAAAAAAAAAAAAACAGAATATTATAAACTTCTTCTTCTACCAGATCCAGTAAGGAGATATGTCAGTAGACTGATTCCAGCGAGCAGAGAAGTGGAGGTCCCAAGGAGGCAAGTCCCCTCCTGCACAGTTAGTGTTTGCATGCAGCCTCCTGATGCCCCTGCCATACTGGTGCATCAGAGGGACGAGGAACACGTCAAGCACCCAGACAGAGGAGGGGAAAACAAAAGGAGACGTCTTTTTTGGAGATAAGGAGTTCTGAGACGCTTCGCGAGCCCCATGGAGATGGGCGTGCACACACTGGAGTTCGGCACAGAAAATCTCTTACATCGAATTAACCAACATTTACATAACAGAGCGGCCCGACCGACAGGCCTGACATCCACAGAGGCCCAGGTGGACATAAACCCAGCTGGAGTTTTACAATGGATGTTCTTCTATCTACAGAGACAAACTCATCTGTGTGAGTTTGAGCCCTTTCACTGATCTCTGATTTCAAATGTTGTGACATGAAAATGGGGGAACTTAGAAAGGCAACTCTAGATAGAATAGTGCTGAACTTCAAATAGCTTGTGATTGGTTGCTTCTAAGTAGGACAGATTGTCACAAAGTCTCAGACTCCTGCAGACTTGTACATAGAGCGTCTGTCAGTCCACTCAAAGCTGACGGCCTTTGACCTTTCGTTGTTTGGTCTCCATGGCAACAACAGCCGTTGACCTGCTTTGTAGAGCTCTGGAGCAACAGAGTCCATTTCACCTCTTCTCGGTGCAGAGGAGCCGTCACCGGTTCGCCTCTCGTTCGCGAGCTGCCGAGCTTCCAGAGGGTTCAGAGGGGTTTTCCAGGGAGGAGAGGAGGGAACCCAGAAGGAGCAGAGGTCATTCCCTCCAGGCAGCTCTTCAGGTTCCAGCTCTGGAGTTTCAGAGCGGGTAAGAGGAGAAACTTTTGAGTGTTTGCATGTACGTGTGTGTTGTGCATCAGGACACGTGCAAACCGGCTAGTAGCCGTAGCCGTCGGGGAAGGGCAGTGCAGCCGCACACTGCTCCCCAGCATCCAGCAGGTAGGAGGCAGCGTCGTCGTAGTGTGTGAGGGGAACGGTGTCGTCTTCCAGGCCAGGCAGGCTGTCCAGGTCCAGCTTTAAGTTTGGCCTTTGGTTGTCGGGGAATGCCATTGAGAACAAAGCCTCGGGATCACACACGAACTTGTACACATACCGCTCACCTGCCACCTGAGGAGTATCAGACATGTTTGAGTGTAAATGACTAAAAACCCTAATTTGAAACTTGATTCAGATAAAAGAAAGCACAAACATGGGAAGATTGCAAAACTGGAGCAAAGAGAAAAGAGAAAGGAACATGCCTTTACCTTCTGCATGATGCCCTTCTCGTAGTAGTACCGCAGCGAGCGGCTCAGCTTGTCATAGTTCATGGCGGGTCTGTTTTTCTGGATGCCCCATCTACGAGCCACCTGACACATGAGATAAAGACAGAAAGCACACACACACCCTTAAGTCTCAAATGGTCAAAGCAAGAGGGCAAAGACGGCAACACCAAACAAACACCAACCTCCTCAGGCTCGATGAGTTTGAACTCCATGCCACGCCCTGTCCAGGCGATGAAGTGTCCGTTCGCCGGGTCGTCCAGCAAGGTGACGAGGAACTGCCAGAGCTGCAAAGAGCCACGGCGCTGGTAAGGAGGACCGTCGCGATAAGCTGAAGGCTCTTGCTTTATTTTCCCTGCAAACGGAGAATGAGCGAAGGAGCAGGACGAGATGAGGAGATGAAGGAAAAAAAGACAAGTGTGAATCAGAAATGTTCTCCATCCCCGCTTCAGTTTGGTGAGACATTCCTACCAGATGGACAACAAAATGCTCGAGTTGTTCATTATGCATAGTCCGATTAATCCAATACCCAGAGTCTACCAAACATGCTCATGGCAAACAAACCTTTTCATTTTTCCATGTGATGACCAATTCAACTTCCACGTAAGCTACAGTCACAATGACCCCTTATGAACTACTGGAACAATTTCCTAAGATTTCCTTTAGTTCTTGGCCTAGTTGACTGTCATGTGTACGATTTTTCAAGAGTGTGTAACGAGAACCCTCTTAGTTGAGCCTCCGTACGAATGCCATCAACAACGCACAATGTCTGTGGATTATTTAGCATCAACGTATGCAATGCTCCCGTATGCAGAACTCTAGAACTAGCCAACGTTTTCTCAAGAACGCTTCCTGTGAACTGAACGATAGCTATATCCACTCCGAGAAATGTCTCTGGGTCTTTACAGCATCTAGCATGTTGTAAGGCAGGATTGTCCGAGAGTTAGCTCCATCAATCTTCCCATCCCTTCACATTTAGTATTTTTGTCATTGTAGAAAAAATGTTATATGATCTGCATGATGTGTGATGGCACGATGTGGATTCCCAATCGAGCTTGTTCGGATAGTAACTTAACTAAAAACCGATGGGTAAAAATAGAGTACGATTTTTTTGACCACTACAGTCTCAATGACATACAGCGGAAAAAAAGGAAACAGTCTATTTAATCCTGTATCACTTGAAATCGTATACGGATGTTCAGAATGCAGGATTTAACACAAGAGAAAATGGTAAATTAAAACATTGAAACTTTCGTTGTAACTTTGCACAATGGCTGGGAAAATCCTGGAGTAACTGGGTAACATTCTAATGGAATGAGACAATAAAGCAGCTGAAGGAAATTGACACTTTTGCATGGCCCTGTATCATCCCTGAGCCTAACCCTGTTTAAAACTGCTCAGATGCTTACCTTCTAATCTTTCAGGAACCACACATGTATCATCGAAGTACAGCTGTGGTTCTCTGTCGTACGAGTAGCCTGAAACAAACCAGAAGAGGAGAGGCAGCATTAATTGGATGACGCTGAAACAGCAGATAGAGAATGTGCATTCAGGTAAAAGAGCCTAACTGCATGCTAAGCAGTTTGACGGAGCAACTTCCCAGGAGTGGATGCCAAATGCTGATGTGAGAGAGGTGCTATATGTGGGCTAACTGATAAGGGATGGTGACGGTGAGCCACTGGGTGCAAGGTCATACAGGACACCCCCCCACCATTCCACCCAGCGGAATAATCCACACTTCTGCCACACAGAGACAACAATGAGGTTCAACTTACTTTCATGGGGATTCTGGTAGAAGCTCCCTGCTCTCCCAAAGGTTGACTGGCAGTTAGGCACTTCTGGAAACGAAGCAGAAAGGTGCACAGGTTTAGTGTCTGGGATTATAGGCCAACTCCCTACGGCTCACACACAGATGGAGCTCACAAAAGCCCTCACATTTCTTCTGAGTGTTGAAGTACAACAGGATTAGAGCCAACCTTGCTGTATTAAATCTCAATGAGAAAAGCATCAGCCCCCCCCCCCCAAAGGATAACTGCATGTCCACTGCTCTCTGTCCCTCTGTACGAAGTTCCTCCCCCTGCCTTTAGTAATGCTTCCTGTCTACTGATATGCCAAATGGTGATTGATTAAAAATCTTTCCTAAAATTTCTCCCTTTTCATTGACAACTAACCACCAACCAACAAAAACAACCAACCAAACAAAGCCCAGGCTGAAACTGAACCCTCTGATCACGCTCAGAGGACAACAGGCTCCCTGCTGAGGAGCTTGACGTTCACTCACTCTGTCCATAGATACCAGGCTGTTGTGACGTGGGTATTTAAAGGCCATAAGAGCATAAGAGGATTTGTCATTACATCACAGGGCAGTGCGTACTCTCAGTACAAAGCAAATCAGTAAGAGTGAGAGAAACGTTTCTGAGTTTCAGTGTAGAGGACAGGCGGGAGAGATAATGCAGCAGGGTCAGGAGAACAGCTGGGCGAGTGGGCGTTTGGGTCCAACGTTACACTGCCAGTCACTCTGGCCTGTTGGATTTATTCCATGTCAGCACACGGCTCTCTGTCAGGACTGCTTGCTGCAGTTCTTGGACAAAGATTGGTACCATGTCTGAGCAGAGACCTTTAGCAGGACGTCACAATATAGATCTATCCAAGGACAGCTCAGAGTCTCCACACCGGGCTTCTGCACCACCTTACTTGTTGCTCTGGGTATTCTCCTGACCTAAAAGACCCGCTTTCACTTAGCACACCTGACTGAGACTGCATGCTAAAACTCACAGTCAGGTGTTGGTGCCAAGAACAAACATGGCCGTGTGCATTTCTCACCCAGCGTCCCCGTTCGTCTGCACAAAGACGGCAGTCAGAACAAGGCTACTCACCAGAGTCCAAGCAGAAGTCACGAGGCTCCTGTTTAATGGCCATGGGGTGGAATGCAGGCTGACGCGGGGGCCCCATGGTGGGCACGCCCTGCTCGCTGTATCGAGGGTCGATGAGCTCCTGCTTGAAGCCCTGAGGAGGAACGGCCACCAGCGGCTCTGACATCTGCCTGTGGTAGGGGGGACGGCCGTCCCGTGGCAAGCTGCTGCTGCTGGGGGGCTGCGGCAGGAACTGGGGATGGGTCTGGCTCTCAGACGGGGGAAAAGGTATGCATGGCTCTGACATCTGCCTCTGGAACCTAAACATGGATGAGTAGACATCTGCTGTGAAAGACTGCTCACAAAGACACTGCAGAAAGAAACAGGTTGCGGCTGCTCACCTGGGCTCAGGTGCGAAGCTGCCGGCATCCTGGCTGAGGGGGGCACAGGGCACGGCGAAGGGGGGGCTGTGGCTGTGCACCAGGAGAGTCTGCTGGCTGGGAGGTTGTTGCAGTGGACGCTGTGCCGCGGTCTGATTGGCTATGTGGGAATGAGGAGGGGGGGTCTGCGTCAGTGCCGTGCCGGTGGGGACGCAAGGAGAGACTGGTGTGGAGGGGGGAGTTAATGGCTTGAATCTGGGGGCTGGCTTTCCATCACAGGCACTGTGAAGAAGACGTGAAACGATGAACAACATGGATGACAGTGGGCTGCCTGTAGGCTGCTCTGCAGATGGAATCACCGCATACCTGTAGCTGTAAAGGCACTTCTCTCCGTAGGGCATGGGACTCCTGTCTTGGCGGCAGGGAGACAGGTCCTTGGTGGGGGTCTGCTCTCGTTTGATCTTGGTCGGCGGCGGACCATGAAACATCACTGCACAGGAGACAAACAAGAGCATTAGATGACCTCCAGATTTCAACTAAATCAAGCCATAAACAGATGTTATCTGAAGCATAAATGGATGCATGGACAGTGTCCGTATTCCCCGACTGACAGAGGCACTTAGCAGTCATTCTTCATCTGCTCCAATCACAGCTGACTCTGCTCTGAAAACAAGCACTGCCATGAGGAGGCATGACAGGAGCTGAGCTGAACATGCGAGAGCTATCAAAGCTCTCATCTGAGTCCCATTAGGGCTCGCCAATACCAGCACTCATGAATCAGAGCAGCTGTAATCTAATGGCACCAAACGATTTTCTCCTCGTGTGCTGTAACCATTAGACACCGACTGCAACTCTCTCCGCGCATCGGCTGCAGTTTCCTGGGCGCCACATAATAGCCGTGGAGAAACTGGATCCTAGAGCAGCGGGCTGCAGGACCAGAATGAGTTATCCAGTGAGCTGATGGATCTGAGTGAAGCCATCCGGCGCTCCCCTGTGTGTGCAGTGCAGCGCACACAGAGGTGTTAGTACTGGAGACGTTAAACAGGGTGGACAAACAAACTTTGTTCTAAAGAATGTATCAGTCAAGGGAAGGGGTTGTCCATCACTGACTGGATCTCACATCGGAACCGAAACGGGCAAAATGAGTGGAAATGCCTCTGTAATAACAGACGATGTACATTGAGGAATGAGTGTTCATTGTCTTTTACCCAATATATGATGATGGGATTAGAGTTCAGTAAAATAATGGCAAATTGGCTACATTTGGTATTAACTGCTGAAAGTGTAACAAAAACTAATTTTGTGACCAGACTGGCCACCGTTTGGTGCATTTCTAAAATCAAACACGGATGAGAAGGGTGCCAAAGCAACAACAGGAAGTCAGCTCTCTGCACACAGTGTGAATTTACCTCAACAAGCAGACTGGAAGAAGGCATCCATAGAAATACATGGCTGGGTTGTAAAGCTAGAGGTCAGTTTAATCAGCAGCAACAAAGTCCCAACCACACCCCGTCATCGCCTCCCAAGCTTTGTACTGGAGCTGGGCAATATGCTAAATAATCCTACCACTATAGCATTATTCTTATCGTTCAATTTTGATATATTACACATTCCCTGGTACTATTTGAAGATTTCAGAAGGTTATTTTGATTTACAGATTTACTTTATATATATAAATACACGCTGTAAAACAAAACAGAAGGCTAATATCACTTTGAACTAGGAAAACCCATATGAGATGCATTGTTAAATTTTTATTGGACATTCTAGAGTTTCAATCTCCATAAATAGAAAAGTTGATAAATCGATTCAGTTCAAAAACCTAAACTCAGAAAAACAGTGGAGGCCTGAGCTGGTCAAAAGAAGTTTTACTGGTTCTTCAGCTTCAGCCTATCAAACTGAACAGAGCAGGTTCCAGGAGGAGGGGAGGGGCTCTGGGGATGAGGACTGCTCTGAAGCCGCTCTAACCGCTGGAATCTAGCCTACTTCAGCAGCAGCAGAGGGGCCTGAGTGCGTAAAAGTGTGAAATCAGATTAGAACCTTGGCTCATGTGATGCCCCATGCCAATCGGCTGATTAAACTCAAAATGGAGGAGACGGAGGGAGGGAGCACATCAAGCCAGGGGCGGCGAGTAAAAACACAGAAAGGCTGACATGCAGAGGTGGGAGTAAAAATGGGTACTTACAGCTCTCTGACTGGAAATCTGGTACAAACTGTTCATCATCAGGCACCTGGGCTGTGAAGATACAGACAGATGCCAGAAATGTCAATTAAGCCCAATATCCTCTGAGAGACTTTGCTTTGTTTGACAGCTCAAAAAAATGTAAATTTTAAAGTTAAATCTCAACTATGAACCATGTTACAGTAAATCCTACCTTCTGCAATCCAGATCTCTTGCAGCTGACACAGATCCTGAAATAGTTCTGGAAGTTGAAAGGACAAAGGGTTAGAGTACAGGTCGGCTGATGTGAAACGCGGAAACCAGCGAATCACATCAGAGCTCTCACCTTCTGTGTCCTGGGCAAGCTCTGTGTCCACAAACTTCCTCTTCCTGTCGCTCAGAGGCCGACTGTTGGGCGAGTCGTCCGTAGCCGATGTCTGCATTAGGGAAAGGAAGAGATTAAAGAAAACATCATAATCTCTGGAGCAGCAGAGAGCAGCTCCACCAGTCAATGCGCAGATCTGAGCATCTGACAAAGCGGTGCGTCCACGTACGCTGGGTGAGACCATAAATGGGACTTGCTGGTCGTAGAATCGGTCCATGCTATCTGTGTACTAGGAGGGATCGCAGTTCCAATATCAGAGGGAGGCGGAGGCAACCACGTGTTGATTCGTCGAAGCTGGAAAGAAAGAAGCCCATGTTAAAAAAAGAAACTAAATCTCCATCATACAGCACAAGAGGCAGCAGAACTCCACGACGATGCAGTTAACCTTGGCGTCCAGCCTGAGCTGAGCTACGCCTCATGTCACAGCGTTGTTATTCTGATGCTACAGCACACCCACCCTCGCCTTCGAGCTCCGTGTTTAACCAACAAACAGCTCCTCTAACAGAGTGGGAAGCAGCACAATGTAAGCATGCAGTCACTAAGGAACACATGGAAACCAGTTATATAAGCAGCGCTCTCTGGCCATCCGCAGCGGCTCCTTTACACCCTAATCAGCTCGCAGATCCTCAGTAAAAACACTTGGAAAGATGCTTCCAGCTCAGCAGAATCTGGGCCACGCGCTACATGGCAAAGCCTGGGAGCCAGATAGGAACAGAAAGGCCTGGGAGCTGATTAATGGCTCTAAGAGGCTTGAGGATGTCATTGGGTGACAATGCCAGTATTACAACTGGCAGGACCAGAAACACACAGTATTACAAGCTTCCATTTACCAAGGCATACCAGGCTTTGGTGCCGGCCTCTTCTCACAGCGCTCACTCAGCAGAGTGGTATGACTCACTCCTCTACCTCCTGTTAATGGATGACGAATAAAGGAGAGCTGCTGGGCAATAATTACGAACGCCTAGCGGAGCTACTACTTATGAATGTCAAGGTGCCGTGCTCCTCTTGGAAGAAAACCTCAATTATAGAAGAATATGTCTTTATTGGTGTGACTCCCGGATCATAAGAACATGAGATGAGTTAATAGGGAATGCTGTCTTTATGATGAATTCATTCCTGAAGTTTCTGATTCAGCACTAGAGCCAAGGGGAGTTTCACGCTTTTAAGGAGTTTAGTCCAGTTTTGATAGGGACCATCTAGAAATCTAAAAAGTTTCTGACTTGTATTTCAGATTTTTACACACCATCTTGGATGGAGTCTTACTTAAAAAGAAACAGTTGTTATACAAGTACATAAATATATAGCTGTCACAGTTCTGATGAAATACAGTTCAGGGACATATAAATTCTGCTGGATTCATAACTTCAGTTCAATTCACTTATAAAGCACCAATTCATCAAATGTCATCTCAAAGCACTTTACAACAAAAAGTTGTAATATCTGATCGGCCCCAGGGTTCAGGACAGGGAGATTGGTTGGAATCGGCAGTCATCCAGATGAGAAACAACAATAAAATATAATTAAAAACTTTGTCAGGTAGAAAAATAATGAAGGAAATACTGATTTACATACACAAGTAAAGAATAAAGATGAACCAGATCTAATTTGCAATTACCTCCAGGTCAATATTTAGCACAATAGCTAAATTTCATGCATAGTCCTAATGCAGGTTCTAGTAAATGACATATTTACCATCACCTTACACAAAATCTATTAAGCGCTGCATAAAATACTTCAGATCAAAAGTTAAGAAACTTTGCAATATTCTGGTTAAAATCCAAGGTGAGTGTATGATACCTGATTTGTTTTTAACTGTTGTTTAAGGCAGATTAAATACCAAAAACATGAAAAGTTTCACAGACCTATCAGGGTAGGGGACTCCATTACCATTACCATTACCCCAATCAGAGTCAAGTCGGGACATCACACTCCAAAATGTTTTTACTGTTATCATGAAGCCTTTCCTAAAGTCTGCTCCTTACAAGCGGGATTGGTCTAAATAATTTAGAAACATTTTTATATGAACACGAATTTAATAAATCATACACTGTATCCTGTAATCCGTGTAGAATAATTCAGCCCAGTTTATCCACTCAAAACTTCTTACATTTTATACTAGATCCGACCAAGAGGAATGATCCAAATCGGTGAAATGTCCCTTTATTCAAGTAACAAGTAGGAGGCTAACCTCAGCTCAATTAATCATTAGCATCTTTGGAGCGAACCAGAACTGGTACTCAGCTAAAATCATGTCACCTCCTCGGTTAAGATGACATGTTTAAACCGATGTGGCGGTCCGAAGTTCACAGAGCTCCTAACCACAAACACACTGTTCCCCGCCCTTCCCCCCCACCCAACCCGGCTCTTGTTTTCTTCAATGAAGTGAAACTCGATCCGTGTGGAAACGCGGGGCGTGGGGTGGGGGGAAGGGAGGGAGGGGGGGGGGGTGGGGGGGGGTGCGGTCCGTCCATTCATAAAAAAATAAATAAATCACAACCAGCCGCCCGACCAAAGCCAACACACGCGAACATAAACAAGCGTCCAACATAACCAATGCAGAGTTAATACACAACACGTTACGTTAAAACTGTACATTTCAAACTAGGCAACGAAGTAAATACGTTTAAATAAAACGGTGTTGCGTCTGTAGGTCTGGAAAACTACGTAGCTACAAAAAGAGGTTCACAAACACGTTTCTCGGAAATTAAACAGTGCGGCTTACCTTTCGCTGTATAAGAATATCCTGTATGTCGAAAAATATGCAGTAAAAATGTCCGCGAATAAAAGTACAACGTGTCGAGAGCCGCGTTACCCTGCTACGCACTTGCTTTGCTGAAGCTCTCCTCCGAATCACAAAACTTGACTGAGCTCTTTCGGTAATGGTCCGGTGCTTTTCCCCTGCGCTCCAAGCGGCACGCAGAGGTACACGCCGATTGGTCAGTCATCTCTGTCCGTCACACAAAGAGCCAATAGCGTCTCTCGTGTTTATAACTTATTCATGAGGTACGGTTTAACCAATCACGAGACGGCAGTGTCCTATTTTTATGAATGGCTGGATTTCATTCACATTTTTTTTTTCAATCATCGCTTCCAGGCGTGTTTGTTAAAGGGCCAGTAGTAGTGGAAACATACTAGCAGTAAAAAAAAAACCATGAGCGTCATCCTGATTTACCGTATAATAAAATAAAAAAATATAATTGTGCTAAATCGGCATTCTTAGTGTGTTCATGATGCAAAGTTTTACCTAACTGTCTAGTGGTTTAGTCTTTCTAAACTATATTTATTGAATTGCAATTAATTATGTAAACCTGAAAACCTGTATTTGCATCATGTTTACTAAATTTTCAAAGTTGATAGAGTTAATAAGATATATATATGTTTTGTAAAAATATTATTTCTACATAGCATTGGGGATTTAATTAAGAAGCCTTTTTGCATTGTAAGCACAATTGCTTTAGGTATTTATTTGATGCTAGAATTTTGCTGATCATGTAACTAACCCTTGTACAGGCCTTCAGTCAGATACAGATCAATGTTTTGAAATGTTACAGATTTGCACTTAAAGTGTAAACCTAAAGAGCAGAATTGTATTTTCATTGAGTCTTTACAATAAAGTTATGCTCATAAACCCTTCGGTTTTTCAATATCATGAGGTGAGTCTTCGTGCATGTGTATGAAGGACAGGCATCGTAATCCAAAGGTTAGGGGGCATGGATGAACAACTGTCCTGACCATATTAGGAACCCCTCATGTAAACTCTACCTGATTGTGAACGTCGCTGTTGGCTCCAGCAGCTGGTATGAAATCTATAATCCCTGGTAAATCCCTGCAGCTACGATGCAGCGATTATGAGAGTGCTGCTGAGGCAGTAATAGTAGGAAGAGACAAACACATATGTGGCTGTCACATAGAGTCTCAGTGGTCATCTAAAGGTCTTAGGCCTAAGGCAAGTAGGTTGTCTTTCAGCATCAGCTGAAACAAGGAGACGGTGCCGAAATATCTACTGACATTCGTGACTGAGTGTAAATAGCAGAGGACATCTTAGTCAGTGAGACTATCTGAACAGCAACAGCCTGCAGGTCTGCTGGTGCTTGGTGTTGCTCTTCTCCGCTGCGGATGTGGTGGGTGGCCATATGGAGGCATTTGGAGAGAGAGTACATTGTGTTGCTGTTCTTACTCTTGCCTTAAATAAATGGGCCACGTGCAGAAGGTGACATGCTGCTTGTTTAGATACCTGTCTCTGGTACGAGAGTAGGAGGGTTTGGACTGTTAAATCAAGCCAGGTTTTAAGTCCTGGCACCTTGTATCCTCCAAGACTACTGTAGCTTACTACTGTAGGTTAGTGTGACACTGACGTAATGGCCAGGTCAGCGCAGAGCGTTATCTTGGAGCCATATAGGCTAATCCCAGTTTTTGCAGAGCAACAGAAACACTAGGTCCTGAAGCTTTTGGCATGTTTCATCTGTGCAAGTCTCCAATAATGAACTGCATTTCAGATTCTCACACACACAAAAAAACAGCTAAAAGATAAACAGAAGGAAATAAATAGATGCAACATTTACAGTGTATATAGTTGCCAAGCTTCAAATAACATTACATCATTTTGAACAACAGTACGGTTTGAGGTGTAGCCGTCCCACTTTGCTTTCCTGGAGCACTTTAAAATGGATCAACCCCTTCTGCCCAGCTTGGGACCATTCTGAATGTGAACTAAGCCTCTGGCAAGAGTAATGTCTGAAAAGATTGTGCAAGATACAAACTTGATTACAAACAGAATACAAAAGATAACCACCCAGGCAAATGACAAGCAGAGTCTTTAACTATATATTATATATGGATTATTATATTTTTTTGAATTTAGATCCAGAGAGTGTTTCACTGTATACAGTTGGAGCCTGTTAAAATGTTATTATGCAATACTCCCAAACCTATATACTAATGAATTTCAGAAATGAATTCCTCCCTGTTCCTAATGAAAAGTGGCCTTCCCACAGTATGATGTTTGAATACCCTAGGCTTGTTTCCACTATCGGAACATCCAGGTCATTTTACCGGACCTTCACGGAATGCGCTTGGCTCCATTTCCACCAGACCACTTCAGGTACCAAACGAGTACCTGCCTTGGGGTATGTACTTGTAAATGGCCCCGTAGAGTGGCTAAGCAGGAGCTGTGGTTAAATCATGCGGATTGGTTGTAAGTCAGTGGGATTTTATACTACATCCGATCGAGAGGAATGATCCAAATTTGTGAAATGTCCATTTATTCAAGTAACAGGTCAGAAGTTAAACTCAGCACAATTAATCATTAGCATCCGCTTCAGACCAAACCTGAGGAGTAACTTGAAGTTTTGCGTATGACCCTGTTACTGTGCTATGGAGAAGTTTTGGTCCCTACATTGTCCTTACATTTTACTAGAACACTGAAAGGGACAATATGGTGGGAAAACGTTGGCATACAGTACAATTATTGAATGTACATCTCTGTAAATGGGAACACTCAACGTGCAGGTAAATATTTTACTTTATACAGCTTTGTTAATCACAACTACTGTAGCGAAAAGACACATGCCTATACGCACACTGCACAGAATTCATACTAGTTTGTTTGTATTCCTCATCTCATTCCTGTATGTTATTGACATTGCAGCCATAGTGTTCTCTGTAGTGAGAGAATATTGCAGCTGGGAGTATCTACAAAACCTGTACCAGCTCGCAAGCATCTGTAGACATGCACATATCAGAAATAGTTCAAATGGAAAAGCAGGCCCTCTGGGTGCAGGACGCTCTCACTGATGGACAAGATGTGACTCGTATCCTATTAATAGGAGACAATTTAGGAGACAATTCCTGCCTTGTGATCAAAGAAGCCAAACCCAAGAAGCCTCTCCAAAGACGGTTATATGATTATGTTTTCTTTCACCATCTCTTTTTGTCTGTGCCTAAGACCTAATTCAGTGTCTGCTACAGCATCTCTGCAGGATACTACAGATCAGGGTCAAAGGGCAACATGATGACACCACTAAAAACACAAGGAGCTAATGAAACAGCAGTTTCAGTTGTGTCTTGTTTGCATTCAGACTTTGGATCTTAAATCAATGACATACACTTCTTTGGAATGATAACAGACTCAAGGTAGTAACTGAACTTGGGATGCTTTATGTTTGATTTCAAACATCTCTAGGATTAGTTGAGAAAAACCAGTAACTGCAGCAGCAGCCCACAGCTGGATAGATCATTGAGAGAAAGTTTTGGTGATGTTGAAGCCGGTTTAGGTTCTAAATCAATATAAGAAGATTTGAACATCTTGCAGATTTCTGTTCAGTTCATCGTCTGAACATGAACAGAGGATGGACCAACTCCAAGCCAACCGATCGACTGACCAACTGATAAAAGAAGACACCCTAGAAATCTGTTTCTACACCTGCAGAAAGAGAGAGAGAGTGAGAGAAAACAAAACAAAGTTAAAGTAGCCTTGAACTGCCCTCACAGCTAAGCGCCTCTCTGAGCTGTGCTGCTACCCCAGGACTTATGTTCCACCATGGCAACGCCATCTCAACACTATCACCCAGACTAATGGTAAAATCTGCATAACAAAGTGTTTAAAAGGCACAAAATGGCAGGTTTGACCAAAATGACTGACTACCTGTGGGGTGGGGACACTGGCTTTAGACTTTCGTGGATGTCTTTAGAAACCACAAATATACCCTGACTTTAACAATCCTAGTTCAAAGCATTTCTAATGGCTGGTTCTTTTTATGGTTCTACAGTTCTGAGTTCTGTTATCAACTTTTTACTTTCTTTAACATTGAGAGTACCCTTACATCAGTGAGCATGGAAACCTTGGAAAACTTTCTGTCAGAATCTTTACAATGAAAAAGTTGGGTAATTCATCACAAGCCCTGGTGGATTTTAGTTTAATAGCTACTATCAGAGGTGAATTAGTCTCTGTAATTTTGAAAATAAAATCAGCATATTTTTTGTGTTTTCTGTTCACTCTGTCTTTGTAGATCTCACAGTGAACCTGGAGTCAACTTTTCCACCATTTTCTCTCGGGTTTGTCAACACTCGAAATATACTCCCCTAGATTCCGTCACTAAAGTCAGACCCTGTTTTTATCCTCAGGCTGGTTTCCTTGTTCTGTATTTTTTCTTTAAAATATTCCTTTAATCCATCAAATGTATTAATCATTAATCTCGCCAATTTATGATAAATGCATAAAAAGTAGTTGAAAAACAGTAAACTATGAAGCTGAGGTGTATAATTTAAAAGGGACTGAAGTGAATTTAGAACTATTTCTTCCTTCCACAGCAGCGTTGGTGGAAGGGTGATGGTCTGAAGCTGCTTTGCTGCTTCAGGACCTGGATGACTTCTGTTATGTTCTCCTTCAGAAGGAGAATTTCAGTTTTGTCAAGCAGTCATTGAGGCAAGCATCCAACAAAGGTCCATGAATCAAGGAAGAATCACCTTTAGATGTTTATTTCTGGTGCTCTTCATACTCCAACGCATAATCATTCTGACTGACACCGACAAGTTTAAATAACCTGAAGAAAGTTTTGCCTAATTGGAACAAACCATTCTACAGGAGTGCTCAGACAAAACACAAAAACCAAACATTTAATTACAATAACAAAATTAATATTAATAAGGACATAGTAAAGCAAATATTTACATTTTCGAAAAATTTTATGCAACCTCATATTCAAGATAATATTTCACAATTTTCCTATCACAAACATTTTTTTTCTTTAGCCCTTCCCACATCTTGCCCTTCAAACTGGAACTAATATATTGTTTGAGGGTCCTGGGACACAAATTCCCCACTCACAACAGTATAAACAGGAAGGAAGCAGAGGTGAGTAAAAAGGCTATTGAGACAGTAATTGTCCATTGTTCTGTCCTACAATTATCTGAATGATGTCTATTATTAATTCGTACATAAATATGAACAGCGATCCCTATTCTATTCTTGCTGTCACAACATTTTTTATTACTTAATTTCTCTTCGGATCAATATAATATTTTTTTATTGAACTGAACGTCCAGTCATCAGTTCATTAGTATATGAAGCAAGGACAATGATACAAATCGAACCAGACAGTCCAACTATGGTTGGCTAATAAAAAACTCAAAAGTAATTTTTGTAGTGGCCTAGTCAAAGTCCAGCCTGACCTTAGACAGACTGTTAAACACAGTGATGTGGTTTTGAAAGCATATCAAATTTTGTTTGAAAGAACAGTTATCAGATGAGTAAGACTGATTGGTTCTGGTCCTTCCCTTACCAGCTGTTAGCATAAACAGTCATTGGAAACGAGACAACAGGACAAAGGAACCAAAGAACACGTTAACACAAAATTAGATTTTATTTAGTTCAGTTGATTGAGAAAAAAAAAACAAAAGAAAAAAAAAACAATTTTTAGCATCTTCTGTTTACAAGTTTTTGCTTTGAAATGCCAGTGGTCAAGATTCAGTGACGGTGACACTATGCAGAGGCTGAGACAGACAGCAGAGGCTGGACATTTTGATTCTCTAGGCTCTCTCAGTTTGATCAGCTTCTGGATAACTAGGGGGCAGAGCTGCTCTTGTCTCCATCCGATGTTCTGACCCTATCTAAGGCCGTTGAATGCATCGTGCCACACAGATGCACCCTTTCTGAAGCAGATCTTGTGATGCTCTTTGTCTTGTTTACATGCAGCAGCCTTCCCTGAACCTGCAGGCCAAAATCATAAGTGAAATGAAGCTTCTGGTTTCATTGTTTTGGATGATTTCACTCAGACGAGCAACAATGGGCCTCTGCTGCAGCCCTTAGTTGATCCTGATGTCACTCAGCACCTCAAATGATTCCCAGGCTGAACTGTGGATCAAAGGGGTCTGAACTGTGGAACACTTTCTGAGAATATGCTGAAATTAGAGAGCATGATAGACAGAGGTAAAGTAGCTAATGTAATCAGCTCTGGCCCACTTTACAGAGCTTTACGGCTGTCTCTGTGGGCCTTTTTCTCTCACCACAGCTGATCCAAAACTCAAAAAGCAGGTTACCAGGCTAGGGAGCGCTTATAAAGCCTCTGTGGTGGCATCAGCCATATTTTATTGTGTTATATGTTGGAGCAGCAGTTTATCAACAGTTGAGAGGAAGAGGCTGGATAAACTCATGAGGAAGGCCAGCTCTGTTCTAGGGTGCACCCTAAAACCAGTTCAGGTGGGGAGACAGAAGGAGTCTGGCCAAATTAACATCACTGAATGACAAAGTTTCCCACTCCATACATGAAGATGTTGTTGATCTGCAGAGCTTCAGGGACAGACTGCTACATCTTAGATGGATGAAGGAGCGTTTCTGCAGGGCCTTCCTCCCTGCAGCTGTCAGACTTTACAACGTGATCAGGCTGATCGCTATTTAGCCTCAAGTGTTATGCTATTTAGAAGTGCATCTAAAATAAAGCTTCTTCTTCTTTTCAATCAAACAACCATTATTTGATACCAGTCTTTGAAAAAAGAAATTTCTTTCTCTTGATTTGCTTGTCAACTGCTGTGCAGTCCAGCTGTTTTTTCCGTCATCTGACCTAATCTCAACTCTGGCAAGGTGGAACTGTAACCAGAATCCTGTTTTTTGTTGCTGTTGTTGCCTAAATATACTAGTAGTAATCCTAATGTCATGCAAAAGTAGAATATTAAAAACATTTGATTATAATTTGATTTCACTGCATCCCATTCAACTAAAGCTTCTTGCTCACATGAGGCATATAATGTAAAAGCAGAAGGTTACATACACAGAATATAAAGATACAAAATCATTTCTATTTGTTAAATGCCAGAAAGTTTAGCGGGAAAATGTCTTTGTTTTTGTAACTTTCTTTAAATTAAGGAGTTCAGATACTTTCCTCAGTATTTGGCAGTGTTGCCTTGTTTGCTGGAGTTCTGGCCCATTCCTCCTGAGAGAACTGGGTCAGGTTTAGAGGCCACCTAGCTCAAACACACCTTTTCAGATTTTAGAATTTACATCAGAGGTGTGTGATGGCCACACATGAACACTGACTTCTGTCGTCCTTCAGCCTCTCTGGAACCTCTTTGGCTGGATGGTGAGGCTTCTTCTTAATCTGGACCCATTTGGACCCCAGCTTTAACTTCTTGGCTGATGTCTTTAAATGTTGTTTCAATATTCCCACATAATCTTCTTTCCTCTTGATGCCATCTATTTTATGAAGTGCACCAGTTTGTAACATCCAGTTCTTCTCTTTAAAACTAACCTAAAATGTATGTTTTGTATAAATTCAACCCTAGAAATATGATTGAGAAATCTAAAATGACTGACCTGCGTGATGAATGTATAGAAAAATGTGACTATAACTAATGCAGATATGAAAAACTTCGGACAAGGTAAAGATTAGACTGTATTGAAGTAGCTGGTTTATCTTCAGAGATAACCTGTCTCTGGGGGGGTCGAGGCACAGATAAGACAAACAGATTTGATTCTTTTGTCAGTTTAATGAAAGCAGATTACATTACACCGGTGAACAGCTTCTTCCGCTAAACAAGGGTTAGCATGCCACAAAAAGAACCATGCAGGTACTGATAAAACCGCCTGCTTCCTGTTTGTTCGGATCAACATGACCATGAACGACCATTAGCACAGAGTGGGTCCGTTTTTTTAGTTAAGGCAATTGATTGCTACAAAGGACAGAAATAGATATGAGTTGTGACATGCACAAGAAAATCATTCAGATAGACTTTGAGCGGACGTCTGTGTTGGCCGCCCTTTAATGTGACATGCAGACTTCTTGTGGGAACCCTCCTCTTTATGAGCTAATGGATCTCCTCTACTTTGTCTTTATCATGCTAGGAAAAATGAAAAGCCCAACAAATATGCCTCAGAATAGAAATGGAAATATGTTTGATTAGTTGGATCCACACACTCGGATTTGTTCACTCTCGTCTGTCTAAGCAGGCATGCGGTGATTGAATGAACTTTAGATAAAATATTTTAAACAAATATGTACACTTTGTAATATAAGCATCTAAAACCATTCTCTCAGTAAATGTACAGTTACTGTAAACATGCACTCTGCAACCACTGAGTCCTGTTGGCACCCTGGCTCCATGTCCGTATAAACGATCTTCATATTCTGTTGTTTTATTGGAAGCTTCAAACTGACCACTGAGATGGATGGGAATGACCGGCCCAGATTCCTGAATGAAGCTGATCACATCTGAGTGAGGTACATAAGGTTTGTGACTGCTTTGCTTTGGTGCCTGGCCTGAGCATCGACTCAGTGGCTGTTAAAGGGAATCAGGGTGTGAAGGCATCAAAAAGCCCAACCCTACAGTGGAGATCAGTTTGGACCATCAGAACATCTCCTTAGTCTCCCTCTGCAGCTTTCCACATCATCTAAATGACATCACAAGCAGGTTGCGTAAGATTAAAAAGTTAGTTTGAACTTTTTTGAGAGTTCTGTTCACATTTCTATGGACGTGTATAGCATTTATTTAAAAATCAAAGAAATAAATACAAAAGCTTTGTTTTTCTGAATTAACAAGATACATTTTAAGATTTGTTTTTCTGAATGAATTAGATAATAAAATAAATGAATTATACTTCTGCAGTGTTTTCATGAGACAATGCTCTGTGTCTGTAGGTTGCTAATCTTAAATGGCTAAGTAACAGGAAGTCAGACATGTCCCCCTTCCTTCCTTCCTTCCTTCCTTTCTTTCTTTCTTTCTTTCTTTCTTTCTTTCTTTCTTTCTTTCTTTCTTTCTTTCTTTCTTTCTTTCTTTCTTTCTTTCTTTCTTTCTTTCTTTCTTTCTTCTTCCTTCCCTTCCTCCTTTTTTCTTCCTTCCTTCCTTCCTTCCCTTCCTTCCTTCCTTCCTTCTGGGCCCTCATTTATCAAACGTTCGTAGAAATTATCCTATATTCTATCCTATTTAGAATGTTTAGAATCTTTGTACAAACTATTAGAGCTGTACTTATATTTAAGAATATTTCTACGTACAAGTACAAATTGATAAATACCACACAATGCGTAGTGTTGAAACTATGTACAGATCTGTGCGTAAGCACAGTTGATTAATGAGGGTCCAGGAGTCCATTGCAGGGCAATCCGATGAACTGGCATGTCCCATTTGTTGAGGGTAATTCTCTGATTTTACTTTGTTTCTAAACTATATGGATAGCATTATTGGTTAGTGGACTTTCAGTAGACACCTGAGAAGTTTGCACCTGTTCAGGCCTGAAGTCAAATCTGATTTTCTGCCCTCCACAGTTTATCTTGCTGATTGAAAAAAATAAAGCTTTTCTTTTCTGTTTTTCAAGTCAATGCAATACGCTTCGGTACATTACGATCCCCAAGTAATGTCATATCATGTGAGTTTGCAATGAAGAAAGTAGAAAGTCGAACAGTGGAAGGCTATTAGCAAGTCAGATAACCTTCAGTTTTAGCTTACTTCAGCTATTTAAAAGAACTCATAGTGAAATATTTACACCCATGGGACATGTTGCTGTTAACCTGCCCTTACTGTGAACAGTAACACTGGTGCTCTTGTTCTCATCAACTAATGGCAGACCTTGGCCTTGGGGGGTAAATAAGCCTTGCTTAATTAGTAAGAATACAAAGTTAAACCTAAATATGTATGAAGTGTTCCAGGTGAGACCTTTGACCAGAACTCCTTAGAGGCTTTCTGCATACATTGACCATTACTAATACTACTACCTAGCTCAACACATGTAGACGGATTCTTTTTGATAGATTTAATATATGGATATTGACCCCTCCCCCCAGAAATATTTTTTATACATAAAAGGTTAAACAAAGCTGAGGAGAGAAACATCACACTACTATTGGAAAAGTCTCAGTTTCAGTCCTATAGGGTTTTATTCACACAGGATATGATAAGAATGACAAGTTCTTTACCAGGTTCTGTATGGTAGAACTAAATACCAGCTGAAAATAAAACTGAAAAGAAATTACATTTACGTTTACAGCGCCAATATTCCTTTTCAGTTTCATTTTAAGCTGGCATCATTTAGCTGCATTATGCTCTGCAGTCATTTGAATCTAACCTGAAATGTGAAAATAATAAAAAATATGAAGCTAAAACTGAAAAGTTGTGTGGAAGAAAAATGTTGACTTCAGGATTAATTAGCTTGATCTAGAAACTTCCTGGATGAATCGTAATTTCCCAGAGAAGTACTTCTGCACAACTCTCTTAAGTTCGTCCCACAGCATTTTAATGAGCTCTAGACTTTAACTAGACCATTGCAACTTTGACTCTGTTCGTCATCTGACATTGTGTTGTACATGTGCCGCGGTTTTTGGGTTGATATACCAGTTTCAAACCTCAAACCTCTGCTGTCAGGCAGATGACCTCACATTTGGCTGTAAAATACTATGGCATACAGGGGGAGTTCATGGTCAGCCCTCCACCCAAGGCGGTTGATTTGAAGTGTTTGGGCTTTGTTTTTTCCTTTGCACACAATATATTTGTAGAAGTCATATGTTTTGTTCAGATAAAGTTTTGTAGAAGTTGTGTTACCATATTCCTTTTAGAGAGAATAATCTTTCTCATTACATCCCTTCCATGAACTTTAACATTAAACATACCAAGTGAGGCCTGTAGAGTTTGAGATAGAGATCTGTGCTTTTTTTTACCATTTCTCTGCCCATCTGGTGTAAATCAGCCAAGACGTTCACTCCTGGAAAGCTTGGTAACTGTTATAACGCTACTTTACCTCATAAATCGCAAAGAAGCTGCAAGGTTTTTACTTTGTTGGACACAGCTTCACCCCCGTAGCTCCAAATGTCTGGTGTGTATTTTTCTAGACCCGGGGAAAGATTTGAATCATTTTAGAACCTGGCAAAGAAAAAAATATTTTTAAAGTTTTGATACAGCCTTCTCTGTAACAAGAGTGTAATTTGATCTGATCAGATGGAGTGGAAAAGTGCCTCTGGAGACGGACTGTAGTGGTAGAACGTGGATCTGAGCCATATTTGTCACACAGCAACAATATATTAAAAGACATTCAAGTGTACAGTCACAGTATATGTGAGCTAGACCTAGTTTCCAGAAATATACATATTCTGTCTGCACATTATCCTAGAATATACTTTGTTGTGACAGTATACATTTGTTATAAACACTAAACCAACCTTTAATAAGAATATTTTATCATATTGAGCAATTCTAGAGATGGGTTGGCAGCACACTGAGAATAAGATCTGAGTGATACAAATCATCCCTGCAATGGACACATAAGTTTGTTTGACCTGTTAATGTTGAAATAAATAAAGAAATAAATAATTGGCCCTGCTTTTGTACCCCTGATATGGAGTGATGTTTGCAAAATTACACAGCAGAAAATAAAATGCAATAATTTGAGTTATTTAGCCTGTAATAAGAGTGAAAGAATGGGAATTAAATTTTTAAAATCATTTTTTCAACATTTGTTAATGCATTAATTCATTTACAAATGCCACAGTTTATAGCTAATTTTATAGCTTACGAAAAAAATATTTAGGTTGCTAACTAAATATTTAGCTGGAGCTAAATATTTATTTATGGTGGGGGTAGTTTTTACTTAATCCCTTTGCATTTTTACCACCCATTGGCAGTGTGCTACATATTTATGGGTCAAAACTGCCTTTTTTGAGACTCTTTCTATGTACATATTCATTTTATACATCATTTAAATGCTTAGATTCTTTCAGAGGCGGGATGGCCGAGGTAGATACTGACCTCCAAAATGAGCCACTGTAATGACGTCGCTGTGTGTCTGCTTTTGTCGTAAAGAGGCGGCTTCCTTTATGGAAGACCATTTGGTGGTATGTACTCGGAACGGCCCCCATCGAGTCACTCAGTCACACTGATTGGTTGTCATTCAGATGGAAATGAGCAGATACTGCCAAACAAGCGTTTTTGTAGAAATCAGAACAGTTCCTCACATAGCAGTTTCTAACAGCAGCAAACAGAGTACACAGAAACAAGCCCTGCTTGTCCCATGTCGATCTCTCGTTATTTCTGCTGCTCTGGACGCCTTTCTGTGCTGATCAGTGACGCTGCTGAAACAGTCCTTAAATACGGAAGTCTTTGGTTGATTCCTTAAAGGGCCAATTATGTATGGAGACACAGCGGCTGAGAGGAGTGGGCCAACAGATTACCCCGTCAGAAAAAGGTCTGATTAAATTACACCGAAGTTCAGAGAGTGGAAACACACCTTTTGTAAGCGCTACATGTGCAGCTGCTAGTGAAAATCTTATGTCTCACTGCTGTGCTCGATTCTGCTACCAGATGCAGGTATCTTTCTTCTGCTTGTGAAAAAGAACACCTTACCTCACAGGTTGACCTGAATGTACGGGCCCAGCCTCCCATGGCACCGGGCCTGGATTTATAGCAACAGTGGCCAAACCAGCAGCACGAGTTTATATAAGGGTTTGTTTATTTTGACAGTTCCATTTATTGGCATATTAATTAGCATTTTAGCTTCATGTTTAGTTGTGAGCTAAATATTTAGTTTGAAGTAGCGATGCACCAATACTGGTATCAGGTATCCGGGCTGATACCTTTCTAATGTACCCGTGTCAGTTTGTTAACCGATACCATGAACCGAAAGGCTACTTAAAATGTGGAAACTCTGCAATCATTTCACAGGAAATCTTTGTTTTTCACTTAACATTTTAGTTATACATCTTTTGTTGTAGCAAAAAATAAAATTAAACGTGTCTCCCAATTTATTGCATTTGTTGTGTGGTAAAAATATCAGCACTGGTACTCAGTATTGTCAAGTACACAGATCAAACTATCGGTATCATATCGGTACGAAAAATGTGGTTTTGTTGCATCCCTTGTTCAAAGCTAAATATTTAGCTAGTATGTTGCTAGCTAAATATTTAGATTCAAACTAATTTATTAGCTTGCTATCTAAATATTTAGTTTGCAAGCTAAACATATAGTTTGAACTACATATTTAGATTGTTAGCTAAATATTTAGTTATAAACTAAAACATTTATAAATGAATTAATGACAAGGTGAAAATATTACTTTAAAAATAAACGTCCATTTTTTTTTTCTGACAGGCCAAATAACTCAAATCATTGCTGCTAACGTCTGACAGAGTAGTTTTACAAATAGCACCCAGTACTTGGAGGGCTTTTGTTTTAGCTTTCTAGAAATGTGTGCTGTACTGTGCACAGGAGCTGATGCCAGGAATTTAGTGTTACAGCACATGCGTGACTTTTCTAACAGAAAACTAGAGTGAACTACATTGTCTATATTTTCTACTTTCAGTCTAGACTGGTTATATAGCTATCGTAGAACCACCATTTTCTCTGAGTGAAGCCTACGTTGGATCATCTGCACAGCCAGGGAATGTGGTCTAAGGGATTTTTATTTTCTTTTTTGTGCGTCAGTGATACTACGTGTACTAAATCCCTGCAGGCTTCTATCCTTCTCAGGCCACTGTTACACCATGATGCCATCAATCTGCAAACAGAGCCAGTCAATAATGAATGAGGCCTGGCCTTTGCTGTGGCGTGATGAGAGTCATTGGGGAGACCCAAAGATGAGTGCTCTTACAAGCAACCGTTGTTTCAATATTCATACGATGATCTCACCCTGTTCACTCAGCAGCGCTCCTCGTCGCAGTGTGTTTCAGTCTCTGATGGATCATCAAATGTTTTAGGACTCAGGATGATGGTTGGTACTGTCTGTGTCCATCTCTGTAGTTTCTGAGAATTAATTATCTGTAGGCATCACAACTTTAGGAACAAAAATGAATTTCTCACGTCTGTTCTCCAACCTGGCAGCAACACGGCTGATATCCGATGGAACCACTTGTGCAGCGGGAGGCCTGTGTGTGCATGTATGTACTGTGTAAATGTGTGTGTGTTTTGGAGTTGGGTTGTTGGGGTCCTAGTCGCGGCTGCAGTTGCGTTTCTTGAAGAAGAAGAATGGGGTCTTCTGAGGTGGGCCCAGCAACATGGGGACCTGGTTCTTGTGCGTGATCCTGACCTGTGAGAGTAAAGAAAGTAAAATGATGGCCTTAAAACTGCTGCTCGCTTTGCTAGACAATCTTACTAGGCCGACAGTTATCACTTCTTGGCATTCTACAGCACTGTAACTCTCTGTGGCCTTGAAAATATGTGACGAAGGGCTTTGCTGCTCTGTGACAATTAACTGACTTTCCTCTGTGAGATGAATAATATGCTGCGAGATTTGATGGAGTGACATTGTTGGAGGTCAAGGCTGGGCTTGTGCAGAGGTAGCTGTATAAAAGAGCCGGGAACAGAGCCAAGACACGACAAAAGTAGAGCAACGGCGAGCTTGGTAGCACACACAGTTCACTGTGTTAGCTTTCAAAGGTAAGACAGCTCTTTGCTGTTTGAAGATTCCTTCACTTTGTTTGAATTATTTCATGTTACAACCTCAAACTATAAAGTGTTTTATTTGGGATTTAATGTGAGAGACAGAGAGTGTGGTGCACAATCGTGAAGCAGAAGGAAAATAGAAGCATACAGTATTTTCATAGTACAAAAAAGTTGAGACTAAAGGTTCAGGTTAAGTGCCATTGTTCTTCAAACCGGATCCTGACCTATGGGCCTCAACGTGTGAAGCTCCACAGTCAAAAATGAACAGCAATGTTTTGGGTTATCTAACCTATCAGAAGAGAAAAAAAGATGGAGGGTTCATTTCTCATAGTCATATTTCCATCCAGGTTATACATTTATTTATAAATGTCAGTTTCAAACTCAACATTTACTTGGAAAGATAAATATTTAGTTTACAAATTAAATATTTAGTTTAAAAATCAAATGTTTAGCTACAACCAAATAATTACCTTACAAATTCAATGTTTAACTACAAACTAAATATCATATTAACAAACATTTAGTTTGCAAGGTAAGTATTTAGCTTTAAACAAAATATATTTTTGGAAAACTAAATCTTTAGTTTAAAGTTAAATATTAAGTTTGAAGCTAAATATGTAGCTAGCATGTGTAGCTGTAGCTATAGTTGTAGCGATGTTTTTATTTGAAGGGTGGGGTTTGTGGGGTCATTTTAATCTGTAAAGCACTTTTAGAAGCTGTGTAGTTTGAAAAGCGCTTTATAAATAAAGTTTGATTTTATTTTATTTGAATATGACTAGGGAAAATGAACCCCCATTTATTTATTTTAGGACAGAATTTATTGCTGCTAACTTTTGACTGTGTAACCTTACAAACAGCACCCGATACTGACAAATAAAGGGGCGTATGAGCAAAAAAATTAGGATGTACTCAAAAAAGAGAATAGTTGATCTAACTTAAATAGATTCCCTCAATTGGTGACAAATTATTTAATTAAGTTTATCCAAGTTAGTCCATTACATTGTCACGTTGAACAAACTTAATAAATTAATTTGGTGAATTATTCAATCACTTGTTAGCAGTTGAAGCTATTTATTCAAGTTGGAGCTGCATGCTCGTTTTTCAGTGTGAGTGAGCTGACTGAGGACCCGACCTCTTGGTGATCCTGATGAGACTCTTGCCATTTGCAGCAAACTGTGTTATTTTGAATATCTCATAAAGGTTTATGCTGATGTCGAGCAGATAAGTGCGTTTTCTGTGATGTCTTTATATTTAGAGACGTCATTATCATACTAATTGATCATTTTGGATTGATGCATGCCAGTAAAATGTATATGATGACAAACTAAAAGAAATAAGCTGATGATTAATATTATCCTTTTGAAATATCTAAAAATTTATGACAATTGTTCCTCTCTTATCTCTCAAACACCAAGTTGCACTGACAATGTCTATGTCTGTTGATAGAGTTTTATTTCTATTCTACTTTATGTTTGACTTCAATGTTGTGTGGAGGATCTTTGTTTTAGTCTGTTACTACTGTGTTTCTAATTCTCTTTCTTGATCTGCTATGGACAACAAAAGAAGAATGATGATTGAAATATTAGCAAGTAAAATAAAAAAATAGACTTTTAATTTATTTTTAAGAATCAAAAGAAAAGAAAAAGAGAAAATTCCAAATATATAAAAAATCTCATTTGACATAAAAAAATAAAAGATTTTGTTTTAAATCCATATTGCCCATCCCGAACGTCCTTTAAATTTTCTGAAAATAGTGACACTGCTATTAGGTTATGTTTTCACCAGTTTTTGTCTGTAACTCAAAAAGGGTATTGACAGATTTTAATGACAGTTTCAGGAAATGGCTGCAGTTGGACCAGGAACAAATGATTCCATCAGCCGGGTGGGGGCGGTTGTAAAGGTTAGGGCTCAGCTGCTTTTCCAGAGGTCAGGGTTGGGGGTAGGGTAAAAAGCTTTCTAGTTTTATATTGTGATATCTTTTGATATTTCATATTGCCCAGTCCTAAATGAAGTGAATTTAAATAGATTTACTGACAAGTTCATAAAAGATTTATATCACATGATTGCTTTTCTTCCTTCTTATGACAATATGATGGACTGTTTGCTATTGTGATCCTAGTAAGTTTTTCTGCATAAAATATATTTTTATAGTTAGTGCGGTCTGGACTTTATGAATGAAAGGGTTTTGGTGGAAACAAATTGCCAGACTCTCACCGTGCAGGGTGGTTGCATCCAGGGCTCTCCATCGATCTGCATGGGGAGCCGGCGAGAGGTCCTGAAAAGAGACACCAGAAGGATGAGAGGTGAGACGTTAGTGTGGGGAGCAGAGGTGCTGGAGGTGGGCAAAGGTTGTGAAGGTCACGTATCGCACATCTTCGAGGCAAAAGAGACCATTTACACTGTTCCAGGGCAGGGTCAGACACTGCTCCCTTTGTTCCCATGAGAGCAGTTCCCAGACAGGCCCCCACTCTTTAAACTTCACAAACCCACTGTCCACACACAGCCAAAGTTGGTTTAAGACTTTCATGCTTGCCTCTGTGACTGAAGAAACACACTATGGTAGAATAGCTGGGATGAATACTCTTAATTCTGGTCTAGGAATTTATCAGGGCAAATCTCTGAACAAGTGTAAATGTCCTTCAGACCCACTGTAACACAAACCCCTGTCCTCACAAATGTCCTCAATTTGTTTCATCAGCTGATACACAGTGGTCACACATCTGAAGTAAAAGAAAGGGTTAGTGTTGTGTCCTGAACTCTTTATTTAAAACATTCATTTTGAATATGATGAATCAATTAGAATTGTTTTCATCCAACTTTGAAATGTTCTTTAAATTCAGAAGAATTTTTGTTTTAGGTTAGCTTGTAGTTATATTTGAAGACAGAGTCAAACCCCAATCACTTTCCTTCAGCAGTCTCTCGATGAATCTCAATCTGTTTCAAAGTAGATCTTAACAAAACTTTTCTATGATCAGCTGTTATAACAGTGCTGCAGCTCTAATTAGGATTAGGAGTTAGGATTGATTCAGCAAGACCCTTTGAACAAGGTCTTCACTTTTCATTTCAGAGGAATGAAATCCTGCAGCATGCTCTCTTTTTGCCTCCATGGTTAAAATGCAACGATCTTTCACCACCAGCCAGTATCAGATGCAGTCACACATACGCTCCGTGCCTCTGTAACTTTTCAACATGCTGTAAACTCCCAGGTCACATGGTGCAGTGGGTACATTGTCCAGATCTGGGAGGAAGCTCAGTTGATCTTATTGTAATTATTTTATCGATTGATTCAATTAACTGAACTCTATGTGTAAAGCTGAAACATATGTCTCCAACACGTGGTCAGGGGTGTGAATTGCAATCTGTCAAAATGACAGATGCCCTTCAAACTTTTCCAACACTGTAAAAAAGGGGCAAATATGGAAGATATTGGATTAATGCAACCCCTGGCCATGTACAATAACCTCTGCCGAAAAATAACGTCTGGTGTCTGTTCCTCATCTACTCATTGGTTAACTATGATTACTTCAATTCGATTAACTGACAGCCAGTCATTACCAAGTTACTCCATTGGTTGGTGTTGTTACAGTAGCTAACACTATGGATAACCAGTGGTTTCCATTTTATTTGCAGAACCCAAGACTAAACATCAGAACTCAAAATTGAAGACAGATTCTTTCTCTGCCTGTGAGTCAGTCCAAAGTCCCCACAGCTTGCTTTATACAGCTAAGATATATCATTTATTAACTAGAAGGTTGTTATTGTTTAGACAAGAATGCACAAAAATGCTCTAGAGGAATGCATTTTTTATTCTTCATGTACAGGGTGGGTATGACTTTTATGCTCTGCATGGTTCAACTGGAACACAAAGATGCGGCAGTGACAAAGGACGGCTGAAAAGAAGGGCGGAAGGTTAGAGGTGGATGGAACACCGCTTTGATTTGTAGAAAAGATGGCAGACCTGATAGTGACATTGGTGCACTGAGCCAGTCTGCGTCCTGCGCTCTTCAGTCCAGTGTAGATCTGCCCCATTTCTATAGCCCCCTCCAGGCCAACCACCTCCAAGAGCTGATCACTGAAGTCTGGAGGACGACAGAGAAACACAAAGACAAAAAAGTGTACAGGTTACAAGTGATATTCAAAAGAAATGAGAAACTGGAATGAGATCTAGTTAAGAAAACACAAAACGCTGATAAGATCTCCAGGAAGAATCATGAGAGTTTGGTATACTTTTTAGACTGCTTTTTCTTGTACAAATATAGTCTTGCAGAGCCCTATAATTGTTGTCAGAAGCAGTTAGAACCAGTGTTGGGAGTAATGCATTACAAAAGTAATGAGTTACAGGAATAGATTACTTTTTTTCAGTAACTGAGTAATGTAAAGCATTACCTACAATATATACAGCAATATATTACTAGTTACAATTTCAGTAACTCAAGTTACAAATGCATTTTAAATTGTTTTTCTGGCCAACTAATGCAACAGACCAAATCAATTTGGATACGGTGGAACAAGATCCACTTCCTGTTGCTCCAAACTAAACACAACATCAGAGAATCAGGACGACTGAGGAAAAGATCGACTGTACATTTAAACAGCGACATTATTCACACTGTTTTCCTAACCATCTGTTGTAAGACTTCAAACATCAGAGTATCATCTTCGTTCACCATCTTTGTGATGAGCACTTTCAGCGCCTTCTTTTGATTAAATTTAACAAACATTACCATGAAATAGAAGGCATGCAAAGGAACTAGAGACTTAATTTTAATAAAATAGTGTTAAAAATATAGTATTTGTGGTGTGACACTTGTGTAAAACTGTGATGGACTGGCGACCTGTCCAGGGTGTACCCCGCCTCTCGCCCGTTGACAGCTGGAGATAGGCAGCAGCACCCCCGTGACCCATTAAGGATTAAGCGGTAAAGAAAATGGATGGATGGATGGACACTTGTGTAAAATGTACACTGATAAGGTACGATGGTTAGAAGTCGTGTTAGATACTTAAGATATTTTGCCAAGAGTAACTTAAAGTGTCTGAGCCTGCCTGGTAAGGTCTATTCGGGGGTTCTGGAGAGGAGGGTCCGACGTATAGTCGAACCTCGGATTCAGGAGGAACAATGCGGTTTTCGTCCTGGCCGTGGAACACTGGACCAGCTCTACACCCTCGGCAGGGTCCTGGAGGGTGCGTGGGAGTTCGCCCAACATGTGCTTTGTGGACTTGGAGAAGGCGTTCGACCGTGTCCCTCGGGGTGTCCTGTGGGGGGTACTCCGGGAGTATGGGGTACCAAGCCCTTTGATACGTGCTGTTAGGTCCCTATATGAACGGTGTCAGAGTCTGGTTCGTATTGCCGGCAGTAAGTCGGACTCATTTACAGTTAGAGCTGGACTCCCCCAAGGTTGCCCTTTGTCACCGATCGTGTTCTTAACGATTATGGACAGGATTTCTAGGCGCAGCCAAGGTGTTGAGGCGATCCGTATTGGTGACCTCAGGATCGGGTCTCTGCTTTTCGCAGATGATTTGGTCTTGTTGGCTTCCTCTGAACGTGATCTACAGCTCTCGTTGGAGCAGTTCGCAGCAGAGTGTGAAGCGGCTGGGATGAGGATCAGCACCTCCAAATTGGAGACCATGGTCTTGAGCCGTAAAAGGTTAGAGTGCCTTCTCCGGGTCGGGGATAAGGTCCTTCAAAAGTGGGGGAGTTTAGGTATCTGGGGGTCTTGTTCACGAATGAGAGAAAAATGGAGCGGGAGATCGATGGACGGATTGGTAAGGCGTCTGCAGTTATGTGGGCGCTGTACCGGTGTGTCGTGGTGAAGAGAGAGCTGAGCCGAAAGGCAAAGCTGTCAATTTACCAGTCGATCTACGTTCCTACCCTCATCTATGGTCACGAACGCTGGGTGGTGACCGAAAGAACGAGATCGCGGATACAGGCGGCTGAAATGAGTTTCCTCCGTAGGGTGGCTGGGCTCTCCCTTAGAGATAGGGTGAGAAGCTCGGTCATCCGGAGGGGTCTCAGAGTAGAGCCGCTGCTCTTCCACATCGAGAGGAGCCAGTTGAGGTGGCTAGGGCATCTGGTCAGGATGCCTCCTCGACGCCTCCCTGGTGAGGTGTTCTGGGCACGTCCCACCGGGAGGAGACCAAGGGGAAGACCCAGGACTTGCTGGAGGGATTATGTCTCCCAGCTGGCCTGGGAACGCCTCGGGATTCCTTCCGAGGAGCTGGCCCAAGTAGCCGGGGAGAGGGAGGTCTGGGTCTCTCTGCTTAGGCTACTGCCCCCGCGACCCGACCCCGGATAAGCGGAAGATGATGGATGGATGGATGGTAACTTAAAGTAGTGTAACTCAGTTACAGTTTTAAGACAGTAATATGTAATGCAAACATTTTACATTTTTGACATTGTAACTAGTAATGTGAAATATATTACAATTTCTTTGTAACTCACCCAACACTGGTTAGAACCCCGGATACAGAGGGGAATGCACTCGCATTGTAGAAGCCAAAATTTGGGCCTGCGTGGCACGTGTAATCAACACGTGCATCAATTCTGAGGAGCTGAGAAGATGTACGTGGTACTTCCACGAAAGACTTGTCATTAAGCGATTCTAGGAAATGTTTTGTTCCCAGCTTTTCTGATCACTCTGTGATCTTGACAAAAACCACTAATAAAGAATGCTTGTCAAACTAATTAATCACTAAAACAATGACAATGCCTCTATTTATCGTGCTAAATGTAGCAGCTTCATTATACCTTTTTTGTAATCAGAGCTTTACTAAAAGATTGTTTCACAATTTTCAATAAGTATGACTTAAATTCAATAGGTTCTACTAATAGTTCTACAAATTGTCATTAAATTATGTTTAATTCAATATGAAAATTAAGCTCAAAACTACACCAAAGGCTGTAGTAGCTTAAACTATCTAAGTTTTTTAGGTAGCTGACGTGTCATTGGACATAGTAAAGGTTTGGGCAGGAAAGCGTTCCTTAAGTGGTCTGTAATAAAGTGAATCCAAAGAAGCCTCTGGCTGAAGATGCTTTGTTGCTGAATTAAAACACTATGAAGAGCATGCTCAACTTAATTTTGTTTTAAATTTGACCCTTTTTTTGTCGTTAATTTTTGATTCCAAAATTAATTCCATGCTCTGTAACCCCACGCACTTCTTCTCCCATAATGGAAATAGTGTTTGATATAATTCCTTTTCTGAGTCCTCCGATTATTTCTGCCGATTACAGAACCCTGACTTGTACTGATGTCTGAGGTGTAGAGTGAAACAGAACGGTGAGTGTGCAGAGCCCTGTGGTGCTCCTGTGCTGATCAGTCACAAAAACATCAGTCTAGGGAACCCAAAAACCAAACTGACTATGAACAGTCCAATGGCAATTTCACTTGTAACAATTTATGTTTCAGTTTAGTTTTATACCCACATAAAAAAAACAGACATCTTTATTGACAACAATCTTTCAGCACAGATAGTAGACTTAGGAGACTCCTCGCACCCTGGAGTTTATCCTTCTGACAGCGGTGGCAGGGAAGCTTTCATCAGTTTATTAGGTTTGTCATTCTAGATCTCTGTCCTGAAGCAAGGAGTTGAAAGTTGGCCCATAGTTGTTGCTTTCATGAAGACTGTGGCTGGGTTGGTAGAGAGGTTGGCTTGCAATCGGGGGGTTGTAGGTTTAATTCCAACGTCTGCCAGTCACATTTTGATGTTCCCCTGGGCAAGGCACTAAACCCCTAGTTCAATAATGAACTGAATGTGGTGAATCAACGGGTGAATGTGGCTACAGTGTAATGTGCTTTTGTGGTCACCATGATAGATAAGTGCTGTATACTTTAAATTTAGTTTATGTAAAACTTTATGTCATCATTTCAGGAGAAAGTAGCTGGTGGCGTTTCTTTAAAAAAAAAACTTCAGAATCACATAATTTGGATAAAGGTTAAACCTATTAAAGTAAATCACCACACGCCTTGATTACTGCAATTCTCTGTACTTTGGTGTTGCTCAGTCTGGCCTTAACCGTTTACAGTTAGTACAGAATGCAGCTGTACATCTTTTAGCTGGTATCAGAGATCACATAACTCCTGTTTTAACATCACTGCACTGGCTGCCTGTTCATTTTAGAATTCATTATAAAATCCTTTTATTTGTGTTCAAATCTTTAAATGGTCTTGCTCCTTCATACCTCTCTGAGCTTTTACATGTGCACTCCCCCACGCGGTCCCTCAGGTCAGCTGACCAGCTGCTCCTGGATCTACCACGAGTAAAGTGTAAACTCAGGGGGGACAGAGCTTTTTCTGTGGCAGGCCCAAGACTGTGGAATTCCCTGCCACTGCAGATTAGGCAAGCGTCCTCAATGTCCATTTACAAATCTCCTCTTAAAGCCCACTTATTTCGCCTGGCTTTCAATTCGGCATAAGAGTTAGATTGTTTTATTTTTATTTGTCATTAACAGCCTTATATTTTATCCATCTTATTTTACTGTTTTTAATTTCTGAATTTTATATTGTTGTATTTAATGTACAGCACTTCGTTCAGTTTGGGCTGTTTTTTAAGTGCTATATAAATAAAGTTGGCTTGGCTTGGCTAAATGTCTTTTTGCTTGATTTTTTTTAAGGATTTTACATGTACATGCTGATAAGCAGCACAAAGGAGGTAATCTACTGTATGTATCAAACATATGGGCTTCAAGCACCCAGCCTTGAGGTATTCCTTTCAAAAATGCCATAGCAGAAACATTTTTTTGGGATAACTGTGGCTCAGGTGGAATTTGTTCTGTAATTGGTGGGTTGTCGATTTGAATCCCTGCTCCATCCGTCTCGGTCGATGTGTCCTTGGGCAAGACACTCGACCCTTTTGCCTGATGGTGGGGGTCAGAGGGCCTAGTGGTGCCAGTGTCCTGGAAGCCTCTCCTCAGTCAGTGTGCCCCAGGGCAGCTGTGGCTACAAGGTAGTAGCTTAGAATCAGTGTGTGAATGACTGAATGTATGCAAAGCGCTTTTTGGCCCTTTGACTGAAAAGTGCTATGTAAATGCAGACCAATGACACATAAAAAGCACAAAGGAAGTAATAATTCCAGTCATGGTGATTCCGGACAATCCTGTAAGGTATCAGCTTAATCAGCAAGGGACATGGAAAAGAGCCGATGCTCTGGTTACATTTAAGACTTCTGTTAGGTACAAAGCCCAACATTTTGATGAGAGAAGTTATGTTCCTGAGAATTTTAAGTTCGGTTCCATGGCTAGCATGGGTGATAACAAAAAAAAGCAGATCCTTAATTTACTCTCTAGGCCACCACTCCTGTTTTGGCTTTGATCGTTTCTGATGACAAAGCAAACGGCTAAATCCATTGTGAGCATGATCCCCTCAGAACGCTCCATGCTTGGAGCAACATTTCACCTGTAAAGCCTTTTGGCACGGGAGAATAATGCGCCTCAATTTTAACTTCCGTCCCTTTCACTGTATGTCTGCAGCATGCCTGACATGTCATTACAGGCTGAATCAGACTTTCTCCTCCTGAAAAGCCCTCCGAAGGAGAGAAGTACTCTCAATCAGCCTGACAATGAAACTTTAATGTGAGTACAAAAAAAACATCCTCCTTTGTGTTTCTATTCTACGTAACAGTCAGTATTAACACATACTGGTGAAAGAGTTTCAAGGATTATGCTGTTCTACCAGTCATCTTCAACAATCCCTAACTTATAAATCATCTCCAAAACTCTCAATTTTGAGCAGATCCAGAAACTCCTTCTGAGACTGTGCGAAATGAATTTCGAGCTTAAAATCAGAGAACTGTTTTGTCCTCTCGGCCAGCGTGATAATTTGTGAGGTGTGACAGCAGAAAGTGTTGGCGACAAATCGTCCACACTAATTTGGTGTTGTAGCAAACAGATCACGTGGAAACGAGAACCAAGAGGACATTTATTTTTTTGCATTTTTGTGTGTGTGCTGCCTTAACATGTGAATGTCCCACACAATTCATCTATCTGCATCTACATCTATCTGCATTGAAAAAATCCGGTCAAAATACATTTTTTTCCATCAGTTTTTTAAATAACATTTTCTATAGTTCATTTTCATTTCTTTTAATCTTCCTCGATGTGCTCTTTTTGCATCTGTAGTTTAACTGCAGCAATCTGTCAGTCTGTGTCAGGTGTTGTGCCACAGACGAGCTCTAAATCCTCAGTAACTCTTCGACATGCTGTCACCTTCAGATTTTTCCGTCACCATTTTAAAAACAATCAAATACAGAAAATATTCGGTTAACGTGACCCTTGTGTATTAACCATAATGCCCCCCCCCGGTTGTTCATGTTAATGTATTTTCACACGGCTACCTGGTTTTACGTTGCTTACATGTTTAACTGTCAAATGGCTTAAAGACCGTTGCCCATGTGTCTATTTATTGACAAACGCTGCATTTACTCACTGTGTGAATTGGAACCGAGGCAAAAGAAAAGAACAAAGAAAAAAAGTGGTCAGGACTTTAAAAAGTGTGATGAATGAACGAAGCAGTTTGGCACCAGGCTAAAAACCTAAATATATTTTCTAGAGCGAACACTCTTTTTGGTGGCTTCTAGCAATTTATGATTGGTTCTTGGCATACAGTGTATGACTGACAATCAGACCTAATCATGTTAGCATAAGTTCATTCTTAAAATTCTTCCCATCCTGACTTTGAAATGCATCTTCTACAAGTATTACTCAAACTCAATTCATCTTCTGATCTGAGCTGTTCTTGGTATAAAGTCTCTTTGTTTCAAGGCAAAGGTGAAATCATCATCCAGGAGTTCCTAAGCCCCCTGAGGGTCTCAGCCATGCATGCATACAATCCTGACAAGCTGCAACTAGCAGTGCTGCCTGTTATGACTGGACCCACTGGCTTTGTGCGTCTCTGTTACAGTGTAAACAATGTGAATAATTTTCAAACCTTGTCAGAGCTCGCTTAGCCAGTTGGCTTTGTTTCAATCCACAAACAGGAAGCAGTTGTGTGCCTTACTCTGCAAAGGAAATTACTTCTGAAAAAGTCTCATGCCCCATTGGACATTTCACTGAGACGTAAACGTAAACAAGAACAAACACGTAAAGGCATTGTTTTTAACGGTACTCAGATATCCGTCAGATTTTTAAACTGATTCAATGGTTATTGAACAATAAAGTATATTTCACTTCATTATATCGATTTCATTGGAAATAACTGAAACAGTGACCACACTGTGGCATGGAACATTCAAGAATGCCTATATTGTGCTTAATGAATGAAACCACAACAAACTTGAACTGTGCAAGTTGTCTCTAAAAGAAATCAAGATTCCTGCTGAACTTCAGGGAGGATGATAATGACGAAGGTTTATGCTGGGGAATATATACAGCAGCTTACTGGCATTACTTTTTTAATATTTCAGATAACATATCTACTCCTGGTCTGAGAGATCATCAATAAAAACTGAAACACAACTTCATATACAGTATGGTTAATTAATAATTAATTAATAAGCAAATTAACTGTAAATCTACCCAAGTTAGCCACTGGAATAGCCGATTAATGTCAGAATTAAATAGCTTCATGACAGTAGGTGTGGATATATTTGATCTATACAAAGCATAAACAAGTAGTTCTTTGAGGTCACTGAAGAGAGAAGAATTCCTGCAGAGAGGACACCTTTATTCCAGGATCTGAATGTGCTCTAGTAAGTACCAGGAAAATGGTGTTGGATTGAATATGACATACTGTGGTTATACCTCTGAGTCACCGAGAGAGGTATTCTGAAATGAGCTTGTTAGTAAAGGTGAAGTGTGGGAGGGGAAGAGCTAACATGTCTCAGTTAGTTTAGTTCACTTCAATTCAGTTCTGTTCCATTCAGTTCAATAAGCAGGCCGAGGGAACTTTATTTGGTGACACACTTTCAACAACAAGGTATTAAATGAGCTTTAGGTGATTAGGGGATAAAGGTTGGTGAAAGCGCCTTTCTGTGTGGAGTTTGTATGTTCTCCCCGTGTTCCCTTGAACAGCTAAGCTTGAACAGCTAAGGTGAGCTACACCCACAAAAACATACACCAGTCCTGGGCTGTATACTGTCTTCTCCTGGCAGCCCCGGGCGCTCAAGGGGTTGGGGAGGATCTGGCTGGAATAACGTGATCCTTTGGGCTAAAAGAAGGGCCTGCTCACTCCTCAAAGAATGAAGGAGGCTTGAACTTTCATTGCAGGGCCCTCCCAGGGTTGGCAGAGGGAGAGCAATGCCCAGGACTGGGACACTGGGTAACAAATAATGGGGGAAAATAACTGTGGGATAAAATATTTAAGTTCAACCTCGAAGCAAAGCCTGTACTGTAAACTCTGTAGCATCTAGCAGCTGCAAGATGCTCGGCTTTCACCTTTCCAACAACAACTTACCTGTGGGCGGTTCCAAAGCTAGGGAGGCGAGGCCATGAATGCTAAGTTAGCATTATGACGTGTGGGAGTTGGACGTTTTCTGGTCTCTTTTCTTTATGTAACTGATTCAGGGATTGGAATTTGTATAAAATGTTTATACGCAGTATGCTTTAAGAACACAAAGTGACTGATTTTAATGAAAGAAAACTCAGTTTTTCAAGATTTTCAGAGGAGAACTTTAAGAGAATAAATCAAAGTCAGAAGTATACTTCTGACTTTGATGGAAAAAAGATACAAAACCATTCTCTCTTTTTATTCTGACCTTTTCTCAAATACAAAAAAAGATGTTCATGTTTACTGGTGTATAACAAAACAATAGTTAATCTGATTGGATGTTTGACAGCAAAGAAAAAAATAATTTTTCTGAAGTTTATGTGAATATCTGGTTTCAATTGTATATGTTTCAGTTAGTGATGGAATTCCTGCAATAAATTAACTTTTCAATATTTAATATTCTTATTCATTGTGTGGATCTCTTTTCCAGTAGGTTTTCAATTAAAAGACCAGTGACAGATATTTAAAGCATGGCAGAAGGTTTTTTCCAGTGTTCAAATGATAATTCGTCTATAAAATTGTTTTCCTCTTTTAGAAAACAAAATAAATACATTTTAACAGCAGTATTGCTGATGTTGTATAGTATAGCTTGATGTGAAGTCATGTTCAAAAGTTTTATTCCTTCTTTTTTTGTATTTGTATGGCAAACATTCAAATAGATAATCCCAGAGAGCAGAGCAGCAAAGATAGCTGCAATAATGAGGAATTAGGACATAAAATAAAGCTCTGAAAGATTGTCTGTTACAACGATGTAAACATATAAACAGACAGAGAAATGATGTAAACAGAGCCCATGTTACTAAACATAAAGTGCTGATATTAGGGCATGGAAATGGGAGAAAAACAAGAAATACCGATCTGTGGAGATGATTTTCCTGCTCTGTGGTACTCCAAAGAAACTGAAAATACTCCAAAGGAACTATTAAACAACTTCCAGGCTAAGTTTAAACTGACACATGGCACCACAGATAATTACACAACAAAAATACTGGCAACAAAACACACGTATGCACTTAAACTTCAGAATTTTTTTTTTATGTTGCACTGATTTGTCAAGAATATGCTACATATACTGTTCAGTAATGCATAATACAACCATCAGACCTGTATACACAGAATGAATCACCAGTAAAAACTGTCATTGTTGGTTATGTAAATAAAGTCTAGCCTATCTACGAGTGATCAGCATCTTTGCTAAGCTGAACTCATTGTCAATGCCTGATCACTTCATCTTTAAAGACACCAAATCTTTGTAAGCAACATATTTGGTAGGCACCAAATATGGTCAACCAGACAACCTGCCATCTAAAGTCGCACATTTCTATTTTCTCTTTAACAGATAAATATTTCTTCTCTACTTCGTGGTTATCTAATATTTTATTCGAATAATATATTATCTTCGGACAATAATGGTTTACAGTAAAAATCAATTAATCAATCAATCAATCAATGAATCAAATAAAACCCAAACTAACAGAGCTGCTGTTTAGATGTTGCCATTTTTCTTTAGCAAAAACTCCACACATCCAGTTATTGTATATAGTTTTAAAAATAGCAGTGTGATTGTTGTTAATAACCAATGACTCAACCCTCTAGGTAATTACTGACCTTGACGTCTCGTTTTCAGGCCTGCTTGGCCCTCTTTAATCCGTAGTGAAGTTGCTTCTAAAAATGGGACTGGCTCGGCCCAAATTATGCTAGTGGAAAACAGCCATAAAGCACAAACCTGTCATGAAAAGATAAAAACCTTCTCTTTTGCTGCCCTCCCCTGGGTGGTATCTCAAGGCTCCATTGTTCTACTGTACTGTCTTCTTAACATCAGGGGATATTTGGCACTTAATTTCCTGCATCTTAATGAAACAAAGACTGAGGTCAGTCTTTAATCTAGTGGCTCTTGCAATGTCCCCTCCTTTGAATTTTTCCCCTTTGGCTCCATATGATAAATAAAGCAGTAGCAATTTGGGTGTAAATATGGACCCAATGCCATGTAAACACGGTTTAAATCTTGTTTCTTTCAGCTGAGGCAGCTTTCACATATTAAGCCCACCTTATCTATACTCCTAATACACACCAAAGCGTCAGAAACCCGCTTCTCGACCGTAGTTGGACGCTTGAACATTTGCACCTTTACGCAGGTCAAAAGTGAATTGGACACACTTTTGACCTGTGTCAAGCTGTAAATACACAACTTATGGGAGGACCATGAACGGGAGTGCTATGTAGCAGTCCACTGGCATTCTCCTCCTCCTCTCCCGCTTTCTGGCTGCCAGTGGACTCCAGTCTCCAAGCTGACAACATTATGTGTTCGCCATGGCCTCCGTGGACCTTGGCCTCACGTCGGCCTGCTCCAGTCGGGGATCGGGGAGTTAAAGACCTAGTTGAGAGGCGGCGGATCGATCCAAATCCTGGCACCTCGCCACGCGGAGAACCTGGCCTGCCTGCCCAGTTTTGAGAAGCTGTTCTTCCGCGTAGGTCCAAGCATCGCCCGCCAAAATAGCAACTACTATGCTAAGTGGCTGTCCATCTGTCTGCGGTTAGTAAAAGTGTATGATATGTGAGCGGCGCGGGACGAGCTGTGGTGGAGCCATTGCCAGGCCTGGGTCATGTTGTTTGTATAGAAAACCACTGCCGTCATATAGCTCGGAGTGATTAGCCAAGCTGTTTATCAGTATTTAGTCTATGTCATGTTGATGTTAGGACTCCATGTGAATCACAGCATCACCGACAATGATTGGTTGACGCGGCGCCAATTGACGAGAAAGTTCAGATTTTTTTACTTTAACGACAGACGCAAAAACGCATTTCACACGCGAATACACCACATAAAATGATGAGTTTATTTTCTGACATGCGTCAAACACCTAATTTGAGCTAATATGACTCACAAATTAGGCAGGAAAGTTTTTACATGACCCAAATCTGATCCTGACGTGACATGGGATCCCCTGACATACATCAGCACGCTTCTCTATTGACTTTAGAAGTAAACCTGAGACCCATGACACTTCAAATGTGTTTAGTGTGAATGCACCATTAGACAACTTGGATTATTGTAGCTTTCGTTACCTCCGCCAATGATGTTTAATTTTTAACAGGGTTTGTTTATCTGTCTGTCTGTTTGCAACTTAAGTTATAGCCAGAATTGAAACCGTCTCAGAAAATGTCCACAGTGGGACCAGGAACGAGTGGTTAGATTTTCAGGAGGATTAGGATTACTGCCTGGGTTGAGGTACCTTGGAGGTGGTCTGCACTCTCCAAGTGCCTTTTTTAGTTTTTATTTGTCTAAGATGCTTCAGCCCTACATGCCTTCACATACTCTTAGATCGGCTGACCAGATGCTTTTAACCATTTCAAAAATATTTTATAAATCCGGATTAGATAGAGTGGATTTTGCTCCTAGAATTTGGAATGAGCTGCTGTTGCTGCTGAGACAAGCCCTTTTTCTTTGTGCTTTAAAAACTTGTTGTAAAATGCACCTTTTCTCCTTGGGCAAAGTAAGTTTTCATCTATGTTTTACATTGTTTTTGTTACCCCTTTGTATATGTAGCTGTTATTTAGTTTTTTACATTTTATTTATTAAGTCATGCTGTGCTTTATCTCTTTATTGTACAGCATTTGGTCAGTTATCATGTTTAAAAATTGCTAACGAAATGAAAGGGAATGAAAAATGACTTGATCATCCGAGGGATCACTACAAATCTTCAGATGGCGGTGCCCACAGCACGCTCAAAACTATCCAGACTTCAGGTGTCGTTCTGATTATAAGGCATTCAAAGTTATTACTTTTCTATTATTCATTTAAATCTTCTTTAATTGACTTAGATGTTCTGTATGTGAAAGTTTTAAATTTTATAACTGAAACCTTGCATTTCCCTGAAAAAACTTCTCCACCATAACATCAATGTCTTAAGTGACTGCATACTCATTATCCTGCGCCATGCTAGGGCTGCATACTGCTGCAGCCCTGAGCACATACATCCCCATGCCTCTGCAGAGCTTTCTGGGAACAAATTCTAATAGGATTGGACATCCATTAAGAAAAATCTGGACAGTTGGAGACTAAATGATGAGGAAGGGCCGGGGTGGGGGAAGAGATAGAGAGAGAAGGACACACAATCTCACAGCAGCTAGGATGAGACAATGAATGAAGTCTGCTGTCTGTGCCAGTCTGAGAAAGTTTACAGGTCAGAAGACACACAAGGCAAAAACTGCGTGAGATATATACTATTTTAAGATTGTAAAGCATAGTTATTTATATTTTGTTGCTCTTCTACATTGAAAAATAAATCCCCCTCCCTCGCACGCCCACCTATATACCTCTACTTCCTCCAAACACCATAAATGGGCACACCGTCCTGCCCATGTCCCTGCGTGCGAGGCCGATGGCAATGCTGCACTATTTCCCACCTCATCAGATCTGTGTGCTTTGGACTCTCAGGCATCCAGCACTGTTAGTTTCTTACTGAGGTGGAGCTAAGAATAGAACAGAACAGCCTCTTACATAAAGCAGCCACGGTGCATTCTGGGATGGGATGGCACTTTTTTGTGCCAAGCAGCGGGCAGTAAGAATCATTACTGCTGTGTTGGTTTATTTTTTCTGCTGTGCAGGAAGCTGAAAACACAGAATCCAATCAGAAGGCAAAACTGTTTACAGCTTCTGCTTCTAAAAATGTTACCCTTCTTAAACAAAAAACTAAACTAAACTTAGAAAACCACATTTGAAATACACATCACTCCAATTAGAAAGAACTAAGGCATTTTATTGTGGGTTAATATTGTAAAACTCCACGGAGGTGAAGACAGTAACTAAGATCATTAAGTAAAAATCTCCTGTAAACCTCAAAAAGAGCATCCTGCGCCAGAAAACAAACTTTACCAAGTCACCACTATAGAAGCTAAATGTGGAGCTCATGAAGCTGTGTAGAATACTGTACAACACACCTCCGATGGAAATGATGTGCAGGAAATAAACCTGGGTCTAAAAATGAGGGACTGGAGAGCATGTCAGTTGCTTTTGCATTTTTCAAGTTTGGATGTGTAAACTGGATGTGCATTCAGCTGGAGGGTGTAAAATTCAGTGTTCTACCTTGCCAGGATGGGGTATGTTATGATGATATTTAATATTTAAGGATCACCTATCCAGCTGACCAAAATCTGAGTGTCCCTTAGTGATCAAATAATTATTGTTAGATTTCGATTAATGACTGAAAAAGTGAGCCGGACTGGCTGGTAATGTGCCAAGCTGTTTCAGATCTTGCTTGACATGGACTACTTTCTGTCATTTGGTAGTTATACTGTTAATAAGAAGAAACAAAAATACCGTTTGGAATACCTCAAGGCTCCCTTCTCATGGCACTTTTATTTGGCATCTATATGATTCTACTAGCTCAGATTTGTGAGTACTAAACCATATCATACATTATCTATGCCGATGACATGCAACTTTATAGTTCTGGGTCAAGAAGACTTGAACTAAGTCCACTACAATCACCAAAAGTCAGAATTTCATCCACAGCTACAGCTTGTCTCATTAATGGAGTCTTTACTAACCCCTTAAAAATAGAATATATCACACCAGTCCTTAAATCACTGCAATGAATCTAAAATGTTGGCATTAGTCCATAAAATCCTGATTGCTCAGGCCTAGGTACATGTCGGGTGCATACTGTGTAGACCCTTCAGGTCAAAAGAGTCTTCTTCACACTATTCCTAGGATAAGGGGAGATATTATTCATGATAGAAACTGCTGGTTATTTTAAATCAGAATAGATAATATGAATGTTTCAAACAGTTTTCCTCAGGCTGAAGATTGCTTTGTCATTTCTACAGTATCTTACATTTTACTTTGCTTAAAATTGACATTTTATGTCAAATGTTTTTTTTAGCATTTCATGTAAAGCCTTATTTGTCTTTTTGATGTATCATGTTTTTTCTTCAGTAAAGTACTTTGAATACCCTGCATATGAATGATGTTATACAAATAAACTAGCCACAAGGTAGGTCAGGATCAGTCAAACAATCAATCAATCAAACTTTATTTATAAAGCGTTTTTCCAACTACAAAAGCTTCTCAAAGTGCTTTACAGGTTAAAATGACCAAAAAATTCCTGTCTGTAAGATATGATGTGAACCACTTATGAACAGCACCAGAGAGGCCAATCTGTTTTAAAGGGGTTAAAAGAATAGTGTGGTCTACTGTATCAAAGGCAGGTCTTAGATCCAGTAGAACCAACACTGACACTTTCCTAGTCTTATAGTCTAAAATAATTTAAAATCTTTAAAAGAGCCATCTCGGTAATGTAATAATAATAAATAATAATGCATCAAACTTATATAGTGCTTTTCTGGACACTCAAAGACGCTTTAAAAAATTCCATTATTCATTCACTCTCACACACTGGTGGAAACAAAGCTACAATTGTAGCCACAGCTGCCCTGGGGCAGACTGACAGAAACGAGGATGCCAAATCGCGGTGAAGTGTCTTGCCAAAGGACACAACGACTGAGACAAATGGATCTGGGGGCTCTGGGGCTCGAACCAGCAACCCTCCGATTGCAAGGCTGAACCCCCTGAGCCACAGTCGCCCTAATGTGGTTCATCCTAAAACCGGACTGAAATTTCTCTAGGACATTATGAGCTTTAATAAAATCATTAAGTCGAATATAGCATAAAAATTGTAAGTTAGATACCGGTCTGTAATTGTTTAAATCATTGAAATCTAAATTGCTCTTCTTCAGCAAGGGCCTCACTACTGCCGTTTTAAAAGTGGCAGGAAAAACCCCCGTCTGAAGGGAGCGATTCATAAAGTTAAAAATCTCATCTTTACAAGAACCTTAAATTGCTTTAAAAAACGTGTGGGAATCGGGTCGAAAGCGTTTGTGGTGGGCCTCACTGAGGAGAAAACTTTATCAAGGGTCCCAGCTTCTACCAGGACAAAACTGTCCAGTGTTTCCTCTGGTGAAGGCAGACACTCTGATTTGTCTAAAACCATGTTAGTTTGAGAGGATAAAATATAACATCTGATGATGTCTACCTTCCATCTGAAGTGGTCTGCAAACTCCTCACAGAGAGAGTTTGAGGGGGTTCTCTGAAAAGTATTAGACAAATGATTAAGAATGGTGGAAAATGGTGGAAAACAGAAATTTTGGATTATTTTTATGTTCCGAGATAATTCTGGAAAAGTATGTATTTCTGGAATTTCTTAAACCCATATTTTGTGATTTGAGATATTCTATGTACAGTATATCTGATGATTTATTGTGATGTTATTTTTCCTCCATTTCCTTTCTGGCACCCTGCAGCTCCTCTTTATTTTTTATAAGAGCTTCGTTTCTCCATGGTACTGTACGTCTTGAACGTATGTTTACAATTTTAAGAGCAGATTTAAGCCTACTGTTAAAATCATTCACTGTAAAATCATAGGGGGCAGATAAAGGTACAAGAGGGAATTTATGAAAAACTTCAAGAAAACCTGCAGCCACTTCAGAGGTTGGATGAGGTTTCCTGACAGTTCCACAGAGGTTTCTAATTGGATAAAACTGGTGATTTTAAAAAACACACAGTAGTGGTTAGAGACAGCCAAGTCGACAACAGAGGACACTCTGGTGAACAGGCCATACGTGATGACCAAGTCCAGCATGTGTCCTCTGTTGTGAGTCTGTGCACCACAGTGCATGACATGCTGGCTAAAATCCATATAATTCAAAATATTCAAAGAATCTGTTGATAAAGGATCTATCTTAGTTATCTCTATCTTAGTTATCTATCACATAGTTATCTATCTGATAAATATCTGATTAAAATCATCAGCTAATCACCAGCTAAAAGATAACCAGATAAAAAACTCTTGAATAAAAAGTGCATTCCTTTTCAGAGGCCTATAAACTGTGACACACAAAATCTGAGGAGTGCTAAAAACAGAGGCAGTGTATTCAAAGGTGGTAAAATGATCAAATAAAACAGGTTTGGCAGAAAGAGTTGATGAACTTATAAAAGCAGTTCCGCCTCCCCTCTGGCTACTCCTCGTTGAATAAGAAAAGTTAAAATTAGGTGGAGAGGCCTCTGTAAGAACAGCGGGAGCATCTGCACTCAGCCATGTCTCTGTTAGAAATAAACACTGAAGGTTATTGTCTAAAATCAAATCATTTATTATAAAAGTTTTATTCAGCAGAGAGCAAACATTTAAAAGAACCATATTAATAGTTCTTGGTGATGGAGTGACTGTATGATTTACTGGAGTTGGGATTTTTAGTAACCGTTGAAGATTATTTGGGTTGCATTTTATCAGTGTATGATTATTTGTTTGCGCTCTACTGATAAGAACAGGTATGAATGAAGTGGGACAAGGTCCAAGTCCGATATGTGAGTTACTGTTAAAATCAGGGGTGAGTCCATAGCAGCAGGGACCAGCTACACATGTAGCTGGTCCCTGCTGTAACAGGATGTTGTGGATGGGGCAGAAAGGGGAAGGAGCATGGAGCGGGAGTGGTGGACAAGGGTGGGCGAGGGTATACCAAGCTTAGTGCCAGCATGCGGGTGCCTTGTCTGTTTAAATGTAGTCCGTCTGCCCCAAACAATTGACTCCTGCACCAGAAAATATTAAAACAGTCTATAAAAGCAATATTGTGCATCACAGTGGCATCATTTCTGTGATATTAGAATGCCGTTTGTGTAAAATCCACTGCACTGAAACATATAGATGGGATATTTTAGAGGTGTGGACCAGAGTCACATGACTAGGACTCGAGTCATACTCAAGTCCTCAATTTTGTGACTTTAGACTTGACTCAAACTTTTTTTCCAAGACTTGTGACCTAGATTGGACTTGGTCCCCTATCTGATATATCTGGTATGGAAGAAGTTTTCTGTAGGCTTTTTTAAAAGACACACAGTTCCAACATATTTCGGCAATTAGTAAGGTAATTTTGTCCAAAATGTACATATTTTCATTTTTAATTCTTGAATTTCAGTTTTTATACTTTTGATACTTGTGCAAAGCCAATGCTTCTATAACCTGAATTACCTACATTTCAATTTCTCCAAAGCAGGATAATAAAGGATTGTTCTATTCTATTCTATTCTATTCTAATATTGCTGGCACGGTATGTCTTATGAATGTGCTGTGGCACCATAGCGAATTGGGAAGATTGTGACATTCGTGCTGGCAAGCTTGTAGTTGTATTACTGTAGTAATTTTACCCCAGTATTCCTGCATGCTGGACTTATGAATTTAGATAACAGCTTGCCACTACAGAGGGGGATGTCATGATGATGTGTAGAATGTGCACTAGGCCCCAGCTAGCAACAGTCATAAAAATGCAAGCAAACATTGTGAAAAATACCTGATCATGTTTTGCTGCCGCCACAGGCTGACAACTTATGAATGACCAAAAGGCTCACTGATCCCAACATTAATTTTGTGTAACAAGCGTCTTTTTTTTTCTACAGTTCCAGATGATAGGAGGGTGATGCAAGAGCATTATTTTACTAAAGCAACTTATCTTCTAATGCTGCTGAAAGAACGGTAGAGAGACAATGGTGTGATGGGGTATTAGGACCTCAGGTTCTACTGAGCCTTTAAGAATCTGAAAGAAAATGTAGAATTATTTTTTAATGTACTCATTCTGTTGCCTATATCTCTCCCTTCTATGAGATAGAAATCAGGCTTTTCAAAAAGTAAATTGCAAATAGACCTGTCCTTTATATTGATTACATGTAAAGAAAAAAAGGACAATGAGTGAAATGGAGCCAGTGTTTACTAAGCACTGAGTCTTTCAATGTTGATACCAAAGCTCAGGTAGTTCAACTGAAATTCTGAACTACAAAGTTAGAAGGTGGAAATTCCAGTCAGAACACAGCTTCATGTTTTACCTGGTCTGAGACCAAGTAACACAATAACTTACATGCAAAAACTGTAAGAGGTCTTATCGGCTAAAATACTTTTGCAAGTAGTCTGTAATCTAAAGAGAGTATTTTTATTATTTAATTCAATTATTTAGTAATATATAGTATATAGCATTTATGAAATGTCACACCTTCCACTTCCCCCACCATCTCCATTACAAAAGGCCTAGCATCACCCCAAACCACCCCCGTACCTGACCCCCTGCCTGCGATCAGGATCTGTGAACAAGATGTGCGTCAACTATTTCAGAGAAAGAGGATGTATGCTGCATTCCAGTTAACCCTTTCTGAGTCGGAAAGTCGGAAATCTCGCAGTTGTCTCACCTCATTTCACAGACACACGCCCCATTAGGTCGGAAATTTCGAGCTCCAACTCGTATCTCTGATAGTAGATCGAGTAGAGCTGGCAGCTCGGAAACAAAAATGGCTGCGCCCGTAGTTGAGATATATTTTCTTTTTATTTGTACTATGTTGGTAATTTCTATGTCATATTTAAATGCTCTTACACACTTGACTACATTTCCGCTTTACAGCTTTGTTTTTCATACTGTTCTGCTGAAGATGCTATGTTGCTAACACCAATAACAAAGACTAGCCTGCCCTTCCAAAGCTGCTGCCCTCAAAGCGTCCATGTTCTTTCTGACTCGGAGTCTAACTGGAAGGCTTTAAGTGGGCAGTTACATCAAATTCGCGTGTACAGCAACTTGGACGCCCGAGTATCCGAGACAAATAGAATGCAGCATAAGATGGTACCGGGACCCGATAGTGTGTCTCCTTCCTGTCTGAAAGTCTGTGCTGACCAGCTGGCTCCCATCTTCACTCAGATCTTCAACAACTCCCTGAAGCTCTGCGAGGTCCCCTCCTGCCTCAAACACTCCACCATCATCCCAGTTCCTAAGAAGTCCCCTGTCACAGGATTAAATGACTACATACCAGTCGCCCTGACATCTGTCGTCATGAAATCCTTTGAGCAACTGGTGCTGACCCACCTGTAGGACATCACGGATCCCCTGCTAGACCCCCTGCAGTTTGCCGAAAGAGCAAACAGGTCAGTGGATGATGTAGTCAACATGGCTCTCCATTACATCCTGCACCACCTAGACTCTGCTGGGGCTTACACTCGGGTCCTGTTGTGGACTTCAGCTCTGCATTCAACACAATCATCCCAGAGCTCCTCCATCAAAAAGTGCCCCAGCTCACCGTGACCCCCTCCACCTGCCAGTGGATTACCAGTTTCCTGACTGACAGGAGGCAGCAGGTGACTACTGGGTAAGTTCACATCCAGCACCTGATCCATCAGCACTGGCGCCCCCAAGGGATGTGTTCTTTCCCCACTGCTCTTCTCCCTTTACACCACTGACTGCACCTCAAGGGATCCTTCTGTGAAACTCCTGAAGTTTGCAGATGACACCACCGTCATTGGACTCATCCGTGATGGCGACGAGTCTGCATACAGAGGGGAAGTGGAACAGCTGGACCTCTGATGCAGTCAGAACCACCTGGAGCTAAACCCGCTCAAAACTGTGGAGATGACAGTGGACTTCAGGAAGAGACCCCCATCAACATCTCATCTCACAATCCTCAACAGGACAGTCCCCACAGTGGACTCTTTCAGGTTCCTTGGATCCACCATCGCACGGGACCTGAAGTGGACCTCCCACATTGACTCTGTAAGGAAGAAGGCCCAGCAGAGGCTCCTTACAGAACACTATACTCCAAAACCACCCAACATAAGAACAATTTCTTCCCCCAGGCTGTCGCTCTGATGAACTCTGAGTAGTCACAGACTATAAGTCCATTCACAAGAATAATAAAGTGTAACTCTGCGCTGTTTATACTCACTGTTCAATAACCCCATTTTGGTGTATATCAGGCAAGTCAAATTCCTTGTATGTGTCATACTTGGCCATTAAAGCTGATTCTGATTCTGATAAAGAGAGAATATCCATACAAAAAATGGTTTTGTCTGTTAAAAAAAAGAATAAAATGGATTGAAGGGAAGGTTTGGGACCAAATTTCCTCAATTTCTGCTGTCGGGAACGTTGTAGGGACCTGGGGTGCCAACATCACTTTTTTGGGCTAGAGCAAGACCAAAACTCAACAATCTCAACACAAAGTCATACTAGTTTCTAGTCTGGGTTTGGACCCTGTCTGAAGCCTAATTTATGCTTCTCCGACAGCAACTTAGCACCCAGGCACATACATATCGTTTTCCGTAGATTTTTCTGGGTTGCAAAGCAATTCTCGACCAGGACAGCAGGGGGTGCTAACTTTTCATGGCGGGTCTGCCTACTGTTGCAGCATAGTTTCTGGTTAATTAAAGTTTTTTCTTCAGCTTGTGAACACATTCCCCCCTGATGAAGCAATGGACAATAGAAAGTAAGTTTTGATTAAACTATAAAGCTTTTTACTAGAAGTGCACCTCAAAGAATACTCTAAAAACGCATGTTAACAAACGCAGCAGCCTTTTTTTTTTTTTTCTGCAGCGGTGTTCAAATTCGCCAAAAGAACCAGATTATATAAATTATCCTTTCAGTATAAAGCATGTAGTGCCCAAATGCTGCATTAACTACTGATCCCAGCAATTATACAGCGCCGTTCTGGTAAAATGATCTCTGGCTGTTGCTGAACTGACCAATCACAGATATACGCTGTTCGTTGACAGAGACGGATAGTTAGAAAATGGTGCTCTACTCCGTCCCTCCTTGGGTATGACGGAGAGCCCTTGCATCAATAGATAATGGTACTGCATTAATCCATCTCCTTACAAAACGGAGACGGATAAACTAGGCTTTAGCTGTAACTTTTTATTATTCCTATCTCTCTCGAAGCATAGTAGGGGAAAGGAGTGGATGTGGATCTTATCGTCTCATCTTTGTTTTTTTCAGATGGTGTGATTTTGTTTGTGCTTTCACCAAAGAACTTTAGAATATATTAAAAGGTCCAGGATGAGAGTCAGCTCCTCCGTATCCGATACCATGGTTCCCAATCAAATGAAGGTGGAATGCTCTCTGTTGATCACAGTTTGATCCCCTGCTCAAGCCAATGATTTTAGGTTTCTTGGTATATTGGTCATAGATGATAGCAGGAGGGAGCAGGAGATACATTATTATGGAGGCTGCTCTGGTCCTTTGTGGGGAAAGAAAATCTCTTGACTTACTGCCCTATTTTATGATAAATCCCTCACCTATTCCCACGAGATCAGGAACATAACATATCACAACGAAAAATCCGAAATACCAGATACAAAGGTTTGAAATGAGTTTTCCCTGTAGGTTTGCCAGGTTTTTTCATGAGAGGGGAGCTCTATGTAGAGATCCTGCTAGAGCTCAGCAAGGTCTGAGCAACCGTACAAGATGCCTTCTGAATGATTGCCTTCCACAATTTTGCATGGATCAAGGTGTTTATAAGCAGAAATCCAAGAAAAGTATTTACATTATATTAGTCTTTGCTACTTTATTTAGTTGTTCAGTTGTGTCTTTTAAAGGTCTTGAAATTCTTTCGTTTTAGAATAAAATTTTTCATTGTACACCAGAAATGAAATATGTGGGGAGAGAGTATTTATTCTCTCAGAGAAAGTCCTACCAATCATAAATTTGATTCAGTGCAAACAATTAATGAAGTGCGAAGATTTAATGACATAATTTTCTATGTTTTCAAGGGACAAATTATCAAGGAGCACTTTTCCCAGATGTAAACAATTTCAAAAAAGCTCACAAAGCTTAAACTGACCCAAATCTGATATGTGTCATTTTTAATCACAGAGAATACAGAGGTGATTGCACAGTGATGGTACAGTAAAGCAGGATCAAGTCTTAACGTTCAAAGAGACTTGCTGATCTCGAAAACACCAAGAACAAACTCATCCTCCTAGTTTTCAGTGGAGTGTTGAGCTATTATAAACAAGGCCTGTAATTAGAAACTGAAAGCTGAGTCAAATTCAGAGCTCATTGCTGCTTTCATTGTGTCTCAGCTTGGGTTGTTAGGCTATAATTATGAGCAGATATATTTGTGTATCCTTCCTCTACCCACACACCCTCCTCCACTTGCCTGTTATTGTCTCAGGGTGGTCAGAGTCCCAGCAGATGGTCAGAGAGAACTGCAGCTCACCTTGCCAACCCTCACAGAGGGAAAGGTACAGGGGAGAGCACTTGGCTACTTGACAAAGAACACTGTGTTACTGTGGTCCAGGACTAAAACACACCAAATGCACGACTCGCTACTGAGCTGAAGTTTCTGAGCCCTGTTTTGGTGACAGAATTCTTCCACATTAGAAATGAAAGAAGCTTTCAGAAATTCTTAGTGATTGGCTCCAAGTGAATAGCAGTGATCGGTCACTTTTAGAGGATGTCACTCAATAAGTCTGAGTGAATGTTTTACTTTCCCACCATCATTCCTGCAGCTTCAAATACAACTATTCCTGGTCACACACACTGGTGTGGGTGGATCAGAGTAATTATAGTCTGCTGTTTCTGTTGAGTGAGAAGAAAACAATGCACAGCTTCTGGATGAAACAAGACTAAAATAGCCTTTCCCTTATTGTGTGTCTCAGTGGGGATACTGTGAGCCAGAGTGGGCGGGGTTTAGTGGAACTGGAGAGCCATGAAAGGAGGAGCAGGAGAAGGCAAGGTGATGGTGGGGAAGACAAACGTAGCATTAGAAAGACAGAGTGAGAAACAAATGAGTCATGAAGAGAAGACATAACGTAGAAGAGACAGCATGTTTCACCCATACCAGCAGCACCAAAGCTGGAAAGAACTGGGACCCAGAGCTCTGCTGAAAGCACTGTAGTAATTACTCACGACAGGATAGATTCATTCAACGTGCTTTCCGACAGCTATAAACTACATATAATCAGCTAGCACACTTTCAGTGATGTCTGTGAACTTTGTTGACTCATTGGAGGACTGAGTCATTGGACAACACTTCACCCCTTACCTTCCAGGTATCACGGACTGAAAATGATAAAAAGTGGGCTAATAAAACATCATATGTACAAAAGTTAACACTGGACAAATTTTTATTGAACCCCTGTGGACTATTGCAACTAATTTGTCTCAAACTGCTTTCTTTCTTTACACAGCCAAGGCAGCATGTGTGTCCCATGAATCCCAGTTGATACACTGACATATAGCAGGCAGAATTCCACAAATGTATTGCATATAATAAATGGATTGCTAGCACGGTTGCCAGAGCTCTCCCAGACATGCATTGATTTTATCTGGGTACTCCCTTCCTCCCACAATCCAAAAATATACATGTTAGGTCAACTGGTCTGTCTACGTTGCCCTTAGGAGTAAATGTGCGTATTAATGCATGGTTGTTTGTTTTTATGTATCTGTGTTACTCTGTGATGGACTGAGAATCTACCTAGGTTGTACCCCCATCACTAGGCAGATCCAAAAGAGATAGAAATAAAAATCCAACAGCATCTGGATGCATTTTTCTGATGACAAGAATGGTAAAGACAAATTCTGGACATGCCAAAAAATATCCTTGGTTTCCTTCAGAGTCAACAAAGCATTATAGCTTAAAAACATTAACCTGATCCAAATCTTTCCCATTCTGTTCTTGTTGTGATTACTTCCAGGAGATAAGTTATTTCCTTAAAATAAATATGTAAGTTAGTGAACTGTCAGGATTCTCACTCTCCTCATCCCATCTGTGTCCCTCATCATCATCTGCACCCGTGTTGTCCTGTCTGAACCTCCTCACCTATTGTTTGCACCGGTGTTCCTTGTCTCCCCCTACTTAAGATCCAGCGAGCGCTTCAGTCCTCGCTACATCATTGTCGTACATTTGTGTGTATCGTCTCGCCTTGTATTGCTGCACTTCAATAAAAGAGCACCTTACCTTCTGACAGCTTCTGCATCTGGGTCCTTCATCCTTCCTGCAGCATACGCGTGACATGAACAGATCCACAAGTTACAGCTCCTCTCCCATCTTTCAGCCATTCTCCTCAGTAGTGAGATTAATCAGGTTTACACACAAATGGGGTCTGAAAATTGTGTTCAGGAGGTGTTCAGGATATGCCTCTGGTTTTGGACAGCTCTTGTCTCCACAGACGGTTCCCAGGGATTCATGCCTCGCACAACTCCTGTCTCCATTACGGTTGTTCAGGGGGATGCTCCTCGCTCTGCTCCTGACTCAGCTGGGGCTGTCCAGGTGGATATGCCCCAGCTTCCTGACTCTGCCAGGAGAGTCCAGACGGGCATGCCTCAGTTTCTGGTTGGATCTAGTATTGTTTTTCTACCGTAGCTGCACTGTGCGTCTCCCCAAAAACTCATGAATGGTTGCAACTAAACAGGCTTAGAAACTCTGCTGTGGTTCAATTCATTGAAGCAGTATTACAAAACACAATGTTGGAGGTATTAAGAAATATGCTTTTGACTCTGAGGAAAAATAAATTAATTGACCAGTTCACCTGCTCCAAATAAGCATTATTATTATTATAAGCACTATTGTTTTTGTACGGATTTTTCTTTATTTGTTATCATTATTCTAATGCTTTTTGTGTGGAACAAACCCAAAGCAGAGAGACACTGTCTCAGTTTCTTCAATGAGGTCAGAAGTGCCTGGAGCTTCTTTGAGATTTGAGTTGATTGCATTATCTATAACAAATAGATTTAAAAGCTTTAGTTTATAGTGCCAGAGAAAGCAGCTGCCATAAGCAGTTAGCAGTATGATAAACAAGCCGGCACGAAGACGCCCAGATCGGCAGCGCAGGGACACATGTGTTACTCTGAAAAACAGAGCACTGGTCTCTGATGGCTGTTTCAACACACCATTAGCATGAGAGGTTTTTCAGACGAGGCCTAAATCCCTCGGGACGATTCGGTGCGAGAAGATTCCATCACAGAGCTGTAACCAGAAGCCCTCACTTAGTTCCTGCATCCTTTAAACCCTGGTTAGGGTCAGAGGATGGGGTGAATCAAGACACATGTACAAAAGCAGGGAAGTAAATGGATGTACTCTGACTATTATGTAAAACTGGAACAAAAAGGACAAACAGGCAGTAACAGTAACTAAGATACTATATGAGAGGGGCTTTCTGGAGCTTTAAGTTGTAATTACGGGTCCAGGTCCATGTGGGCAGAACAGGCCATGGAAGGCACGGCCAGGTCCCCTAATCCAGAGGAGCAGCGAACCCTATGGTTTTTGTAGAGAGCCTTCAGGGTGGGAAAAAGATGACATGCAAGTCATGACCAGTCCACCTGCTCCAAATAAGCAGGGCCTATTTTTTTGTATGGATTTTTCTTCATTTGTTATCATCATTCTAATTCTCCGCTAAATAGTGTTGGCCGGAATACCCAGAAAAAGCTCTAACAAAATCTGATGAGGCTGTCTGGTAGAAAAATCTGTCTACTAGTCAGAAAAGATGGCATATAAACCACGGCCACGTCATGATCATATTCAACGTGTTGCCTCAGATTCTGGTTCTAACAGCTGTACTAAGTTAGTTGTAAATCTGTCAAGCTGTTATTCAGCTGTTATAAACTTTGAGACTCTGTAGCGCCCCCTGTCAGCAAAACTGTCCCGAATTCCATACAAACACAACAAAATTTCATCCCCTATTAGGATCTAAATTCTTGTTGTGTAATCATACAAAATGAAGAGGACATACACGATAAAATGTAAAACACTGAAACACTAAAGTATTTGGGGCTGTGCTAACTGTTCTAATAACGTTCATAGTACCTCAGCTCAGCATGTAGATGTTATGTGGCAAGCCTAAGGTTGATTTAAGTATAATGTGGGAGGAGTAATCAAAACTAGGTTTTGTCAATTTTGTATAACAGCAAAAAATCTAGTTAGCCAGCAGTGACTCTGCCCAAGGATATGTTACTCCTAAATCATCTTAGAATTAAGCTGATTTGAAGTTTTTGAGAGTGGGACTGTTTGAGTAATTAAAACCAATTTTATTCTATGAAGCAGCAGTTAGGTGTACAAAATAATTGTATCATATAACATAAAAGGTGATGTTAGGAGAGGTCTTCTCAGCCAATTAGAGATGGGCCCAATCAGGTCAATTTATCATACTGGACTTTATCCTGACTCAGATAATGCATTTAGTCTAGCTATCCATCCAGCTAGGTTCCATGGTTCTGTGTAACTGGAAGTCATATTTTTACTGGTTGTAGTACATTTATGCATACGAAATACAAGGTATTTTTTGTAAGTTACAGAATAAAAAAAGTTAACAGCAAAAATTTCTGTTATATAAGAGAAAAAAATGGGGGTTCATTTTTAACTTTTAAATGTTGCGGAGAAGTGGAATGGACTATCAAAAATAAAAACTGTGTCCTGTGAACCTCTCTTTATACACTCCTGCTGCTTGTGCGCTCACTGGTTTTAAATCCAATAGTAAATGTGTGTATCACCGTTAAACAGCTCATCATTTCTTTTTAAACTGAAATGTTGGCTCTGGCGGGAGGAAAATAAACAAACCATGAAAAGTAACATTGAGTCCCGCCAGCAGTTTAAATAAAGGTTTTCAAGATCCAGCTTTTATTTTGGTAGTTCACTTCCCCTTATCGGGAAGTATCTTTGCGTATTAGTTAAATATTTAGCCCTAAGCTAAATGTTTAGTTTGAAGTTAAATATTTAGCTAGCCAGTTTAGCTTGCTAGCTAAATATATAGCTTCACATTTAGTGTGCTATCTAAGTATTTAGGCCCTGTACACACGTACATATTTTCCTCAGCTCATAAAAAAAAATCCCCATCCACACAAAACCGTTTTAAGCACATTCATAGACATAGCAAACCTGTAGGGGGCAGTACTTCTCCCAAATTCTATACTCTAGGAACATTGTTCTACTCTCTAACTTCTACATACAGCAGTGTTAGAGCTGGTAATAACAAGCAAGAAAAAGCGATTGGACGATCAATAATACCAATATAGCTCTGAGGGCATAAATGCTAAGATAAACACATAGTTTGAAACTGACATTTTTTTAAATAAATAAAAAAGATGCAAATATGACTTTTAATAATGAACCCCCATTTAAAGGTTTAGCCTTTCCCCATATGAAACAAGGGAAGAGATGACCATACAGTGACACATGCAATTGGTGAAAGTGCAAATAATAGAAAACAAAACGTAAATGGTAAATGGGATGTACTTGTATAGCGCTTTACTTATCTCTAGGGACCCCAAAGCACGTCACACTACATTCAGTTATTCAAACATTCACACACTGGTGAGGGTAATCTACGATGTAGCCACAGCTGCTCTGGAGCACACTGACAGAGGCAAAGCTGCTGGACACTAGCGCCAGTGGTGACCGAGTCAGTCAGAGCTGGGGCTCAAACCGGTAACCCCACGATTAAAAGGCGAACTCCCGACTCCTGAGCCATGGTCATCCCGTAATTTATTCAAAAAAGAAAACAAAAATTATACAAAGATGTTGAATATGTAAGCTGAATATGGAATCAACTTACATTGAGTTTGTTATTACTGTTGATGATTTTGTAGCTTTTTTATAACTTTGATCCTTTCAATTTACACCAAGCAGCAACTTTTCACACAACAGAAAAAAAACAAACCCAAACCCGACAATTCATAACTTTTTCACAACATTTTATTAATAAATGCTAATCCTTTGATTTAAATCCTTGATAGCTTCAAGTACTGCATTGATTACTGTAAATAGCTCCATAAAGCCAACTAGAATCATTCTGAGAGGGAAACTTCTGGTGTATCTTCTGGTATATCACAGTCAGGTCAGAGCAGTTAAGTAGAGAATGCTTTCTTGTTTACACAACCTGTTATATAATCGGCTCCATATATTTACTGAGGACATTGTTGTGTATGACGCAACATTGGAGGTCATGTTATGGATTCATGTACCTCAGTTTTCATCACTTCCTTTTTCAATGGGCCGCTGTATTGTTGGATGAATATGACCAATATGGGAGAGGTGTTCCTGTATCTTAGTTTCCTGGCAACAGCTCAGCACTTCACTGTTACAAGCCTGACATTTTAGCCTCTAAGGCCGACTAAGTGTCTACATTTACAGGAGATTTCTTCATTATTTAGAACACTTTAGTTGAAAACTTGCTGTGTTCATAAGCAGAGCAGATTTTTCTCAATAAATTAAGAGATGTTGCAAATACAAATAACAAATAGTGACCACTTTTGTGACTCAATAGGAGTAACTATTGAAACATCTGGCTAACTTTACCGGACCTTCAGTGTATTCACCTCAATTTCGGGGCCATTTCAGGAACTGAGTACCGGCCTTGGGTTATGTACTCTGAAATGGCCCGGTAAAAAAGCTGTGCAGGACTTGTGGTCAACTTATGCCAAGTGTTTGTAACTCAGAGGGACATAATATCATTTGACGTCACCCAACAACCGTCTTTGTAAAATTGGAAGAGTTGCTGGCAAAGCAATTTATAACAACATAGCGAGTGGAAACCCTGCAACCATCTCTTCTTCTTCCATTGTCAATCTCTTGATACTCCCTGCTGCCGTGGCCACATTTTGAGGCTGCTCAGTAATGTTACTTATGGCCAAAACAGTTGTGATATGCTGACATCTTAACAAATGACTTAAATGGCCGGCATCATGCAAAATCAAGTTTTTTGAGTTTTCATCCATATGGTAGTGCAATTTTCTCATAAAAAACCCCACCAGAGTGGTTTTTGGCTTAATTCACGCATGTCTGAGTAATCTTCCTGAATTGTGCTCTCATATCAGCTGCCCCTCCCTCTCCTAGAAAACGACTGAGTGTTCAACTAGTGACATCAATGGTTGAAAGTTGAGTGCTAGAGGTTTCTGCACCGACCCTGCAGGCAGAGCGGCTTACCCCTGGTAGATATTCAAACACAACCTCCTCCTTCTCACAGCTCCTGGCTGTTTCAGTTTTTTGGCAGCTTAAAACACTTTTATTGTTGGATTTTTTACTTTCTCTGTGAAAACACCTGTTTGGCTGCATAGATTACAGGATTTTATTCTACATCCCTAAAGAACAGCAGCTTGATCAAAGAACAAAGATGCCTGATGGAAAAAGAAGTGGCTACATGCTAATGCTAATATGTGTTAGCCATTTATCAAGCTGCTTATGTGATCTTATAACAGCATTGTGTGTTAATTAATTGATGTGTAGCATCTCAGAACGGGTTTTAGAGAGAAACGAGCCGTTTCACTTTGTGGTCTAACACTAACTACAGCTTGCAAGTAAAATTTCAGGACAAATTAATACTGTACAACACCAATGGTAACATTTTATCATATACATTTCTATCCCAGAAGTTGAAAGCTGTAAAACAGCATGATATAGTCCCTTCAAAAGTCCAATTTTGTATGGATCAAGTAGAGATGGGAATTTTTGTTTCTTTTAGGAGAGCTTTTTTATTATGAATCTGCACACTTAAAAGAACTATCTCCGTTGGCTTCTAAATGGCTGCTCATATATTTTTTTCTTTCCTAAATTAATTTATCACCAAAAAAATCTAAATACATATGTAAAATGAATTACTAATCTATAAACATAAATATATCAAATGTTTTTGTGTATGGCTTGTTGTATTCACTATGGAACAGAGTGCTACAAAAAATGTTAAACTACAAAACAAACTGTATGTGAAATAATTACAAACGTTGAACTATTTACAATAAAACAACAGAAAACCGTGATAATGAAGATAATTGTAAAGCCTGCTCAATCCGGTAAAATTATCCTGAAGTTCTGATGGTGGAAATACAGTGAAATAAATTGTGTGCTTTCCACAGACCAATAAAACAAGGTAAGCTGTTTAGTCCACTGTTGTTGCAGGGCTATTTATTTTAGATAAAGAAATTAAATTGGAGTTATCATGTGTCCCTGGGGTTGTATGGAACCAAATGCAGTTGCCGGAAAGTCTGTGTGCAGTTTATTCCGGTTTGTAGGAGGCAGGGAGACTGGATGACAGGGTACCTCACAGACTGGATCGAACAAGAAGGAAACAGTTGGAACCAACAGGGAGTGAGAGGAAGTGAAGGGTTTAAATACATGAGGGAAATAAGGACCAGGTGGTGACTGAGATTGGAGACAGGTGAAGAAAATAATTAGGACAGGGAGTGAACAGGACAGAGAACAGAGGTTCTGACAGGAAATTCTACATCTGTTTAGAAAACATCTATTTTAAAAAGAACTAAAAGAAAGCCTGAAAATCAAATTCAAATCAGCTATGCACCATTGCACTTGACACTTGGTATTAAGGGTGTTGGTGTTGATATCTCCACTGTGGTGTCATCTAGAAGAAAAGCATTTGTCCAGGCATTGTGTGATTTGTCCATATGCAGCTTTGCCCCCCTACAGATCTGTGCTGCCATTACATTTTTAAGTCTTCCAATCAAGCTTATTTCCTTAAACGTTTCAGATGCTAATTAAGTCTGAGGCTGCTTTATAGTTTTTTATAAGATTCTCTAATTGCTGGAATGTACATTTCACAAAAGTTTGGCAACTGTTAACCACTGTGATCTATCCTCTTCCATGTATCCATCATTTATAAAGTGACACCCTTTAGGAGTTTAAGAAACAGGATATGGTACTTGTTACATCCAACAAAGATGTTGTCTAGGAGATGGGGGGGATTGCAATAAATGATGTTCCTGGGATGAATAAAAAGAGGAGTAGGCAGGATGTAGCCAAAATATTGTCATTAATCGAAAAGGAAAATAATGCAGCTTGAGTTTCATGAAAAAAAGGGTTAACTATGAATCTTCACTCGCCAAAATCGAGTTATTATCAAAATGTATTTCTAAAATATCAAAAAAAAAATCATTAAACTAAGCCAGTAATGCCTTCTATAAACCAAAAGCAGCAAAGCCACCACCCAGCTTCACAAAGGTGGGAAAGCAGCAAGATAACAACCTCCTACATCAAGGAGTAGCAACAACCCCTTTCCTTCACAAAGGAATAAACACACCAGTTATTAGGCAGAAGGTATGTGGTCAGATCAAAACCCCATATATTTCTCACCAAACAGCCACACAAGTGTCTGAGCCACATCTGACAAGCTCTGCAGGTTTGCCACAGCCTAAATACTCGGCCTCAACTGCTTATTGGCAGAACTGGTAACACATGCACTCACCTGCACAGCCAAGATAGAATGAGAGAGTGAAAAAAACAGAACATGCACAGAGCTGCATTCTACAAAACTTTTTTCATTAACTATCAGACAATAATCAAAACCTCTGAGAAGCAAGAAGAAGACAAGGGCTGAAGATAGAAGAGGGCAACATCTTGCCCTGTTTTCTCTTGGTGCTCAGGACTTTGTTACAAGCCTGTAAAATCCTAAATCGTTTCAGCATTTTCCTGAAACGATTCATCCTCATGGACTCACCTTGCATGCAAAACTTGAGCTCTTTAGCATCAGTGATGGTGCTGGCAGGCATCCTGTCTGCAACCTTCTTGCTCATTCTGCTGTAGTTCCTTCTCTTCTTAGTCTCGCCCCACAGGTGGGAGCCGCCGTGCATGCTGGGAATGTTAAGGACAGCTATGCCCTCTAAGGATGTATTGCTGAGGTCCAAGATGATCCCGTCACACTGACGAGGCACAAATAAGACAAAAGCAAATTCATTGCATGATATCTAAATCGAAGGATGATGTTTCTATTTACTGCTGGATGAGGAAAAAGCTGCAGAATTTAAAACTGATATGAAGAAATTCTGAAATAGAACTCTTTGTAATGCATTCATATAGTGACCAGCAAACCTTAAAATGTATTAAGGAACAGAATTTCGATTATTAGGCAAACTGGAACTAATTTATCCATGCTGATTTGAGTCAGCTAATAAAGCAAACTGCTGTCTTAGTGCAGATGGAACTGAGATCAGGTCAAACATTTGCCATAACAGCTAAGTCGGCTGATACGCCACTATTCATCATTGGCCAGGAAATGTCAAAAATGTGAGTAAGCAACCTCATTCATGTGGTTATTGATGCACAAATTTTTCTGTCACATTTTTTTATAATTCACAGACTTTGAGCAGAAAGTGACATAGTAAATGGGAGCCCTGATCCTTTAGTTTTTTAAATGAGGTGAGTTCAGTTTAACCAGATCAAGAAAAACATGTTACACATTATTCTGCATACTGAACACTAGTAAACTACTACTACTTGTCTGAGAGTTGACCAGAAAACCCTAAGAATCAAAGTGTTGCAATGACCCAGTCAAAGTACGGACTTCATCTTAATTCAAATGGTATGGTGGGATCTTACAAGAGCTGTGTGGAAACAAATGTCTAAAAGTCCCAAATTACTGAAGCCATCTTGCCAGGAAGAGTGGGCCAGAAATCCTCCAGAACTATACAATCTAAGATCATTTTACAAACTACTGAAAATGGGGTATACTTAGTTTTTGTTCATATAGCTTTTCTATTTTAAAATCAGGGTGTACTCTTGAGGCTACATTTAAATATTTACCATATATGGAAAGAACAGCCTGTTTTTAATATATCCTAATAAACTAAACTGAAGAAGTGTGTACTTACTTTTAACCATCTGTCTGTATGATTATTTAGATATTTGGCTGAACTAACATGGAACTCTACGAGCTCTTGTGGATTATATCATATCAGACAGAGCATAAACAAGCCCTAGCAGCTTGAGCTACACTCTGAATGGCAGCCTGAAATTATTTCTCAGGTTGATGCACTATAGTCCTATTCTGGACAAAAATAGTTCTGCATTACTAAATGTCAAGAACCATTAAGCATAAATCTACTTGTGGGCAGCCTGGAGAAAAAATTAAGGGCTATTTAATTGCGCTATTGGCAATTGTATTCCGCTCCTCGAACAGATTTTAACCTTCATCAGTGTGAACAAGGTCTAACTGTATAAGTGCTTCGGCTCTTTATTAGAAAATGGTGGAAGATGCAGATCGTTGTTACACGGCAAGTGAGGACAAGTGATGCATGTAGTGTGGCATCCTTTTTGTATCGACTACCTGTGCCAGCTGGCAGCACTCCACTGGGTCAGAGACAACAACGAACACATCCAGACTCGCATGGAGGCAGAAATGAGGCAAATGTGGATGGATGAGGAGACAGTACTGGAGACATGATTATTTTGTCTGTAAATTACTGTAATAGATCCTAAAAATGGCATCCTGCCTTCTTAGACGAACATAGATAGGAAAAATAAAGCCAATAAAATCATTAGTTTAACCATAAATGCAGTTTAATTACAACTTTACAAAACATCTAGAGGAAAAGAAGCAGTTCTTCTGTGCGTCAGAGCCTTGAATCTCTAGAAAATGTCTCATTTGTCACTTCAACACTACCACTGCATTTTTGTCTGGCATGAAGAAGTATGTTTGATTTCTAAAGTGACACATCTCTCTCTCAGCAAGGAGGGGGGGAGGGCGTGTGTGTGTGTGTGTTTGTGTGTGTGTGTGTGTGTGGGGGGGGGTTACTCCAGCCTTTTAAACCAGTTAGTTGAATATAGAAGGAAAACTAGGAATTTAACACTTATAGCTAGCTTAGGTTATCTTGATCTATCTATGTAGTTACAAGCACCCATAGTTCTAGAGATAACCGAGCTTGCTGGTTCGAATCCCTGCTCCATCCATTTTGTCCATGGGTAAGTGAATGACCACATCTCTTTGCTCCTTCTCTCCAGTTCTGCATTATATGCTGTTTCAACGTTTAACTTCATGTTCTCGCTCACCGTTTTTCTCTCTTTTTAAAATTTTTTTTTAAAATGTGTCCTATCTGGCAGTTTGCTACTTAGAATTGGTGTCTGAGTACCAAGTACAAGCCCAACGGATTTACTTTCCCAAGCAGAGTATTACAGCTTTGCTTTGCTGTAATACTCCACTTGATGTATACGCATGAAAAATCTTTATTAGTGATTACTGTGGGTTCAGTTTCCTGAAGTCATGGACACGAAACCGAGACAAGAAGGAAGAAAGGAAGAAGGTGAAGAAGAGAAGCAGGACCAGCAGAAGCGCGAACCGACGACACAAGACAGGGAGGCAAACAAAGAACACAAGAAAACATCCCAGTCCTCCACCTCTGCCGGACGGCAGAGAAGCGGTAAAAAAAACCCAAAAAACAACAAACTGAACAGAACCACACCAAGAGTTCAGATCCAGTAATATAAACTAAGAATTACACATTCACTACACACAAGCATGGCTTAATGAACACAATACTAATGTTTCTGTTAAGCTCCTGGTAACAACTGTAACAAGTGTTTTTCTCTTCAAAGAAGCTACATCTGGTCTGGTGTTCTGTTTAGATGTGACACCTATTTTTTTTGGGGGGGTGGCATCAGCTGAGCTACTGGTGAAAGTAATTACATATCTTCTTAGAGTAAATATATTCTGTTATGTATGGTCAGTACGAAGTATTGCTGCAAAGGCAACATCATGCAGTCGATGATCTGTAACATAATTTGAGGAAGGTGAACCTCTTCCTCTAGTTGGAATTCTTCCAACCAACTCTACAGCGTTCTGGTCTCTTCTGAGGAAACAGATCCCCACAGCATGATGATGACTCCTCCATGTTTTACTGTGAGGGTGGTGTGTTAAGGATGAAGTGCGGTGTCAGTGTTCCCACTCAGTTCTACTTTGGTCTCATCTGACTAGCGCTTCTTTTACATCCTTGCTGGGTCCCCTACATGACTTGTGGCACAATGCAGGCAGCATATCTCATGGCTTTCTTCAAACAGTGATTTTGCTCTGGCCACTACTCCATTAAGGCCAGACTTGTGGTGTACATGACCTGTCAACAGATTCTACCACCTGAATTGTGGATCTTTGCAGCTCCTCCAGAGTTACAATTGGTCTAGGCTGTTTCCATATTGGTGCTTTAGCTACCCAGCCTGTCAGCTTAGATCCTCATCCACTCTCCATGTTCAGATAATAGATTTAACAGAGCTCTGTGCGATGTTGAAATCTTGGAGTGTTTTGAAGCTAACTTTGCTTTAAACTTTTCACATATTCCTCCCTAAACTGTCTGCTGTGTTTCTTGGTCTTCAACGATGGTGTTTGCTCTCTAATATTCTCTAACAAACCTATGAGAACTTCTACATTGAACCTAGACGATCTAAAAATTATCTTCCTTTATTACTTCTGCCAAGAAGGTTAGGTTTTCGCAAGGGTTGTCTGTCTGTCTGTTGGTTAAAAGTTGAGGGGGGGCTGAGCTGCCTTGGCGAGTACTGTGCTCTTCAAGCGATTTTTCTAGTTTAGTCTCTACTCATCTTTAGTGGAATCAACTCTGATGCAACTACGACTCACCTCTACTTCTATGCATTCGTTGAGTTTCTTGCAGGTAGCAGATATGGTCTCAGTGGTGCCAAACTCAAAGTACCACAGCTTGTTCTTCATCCTGGAAGTGGGGAAAAACACAGAGCATTAAGATATCTTGTTTAGCCTGCATGGGCAGCTTGGTGACCTCTGGTGTGATTAATTTTGGGAGCAGCAGTCAACCAGAGAAGCTCATAATGGTTCTGGGTCAGCATAGGATATCCAGTGGGGGAGGAGGTCATGCAATCTGGGGTCGAAACTGGAGACACCAGCAGCTACATAATGAGTGACAGGGAAGTTGACCCATGCATCGGTCAAACTTTTTCTACAGTCTGCTGAAAGAAAGCAGAGTCAGCACCACTGTGTCTGGACTGGAACCCCAGAAAGATTCAGAACAATAGCGTCTTTTTGACACGCACATGTCTGCAGCGGCAGTGACACAACTTTCTTTTCTTGAAAATGTGCTGTGTGTTAGTTTTCTTATGCAGCGATCTCATTGATGGTGAAATTAGCTTTATCAGTTTTTTCTTTAAGAGTTACTGCATGTGAATTTTCATTTAGGGCATGGAAAAAAAAGGTAGGTAATAAGGTGTTAATCTAGGTCACACAGTGATGGGAAAAAGGGTTTGACTCCTTCCGTTCTTTGCATAAGAAACACTTAAATGTTTTAGCTCACCACACAAATTTAAATATTAATCGAATAAATCTAAACCTACATCTCCTTGTGACAATGTGATTGCCACAAAAACATAACAGTGGCTCATAAAACCTGAGTTCCATTCCTCTAGCCACAACCTAGTGATTACTGCCATACCTTTTTTCTATCAAGAAATCCCTTAAATCCGACCTGCCTGACAAACTGAAGTAGATCAAAACATCATCAAAAGCCAGACATAATGGAAATTCAGGAACAAATAAAGTAATTAAGATCTAACAATCTGGAAAAGCTTCCCTGATGTCTATATAAGTTAATGGTGATCAGTGATTGTGTGTCCTCCTGATGTGGGGGGAGGTGGTAGGGGTAACAGAAGGTGGAGAGGTAATCAGGTCAGTGCTCCTATTAGGGATTAATGTAGCTGTCCCAAGGCATTTCAACACTGTTTTCACAACAAGATTCCGCCTCCAGCATTACTGCAATGCAGTCCACTCCAAAGGGTCTGGAAAAGCTAACAAACCTAATGTCTTCTGGGACTGAGCCCGAGGCTCCGCGCTGGAAGGTCATAATAAGAGATTAAAGCATCAGTCCTTTCAGATTTTTGTAAAGATGATTGACAATCTTTATTGTCCCAGGTTTGCATTAGTTTTGCTCAGAAACATGGGATTGATGGCAGAATTGCTTAGCTAAGCCTCCCTGTTGCATTCACTGTGCATAGGAGACGGGAAAAAACATGAGTTAATTGCATTTTTTACAGACAGTCTCTAGTGGAAGCAGCTTAATGAGGTTAGGCAGTTTCCCTCGCTGAGAATCACAATTGCTCCTAATTGTGATCTCAACTATGCTTCTAATCCTCTGATTTGACAGCAGCACAACTTTCTGGGGAGGCATTAAGGTGAAAGAGATGAAAGGACAATTAGAGGCAGAATAAAGTGAAGATTTTCACTGGATGGTTAAAGATATTTCAGTTCCATATTAAACAAAACAAGTGTTTGAATCTGAAACTTGAAATGTTAGTTGTTTTGCTGTAACACTTATGGAAAGTGTTCTGGTTCTGAAGATTAACCTCTCTCCTCCTCCAATGTGGAGTCACCTTGCCTTAGTACAGGTATGCCCGCAGTATACATGGCTGTTATGGCAACAGTTGTGTGTTTAGCATCAGCAGTGTGTCAACGTGCCAATCAGTTCCTCATTACATATCCACCTTATCATCAGCAATTTTTGTGAATCTCCATCCAAAAAAATAACAAAGAAACAAAACCCAAACATACTCAACAGACCAGATCTGTTCTGAAAGTTATTAACTGCTAGGTCAGCCACTGACCCTGACTGCTGCCATTAAGCTTTACTTGATGAGAAAAAGGGGAGAAAGATTGAACATCTCTTCTGCATTTATCAGAACTTTTGACAATAAATCTTTTGTGGGAATTATGAGTAAAAGTTTACCTCTGTTATACATTATGCAACCTATTATGTAACATTTAGTCATGAACAGATAAAAGCAGAGTTAAGACTAATAAGATAGGCTTTGTTGGGTGAGTGTGAGTAGAGTGTGAGTAGTCGGTATTAATAGACAAGTTATGCCACCATACACTGAATAATATTTGCCAAATAAACACAGCATGTCAGCATTAGAGGTCGTCATAGAGTTTGTTGTAGTCCATCATTTTGACCTATGTCATCAAACAAATCTAAATATAATCTATTTTTACCTATCAATTTTTAAAATGAGTTTATCATTCTTTCATATATATATTATCTCAACAAATTGAAAAGAGAACTGCATATAAACTATGAAATTAAATGATTGCACTTAAAATATGAGCAGATTACCCGCTGTGGCCTGATTGTACAGTCTCACTGCCTCCTCCTGGTCTGCATGGAACTGAAATGCACACCTACTAGTGTGTAATAAATGCTTTAAGTAGGATTGCTGCAGAGGTTAATGTCATAGAGGTTTGGGATTTTTGCCTCAAACAGATGTCTTCTCAGGGCGGTTTAGATATTACTCTGGAGGCTGAATTCATGCTCCACTGCCACACTGGAGACTGGAACTAAACACCACTTCAGCCAAAGTTTTAAAATCATGGAACATTTTTTCCAGTTGAAGTGATCAGTAGTTGAAACAACTTTCTGAAAAGCAGTTTCCAGACCCGCAAGCTATCACTTCAGTTGGAGGAAATGCCGCATTAGCTGCTTCTGCTTCTGTAGTGAAATGTGAAATCTTATTCAGTAGCAGAAAAATGGCCCCAAATACAGCAGACACAAAAAATCCATAGAGCTTTCCTCTTTTTTTCAAATGAGAGAGAATGTTATATAACCATAAAACCATTAAAGAACCAGCATCAGAATTGTTGATTTCTATTTGTTGGTTCTGTAAATCTTTCCCCTGCTGATATTGATGCCAGTACATTCTAATCAAAATATGGTATTAGAAGATAAAGAAACAGTCTTTGTCATTGTTTAAAGAACGAGCTCACATTGACAAAGGTGTCAAGTAACGGATTACAAATACTTTTAGTTACCCAAGTACAAATTTTGGGGATTTATACTTCAATTGAGTAATTGTATATTGGCCTACTTTTTACTTATATTCCTTCATTTTTACACAATCATATAAACTTTTTACTACTTACATTTTAAAAATAGCCTCGTTACTTCTGATTCATTGAGTCTTGTTGTTTTATTAAAAATAAACACAAATGGAAAAAAAAACTATCCAAAAATGTGCCAAGTGTATAGAATTTGATCATCATTTTAAACATCTATCGTTCTGACACCCTGGATCCATCAAATATTGCACACGTTGTCTGAATATTTTCTGTATTTGTCCAGTTATTTAGAATGGTGGCAGAAAAATCTGAAGGCAGCTTATCATTTTGGACTGATCACAATTTATACCCCTGACCATTTTTGGGCAAATGAGCTGACAGTTTTGACTTTATGCACAGAATACAGGTAAGTGAATTCAAACAATGCCTACAAAGCGACTAGTTTGACGCATATACAGAGACTTTCTGACTTCTGATCAATTCTACTAGAGAAATGTCCCCTCATTTCAAGAAAGATTCCCATGAAAGTATCTGAGTGTCAACTGAGACCGAGAGGCTTTGGAACATGACTCTTACCTTAGTGGCTGGTTAAAGACTCTCTTCAAAGAGTGTGGTTTGGTTCCAACCACCTGTACAAAAGGAACCCATGACAAGACTTATGCTGTTGCTGAAGAGATGAATCTGGATTCAGAGACTTTCTGACTTCTGATCAATTCTACTAGAGAAATGTTCCCTGATTTCAAAAACTTGGCTGAAGTGAAGCTTGTAATTCCAATCTCTAGTGCGCAGCACAGTAATATATGTATATTTATACAGTGTGAGCCACAGAAAGAAAGAAAATCATATAGATGCTGATAAATCTCGATTTTCAATCTGACTGAGATCGCCCCCAACAGAGCTGGGTTTTAGGTTGGGAAGTGATAGTCAGGCTGTTGATTGGACATTAATATACAGAATTGGACCGGCAATATGGGGAGCCTAAGGTTCCTCCCCTTCTGGTCGGCCCATTGGTCCCCCAACCGAAAAAATAATGAATGGAAGTCAAGGGAACGATAAAAGTTATTTTCTGGTCCGCTTTGTCTTAAGTCTCTAATCACACATATGTTGTAATTCGATTTAAATTATAACTAACAATGTACGTTTTGACTGTGTTTTTCCAGAGATTTGGGATTTATTTGATTGTAAAAATTCGCACTTAAAATGCCTACAAATCAGAAGTCGCATATATGACGCCATTTTGCTAACAGGAGCTAGCACAAGCTATAGCACGTAAAACACTCACCTAGAGCTTGTAGAGCTTCTCCTCCATGCTGGCTCTCACTCCACCGACTGCTTTAACCCCGACATAGCTGCTACTTTCCACATGGTCAGATTTATAGAGCTTTTCTCCGTGTTTAATGCTCCTTTCTTCATCCTGGAGGCTACAGCACTCACTCTCTTTCTTCTTATGCAGTTGTTGTCCGCTAAGCGTTTTTACACAAAACCTAAAGTAAATTTTACTTCCGGTCGAAAATTTGCGTTTTCTCTGCATCAAAATTAGTAAAAAAAAATGAACGGACATCATATGTTTGATCCACGGCACATTTCAAACTGGATCAGAAAATAACTTTTCACTCCTTTGACTCTCATTCATTTTTTTTTTTGCCATTTGGGGACCCATGGACCGGAAGTAGAAGGGTGTGACTTAGACCATTAGACTCTTTTTCTCCTCTCTTTTTTTCCGTGTGACTCAAGGAGGGCGATGCACTATCCCCCATCATGGACCAGCTGCCCTTGTATATATATATATATATATATATATATATATATATATATATATATATATATATATATATATTTATTTATCAGTATCTTTGCTGTTCCAAGTACTGCACATTTCTGGACTGAGATGTCTTAGGTTGTTCCAGGGATCTGCTGGAGCCATTCCTCCAGTTTGGGGGTCACTGCCCCAAGTGCTCCGATTACCACGGGTACTACTGTCACCTTCCAAGCCTTCTCTAGCTCATGTTCCTTCTTCTTGATGTTACCATCACTTGGTATTGCCACATCCACCACAACGGCTTTCCGCTGCTCTTTAGCAACCACCACAATGTCCGGTTGGTTTGCCATTACCATCCTGTCTGTCTGGATCTGGATGTCCCACAAGATCTATGCTCGGTCATTCTCCACCACCTTTGGAGGTGTTTCCCACTTTGACCTTGGGGTTTCCAGCCCATACTTCGCACAGATGTTTCTGTATACTATGCCAGCCACTTGGTTATGACGTTCCATGTACGCTTTCCCTGCAAGCATTTTACACCCTACTGTTATGTGCTGGATTGTCTCAAATGACTCTTTGCACAGCCTACACCTTGGGTCTTGTCTTGTGTGGTAGATCTGGGCCTCTATCGATCTGGTGCTCAGAGCCAGCTCCTGTGCTGCCAGGATGAGTCCCTCTGTGGTGTCCTGTAGGCCAGCCCTCTCTAACCATTGGTAGGATTTCTTGAGATCCGCCACTTCAGTTATGTTCCGGTAGTCCATCCCATGTAGGGGCTTGTCCTCCCATGACGGTTCCTCTTCCAGCTCCTCATCTTGCCATCGTCACAGGCATTCACTAAATGCGTCATCGGTTGGAGCCTTGCCCTTGATCTACTTATGGAGCTTCGATGTTTCATCTTGGATAGTGGCTCTTACGCTCAGCAGTCCTCTGTCTCTTTCCTTACGGCATGCGTACAGTCTCACGGTGCTGGATTTCGGATGGAACCCGCCATGCATGGTGAGGGGCTTTCGTGTCTTAACATCTGTTGTCTGTATCTCTTCCTTTGGTCATCTTATTATTTCAGCAGGGTATCTGATCACTGGCAGGGCGTAACTGTTTATTGCCTTGGACTTGTTCTTTCCATTGAGCTGTCTTCTTAGGACTTGCCTCACTTGTTGTAGGTATCTGGCTGTTGCTGCTTCCCTTGTTGCCTGTTCAAGGTTGCCATTTGCCTGCGGTATTCCCAGGTACTGTAACTGTCCTCAATGGTAACTGGTAACTGTCCTCAATGTCTGCTATTGTTCCCTCTGGGATTGAGACCCCTTCCGTGTAGACTACCTTGCCTCACTTTGTGACCATCCTACTACATTTGATAACCCCGATTGACATCCCAATGTCATTGCTGTAGATGCTGGTTGTGTGGATTGGGGAATCAATGTCCCGTTCGCTCTTAGCATACAGCTTGATGTTATCAATGTAGAGGAGGTGGCTGATCGTTGCTCCATTCTTGAGACATAGCCAGTCTTGATGATTATTTGGCTTAGGGGATTCAGACCTATGCAGAACAGCAGTGGGGACAGAGCATCACCTTGATATATGCAACATTTTATGGACACTTGTGTAAGTGGCTTGCCATTGGCCTCAAGGGTGGTTTTCAACTACCTCATCGAGTTCGCAATTAATGCTCTAACAGTCCTGTTGATGTTGTACCGCTTCAAGCATTCATTGATCCATGTGTGGCATCGAGTCATAGGCTTTATTGTAATCAATCCAGACAGTAAACAGGTTGGTCTAAATTATATATAATCCATATAAATATATACTTTTTCTATGTTTTCTATCTTGTTAATTTACTCTGCTGCACGAAGTGTCCTTCATAAACTTACAAACACAAATCTGTTTTAGACATGTCTTTGTGGGGTATTTTTTTAATCTTCATAACCTTACTTGATTTTAGACAGAACAGTGACTAACCAATTTCAAAAAAATAAACCACACATTCAGTGTTCAGTTTTAGATCAAAATCTACCTTTTAGTAGGTTTAGGCATCACAGTGGTCTTCCACACACTGCACCCAGAGCCCTTCCTTTACATGCACACCGACAGAGCCAGATGCACTATAGAGAGCCACATTTCGCCTGCGCTCCTGCCCACACACCGTCTCCACACCGTTTTGATTTTGTCATGCTGCTGGTCTCGAGTCTGATGAGGCGCCCTTGCCAACCCAACTAAAACTTCTGCCTCATGTTCAACGTCAGCAGGACTCTGTGTCAAGCAGTACCTCAGCGAAAGGTTAAACATTTGCCGGGAATAAGAAATCCGCATGTACTGATTTCACAGCAGCCTCATTAGCAAACCCAACTGTGCACTAATTTACATAAAATTAAAAAATACATAATTAACTTTCCATTTATAGTCATACAGGGAATCAGAAAGCAATATATTGTAATAATGAATTAATGTTAAAAGTTTGTTCTACATTAGAGGAATTTAAAAACTGAATGCTGCATCTCAAGTTTGGTTCTGATTCTGGATATACTGAGTAGACACAGTGCAAGTGTGGCTCAGGTTCTTGGAATTTGTGTGCTGACTCTTGATCATTCCCTTTTAGGTCCAAAAATAGTTACTTCAGTTTTGTTTGTATTTTGAAGAAAGCTTTAGCACCTCCATGTACTGATTGGATTGATGCATCCTCTGAAATAGAGGCACAGAACAAAGAAAATAATAATAACACAGTCTAAGTACAAACATTGGTAACTATCTGTACCTTTTTCATCGTGTTGTACCATTTCTTGGATAGGATACAATTTCTGATGATTATCTTTTTTACTAAAAAATACATCCATTAGCAAAGCTAGATTTATATAAAGGGACTTTATAGTTTTATTGTTAACACATTTTCTTGTTTTCTTGTCATTTTTTATCAAACAATCACAATAATGGAAAACATTTAGGCTACATTGTGGTCAGGTGATGTGTCAATCATGTCAAGTCAATAATGATTGGCTGTCAAGTGTGGTGTTATTCTATATATGTTTTAAACTTTTATTATTCAGAAGGTAAAAGTCTGTTTATATAGATTGCATGATGGTAAAAATATGTCTGTCAGTATTGTTTATTGGGGTAAGCTTTTAAGTCATAAAACTCTTGGGTAAGTTTTATTGCAAGCTGTAAAAACAGGATGTCTGTAGATTTAGTGTGTTGCCATAAAACCATAAAACTCAGAATGAGCTTTTGACCAAGAGAAAAGACATGTCTCACCTTATGACTGCATAATTCTCTGACAGCCAATAATGGCTAAGACACTGTTTGGAAATGATCTGATTGGAGGGAGAAGAAACACCTAGTGTCCTGGCGAGGCCCGGTGTCTATAAAGCTTGTGAAATGGAGAACATTCAATTGTCAGAAATATATTGACTGGCCCAGAGGAACTAGGGGGGCAACTTCCTCTGTAAAACTGCAATTTGTTAATCTGTTCAAAATAAATGTTAAGAACTGGAAATTGGCTCCATTTTGTCTCTGCTTGAACATGCATTGAATTAATTATGATAATTATTTAATTCAACACAAGGTAGCACTGAAAAAAGGTCCCGATCAAGGGGTACAAAATAGGTACCTGCAGTTAAGGGCACAAAATTGTACCTTTGAATGTACCACCCAGTGACAAGACATTGTACCCCTAAAAGTAGTACAGTTCTGTACTTTAATTTTTGAGAGTAATAGTCACCTGGTGATATTATAACATAGAGCTGTTTGTCATCTGCATAATTATAGTAACTAATCATATTTGGTAGTCTAATTCTAAAAGCAAGAGAACACTTTTTTCTGTGCATTTTTCCTAACATCCTTCATGCATCCAGCGGCCAATTTTCTTGACAGGTAAAAACTACATCTATAGCTTCCTGGCTTGGTAGATGTTTAAACTGTATGTGTCAGAAGTGTCCAAAGTTGAAGCTGGAGTGTTATTAATCTAAGGCAGCATTGTTTCACTGAATTGAAGAGCAGATATGTCTTATTGTGATAAGAGTATTATTTTTGTTATTTAAATACTTGACTAACAAATGTTTAGAATACTTGCTTCTAAGGCCCTGTCCACACGTAGCCGGGTATCTCACAAAACGGAGATATTTTTCTACGGTTTGGCCTGTTATCCACACGTAGCCGGAGGTTTTCGGCACCAAAAACAAAGCTTTTTAAAAACGCCGGCCAAAGTGGAGATTTGCATTTTTCTCCGTTTTCAGTATCTACCTGTGGACGGTTGAAAATGGAGTTTTAAGAGCTGTAACAAAAAAAACAAAAAAAAATGCTCCAACGCCATATGTGCGACCTGTGTTTACTCTCGAAAACAGCATTTATTTTCTCAGCGCTGTGTTGGTATCATCCATTGTTAAAGCGCGTGTTGTTTGTTTGCTTTTAGAAGCTGTATGACTGCTGCGTGCTGAAGATAGAGGATATAAAGTTTCTCTTGGCGGATAGGAGTGGGGAGAACTACTGCGCCCTACAGGTTTGCCACGTCTATGAATGTGCTGAAAAACGCATTTATCCGGTTACGTGTGGATCGGAATTTTTTTTTTAAGGAGCAGAGGAAACTCTTCATTTAAAAAAAAAAAACCCGGCTACGTGTGGACATGGCCTAAATATCCTAAACCACAAAGGAACAGGCTCTTAGCTGAAGTGGGAAACCAAACATTAGGGTGTTGTCCTCCTGAAAATGATGCATTCATGTGTAGTTAGTTGAATGAAGAACACCATATATTAGAGATTCAACTCAACTGTGACATGTCATTAGTTTCTGATGCCTATCTAAGCTTCACTAGCTGGGTGTCAGAAGTCACACTCCTTCTGTTTCAACATGCCCAAGGGTGAGGAAGGGGTGACACTGGAGGGGGGTGAGAAGCAATGCTACAGAGTGTGTGTGAGAAGCCCACATGCTGACACAGTGGAGTGCTGAGTGACAAGGTGGACAATAAAGCTAAGTGCAACATGAAGCTGTGGGCCTCTTTCGGGGGTCAAAGGTGATTTGTTAAATGCACCCACAGAGGACAAACTGCTCCGTTTGAATACTGACTTCTTTCAGCTCACGCTGCTGTGAAAATGGAGGGAAATGTTTCCTGCCAAAACATCAGTCAGATCCAAATAAAAAAGTCACAGTTGTCCGTCAGCTGTCTCTCCCTGTCACTGAACAACAGGTCCCCAGTGTTGGCTAACTGTAAACACTATATAGGGGAGGGCTGGTGCTATTTTCTGAAACACACTTTCAATAATGTTTGCTTAGTAAACATGGCTGCAGTTTTATTAAAAAGAGCTCTGTAGGTTATCATCTTTAATCTCTCAGTTTACATGTGCTAAATAAGGCCACTTCTCATCTTTAAACACATGCCGTTCTCTAATGGATCCAAGTAAAGATCCTCAGAGAACAGATGTATCAGATCTCTGTTGTGCTACTGTCTGTGAATCTGGAAGAAGTTCAGCATTATTTGTTGAAATTCAAGTAATTTTTATTTTTCTTCCTCTTTCTCTTCTCATCGTATATACTTTAGCATTCCATGGTGGCAAGCTAATTAAATGGTGAGGAAAACAGTGACATGCATGTTTTTGTCATCCCGAAAACAACACAGAAGGCATCTAGCTCTCGTGTGACTCACAAACATTCAAAACAAGCTATGATATTTCACCGTTCTGTTGGAAGATTACTGCACTTTGTGACAACGGTCAGTTAAGGCAGCATTTCCAAACATTGTCCGTACGCTCCTTAGGGTCATGAATATGTAAGTCTGGGGTCCTAAGGAGATAGACTTGTAACCTGTCTAGGTACCCCGACTCTCGCCCGCTGACCATCGGAGATAGGCATCAGCCCTCCCGAAACCCCTCGAGAATTATCGGTATAGATAATGGATGGATGGATTTTTGTCAATGTATTGGCTGTTGATCCTGGTTGTGTTGTCATTATACCACTTTATAACATAGACAGTAGACATACTTGTATACATTTTAAGCGAGAGTCAGGGTTATGACTATTAGATTTTTATCCTGTGGGTCAGAAGCTTTAAAGTTTGGAACCATTGAATGAAGGTGTTAACCAGAACTGAGTCATTTGGGAATCCTGTATTTTAGTTCATAATACAGCAATCCTTTTATCAGTCAAGTAAAACAATCAACTTTTGCTTACCAACATGACTTTAATTTATGATATACTAATGGGAGAAAACCCACAAGAGATGGAAATAGAGATGGAAACATATGCAATAAGTAGCAACCGTGGCTCATTTGGGTCGCTGGTTTGACACCTGCCCTGCCAGTCTTGGTTGTTGTGTCCTAGGGTAAAACCCTTTACAGGTGTCACATGTGTGAACACTTCTGTCAGTGTGCCCCAGGGAAGCTTTGAATGCAATGTAGCTTCCAACCACCACTGTGTGAAAGGCAGAATTACTGAATATAGTGTAAAGTGCTTTGTGGTCTTCTGACTAAAAAGTGTTAAACAAATTCAGGCCATTTACCAGAATGATATAATTTAAGTTTAGTATCATTCACCAGAGACAAACTATATTGCCAGAAAATACACTTCCATCTCCATCACACTCAGCACTGGGTACCCTCAAGTTCCTGTCTATACTCCACTGCTGTTCAATCAAGTATCACAAAACTGTGCCGTACATATGAGGAAATGATCAATAATTCTGCTGATAATACCACAATACTGGACTTGTTAAACGGAATGATTAATCAAGGCATGTGGAGAAAGTCAAACAACTAAAGGTTGTGCTGAGACATCCACCTGGTTCTCAGTGTGGTCCTAAGTATTGGACCCTCAGCACCGTAAGCCATGTTGTAAGCAGTGAAAATATCATGTGCTTCTGAGTTCACTTCTCTGGTGACCTCACCTGGTGGAGCAACCCCACTGGGATGATGAAACAAGCTCAGCAAAGACTGAACATTCTGAATAAACTGAAACTGCCATTTAGCTGCAAAATGACAGACACAAGTACCCTGTAGAGAATACTGAGGGCTTGAATTCTTGCTTATTTATCGGTGCTAAATACTTATTCTCAGCACTATTATATAATTTAATGTGATTTCCTGAATTTTGTTTTGTACATTATGTCTATCAATGTAGAAGTGCACCTATGAAATAATTAAAAACGTCTCCATCTTTTTAAGTGGGACAACTTTCCCAATCCATCCATCCATCCATCCATTTTCTTAACCGCTTAATCCTTTATGGGTCGCGGGGGTGCTGGTGCCTATCTCCAGCTGTCAACGGGCGAGAGGCGGGGTACACCCTGGACAGGTTGCCAGTCCATCACAGACTTTCCCAATCCATGGCTACCAAATAAATTTTTGGCCCACTTGATGTACTTGCTCTCATTGCCGGCCATTTAAAGATAATTCTGAGCAATTAGAATGACTCAAATCTCCACTTGCCTCAAATGTGCTACAGTGTTTTTTTACTCTGTTCTGTTCTGCAATACTTCAAATAGATGTGAATACCATCCTCTCATATTAAAGCATATCATTTACTGACCTGCTGTTGAACTTCTCGGGATGCTTTTCTCTCATCAAATGAAAGCGATGGGCAATAGAGGCATCCTGTATTGAAAAAAAAAGGAAACAACATCACTTGCAAGACATAATGGATCACTGCATTTATATACCTAAGACTGATTATAATAAGGTCAGCTATTGTTGATTTTTATGTGAGGTGTAATTCCAAATTATTCATGGATACACTCACTAATTACTTCATTTTTATTTGGCAACTGACTGTTTACACCAAAGTGTCAAAAACGCACTGCACGCCTGTTACATCCCACCTGGCTAGGGGAACAGGGGGTGTAACAAAAAGGACCCTGCAGACAGGTGTTAAAATTGAGGAACAAACGAGTTAAATCAGAATAGGAGCTAAATAAATGTAAAGTAACAAAAAGTGTCATAAACAAACTGAAAACTGAAGTGCTTTAGGTTTCAACAAAACAAAAGCGCCCAAAAACACAGGCTGAGGGAAGCCTTAAAAAAAAATGGGGCACAAAACAAAGAACTTAACGTTTTGTCTTTTTAACTAAATCATAAAATGTATTATCTAAAAAAAACTCCACAAAGATAACACAAAAACAAAGAACAGCACTAAACCAAAGTTCTAACAAAACCTAAGCACAAAAACCAGAAACAAAAAGCAGAGAGATGGTGGCAGGCTCTGGGGGAAAAAAGCACTGTATCAAGCTGCTCTCCAACTGCAGGTAAAGCTGAGAGGCTATTAAAACCAAGGAGCCAATCAGCTGCTCCCAAATTCACGGCCTGCAGCTGGTCTCAATTGCCTGAGGAGAAGGACGGAACCAGGAAAAGAATTTGCAGGCAGTTGCATGTCAACTGAAAGTAAACACAAAAAAAGTTAAAACACAAGAAGGCCCCTGAAAAAACAGGTTGCCGTAACAACGCCCATGGTTCAATGCTTGAACATTCGCACCTTGACGCGGGTCCAAATTGAATTAGACCTGCTTCAAAATATGTGATTTTGACTCGAATCAAGCTGTAAATACTGAGCTAGCGGCCTTGACCAGGACCGTTCCATAGCAGTCCACTGGCCTCCTCCTTTGGGGCTGGTAGAGGGGCGCCACCTCCGTCGAGCCTCACATGTGCCGGCACAGCTGTTAGTGGACTCTGGTCTCCAAGCTGACTGCGTGCGTGTACGGCCTGGCCTCCGGGAAGAGCTGGGCCTGCTTCAATGGGAGATTGGAAGGCTATAAACCCCCAGTTGAGTGGCAGTGGATGGACCCACAAATCCAGCCACTCGCCGTATCAGAGAACCCAGCCAGCCCCCCCCAGTTTGAGGAGCTGTTGTCTTGTGCAGGTCCAAGCATCGCCCGCCAAGACCAAGACACCCACTACTATGCTGAGCGGCTGTCCATCTGTCTGCGTTTAGTAAAAGTGTATTATATGTGAGTGGCATGGGATGTGCTATGGAGGAGCCATCGCCAGACATGTGTTGTGATTGGCCAACAACTCCTCCAGAGAGGCTGTCCAGGTGAGGGAGCTGTTCGCTACTTCTTGGCGGATGGATCAGTGCCTTTGTAGCCATGACGGCTATTTTAAGAGCCGCCCACAAACCTATTAAGAGCTTTCCTGTCTAAATAGTTTTAACCGATTTATAATATTATTTTTTTTATTCCTATCTTTGTATAGAAAATGAATGGAGTCATATGGTATCATATTAGTATTTCCTCCATTTCAGTCACAGCATCACTGACACCACGTCACCAGGCTTAGTTGATGCAGCGCGAATTGACGCCGAAGTTTAAAGTTTTCAACTTCAGTGGCAGACATAAAAACACTCATGACACACGAATACACAAAATCAAATTTTTAAGGCAAGTACAATTATATTCCTGCTGTGCATTTAAGATAATGCTGCTTGGTCAAAAATAGGTTAAAAATGTAACATTTCCTCTTACTATACATATTGTTTATTAAAAAAATTTAAATTGAAAAGTCACACAGTTTTAGTGAAAGCCATGGACCTGAACCTCATGATTTTATTTGGCAAATGATTGAACATGCCCAGAAGGCAGAGTGGTAGCAGAGTTTTTCAACCGTGATTTTCTTGATAAAAGCATCCATCAACCTCTGTTAACTTCGGTTACCTCAGATAGCTTGTAGCTACATCACCTCAGACTCCAAGGGGTGTAATTTTTTGTATTTTCCGGGACCCGCTGGTCAGAACCACCCACGGCTTCAGTACAGCTTTAGAGAAACCTACGGATGACATCTATATATATTATATATTATTTTAGAGGGTGTCTCAAGAATTTGCAGATTTCAGTTATTCATGGGTGGTTGTGGTTAATGTGAATATCACGGAATCCACTGGATAATATCCTGGAATTTGGACGGTCCATCCAGGTTTGACCACTAGGTTCGATTCCGCAACTCAAATGGGCTATTCAAGATGGAACATTGGTTGTAGTATTGACAGAGTTGATGCACATGTAGTAAAGCACACAACCTCTAACTTTCTCTAATATGACAATTAGAACCTGATCCCAAACACATCCAGGACTAGAAGCAACTTTCAGTCAAATATAATTTACCTCTCTCTGCTACTCCTCAGTGGAATCTGGAGTGCTGCACACAGTGCTTGCTGAAACAGGTGATTGCATCATTGCTTTGAAATTTGCAAACAGTGTTAATAAATTCTAATAAATAAAGAACAGAAGACAAAGATCCTACAGCAAGGAGGCCAGAAGCTTGCTAAAGGCAGCAACTTCTGTGATGCAACTTTTTAGAAAATTTGAAATTAGTGGGGACCTACGTATACATTTGGTACTGAATGTATAATTTTGAGCCTGTGGGGATTAAAATGCAATATTATAAATGGTGCATCCAAGTTGGTTGTAACAATTTCCCTCTGGCAAATCTAATAAATCTTATTAACATAAACTCCTCATGGCAGCTGTTTATGTTTTTTATATATATTTTCACTTTTTTGATTCAGATGATTCAGAAATAAAAAAAGTCAAAAGCCACCTCAAAGATAGGCTATTAAAAATGGTGGCCATTTATCAAAGATAATCAGTCTTTTCACATATGCATACATCTTCTGGTAACCCTGCCTTACGGACAATAGCTGGGTTTTAGCAGCTAAAGGTCAGAGGTTGATCTGAATGCAACTCAGATGGGCTCTAACCTTATCCTCCCATGCGTTTAACCTCTAACCTCCGGGGCAGGGATGAATGTAAGACTGATCAGTCACAAGAACATCCTCAGAGTGACCTCGTGAAGAGAAAAACACCAGCAGCTGTTAAGAACAACGGCAGTCCTCCATAATGTCAACAATTCCTTCTGTGTCAGGCTCAGTTAGAATACAATAATACTTTACTGTCCCATAAAGGGGAAATTCGGCTGTAACAGTAGCAGTGTGACAGAAAAAGTATAGAAAAAGAATTAGGAATAATATAAGTATATTATAGGCTGAATTACAAAAATACAAGTACTGTGCAGTTATCAAAAATGAAGTGGCATATTCAGATTAGAATGTGTAACTGAGTACGATCTTTTAAAAACAATAAAAATTTACAGAAAGTGCATGTGTAGCTTTGAAATAAAAAGTAAAAATTAAATGTATTATTTAGAAGGTAACAGAATATAAAATGAGAAAAACAGATGCATGAATAGCACTTCTGTTTTTATGTATGCAATGCAAATTACAGCAGTTGTTACAAGACCTTTATGACGTCTTACAGCTAGACGATTAAGAGTGTTTTACTAATAGTGCATTAAAACGAACAAACCAAATGAACAATAAAAAAATCATGCCCTACCTAGGTGTCCCATCAACAGAATTATTTTCCTGTTTCACCAGATGTTTTTTTTTTACACTGATTTTAACAGAATAGCATTCCCCCCTTTTTGCAGTGGTGCAGAACCTTTTAATTTTACTCATCAAGTTCAGGTAACTGAATCAATCAAAAACAGATTTGACTTGCATCATCTCAGAGCTGGAGACCATGTGTCCTGCTATCTGGAAGTTGACAGCACTTGTAGAATTAAGGAGGAATGGAGCTCCTCTGTTACTGCATCATACACAGACAGCGGGTGTCGAATCACTGCAGCCTAACTACTGATGCAAAAGGAGGGCAGGCTGTGGGATTTTATCCCGCTGAACTGATCAGAAAAGCTGGTGTTTACAGAGTCTTGTCGAATTCTGATATTGGAGAAATGTCTGAGTTCCAAACGTAGAACTGATGTGGCATTTGTAATTCCAGTGTCCAATGTGGCAAAACAGCATGGATTGAGTCTCCATTATCCACATCTAGCAGTACTGTTCAGCTTAGGCAAAAGAAAGTGAAATGTTCAGGGTGATAGGGTGAGAAGCTTGGTCATCTGGGGGGGGGACTCAGAGTAGAGCCACTGCTCCTCCACATCGAGAGGATTCAGTTGAGGTGGCTCGGGCATCTGGTCAGGATCTCACATGTACGCCTCCCTGGTAAAGTGTTCTGGGCACGTTCCACTGGGAGGAGACCCAAAGGAAGACCCAGGACTCGCTGGAAGGACTATGTCTCCCAGCTGGCCTGGGAACGCCTTGGGATTCCTCCCAAGGAGCTACTGCCCGACCCCGGATAAGCGGAAGAAGATGGATGGATGGATGTTCATAATTAATACATGTGGCCAATTAATCTGCTCAAAGTGTGATGACAAGATTTGGATTCTCTTTTTAGTTTGTGCTAATTTAATATTAAAATGAATGAAAATCAAATACTCCCCCTAGCTACTTAAACTTTAGTGTCCCTCCAAGTACTGGTCGAGGAGGTGGAGTAGCCACCATCTTTCATTTAGATTTACTAATTAATCCCCCCAAAAATAATAGTTACAGTTCCTTTGAGCATTTAATCTTTAGCGTTCCTCATACACATAACAAAGCAGTAAAGCCTTTTGTTCGTGGTCTTGTATCATCCACCAGGCCCTTATTCTGAATTTTTAGATCAGATCTCAGATTTTCTATCTGACTTAGTTTTAAACACTGATAAAGTTATTATAGTTGGAGACTTCAATATTCATGTTGATAGTTAAAGTGATATTCTAAATACAGCTTTTAACGTTATTTTAGACTCAATAGGCTTTACTCAAAATATGCAGGGACCAACCCATTCTTATCACCACACTTTAGATCTTGTGTTGACTTATGACACTGACTGTGAAGAAATAACAGTCTTTCCACATAACCCTATCCTGATCATTTTCTGATCACTTTTAAACTCACTCTGACCATTTCAAACCTGAAAGAAAACTTCATTATACCAGAAAGTTATCAGACAATGCTGTAGCAAGTTTTAAAGAAGCTCTTCCAACATTAATTTCCTCAGTATATAAAAGTACAATAGAAAATAGTGATTTACCTCCTAACCCCTCACAACATGACATCCTGAGGTTTCTTTTTAATAAAGTTGCCAAACTCACACGGAATAAAAGCTCTGTCGAGCCAACCATTCCCCCAGGTCCTAGTAGTGATGACCTCATGCAATTTTTTTATAAATAAAATACTCTATACAAAATAAGATAATTGGGAACCTTCCCAATATGCTTGCTTCTTCCTTAGTTAATGAGGCAGCATCAAAAATAGTTGAACCTAATATATGCTTGAACTCCTTTAATGCAGCCGAACTTTCAGATCTACTAAAATTATTAGCTTCCTCAAAACCTTCAACTTGCATGTTAGACCCAGTCCCAACTAAACTTTTAAAAGATTTTTCCCTTTGATTGCTGCTCCAATTTTAGATCTAATGAATCTATCCTTAATCAATTGATATGTACCACAGGAGTTTAAGATGGCTGTAATTAAACCTCTACTTAAGAAACCATCTCTTGATCAAAACGACTTAATTAACTATAGACCAATATCTAATCTTCCCTTCTTATCTAAGATTTTTGAGAAAATAGTTGCACATCAGATGTGTGAGATTTTCAACAATAATGAGCTGTTTGAGAAGTTTCAGTCAGGCTTTAGAGCGCATCATAGCACTGAAACAGCTCTGGTGAAGGTTACTAATGATATTCTCATAGCCTCAGACAATGGACTGGTGACCATACTGGTCCTGTTAGATCTCAGTGCTGCCTTTGACAATGTCGATCACAATATTCTCATAGAAAGGCTTCAAAGTGTCGGTATAATAGGAACATCACTAGGTTGGTTTAAATCATATTTGTTCAACAGATTTCAGTTTGTTCAGGTAAACAATAGATCTTCCTCGGCCTCAATGGTTACTTGGGGAGTACCACAGGGTTCAGTGCTTGGGCCGATCCTTTTTACTATATATATGCTTCCTATTGGTAAAATCATTAGGCAGCATGGGATAAATTTCCATAGTTACGCAGATGATACTCAGCTATATCTATCTATAAATCCTGATGAATCCAATCATTTAGGTAGACTACAGGCATGTCTGGAAGACATAAATACCTGGATGACTCTAAACTTCTTGCTTCTGAATTCTACATTCAACAACAGAAGTTGTTGTCTACTTAGAGAAACTACTTAGTCAACCCCTTCACCTGGACAGCATTAAATTAGCCTCCAGTAATAAAGCAAAGAACCTCTGTGTTATTGTTGACCAAGATATGTCATTTAGATCTCACATTAAAGAAGTCTTTAGGATTTCCTTTTTTCACCTTAGAAATATTGCAAAAATTAGAACCATCCTGTCCAGGAATGATGCTGAAAAACTAGTCCATGCATTTGTTACTTCAAGGCTGGATTAAAGTAACTCTTTATTATCAGGTAGTCCACATAATACAATTAAAAGTCTTCAGTTAGTCCAAAATGCTGCTGCTAGGGTTCTAATGAATAAATGAAGAGATCACATTTCCCCTGTTTTAGCTTCTCTTCACTGGCTCCCAGTAAAATCTAGAATATAATTCAAGATCCTCCTTCTGACATATAAAGCTCTTAATAATCAAGCTCCATGATACATAAGAGACCTGATTGTTCCATATGTTCCTAACAGGGCCCTTCACTCTCAGACTGCAGGTCTACTGGTAGTTCCTAAAATTTCTAAAAGTAGAATGGGTGGCAGATCTTTCAGTTATCAGGCTCCCCTCCTATGGAACCAGCTCCCAGAGTTGGTTCGTGAAGCAGACAACTGGTCTATCTTTAAAACTAGGCTTAAAACTTTCCTCTTTGACAAAGCTTACAGTTAGCGACAGGTTAATAGGTAGGTAGAGACAGGTTAGACAGGTAGCTAAGAAGAGACAGGTTAATGTTAGTAGTCAGGTAGAGTGTCAAAAGCTAGGAAGAGATAGGAAGAGGTAGAGTAGAGTAGCTAGGTAGAGATAGATTAATGTAAGCCAGGTAGAGAGTGTTAGTAGCTAGGAGACAGGTTAATGTTAGTAGCTATGCTGCTTTAGGCTAGGCTGTTGGAGGACATTATTAGATTCTGTTCCTACTTTCTCTCCTACTTCTCTCCAACTGCATGATGAGCTCTCAATTCAAGTGCTAACCTGTTTTCCCTTAGTCTCTTCCTACTGTAGGTGATCCTGACCCGCCCTGCTTGATGACCCTGACTAAGATGGCATTCCAGTGGAGGAACGTACTCCACATGCTGCTACCAACTTCTGCTTCTGCATCAGTTCTGTTGCTCGTTCTGTGTCTCTGCTGCCTTCTCCAAACCCCAGACGGTCTCGGCAGATGACTGCTTATGCTGACCCTGGTTCTGCTGGAGGTTTCTTCCTGTTAAAATTGAGTTTTTCCTCTCCACTGTCGCTTCATGCTTGCTCAGTGTGAGGGATTGCTGAGAAGTCATGACACAACCTTCTGTGGTTCTCTAATTCCTAAATTAAACATTGTATTGTAACTCTTCTTGTAAAGTGCCTTGGGATTACATCTGTTGTGAAATTGCACTATATAAATAAACTCAATTGAATTGAAAATTGAACTACTGAATATGTTATCATTTTAAAAATGACAGATACAAAATAGATCACGACTAGATTTGTTTGACCCAGTAAGTCAAAATGACAGACAGCTAAATATTGTATTTGAGTCTCTGGTACTACCATACCTTAGGTCTCTAAGAACAGAATAGAATTTGTTGGGATCTTATAAGTTAAGCAATAGAGGCAGACACATGCTCAAACTGGATAGGATGAATGGAACCCAGCAGGCTTAATTGGCCCTGAACTAGACCAGAGCTGCTTTTGCTGCACCCAGGCCTGAGGGTGCACTGTGCGTTTCACAGATAAGCAATTGCCGGACTTGAAGTAAGTTATAGATCAGAAATGTCAGAGGAAGCCTTGTGGCTAATGTAAATTTATATCATGGATGTGGTTCATGTGATGGAGCGGGACCACATCACCAGAACACAGTCAGTCAGAGCATCCATGATGCAATAAGTTATTGCTTTCGTCCCCCACTATGAATAAGAACATCAGGTTTTTCCTAAAGATCAGACTTACGTCCACCTAATAATACTCATCCAGACTAGCCATGGCAGAACTACTTTGAAAAAATATGGAACTGGTTGTCCTGTGGACAATAAAGTTACACAATATTATACAACTTGACATTTATTTGAAGAAACCTGAGATGAGAGGCAGAGGTACAAAAAAGAGTCCAAGCGGCAACTATGTGTTGCTCATTCGTTGATTGCCATGAACTAATAAATAACAATCAGTGGGACCGCTGCTATGAAACCAGAAGTGTTTTGTTCAGTTTAATACTAGTGTGTGTTAACACAATCCAAAGGAGGAAAGACATCTCAAAGAAACCATTGTTGCTGCTCATTACTCTTCGGAAGGTTGTAAGGCTAACGTGACCATGAACAAAAATATCCTATTAATCCCAAATGGAAATTGTAACTCATATCCTCCAAGGTTCTTCAAACAGTTGTTGTAGATGCTGATGACTGTGGGCAGGATGGATATCCTGTAGCAATGTGTATTGCAGCCAGTGTTGCCAAAGTTACTTTGAAAAAGTAATATGATTACTGACTACTGATTACTCCTTCCAAAAGAAACTTAGTTCATATACTGATTACCTTATTTTAAAAGTAACTAAGTTGGATTGATTATTAGTTACTTTCAGCAGCTGCCAGTAGCACTTGGCACTGCCTTAACATAGAAACAATAAACAGTTTTCCCAATACTCACTTTATTGGAAACACATTTTAAAAGTAGGCTAAGGCAAGAAATATACTTGTTTTTTTAACCTCACGCTGACACCAATTAACCATCAAGCAAAAAGATTGTCTTGGGCATGTACTACTGGAAAGTTCCACTAGGGGGCATTTACAGAGTACAAAACTCACAGGCTCAGGCCAGCGAAATAATGAGGTAGTGTATTCGCTAGCTTTGGATTATGTATTTTTCTTGAATGTTGATATTGTGTTTGTAAAGGCCACACAAACAAAACTCTATCAGGAGTCAACAAGTTTCCCAAAAAAAAAAAACTGAAAAAATGCCACCATCTTCAAGGTCTGGGTGTGTTTTTTGTAGCTGTAAAAGGAGGAATTAAAGGAAAAAGTACTGTTTTTTGCAACCTGGACCTTAGTGTTAGCATGCATTAGATTCATTTACTCACCCAGACAAGCTTGGAGCTACTTGGAGTACTTACGGAAAGTTTGGATCAATTCGCTTTAGCTTATATCAGTATAATAAGAGTCAATGGGGTACCAATGGGCAGCCTCTAAATAAGGCATTACTACAGACTACTATTAGACTACAATGACAGGTGGCTGCTACGTCATTGAAATTGCTGATTAGTGTAAATTGCAAATGGTTGAATTAAAAGCCTATGAAAACCCTTGCAGACTAAACAGCAGCACCTCTGAGACCTTCCAAACTCACTGGGGAATATCACTAACTATTCATAATAAAAACTGCTAAAATAAATGAGTTTTATAGCAGATAATGCCTTATTTAATGGCACATAATTGACTCCCATTATATGTATACCTATATGCTGAGCGTGAACGCATATAAACTTCTCTGGAAGGACTCCAAGTGGCTCTAAACTTGTGTGGGTGAGTAAATCAACGTAATACTTGCTAAAGGTTGCAAAAAACAGCATTTCCAATTTAAGTTTTTCCTCAGACATGAAAAATGCGATAGTTTGTGTGGCACTCCTTTCAGACTGGAGAATTAAAATCCCAGAATTGTGAGAAAGTTTAAAATGGGATAGAGAAGCAAAGATCAGGTGTGTTTCACACAAGCAGGAATGCCTTTGGTGCTTAAAGCTTCATTGGAGCGCTGTCAGCGGTTGCTTCTCGACCTGCAGCAGGCAGGGGACACGATCAAGGATCAATCAGAGGCTCAGATCTACGCACACAAGATCCATACATCATAAGTCTTGTCTAAAATCTGCTAATTAATAACTTTGTTGAAAGAATATCAAAGATTAGAGACAATGTAACAATGTAATATTGCTAGCTTTGCTTAGCAGTGTTTTTTCCATTAATTTTACCCGTTTTCTCGCTGCTTCCTGTGGCCTGCAGCAGGCTAATAGCTGTATGATTGTGGTCAATCATGTGTGTAAACATTTTAAGTTTCTTTTGTGACAGAGTTGGCAAAATCCATACTTTACTATTGATCAAGCTGAAAGGACTCCCTTCTTCCATTTTTCATCTCGGTACATCTTCTCACAAAAATTGACTCCAAAATCTAAATAATTTAATATAAGAATTTAATGTAAGAATTAATCATATTTCTCTAAACAGTGATTTAAAGGGGCCTTTGACCTGCAACATGCTCTGTAAGCAGCTCCAGCAGGGAGCTACAGGGACTGGTTAAATTTCTCTCTTTCCCTGAGTTTGAACAATCTGACTGAAAAAAAGTAAAGTCCAAATTACTTATTGGATGTGCAATGTGACATGGACACATTATTTGGTAAAAAGAAGAGTGGAAGAGAGGATTCGAAAGCCACACTGGCCATTACGCATACCTTCCAATGCCTTTGGGATTAACCAAAGCCCCTGCCATTTTTCAGAACCTAGTCCGTAACATTTTCAAATATTTACTCAATAAATTGCCATTTGTCAAGATGGACGACATTCTTCATTTTTCAAACAGTCTTAATGAACTCAAGAAGAATGTCAATCAGAGGTTGTTGGAAAACAGCTTTTTTGTGAAAGCTGAAAAATATGAATTCCATGTCTCCTCCATGTCGTCATTGGATTTATGTTTGAGGGTGGACAGGTGAAAGCTGACCTGGATAGAACCAGAGCAGGTTAGCATTGCCCCATTTCCAATTCAGACCACAAGGTTCACCCGTGCATACTCTTCTCCAGAAGATTCACCAAGGTTGAGAGAAATGTATAGCATAATTTTAGAAAGAACAAAGCTTGCAGTCATCATTTGGACAGACCACAAAAATCTTTCCAACTTGCTGTCTGCCAAGCAGCTGTACCGATGCAAGTTTCAATCATCACTTTTCTTTTCCCGTTTCTACCTCACCATCACATACTGTCTGCATTTCAAGAATCACAAGCCAGATGCCCTTTCAGGACATCACAATAACAACAGTCCATCAGAGAGTCTTGAGTCTGTTATTTCTGCATTCTTGGATCCCTAACCAGGAGTCTGGGAAAGAACCAGATCCAGCAGCAATCACCTGGCTCCATGTTCCAAACCATGTCATAGGTTAACCATTCATTGGGCAAATAATTTAAGTTTTCTCTGCCATCCCACGGTCAGCAGAACTATCAGACTCCTTCGTTGTTACTTTTGGTGGCTATCTATGAATAAAAATGTTATTGACTACATTGCTGCAGTTGCTTTTTAGACCCAAAACAAAAGTTATCATAGACTACCAGCCAGACTGCTTCAACCCTGGTCTGTTCCCAGCCGTCCATTGTCCAACATCACTTTGGATTTCATCACCCGTTTACCCAACTACAAAAAAAAAAATCTGTCATTCTCTCAATCATTGATTGAATCCCAAAAGACTATCATTACATTCCTCTTTTCTTGCTGAAACTGTCAAGCTCCTCATCAGACACATCCTTTGCCTTCATGCCAGTGTAACCCACCCATCATGCACCATCATTCCAAAATTCTCTCCGATAGAGGACTCCAATTCATATTCCAGGTTTGGAAGGTAAAGCTCAGCTATCTTCTGGGTTCCATCACCAAACCAATCGCCAATGGAAAGACTAAATCAGGAAATTAAAAGTACCCTTTACATATCTGTCAACCATCAACCATGACTGCCCTTACTAACAATTTAAATTTCCCTTACTCAATGACCAAAAACTGTATTCGCGCCGTAAATGCCGTGTTTACCAAAGAACAACATGGAAAACTGCACCATCAATTTGCATTATTCAATTCTTTATTCAATACATCACTACCATATAATGATGTGTTGACATATCACACAATGCCCTTAAAAGCCTAAATGACATCATTTGTGATTGTTGTTGTACTTGGAAGTTGCGGCCTTTGCTGATTGCAACATCTCACTTGTTGGTTTTAGCTGATACGATTTACTGTCAGTATTCAGTTTTACTTGTAGTAAAGCTGTCAGAGTGTCCACCCCCATCGATTTCCAATACTCTGTATTGAGTTTCCTGACATGGCTGAATACTCTTTCACTGTCTGCGTTGCTGTGAGGAAGGCATAGCAAGGCCAAGAAAACGCTCTTCATTGCTGGGAACCTTGGCCCACCAAATGCTGTTCTCAACTCAAAAATCTTAGACCAAAATGTTTCTGGATGCATTGGTCCCTCTGTGGTGAATGGTGGCATCTGTTCGTCTGGGATCAATTGGAAGTAATCCCATTCTTCTTTGATGGCCTCTTGATCTAGATGACTGGGCCCAAACCGCTCCGCCAATCTGAGAATATGGATGTAGTCCAGTTCCTCTCTCCTTCGTGGATCCAGGACGACAAGATCACCCAGCACGTCATTTTCAAAGGGAAATTTGGCGATCATCTTTGCCACAACAGCCTCATAAAACAATCTCACTGAGGCAAAGAACTTTGATTGTATCTCTGGAGGGATACCTTTATCCTCATCCAAAAGCAGTGCTGTTGTTGTCAAACCAACAGCAAGCCTGTGGTCTTCGTGCTGCAGTGCTCTGTCTTTGAAGTCCAGCGTCAGGAGGTTTGCAGCATCCTTGATCTGCTTCATCTGGACAAATTTGAAAAGAAATACTCTCAACAGTCTATCCATCTCGGGTAATAGATCGCCAATCATGCACTGTTCGGCCTGGAAAAGAGTATTGAATTTGTTTATCACTGGCAAGATGAATTGCAGGAAATGCAGGATCAATTCAGTCAGTGGGTCCTGAAGTCTGCTGTGAATTGATTTGACTTTGCCTGCCTTTTCTACATCTTGATGGCTGGCAAAGTAGCTCTTCAAAGCATTCCACTGAGAAAGCGTGCACACAACCACCTTTTCAAGCGAAAGCCAGCGAGTAGGACAATGTTTTAGGATTTGTTGCTCCTCTGATTGAGTAAAGTCCTGGAACTCTTTGAACTCTGTTATCCGTTTTGCACTATGTTTAAAGAAGTAGAATATGTCAACAAGCAAATCATCTACTTTCACTGGCAGAACTTTTAGTCCATCTTTGACACATACATTTCCGAGATGGCAGATACAACCTACACTGAATACTCTAGGGTTTTTTTCAATAATCCGTGACAGCACTGAATTTTTCTTTCCGACCATTGTGTTGCAATTATCGCTTGCGAAACCGACAACGTTGAGCCAAGGAATATTGTTCTCTGTCATATATTTGTCTAAAACTTCAAATATCCCAGCACTGGTTCCATCACTTAATTCGGGCAGGTCCAAGAGTCTAGTTTTTGCAACATCATCTTCCATGAAGTGGGCGAGAATAGCAAGACGCTTTTTGGTGCTCCGATCATTGCTCTCGTCGATCATCAATGTGAACGGTTGAGTCCTGCAGCGTGCTATGATAGGATCTGTGTAGGCTGGTGCGAGAGACTCCTTGATAATCATGGTTGCCTTTGTCCTTCTGCATGCAAAATCCTGCAACATAGAGATTATATCCGTTACATGTGGATGTTTGAAGAATCGATGTTCAGAGTATAATTTCATAGCATTAAAAACTTCAACGCATGTAAACATCTCTGAATATTTTTCATCAAACACACTTTGAATCATAATCTGTTGATGATATTATCAGTTTGCATTGAAGATTACAGTCTTTAATATAACTCATCTCGATCTACATTGTTTGCATTATTTTCAAAAAGATTAATTGCTTGAGTGACAAAGAAAATTTTAATCTGTCTTACATACCTTTGCAACTTGTGAATCGATGAACATTTCTGGTACCAACTTGGTGAATGTATCTGCAGCGGCAAGTGGAATGTTGTGCTCGGCAAAAAACTGGCACATGAGGATTTCTGCTTTGAGCACCTTGTTGCTTTGTGACGATGCAGGGTTCGCACTGGCAAACTGTTGACTCAAAGGAACGTATGTCTTACTTCTTGCGACACTATCCACGTGTGACGATGTTTTGAAATGGCTTTTAAAGTCATAAAAACCACTGGCAGCAACTTTCACGTCTTTCCTACACGGTACACAAAACGAATATTCCGGGCCTTTGGACGAAGATTTTATCCATCCACTATACTCTCCTTGCAGATGTTCCCACACTTTCTGATGCTTTCCAGTTGACTTAACTTTCCACTTCTTTTTCATGGGTTCAGACATCTTCACTGGTGAGAGTTTCGTGTTTAAATGATATCGATTTCCTCGTGTTGTGTTGCAATCAAGAAGGAAGCGGAAGTTATAAAGCGACGCATGCGTGATGGAGCTTAATTCGGCAAAAATACCCCGTTTCGGTCTGGGTGTTTTCCCGTATTATATGTTGTAGTACGCCGTATCCATTTAAAAGATAGCAAAAAACGTATTAAATACGGGCAAACCGTATCAGTTGACAGGTATGCCTTTATTGTGTCTGAAAATCTTGGAGCCTACTTCTACCATGGGTCGAATATGCTCACAATGCTCATATGTCATCTGCCTCTTGTCTTTACCTGTTTGAATCCTCCCTGGGATACCAATCTTCACCCCTGCCAGCTATTTTCCCTAATGCCCTAATATCCTTGGTCAAAGCTTATCTGCAATCCTGTGAACATGTCTGGAACCAAACCATGGCTACCCTTCTCCGCACTTCTGTCCAGAACATGAGATTTGTCGACTGTGAATGCCTTCCCTCTCCTACATACACTCATGGTCAAATCGTCTGGTTATCATCCAAACAATTTCCTCTGAAGTTCTACAGCATAAAACTCACTTCTAGGTTTCTCAGTAATTATGTCATTGACTCCATTATAATTCCCTCTGCAATCAAACAAAGACTTGTTCCGTATTTCTTAGTCTATCCTGTTTTCTATGTATCTCAGATTAAGTTATTCATTTCAAGTCTTTGGTGTTGCTGTAACAGCTGGAACTAATGAGTCCTCATGAAGGTGGAGTATGAAAGAGGTGTGGATTCTTGAGACTGGTGCTAGATGGTTTTCTCACCTAGACTGGTAACAATCCGTCAGTACTCCTAAACTACAATAATTATCATTGACTAAGTACTTACCTTTGTCATCTCTTCCTCCCAGACCCTGAACTCTTTGAGCAATCCATTGGGTTCCTGCTTCTACGGTCACTCCAAATTTTCCATTGCTCTTTGGTGAGCCTCTGTTCACACCATCCTCCCACTGAGTATAGTGCAGTATTAGAACTCACCAGTTCCTGCTAACCCGGACCTTATGCCTGTCAACCCTTCAACGATTCCACACCTATTCCAGGAAAAACACAGGATTAACTAAAACTTCACTCATCACGCCTCAGTCAAATTAGTCATTTTAGCAACCACGCCTCTCCGCGCGGCCTCCTCCTGCCCCAACATTTCCGCGCCGCGCACCTAGGAAAATTTGTAACTACGCGGACGGTCCCGCGCGGAAAAACATGCCGGACTGGCAAGAGCTCATATTGCCGGAGGTTCGTAAATAGACATCTTTATGATTCGGCCGATAGAGAGCACTGTGATCAACTGTGTTTTAATGGAAGAGAGGACGGTCTCCTTTTTTCGTCTTTTTTCCTAATAAATAGCATAAAAGTTCTGCTTTGTTTAAGCTCACGGGTATCACTATCTTGTAAACAACAGTGATTACTACTTCTACTATGTTGTAGTGTTGTATGCATGCCGTAGAGCCCTACGCCGCCCCCTACAGTCGTCAAGAATATTGGCTCTCAGCAGGGACAAGCCACAAAAAGTATAAACGCTGCAAGAAGGCGTCTCGGCCGGTTCCGCACGTCTCGTTTCCGCGCGGAATGTTCATGCGGCAAGCATAAACCAAGCTTAACTGTCCCTGATCCACAAATCAGTGACTACTTTGAATCTGTTTCTGAAGTCTTGAGTAACGTAACCTAAGCACAATAATCAATAATAGTTAGGTGTTAAGATGGATAGCTGTGGCTAAAGTTAGTCCGCAGTAATGTCTCCTCTCTCCCCAGGTTCCAGTATGAAGTTCTGTCTGGGTTAAACTTCAGAATCTACTGTATTTTAAGATCTGATATATGTGAGATCTTAGCATGAAGTAGCAGTGTGTGTTTGCAGAAATGCATCGATGTACAGTGTTGAGGAGTAATGGAATACATGTACCACGATTACGTATTTAGAGTACTAATTATGAGTTACTGTATTCCATTACAGTTACTACTTTTAAAAATGGTATTCAGAATATAGGTACTTTTGTAATACCATTGGAATACTTGTGTGTTTTCCATCTGAAAGATGCATTTATAAATTTAGGGAAATGTCTTTCTCTGCGTTTTGTATGCTATCCCATAATTCCCCTAAACAACATGTGCCCGAAACCATAGATATCCTATGGCTGAAACACTCCTGACTAGCAAGCACTAGGGTTAACATGAGTGGCCAGGTATGGATTCAGACCAAGAGCTGGAGAGGTTGGAGCCACAACCACAGCCGAACCAACCTACTAGCAGCGAAAGAAATAATACATTCACTTCCAGGAAATTCAAGCAATTTTTCATTCTAAAAACGGGAGGGGGGGGGGGTGAACGGACGGTGTAGTGCAATCTTTGTCTACCAGTAAACAAACTCAACTCCAAAGACTTAACATATAATCTGAAGGAAAAAACTATAAGACATCATTTTTATAGAATGTGTCTGCTTGTTTTGATTTTTTCAAAAATTTGACAGGGCCTGTATCATGTTAGTTAGGTCATTTTTCACTGTTACGGTATTGGTTGTATCTGAAATTACGTTAGCTGGATTATATGTTGTTGTGATGGGTTTCCCACAAATTATGGCTGTAAGGATAAAAGCTTTTCCACTTGGAGTGCAATGAATGTCAGTTTACAATACTTCGCATTATTATGACAGAAAGTTGCAAATAGCCTAATTCGCATTGGCTGCAAAACAGCTAAACTACATTTCAAATGACTAAATATAAAATCTAATGAAATGTAAAGTGATATTAATGCTAAAAAAAAACAGTTTGTTTGTTTTTTGGTCAATGAGAGGCAGCAGTGCTGTTCCAAAATAATTTAAAGGTTTATTTTTCCCCTGTCAGTACATAATGTTTAGCATTAATATGTTTTCCTGTGGGAGTAGCATATTTTGTGACATTTATTAAACTTAAATGTTTTTAGGGGGAAGTATTCCAACTATTTAGTACCAGGATTCAGCAAAGTAATGAAATATGTTACAAAATAAAAGTACATTTACAAGTATTCTCCCGAACACTATTGATGTATGCATTGCTCTGATGAACAAACAGATGTGTATCCTCACACCCGTCCACCTGCTTCATGTCAGCTTTTATTCCTATTGTTGGATAGAAGTGAAACACCTGCAGAGGCAGGCAGGTTGCCAGGATGTCACCACAGATTATTCTGCCTGTCCATGTTTTTATTTATTAGAAGGGATAAAAAAAAATACAAGCACAGTTTAGACAGAGAAGGAAATCATTACTTATGAGAGAAACAAGAAGCCCACTGGCTTAATGAAATGTCAAGGTTTCTTCCCTGCCTTCTTTTGTCACTGGATGTTTTATACTGACCATGTGTCCGTTTGCCTCAGGGCTTTTCATTCCCACTTTGGCAACCTGTGATTCGACCATTGATGGTGGTGAACTACATTGTAGCCACAGCTGCCCCAGGGCAGACTGACAGAAGTGAAGCTGCCACCGGGTCCTCAAACCACTACCAGCAGAAAAAACTGGTGAATTGTCTTGCCAGAGACAAAGTGACTGAGACAGACAGAGCAATGATTCAAACTGATGACCCACCAGTTACAAGATGAACCACTACCTTCTGAGCCTCTCCCAGCCCAAGTCATTCTATCAATTCTATATAAGAATTTAAAACCAACATATATGAAAATATTGTGTAATAAAAAGTCTCCAAAAAGTAATATATAATTCAAATTATTAAAGATGTTGATGTGATTTGAACATTTTATGACTATTGTCTTATGAAATCGGACTAGGAAGGAATAAATAGGGGTAAAATGCTATTTAGGAATAGTTTAAAGGTACAATATATAATTTTGACATCTTGTGGTTAAATTGGAGTACTGCAGTCCGAGAAGAAAAACAACGTGGTCCGCTCTCAATCACACCCCCTCCTCTCCATGAATTTAATGGAGAGTTGCGTGTTACTGGCTGGTTGGAAGATACACGATGACAAGCGAAGACGAGTTATACACAATATGTTCATAAGTATATAAATACATTTTACTGCAATATCGATTTGGTAAGGAGCCACTCTGGTGACATTGAAGGAAATAAATAAATAACTTGTGGCAACACATTACAAATAGACTAATGCGTGGCCATGAGTTAGTCATGCGTGGGAACGAGATACTTAATGCGTGGCCATGAGAAAATGAATGCCATTTCATTGCTGAGGCGTGACTGTACAAGCCTGTAATGCTAAATCCTTGCATATCGTTTTCACAAATATAAAGAGCTCCCTGCAAACAATATTGTTTTCTAGCTGCTTCATAATGCCGACAGTTATCTCTAGTTAATCTTCCACATAATCATTTCTTGTGGCTGTGCACATGCAAGCAAGACAAACCAAACTGCTGTCCACTATGCTGAGGCACTTAAGTGTGGATAAATTTAGGAATTGGCGCTATAAATAAACTGAATTCAATTGAAATATTCAGTAGATGGTGGATTGTCCATTGCCGTGTTAAGATATTTAAGCTTGCAGCAAAAATTACTTTCTGTTTCAGAAGTGCACTGGCACCTGCAACACAACACAACAAGGAAAAGTTTATAAATCAGAGTTATCAAGTCTACCATCTACTGATTATTTCAATTCAAAAACAGTGGTTTGCTTTGTCTTGGTTGCATCTGCAGAGCAATAAGAAAGCATGATTACATGGAAAATTAACTAGAGATAACTGCCTGCACTTAGCAGCAGTTACAAAACTATATAAGTTGGTGGAAATTGAAAGGGCATCTTCAGTTATTCTTAAAGCAGACTATTTTACCACTAACATTGTTAGCTCAATGTTAGCCTTTAGCCCAGTTGGTGTCAGATTACAAATGGCGGCATGCTGCTTAGTGTTGAAGATTTTTTAACCTTGAAAGCTCAGAGGTGATTTGCCCTGGAACCTGGAAATATGGATGCTGAATAGATATTGTAAACTATGACTACGTCCTATGGCCTTATTTTTAAAATAACAAAAACGTATTTGGAATTTATGTGATAGTGCAAAGAAAATAGGGCATACCAGTGAGGAGGAAGGTTACAGCAAAGTATTTTAAGTGTGGTGCATATGTGTGTTCAGACACCCTGAAGTTCATTCAACTCTTTAGCTCTGGTTACAGCATGTTTTTATAAAGACTAATATTCTGGCCATTGTTTGTTAAAAATAGTCCAGCCTCAGTAAAATTTAGTGGAGAGCATCTGTGAAAAGCAATATCTTTTCACAGAATTTGAATTTTATTTAGGGGCTTTGGTAAGGATGTACTTTTGGTGCAAAAGTAAATGTGGGAAATTGAAGTCAGGAAGGAAAAGTTTTTGCAGCAGTTTTGTAATTGTAGATTACATTTACAGTTTTGCCCTATTGATCCAAAACAAATGGTTCAAAAATCGACACACATCTATGTACCTGTGTGTAAAAAGATAACGTGTATACTTTTTGTTGCTCACAGACAAAGCAGTGAATGCAACAGCACAAAACGTCTGATACGAGTAACAAAAACTGCTTCATAAACCATACCTTCTTTTATCAGTGTGCTCCTTGTTTTGATTCATCTCTCCCGCTAGCTGGAAATTAAATTTTTCTTTACCACTTTCTTGAATCTATCATCACACAGTCCGTTAAGTGTAGTTGTTTGCAAACAAGACAAAGTTTAATATTAGTCTTATCTGACCAGAACATATTCTTCCACGTGTTTGGTAAGCCATTTGCCCAGTATAGTCATTCTATAATTTTTTAGGGTTCAGCATTCTGGACTATAATAAATACAGCGTGTTCTGGTGTAAATTCAGCTAGTGAATAACAGTTTGAATAGAGTTGTTTCATGTTGATAATATTCAGGAGGGGCTGAATCAGTCCTGAATAAGCCATGTTTTCACAGTTTTCATAACACTGACTGATGTATTAGAGGTCATAAACATACTCTATACACCATATATGGCAGTATATTATAGGAATATATTTAGGAGCTAAAGCCAGACTTTCTGCTCTTTAACACCTCTCCATGTGTGCAAATGTGTCTGTGAGGCTGTGTATCAAAGCATGTGCATGCTTCTCCTCGTGTCTTTAGGACCAGCCAGGTGTCACTCAGCACGGTCATTCATTACGGCGGTAACCTGGCCTGAACCTGGCTGGCGCTGACTTCCTGTCACTGATACTTCCCCTGACCTTCAGTCGGTGCCAGCACCACTCTATCTCCTAAAAACAGACATGCACCGCGTTTCTCTGTACAGTTTCTACGGCTTGGAATATGGAACAATGACTTTATTTGATTTCAACTCCAGAAACTGCTATGATGTCTGAAGGACCCACCACACTGCTTAACATCCTCACTCCCTCCAGTCATACTGACACAGCAGCAGCTGATGGGTTATATGCCCACATAGCCTGTTCTCTACTTCTCTAATGAAACACGGCAAAGTCAGGGACTGGTCATTAACACTAGGAATGATCCCACAGCATAGCACATCACACATACAGCAAAGAGCAGGGACCTACAGGGACATACAAACACAGGGACAGACTTGGGGTCAGCGTCCTCTCTGAAACATGAGATGGCATCTTTCATAGCTGCTGACAAGGTGGCATTTCCTTCTCCCCAGCTCCTCATCTAAGATAGTTTCCAGGCCAAAGGTGAAGTGAAAGTGCTTAGGAAGTGATAGAAGCGTGTTGAGTGTAACTAATTAGGAGAAAATGAAATACAATGTTTGCTTGGAGAGCTTTAGAGGATTTGCTTTTTACAACAAATCTTTTTAGCTGTCATTACAGGAACTGCAGGAACTTTGTGCGAACAGTGGCTGCATATAACATGTAACAGCAAACTCCTATATCCTTATATATCTTTGCTAGGGTGACAAGATGGAAGCCATTTCTAATGAAGGAAAACATCCCAACCCTGCTAAATTTGACAAATACATATTTGAAGTCTAATAACAGCATACAGAAAAATGTGTTATGTTCTGATGAAAAAATGGCTGAACTTTTTGGCCATAGTTCATATTGGTATGTTTGGTGCAACATTGCCAACTGATCACTATATATACTGAAAAGCATGGTGGTGTCAGTAACATAAAGAAGGACTCTATTTCCTCAGCTTAAACTCCTGGGTCCATAGAGAAGGTATAAAAAAAATATTAATTGTTCCAAATATCATTAAAAACCAGAAAGATTAGGATATAGGTTAGTACATTGACCCTGATCATACTTACAGATCAAAAAAGAAATTACCTCAATTTCTGAACAGGCAGAAGAAGCCCAGACCAGACTACAATTTCAAATCTGTTGCATGATCTGAATGCAGCTGTAGGCTCAGAATGATAATTGGTAATGAACTACAAATAAAAGTTTATCGCATGGAATATGATCTTGCAATTTAAAAATGTGTCAATATTTCTCTACAAAGTGAGGTCTGTTTTGTGATAGTGCTATCCAGGTTGTTGTCAGTACCCAATGCTGTCTGTCATAGCGAATCTTAGTTATTATTAAAAGACCTGAGAGTGAAGTTGAATGATTTAAGCTTGACATGCTGTTGTGTGTTCAAGTCTCTTAATTTGAAGTAAAAAAGGAAGTAGTTCTTGAGTTGATTTGGTGTTATCATGAAGTAGAAGTGAAAAGAAAAGCCCTGAAAAAGCATCCACTGTTCAATAAAAAAACAACAACAGTGATACAGTGAAAGGCAGGACACAAACAGTTTATAAGCACCTTGACTGTTGGCCAATTTTAACGCTACATATCTGCTGCAGAGCCTTGTTTTTTTCCTCTTTTGGCTTTTCCTTTCAGCGAATCATTTGTTACATTACATACATTACCCTCACACCAACTCCATGTCCTCTTTCACTACATCTACAAATCTTCTTTCTGGTCTTCCTCTCTGTCTCCTACCTGGTGGCTCCAACCTCAGCAGCCGTCTACTGATATAATCTAATATATTTATTAATAACAAGGACATTGGGCCAAGTAAAGATGAGCCAGCTGAGGAAAAAACAACATGAGCTGTCTCTCTGATGTACTCATTCCTGATCTTATCCATTCTTGTCACTTGCAGAGAGAAACTGAATATTTTGTGTTCTGCAACCTCCAGTTCTGCTTCCTGTCTTTTCCTCATTGGTACTGTCTCTAAACCATACAACATCGCAGGTCTCACTAAATACATGAAGTCTTCTATCTTCTTTACTTTTACTCCCTGTAACTTCACCATTCCACTGTCTCATTTACACACCTGTATTCTGTTTTGCTGGGAGTAATCTTCATTTCTCTCTTTTCTAGTGCATACCTCCACCTCTCTAACTTTTCCTCTACCTACACCCTGCTCTCACCGCATATCACAATGTCATCTGAAAACATCATAGTCCATGGAAACTCCTGTCTGACATAATCTATCAGCCTGTCCTTCACCAGAGCAAACAAGTAAACCCGATCCTTGATGCAGTCTCACCTCCACCTTTAGCTCCTCTGTCACTCCTTCAGCACACCTTACTACTGTCTCACAGCTCTCATACATGTTCTGCACCGCTCTAACATACTTTTCTGTCATTCCAGACCGTCTCTTACAATGCCATTTTCCACCACCCGGTCTTCTGCTCTGTCATTTTTCTCTTTACCCTCCTCACCATCAGTTTCATCCTACAGACCACCATCCTATGCCTACCACTACTGTGCAGTCACTAATCTCCTTCAAATCACAATGTCTGCATAAGATGTAGGCCACCTGAGTGCTCCTAACTCCACTCTTATAGGTCACCTATGTTCCTGCCTCTTCTGGAAGAAAGTGTTTACAACAGCCATTTCCATCCTTTTCGCAAAGCCTACCATCATCTGTCCTTCTTCGTTTCCATCCTGGATACCAAACCTGCCCCTCACTTCCTCATCATTTCTGTTCCCTTCACCTACATGTCCGTTAAAGTATGCACCAATCACCACCCTCTTAACTCTAGAGACACACTGTATCAAATCATCTAGTTTACTCCCCAATGTCTGCTTCTCTTCTAACTCATATCCAACCTGTGGGGCATAACCACTAACAACATTTATCATTATTCCTTTGATTTCCAGCTTCAGACTCATCAGCCTGTCTGACACTCTGTTAACTTCCAGAACAATCCTAGCAAATTCCTCCTTCAAAATAACTCTAACTGAATTTCTCTTTCCATCTACCCCATGGTAGAACAACTTCAACCCTTCTTCTAAGCTTCTGGCATAGCTTTCTTTCCACCGGGTCTCCTGAACACATAAAATATCCACCTTCTTCTCTGCATCATGTCCACCAGCTCTCTAGCTTAACCTGTCATAGTCCCAGCATTCAAAGTTCCTGCTCTCAATTCTAATCTCGTGAATTTCCTCTTCTCTCTCTCTGCCTACCAACAAACCTTCGTCCTCTTCTCTGTTGACCAAAAATAGTCAAATTTCCACCGGCACCCTGTGGGTCAACAGTACCGGTGGTGGTTGTTATATAGTAATATATTGTAATATATTACACATTTGTTTCAAAAAACAAGACCTTTATATGCTGCAGAGCATTCTACTGGCATTTAAAGGTCTTGTTTACAGAGAAACTGTGTAATACTTGTTCTTTATATATTATCAGTCACCCTGAGTTGCATATGTATGCTGCACATGAACTTTTTCCCCAGCCCCTCTTGTCTGCATTTCCTGCATTAGCCACAGAAAGACACCAAAAACAAGCTAGTCAGAAAGTCAGTCTTTACTATATCACAAAGAACATTAGTATTCATGGTCTTACCTACCTTGGCTTGTGACCACCCACTGGAAGGCTGTTTTTATGTTGCGACCAGAAAAAAAGCAGAGCATGTCTCTACTGGTGGAAGTTAACAATTAGCAACTCTGCTAGTAGAAACTAACCATGAGCAATCCCACGACAGAACATGTTCAGGTCTGTGTGACTTGTGGTGATAACACATCAACGTTCCATTTTTATACAAGAAAGAGAAGCTGAGGAAGAAGCACTTGGAAGTTTTCTTTGGAACACCACCAGCTAAGTAAGGCAGGGCGATATGACGAAATACATCATCAGGAAGATAGAACATCTCTATCTTTTTATATGAATCTATCTTTCAAGCCACGGTTTTACAGGAATAAATTACAAACTTTACAAACAACTGTTGTCTGATCTGCATCGGTCTTCTCATATCCAAACGGCATTGATAAACATAACTTGACTATTTTCCTAATCCTACTATTCGGGAACCAGTGCCTAAACCTAACAGGATTCATCTATTTAACATTTACGGGCGGCAGCTGCTTCGCGGGTGGAGTCGGAACACATCTTGAGGGGGAACATATATCAACATAACAGCCCTCTTTTATATAGGAGACACGCAGATAGTGAAACAAATAAAAACGAGAGGATGCATGAGGAAAGTGAAAAAAAAACGCTACTGTCAAAACATGCTGTAAAGTTAGGAAAATGAGTGACAGCAGGTATCGGAAAATTTGGATGGGTTTTAAATAATATGTTTAATTCCAAGGCAGAGTGTAGACCTTAGCCGCTCTCCCATAAGATCACTGATATCCACAGCTCCCACAGATGGAAGGAGATCACTACATGATGAGTCTGGATGCTGTTATTGTCTTCTATTATTTAAAACTGCATTTCCAGGTTGTATATTTTTAGACACTATTCATGAAATAAATTAACAGAAAATTGCTATATTGTGAACTATATCGTTATCGGAATATAAAACCTTGGCCATATCGCCCAGCCCTACAGCAAAGTAAGTTAAGTTAGTTATTTGTTCAAAAGCAGCATAAGAGTTGCATTGCTTTTATCCAGTCAGAGGTGATACATTTGCATATCATGCATATTAATGAGTAAGACTTGTAATCCTGTCACTTCACTCCACCCACTCCTCCAACAAACTGCAACCTCCTGAAACAGGAGCGAAAGAACATTTTTTCCACAGAAAAAAACTCAGAAGAAATTCATTTAAGCTAGAGACCACAACAAATTGAGTGGAAAAACGAGTGAATGAGACCTTTAATTGAAAGGCTATTTTAAACTTTTTAACAAAGGTTTAATCTCCATTTTATCACCTCTTGAGCAGAACTGAATTTGATACAACTTTACATTTGCCATATATTCTTTAAAACCCAGTTTAAGATTCATGTACTTTTATACTGTTTTTTAATGCTTCTCTGCTATCCGGAGCAACTTAGAATGAGAAAACAAAACATAAAAGTTCTAATATATGGACAAGTCAACCTTAGACTGGATGACACCACACTGATAAAAGATTCTCTAAAATAAAACTTGTGATTTGTGAGACTAGAAATTGTTCAAACAAACTTTGAAACCCATCTCATGTGGTTCTCATTATCCCAGCGATCAGTATTGTGTTGTTTGACAGAATGGATGTATTGATTTACCATAACCCATGACAACACATCTTCCAGTTTTAATTTGTCTGAGACCAACATAGAACCAGTTATTTTTTGGGGGGGATTTGCCCAAGGCTGGATTCTGTCTACTTGCAACCTCGCTTTACAATCACCATTAAAAAATGTGAAAGTGAATATGAAAGTCAGAACTTACTATGCCAACACAGTATCTGTACTCCATTTTTACTGATACAAAAAAGTTCAGAGTGGTTTAAAGCTATTTCCTTTATAGTAATTTACTTGAAATGCACACATGGGGAATCAAATTATGGCTGTTTATTTCCTGCTGGTGACCATTAAAATGTATTCACAGGTTGAAATAAGACACGTCACCTTCTGATACAGCTCCAAGAGGTTCAGCTGAACTGGCCACATGCTCCACGCTGTGTCATCCACAATTAAGTCAGCGAGATAAAGGACAGATGACTGTGGATGCTTTCAGATTCGGCCTTGCCAGCCTCCCGTCGCTGTGGCAACAAAAGCCCGAGCAGCAAGGTCTGAGATGGGACGGCAGGAAAGGCAAGCCTTGTATGGTTTGCAAAGCAGATTTGAGGTCTTACCAATGGCGACATCAGCGATATGAGTCAGAGTCAGGTTTGCTCAGGTGCCATGTGCACACAGACTCTCGGCCATCTGTCGCAGCGGCTCCTGGAGGGTCGGCAATCTGTCGCCAAGTTCAGCACAGTCAAAGTGGGCATGTAGCCTTAAACAGAAAACCTTTAAATTAAACCGACGAGTCAGCACTTGCTCAAATTTGATTTATCAAATTGTATTCTGAGTAGATCTGACCAATGTTTTGGTCCTGCTTTCAGATATTCACATTATTTTCCAGGCAGCTTTAAAAATTAGGACACAAATGTTTATTTTATTTTTTGGTGCAAGCCTACATCACTGACTGTTCAGCAGTGAGAAGGTGATTGTGAGGCTTACTCAAATAAACCCAAATAAAATATGCATGCCTTATTTTGGCTTCTGGAACCAGTTTTTTTTTGGGGGGGGGGTCATGCTCAGAAACAATGAAATAAGATCCTTTGTGTCAGAACATGGCTACATATGAAACTCTAGTCAAATTAAGTCTTCCTTCTTCTCCACAACAAAGTTTTTCTCTAATCCAAGCAGGGTTAGAAAAATATGCAGAGACCTAAATGTACACATCAGCCCTTAATATTTGGATAAATGTCCCTTAACAAGTTCCATCACACTCTTGCAGCAATCAATAACCATTTATTATAATCCTGGTTGGATATTAGACCACTCCAGGTTGGTTTAGTGGCCAGGAGATGGCTTTTAAGTGCATTGATTTTCAACAGGATTGAAATCAGGACTTTAGGAAAGCAATTCCAGAAGCTTAATGTTTTCTCCCAAAATCAGTTTGGAGGTGTGGCTGGGTTTGGGATCATTCCCCCTTGGAACATGCTGTTTTCTGATTAAACTTCTAGTTTTTGATTTAAGCAGAGCCAAAGATGTGGGAGGTTTTCTTCTTTCTTCATGACTCCATCCACTTTGTTTATTGCAGAATACCACAAAGTCAATACAAAGCATACTTTTGCCACTACAATGCAAGACAGTTGGTAATGACTACTTCGAATGTTGTTGTTATTGTTGCAAAACAACTCATTCTTTGTCACATCTGATCATGAATCCTTTCTCCATAAGGTGCTTGGCTTGTCCATGTGTTCAGCTGCTATTTTCAGAGGAACCTGAAGGTATCGCTTTGATGAGGTGTTTTTTCGAGCGTATAGATATTCATATATTTCACAAAAAGCAATGGAAACACCTTTTTTGCATCATGAGCGCCAACGGGATGTTACTAAGAGCGAATAAGATAAAGGAGTAGTAGTAGGAGAAATATGTTTGGGTTCACGAAGAGACTGAGTTGGTTTGTGATAAAAGCATAACTAATATATTAAATTCAAAACAGCAAAGAAACGCGAGCATAAACCAAGACCTCTCCATCGCCACTTTTCTTACTCGAATGAAAACTTGTGATTTAAACTGAGTTTGTTATTTAATGGAAACACCACAATTATGAAATTTTGTTTTTTGACACTCCGGCGATATCAACAAGGTTGTTTGCATATTTGTAATGGAAACGCAGCTATTGAGTTTATTGCACATTCCTACTTCACAGAAATCTGTGAACATTTCACTTCTTGAAGGAGCAGTGCCCAGGCTGGGAATAGCTCGTCTAACCTTGGATGCTGTTTATACACAGAGATATTCAGCTTTCTAACAACATTATCTAGAAGTTTAGCTGCACTAAAGCAGTCATTCAGTTTTCTCTTGCTGCATGTATATGCACTGACTGACTATGAAAACTTCCCACTGGAACTCAGGCCTAGTTTTCTGTCTACCGAGGTACGGAGACACGCAGCACCATTAGCTGGCGACACAAGGCACTTCGAGAGGCACACAACAATGGAAGGACTCAACAATTTATCTGTCAAATGCAACGTACAGCACATGTCTCTGATTGGTCAGCCCAACATCAACCCAAGACCATTTCACCAGTGCTCTATAGTTCTTGTAATCTTTTGGAGATTTTGAACATCAGGAGGCATAGAAAACTACAAAACAGACCACTATGTTTGTTTCCATGCATTAGTAGAGTATTCAATGAGCTGCACTTCTAGAATAAAGCTTTGCATCAATCCAAACTTGCTCTGTGTTCCTAGAGAGGTTTAAAGGCTGAAAAAAATTAACTGCTGTTGACCAGAGATGTCACTGCAAAAGCAGGCAGTCCCACCAGAAAAGGTCTGAACCACCTGCCATCCTAGTGGGGAATTGCTTTGCAACAATGGAGCAATATTTGTGGGTGCAAACCTGCTGTTGGTGAAGTATAAACCAGATTTCAAGAAACGTGTGTTCTGTGCCCTCTATACTCTCCCTCCAGACTCCAGACTGCAAAAGTAGGCAGACACTACTGATTTGTTTCAGTACTAGTACTGTTTGACCCCCCCCCCCCCCCACCTCGAAAGAAAAATTTAATACACTTACACTTGAAAGAGGACCACTGAGAATGAGACAACTATTCCATCTTGTCCTATGAGCCTAGGTAGGTCACCTCTGTCACTGCCTCTTGTTAAAGAGTGCCTTAACACAAAGATTGTGACAGTTGTAGACCACAGAGTTGTAACCATAAGTAGTCGCTGTGGTAGCTTCTAAACCTCTGACTCCAACTTTTGCACCACCTTCTAATGTGCGTTTTTCTTTCACTCTACACCCCATTAATATGCTGGTGTGCTAAACTCTGTTAAGAGACAACTTCTGTAAAAAAAAAAAACCTTTTGTGGCTCCCCTTGCTTGTAGAGATTGTCAATGGGTCAACCGTTTGCAGAACAGCTACATTCATTCAAAATGAAGACATCAAAAATGTTGTTTTATTAAGAGTTATTGTTAACTGTTGGAAAATGTTAATTGCTCGAAAGTTGGGCGACCCTGGCTCAGGAGGTTGGAGCTTGTCTTTTAACTCGAGGGCTGCGGGTTCGAGTCCCGGCTCTTTCCGTCTCTGTCAATATGTCCTTGGGCAAGACACTGGTAGGAGGTCAGAGGGGCCAACTAACGTCTGTGTCTGGCACCCTAGTCTCTGTCAGTGGGCCTCAGGGCAGCTGTGGCTACAGTGTAGCTTGTCATCAACATTGTGTCAATGGTTGTGTGAATGGGTGAATAACCGAATGAAGTGTGAAGTACTTTAGGGTCCGTAGGGACTAAATAAAGCTCTATACAATACAGGCCATTTACATTTACCATTTGGACTTGTATGGAATGAAAGATTTCTCTAAGCCACAGCTTGTAGACAAAAATCGTTTGAAGCATAGTGAAAAACGAGGCAGGTATCATGATTGAAACAGACTGACTGACAGGGTAGAGACAAAACCTTACACATTTTACATGTATACTGTAAGGCTGATAAGACACAGACAAGGGAAAGAAGACAAAAGAAGACAAAAGAATAAATTTGTCAATAAACAAAATCAGGAATCTGTACACCATGATAGTAACAACCCTCAAGTCACTTTCTCTGACCTGTGCAGCTAGTAGGGCTAGAAGAGCAAAGCAGCATAGTGCTGAAATTACTTCATAAGCACCTTGTTTGTCACCCCTTTATAAATGTCCCTGAGGCCCTAGTAAAGCATCTCTGTCTGAGATGATATAAAAAGGTTGCTAAGCAACTGTCACCTGGCAGCAGACTCCTTTCCTCCAATTAAGAGATCAAACATGCCCCAGAGGAGGCAGAAGCCAACAGATGATTCAACTAATTGTCTGCGTCAACACAGATCAAATCATCTTCCTCACACTAAGTTTTAATAAGGTCTTAATCACAAGATTTTCTCCTTGAACAGAATTCCAGAACCATTTAGCAGAGTTTCAAACAGAACCAAATCAGAGTTTCCAATAACATATTTCCGTAAAGCTAATGGTCAAATAACTTCAGAAGCCTATTCAGACGAAGAAAATGCCCTATTAAAGCATCTATATAAGTTTTGCAGTTGAGTTTTACATTGTGATTGCTCAAATAGGCAATCGACCTCCCTGTCTTACATCTTTAGGCTCCACCAAAGCAGGTAATTATCTCGATCATCACTGATGGCCCCTAAACACAGAATCAAGGAAAAGATCCAGGTGTGACAATATGGCCCCATGCTGTGTCTGATGGCACTGCCAGCATGTGAGAAATAAAAGCCCACATCCATGCTGCTTATAGGACTAAAACTCTGCTCGTTCAATTGTTTCTCATGTGCTGAAGACAGCATTAAACAGTACTGTGGAAAAGTTTTAGGCAGGTGAGAAAGAAATGCTGTAAAAAATTGTAAAATCAATTTATAGAATGTAAGGTGAGCTAACAAAAGATGAATCTAGATCAAATCAATATTTGGTGTTGCTATATTTTGCCTTCAAATCAGCATAAATTCTTATCAATCAATCAAAAATACTTTATTGATCCCACAAGGAGAAATTCCGTTTACAGTACAACCTGTCCAATATGATTACAAACAAACAAACAATACAAACAGATCCAGGTCACTGAAGGGCTTGAGGTCACAGAATGTTGCTCCCATATATGCAGATAAGAAAACAGATACACGAGGTCAGGGAGGGTCCATAGTGGGGGGAAAAAAGCACTCAGCTGTATTTTGATCCCTTAGTCCAGAGTCAAAAGACAGGCAATAGAAAAAAACTACACCTTAAAAATGTAAGCACATATTCAGACATTGAAAATACACGGGTGCGGTAGGACTAGTGTGTGCGTATGTTTCACATGTAAGTATGTGCATCAGTAGTTGCAGGTGGTCGGGAAGGAGACTCTGTTTACATTCTTATCACGGGCATTTGATCGTGGACCACTTGAAGGTCTTCATGGGAGCCAACATACTAATTGTTATGGTTAGCAGGAAGAGCAATTCTTCTCTGTCCTTCAGTCTGTGAGCAGTCCCCTTTTTAATACTAATTCGACCAAATTAAAGTTCAAGATCCATTAATTTCCAGTTGCACCAATCCGCACTGATAGTTTCTCAAAGTCCGATGACAATTTGCGAATGAGTCCCAAAACACCAGCTAGATCGCCTCTTACAGCGTCTTGCCTGCACCCGAGCTCACCAAGCGTGAGGTTCTGAGTTCCATCAGCACAAATCTGCGCTTCAGACTGTTCCTTCAGCCTTCCAATCGCTTCCAGAACTGTCTCCAATTTCGTTATTTGTTTCTCCATTTTGCAGCAGATCCAGTACATCCCCATTCCAATCAGAAGAAACCCGATCCATATAAATCCAAATAGCCAGATATCTTCCATACAGCCAGGATGCCCTTTTCCGGTGCTTCATAAAGTTGAGTAGATTTCATCAATTGCATTCAAAGACCAGGTGACCATTTCGATCTTCCAGCTTGTTCGGTTTGGTTTGGAGAAAAATGCAAAAAGATGCTCCAGACAGAGACACAGGAGACAGAGAGCTGTGGGATACGACACAAGAGGAGGAGGAAGGAGAGAAAAAGCGTCCGTCCTCGCAGAGAGCCGGAAGAAGATTATTATAGGTACATTATAGATACATTTGCACAAAGTCAGGGATTTTGTAGGATTATAGCCAGGTGTAATATCAACCAATTATACCATACAGGTGTTAATGACCTAGGTGTGATGATCATCATCATCGCAAGTAGGTTAAAACACAGCCATTACCTGAAACAGTAAGAGCCAAACTCTGCTTCCAAGGTGAGCTTGTGAAGGATAGTTTTTTCACTCTAGCTCATGCAAAATTTAACCAGCAACAAGACATAAGGTAGTTAAACTGCATCAACAAGGTGTCTCCCAGACAAAGACTTTAAAGCAGCCTGGGGTTTCAAGATATGCTGTTCAAGCTCTTTTAAAGGAACAAAAAGAAACATAGGAGTTGGGGTGCAGAAAAATGGCAGCAGTTGCTTTAGATTGATGAGTCTAAAGCTGAAATATTCTGGCTGAAGCAAAAGGCAGTTTGTTTGTTGAAGGGCTGGAGAGCGGAACAGTAATGAGTGTCTGTAGGCAACAGCGAAGCCTGGTTGAGGTTACCTTTAATGTCTGGGGCTGCATTTCTGCAAATGGAGTTGGAGATTTAGTCAGGATTAATTGTGTTCTCAATGCTGAGAAATAAAGGCAAATACCTATCCATCATGCACTACGATCAGAGAGGCATATGATTGGCCCTAAATTAATCCTGCAGGACAAACATCCAGCCAAAGACAGTAAGAACTATCTTCAGCTTAAAGGACAAGGAGTCTTGGAAGTGATGGAATGGCCCCCACAGAGCCCTGATCTCAACATCATGGAGTGTGTATTGGATTACATGAAGAGACAGAAGCATGTGAGGAAGACTACATCCAGAGAAGGTCTGTGTTAGTTCTCCAAGATGGTTGGAACAACCTACTAGCCGAGTTCCTTCAAAAACTGTCTGCAAGTGGACCCAGACCTTCTGCTGTTTTGAAGGCAAAGGGTGGTCACACCAAACATTCATTTTGATTTCTCTTTTGTTCATTTAATTAATTATGTTGATTGGTGAAAATATATGATTATATGACTTCCATTTTTGAAAGTATTCTCTGTTTACAGCAATTCTTCAAACCTACCTAAAACTTTTGCACAGTACTGTACATTTTGCTTGTTGTTGTGAACACCTCATTCAAGGTGGAACATTATTCAACTGAGAACTTTAGACTCATACTCCTGTGTTGTCTCCTTGGATCTTGGGCAATTCTTGCTTCTTCATGTGACTCCTCTCTGAGACATCATAAGAGAGACATCAGGCTTTTGCTGGTTTATGGTGAAAAGACGTTGTCACTTTCAGATTATGAACACAACAGCCCTCACTGAATCATTCAGATTACAAATGTAGCTTTGACCATTTCTGTCAATATATTTTGTAACAGAAGATTTTTTGTGAAGGTCTCTTTGCCTTTACCATGTGTACCACTGTGTCCAATACTTTGGTAATGAGAATCCAAGCTCATATTGATTTCCATACAACGGCAAAAATCCTCTCTAAATACTTATTAGGTTTCCAGGCCTCCTTGGACAGATCTTCAAGTGTTCAGCACTTTATTCTTGAGTCATTTGCTTAGATTTTTTAAAACATATCTCTTACTTGAGTTGTTCCTGTCAAAAGTTTGGAAAAGTGTTCAATGCCGATTTTACCTGCTATATCACTGTTTTACGGCCATGAAAATCATGTTGGCTTTTAATATCACATATAAAGTTTTTCAATGTCCTAAGCTATAACTACATATTATAAAATGTATGACATTACAGCATAAAAGGACACAAAAAATGTGCAGCAGTACTAAAATCTATCTTACCACCCCCACAGAAAAGTAGTTGTTGATGATGCTGTAAGGAACAGGGTCTCCCTTCTCCTCCTTGTCATCAGGAACAATGTCGATGTTCCAGCGGTCCAGTACCACTTCAATGCTGTGCTCAATGTCCCGCAGGACCTTCAGCAAGCTGCCACCTTCATACCCTGCAGGGACCAGCCACAGAGGACAGCCGGAACGACAAAATGAAAAGAAAAAATATACTTAAATTATAGTTTCCCATAGGGATGCAACAATGCCACTTTTTTCAAACTGATACGATACCGATACTTGGATCTGAGTACTTGCCAATATTGAGTACCAATGCGATACTTCAATCATGCCAAAAGAAAGGCAATGAATAAGAAGAATGGTTTTATTTATTTTTTCTGCTTGTTACAACAAATTATAGTAAATTAGAAAAAAGAAAAAAAAATGACGACAAAATAAATTATGACGGTGAAAACGTTTTTTTTTTGTTGTAAAATTATTGCAGAGTGGGTTTCGTTATTTAACATACTGATACGAGTTCATTGCAACGGTACTGGCCCCAATACCCGATTTGCAGTATCGTGAATCCCTAGTTTCTCATTTATATGATTGGCATAACAGACAAGAAAGGTTTTCTATGAGTAATAATGGAGTTGTAGGAAGGAACTGTTGTGTATCTATATGGCGACAATCCTTTTTCAAAACAATTAAGTTAAGAAAGTGGAAGAGAGTAAAAATGTGTAATTAGATTATTAAATGGGAAAATTTCAATGTAATGTGAATTAATTGGGTATTTACATTTTAAATGCATTAAGGAAAAAGTCATGTAGAGATCATCACAGTGTGTAAACCTCTGTCCGTGACCAGCAGATTGAAGCTTAACACCCTTTGACCTCATTCCTTCTACTCTACAGTAGTGTGAGCAACCGTCCTCTTTCTCCAGACATTTCCTTTTCTCTCGAGCTATCACTTCTGGATGGATTTCATAGATTGATGAAATGTCTTGACTTGAGCATTTTTCAAATTATCAATCACTTTATCTGGATGGCAATAATTTGGCCTCTGGTAATAATGTAAAGAACCATGACATTGTGGAGGGATGAAAGGACGACACAGCTAGATCCGATCAGCTCGTTTATTCCACTGCAACTGAGCATCAGAACAACAGTAAGTAGAGCAGTTGCAACATTCGCGCCACAACCCACTTGAACATTTTCAAATCAAAACAAAAACATTTTTAAATATAAACATCCCGTTGTCTGGGTGTAAGTGGAGCCCCCTGGTGGTCCGCCACACGTGCCCCCCCGAAAACCCAGTAGAGTCCAAATCTAGTTCAGGATCCTGGGTTTAAGTAAACGGCCGGAGCGGCTGAACCTGGAGCCTGCAGAACCAGACAGGAACTTTTGCAGGCGAAGCGGAGGACGACGAGGAGGAGCTGAGGATGATGTGGGATCTGACGGGTGATGAGAGTCCCTGGAAGGAGGAGAGCAGTCCATCAAGATCTTGGAGGGGGGGCGGCCCCTACGAGGAGCCTGGGCTGTTACTACCTCATCATCTGCCAGAACATGAGCAGGTTTAAGCCTATTTATACAGACATTCTCTTTACGGCCCCACAAATCTAAAAGAAAGTGCTTTGGGCCGGGTTCGAGGACCCTGAAAGGACCATCATACAAAGGCTGTAACGGTGTCCTGTGTGCATCATGTCTAACAAACACAAATTTAGAAGACGCTAAGCTCTGAGGTATAAAGGACTTGGGCAGAGAATGATGTACAGGAAAAGGAACGTGGGAAGGGTTACTTTGAGCCGGATGGTTGAACTGCAGCGGGGGGGCCTCAGAAAAAAACACGCCTGGAACCCTTACTGGCTGGCCTAAAACTAATTCGGCCAGGGAGGCACCAAGGTCCTCTTTAGTTGCGGAACGCAACCCCAGCATAACCCATGGGAGACGGTACAAGCAGTTGCCATCGGTCAAAACAGCACGAAGCGCGGCTTTTAATGACCGTTGAAACCCCTCACACAACCCATTAGCCTGCGGATTGTAGGCAGTGGTGCGGTGGATCTTGATCCCCAGGCTGTCAGCCATGGAGGACCAAAGCTCTGACACAAACTGAGGACCTCTGTCAGAGGTGACGTCTGAAGGGGGGCCAATACACTCCACCCAGGTCGACAAAAATGCCCGAGCTACCGCAGCAGATGTTGTGGATGCCAGAGGAACCACTTCAGGCCACCTGGTGTTACGATCGATCATGGTCAGGAGGTGAGTAAAACCCTGCGATGGAGGCAGGGGGCCCACCAGGTCAAAATGAACATGGTCAAACCTGCGACTAGGGATGGGGAATGGCTCAAAAGGTGCTTTTGTGTGCTTATGAACCTTTGCACGTTGACACGGGACACATGCTGCAGCCCATTCCTTTACAGCCTTACGTAATCCAGGCCAAACAAACTTGGAATTGACTAGTTTCACTGAGGCACACACACCTGGATGTGAGAGTGAATGCAAAGCATCGAAAACGCGGCGGCGCCACAAAACAGGAACCAGAGGACGGGGACAGCCTGTAGAAATGTCACATAGTAGATGAGGACCACCTTCCTTCTTAAGGCCGATGGGTTATTGCAGATTGCAGCTTCTGGATGTCTGCATCATCGTGCTGATCTGCAGCCATAGCAGAGAAATCAATCCCCACATAAACTGGTGAGACCAGAGCAAGGGACAGGTAGTCAGCCACCAGGTTGGATTTGCCAGCTACATGCTGAATGTCTGTTGTAAACTCAGAGACAGCAGCAAGGTGGCGCTGTTGACATGCAGACCAGGGTTCAGAGATTTTGGACATGGCAAATATCAACGGTTTGTGATCAACATAGGCTGTAAAAGGGCGGCCCTCAAGGAAAAATCGGCAATGCCGTGTAGCCAGATAGAGAGCCAACAGCTCTCTGTCAAACACGCTGTATATATGCTCGTTGTCCCTCAGTGTACGGCTGAAAAATGCAAGCAGCTGCCAAACCCCGCAGACGCGCTGCTCTAACACCGCCCCTACTGCTACATCAGAGGCATCTGTAGTCAAAGCCACCTGTGCTGAGGGGGAGGGGTGAGTCAAAAGAGCGGCAATGGCCAGCGCAGACTTAGCATTATTAAATGCTTGAAGGCGATCTGGTGTCCAGTCCACATTTTTAGTGGCCTTTTTCTTTTTCAGCGCACAGTACAGTGGCTGCAGTAGCTGTGCTGCCCTCGGGCTGAACCAATTGTAAAAGTTAACCATCCCCAGAAACTCCTGCAGGGCTTCCGTAAGGCATCCGTAAAAACTCAAAAAGACCACTGTCCGTCTGACTTTGGCACCATGTGTAACGGTGAAGCCCACGGACTCTTAGAGCGCCGAACGATGCCTAAGCACTCCATATTGGCAAACTCCTCCCGAGCTATAGCCAGTTTAGCGGGATCAAGGCGGCGCGCCCGCGCGAACACTGGGGGCCCGTTAGTGGGGATAAAATGCTCTACCCCGTCCTTAGTGTCAGCGGTGAAAAATGTGGGAACAGTCAGTGAAGGAAACTCTGCTAATAACAACTGAAAATCGTTCTCAGAGGCTAAAACATTAGCATGGATTGACTGTACAGTTCCCCGCGTCAGGCAAGGCAAAGAGGAAAATGACACTGCATCAAGTAACCCTCTGTTAGCGAGATCAACCAGGAGTCCGTGTGCACAGAGGAAATCAGCCCCTATGATGGGAACTGAGCTGGCAGCTACGACAAAGTTCCACTGGAAGTCTCTACCGTGAACACAGACAGTCACCGACCTTTCGCCAAAAGTCCTGATGGGAGAGCCGTTAGCGGCGGTCAGCGACAGTCCGCAGCCTTCAGCCACCAGGCTCTTCTGAGAGCCAGAATCGACCAGAAAGCGTCTCCCAGACCGTGAGTCCCCGCTGAACAGCAGCCTTTCCCTGTCGCCAACGGTCGCGGCTGCTACCGAGTGGTTGTGAGCGGAACCCCTGGTGGTCCACCACAACATGACATTTAAATCCCATATTAAACAGGTTTCTAAGACTTTTTTCTTTCACCTCTGGAATATTGCTAAAATGAGAAACATCCTGTCCAGGAGTGATGCAGACAAACTAGTCCACACATTTGTTACATTTGGTACCCTGCTCAACTATAAAGTCCCCTGCTGGATGTGGAACATCGGTCCAGATGATGCTCAAAGTCACAGAGCATCCTCCATGCTGTCTCTTCTCTGTCTTCTCAGACCCCTAGACGGTCGTGGCAGATGACCGCTTGTACTGAGCCAGAAGGTTTCTTCCTGTTGAAGGGGAGTTTTTCCTCTCCATCTACGCTACTGTACATGCTTGCTAAGTATGAGGGATTGCTGAGGAATTGCTGTGGTTGGAGTCTGCATGATCCGGGCACAACCTCACATCAATGACTCACCGCAATCTGCTGAGATTCCTGACATAAAAAATGTTTAACTGATTGGAATGTTTGTTAACTGTATTAAAATAACTTTTGCAGTAAAGTGCCTTGAGATGGGGCTGCACGGTGGCGCAGTGGTTAGCGCTGTTGCCTTGCAGCAAGAAGGTCGTGGGTTCGTATCCTGGCCCAGGGTCTTTCTGCATGGAGTTTGCATGTTCTCCCCGTGTATGCGTGGGTTCTCTCCGGGTACTCCGGCTTCCTCCCACAGTCCAAAAACATGCATGATAGGTGAATTGATCACTCTAAATTGTCCCTAGGAATGAATGTGAGTGTGAATGGTTGTCTGTCTCTCTGTGTTGGCCCTGCAACAGACTGGCGTCCTGTTCAGAGTGTACCCTGCCTAACGCCTGATAATTGCTGGGATAGGCTCCAGCTCCCCCGTGACCCTGAATTGGATAAGCGGTTAAGAAAATGGATGGATGGATGGATGGATGCCTTGAGATGACATTTGTTGTGAATTGGCGCTATATAAATAAAAGTGAACTGAATTGAAATTTTCAGGGGATCAATACACTTTCTTAAATTGACTCTTGGATGCATTCAATACAACAGCCGTTCTCTTATATGATGTCCTCCCCGAGCTGCTGCCTAGTGGATGGTTCTGATCCATTCATAGAAGGAAAAGATATCGGACTGTGATGTGCTGCATTGTCCAAGTGCTACTTGAGCAGTGTTGTGACTGTACAGTCTAACAAACCTGGAATATGTGTTTCTGTGTGACAAAAATGCCAAAGATCTGGTAGGTCACATAGACCGAAAAAACAAAAATAACGCTGTGCAAACAGAGTTCAAAAATTCCCTGGAGGATGAAGATGAAAACTGGATTAGTCACTTTTTTCTTTTTGAGACTGCTGCTATTTAATTTCATTATTACACTGAAAAAAATAATATTTGTTTTGTAAGAGTATGATTTCAGATTTTTTTAAAATTTATGTCCGGTATGTCTTAAAAAGTAATTTATTATTGTTTCTGGCAGTGTTGGGATTAACAGCCCAAAGTATAAAGGCTTTAATAACGGCTTTAAGCTTTAGGTAACGGAGTAATCAAATTAATTACTTTTCCTATCGTTACAACGCCGTTACTGTTACTGGGGATGTAAAGTGGCGCATTACTACACTGTGGTTGAATAAAGCGTCGCGGTGTCAGGCTTCCTGACAGTCACACTTCAGCTGCAGAGACAGAGCGCAACTGTTGGTGGTGATGTTGCTGCTGCAAAATATGATGATGATTTGGTGAGTGGGCAAATACTCTGAGTGTTCTTGCTGTCTGCATGCTGTAAGAAACTTAGTTGTGAACTTATATTTAAGTTAGATAATAGGCGGAATTTGTTTCATTAAAGCGACACTCCAGCATCTCACCCAGAACTGCACTAATAAAGTAGTTGCATCGCCGCTCGCTCCTTAAGGTTTGGTTTTCAATAAATCTCCATACATCCCAGAAAATACCTGTGAGATCTACCAACAAAGTAACCCCAAAATATTGAGTAATTGTTGCTCGATACCCGAGGAACGTGACACAACGATATTTCTGATTAATATGTTACTGTAATATATGTGATATTTTTCTTCATTATAGCTCCAGTTCATGTGACCGCAGGTGCCACCAAATCAGTCTCGAAATATCTTATCTTAAGAACCATACACAATAATCAATTTGATGTTTTACTGCAAATAATTTTTTATATCAATAATTTTACTGTAATATTTTAGGTTTTCCTTCAATAGCTACCAGGTCACGTGACCAAGTGATACAAAATCAGTCTTAAAATGTCTTACAACAACCAGTTGGATATCGCTCTGCTTATTGCTTATATGCTGCAATATTACAGATATATAGATTTGCACAACTAAATTGACAGATTTCTCTTAGTCTCCTTTTACACACAGCTGTCTGTCTTAGTTTTGCACTTTAATGAAAATTTTGTGATTATGTATTTCAAATTTTTACTTTTTGTATATATTTTTTTATTTTTCTGCATACAGCTTCAATCTTATTGGGTCAAGTTAAAATACTAAATGTTCTAAAATAATATATATATATATAAGGTGTTTTATCATTTGCCATTTAGTTATAAAAATATTTTCACCTTATAGATATTATAGGACATAATTGTGTTATGGAAATAACAGTTACTTTGTTGAGTAACTAATTACTTTTACAGTGTAGTATCTGAGTTACTAACTCAATTACAGTACTTCTTGTAAAAAAGTAATTTGTTACTATAACTAATTCCTTTTTTAATGTAAGATGCCTGACACTGTTTACTGGTACATTTGTTAAATTCAGAACAATGATTATTTCCATTATTAATTAATTTCCAGAGATTTTAAAATAATTTCTATCATTGGGAAAGCCTATCTGAAGCTTGCTATTTAACTGTTCGTTCTAACCTAATGGATCATGCACGCTTTTACCTCTTACGCCCGAGGCTGTTTTTTTCTGAATTTGGCAGACCTACATTCTGGAAGGCTTTTTACATACTTGTAAATGGTCTAAAATGCTCAAATTGCTCTCGTATAATAGGACGGTCTACAGGGATACTTTGAATGTGAAAATTCTTAAGAAAATCCTAGTGAGGATGAGTAATTGAGGTTGAAAGCCAGAAAATATGAAATATAAATATGAATTCTGCCTGAAACAAATACACATTAACAGCTTGTTTTCATTGTAAAGAAGCAAATAAACATCATAAATAATAACTACTCACTCTCATTGACTTTAGACCAACTGTTGTTTTCTGTAATAACAAATAATTGAAAGGTGAATGTTAAATGTTACTTTTGGAAGCATTCCCCCCAAAATGGAGGCTAGCAGGCTGAATGGGTTAAATATGTTAAAATCAAAAGTGCTCAAAATTCTTATGTTTAATACATCAAAATATGGTCATCCTTCTACAGTATAAAGTCATCTAACCTTGTGGGGCCAAACATCAAAACTGTGAAAGACAGAGTGAGGAAAATAATGCTGGATTAGTATATGCCAGATAATATGAAATATCTAAAACTCCTACTCGACTGCAGCCTCATCTTTGCTTAACGGAATAAGTTTTTTTTCTCCCACAACAGAGAGTAATCAAATAATTATGGAGTTTTTTGCCTGTCACTGAGAGCAGTTGTATAATTTATATTTGGAATTGCTACTACTTTATAACACTGTTTATATTAAACTGATCCAGTGTAATAGAAGCAAGCCAGTGTAAATGTATAATATAATAACCGTCAAAATGTAAATTCTAATCTTTTTTTTCTTTTTCTTCTTTGTTACAGTTCATCAAGTTTATTGCTATATCAGAATAGGATAACATGAGTAAAGAAACAAAAGCAGTTATCAGTCGAGGAGTTTATCAAACATTTTAAACCAATCAGAGATGGACTTGCTGTTGTGCTTCCAGTTAACATTCTGCTTCATCACCAAAGTTCACATGAACTTTCCCAGGCTATATCCAGAGATCTCAAAATAAATGTTAACAACCTCTCAAGACTGTAGGACTTTCTAAAATAAAATTAAGACTTTGTCAAAACACACTAAGAAATTATTAGACTTTCGCAGGTTGTGATTTAAATAGTAAGAAATACATTTTTCAATTCAACTTTAACCAAAGGGAAAGATTATTAAAAAATGCCTAAGTAACAAGGAACCGTCATTTGAGTTCAGCGAGTGGTGGTTGACCATTGCATGTAAACACCAAATCACCTCAGCATACTGCAATGATGTGCTCGCTAGTGCCACTCTGTGGTCAGGAGGTGAAGACGAGGCATAATCATTGCTGTGGAGGTGGTCACATTGTGAAGTTTTGTACTCACAGGTGTTATATGTGCTACCACTGTAACAATGGCAGTTTCCGACATAAACTGATTGTCATGCTGCCTTGTTCACTCCCTTTCCTCATCATTAACCTCACCTGTGTCTCCAATCATCCACGCCTGACCCTCCTTACCTCACGCCTTTAAAACCCGCCACTTCCCTTCACTCAGTGTTGGATCATTACTGATATCAACCTCCCCATGGTCATTCTCCATCCTGCTCGATGTCCTGTCTCTCCGTTCTTGCCATAATCATCACCTTCATCACCATTCCACATCATCACCAGCAGCACTTCAATAAACAGCCTTTTGCACTTTACCTGCTTCTGCGATTGGGTCTATGCATCACCACATACCTCCAGACAAAGGTGGGGACTGGTTAAAGATTGACAAATTATTATATTTTATTAGTTTATGTACATCTAGGCAAACATATTTTTAAACAGGTAAAAACTAACCAATTTTATGACTTTCTAATACCTATAACCCTTTTCCACTAGGGTCGGCAAGGCCTGGGCCGGTCGGGTCAGCCCGGACCAGAAGGAAATGTGGCAGAAGTAAAAAAAAAAGAAAAAAAAAAGGATTCTGGGTTCTTTATTATGACTTGCATCAGCCGCTGGTGCATTCCTGAAACAATTTTTGTGGGCCACCCACTGCTGGGAAAGTGTGGGACTGAGACAAAACGTTGAAATGGCTTTGTAACCCTTTGCGGACTGATACATATCACCGACTCTGTTTCTGATCAGTTCTCTAACTTCTTTAGATCAGGACATAATGTGGAGCTTGGCTCTTTAGCCTACTTTATGTTGTCAGAATGGTTTAGTTTTGGAGATTCTTGATTTTACCCGTCTGGTGGATGTTGTTCTGTCTCATATAGTACAGGTTTGTTTGGATAGCTTTTCCTATAAATTAATACAATTTTCATATCCACATTGCAGTTTGTTTTTTTCTGATATAATTTGATGTGACACATCTAAGTGTGACAAAAAAGCAAAAATGGAAGAAACCTGTAAGGGGCATTTTTTTCCCTAATGAGCGAAACATTTGCCAGACTGACAGCACTTTCTAGAAAGGTTTCAGTACACGATTCCAGGAAATTAAAAAGTTGGAAAGTGGGAGTTGTTATGAGCCAAATTAAAAACTTCAGACACACAAAGATATTGTACTGTAAATTCATTGCCTTGTGTTGATTATTCACAGAACTATGAGCTTGTTATTAGGAGGCCTGGTTGTGAATACTTTATTGTTGCTGCTGGGAGAATGAGCCCAGCTCTTACTCAGCCTTATGAAAATGTTATCAAGCTTCCAGTTTCAGTGGATTGTGGGTACAGCTCATCAACACAGCAGCTTTAAAGGTTAAAGGAAGATTAAGGTTAACAATTTGTGAAGAAAAGCAGCTTCTGATATACATAAACTGATAAATCTTTCATATCATTGACTTGAATTCAGTGTTATTAATTTCTGTTTATTTATCTAGTACCAATTTACAACACATCATCTAAAGGCACTTCACAAAAAAAGTAATACCAAATAAATCGTACTTACATTCTAGGGATGTAACGATACCACTTTTTTCAAACCAATACAATACTGATGCTTGGATCTGAGTACTTGCTGATACCGGGCACCATTGCCGATACTTCTACCACATAAAAAAAGCACTGAATTGGAAGACAGGTTTTATTGTATTCTATGCTTTTTACAAAAAATGATGGCGAATTAGATAAAAAACAATTTAAACAAATGAAAACAAATAATTTTCAGTGAAAAATAAACATTTTCTTTAAATTATTACAAAGTTTACACATTTTAAGTAATGTTTCATGGTATCGGTTAACTGACAGTTACCAATATGATTACATTAGAAAGGTATTGGGCTTGATACCGGAGGTGTTACAACTTTTTAATATAGCTTGCTACTGGCTTTACATATACAGGTATACATAGTGACACAAAGATTACATGATTAATAAAGTATGCTGACTCAGTGAAATAAACAAGTACATGTGTTTTTAATAATTCTTCTTTACAGTTTGTGACTCCTCGAGTCTGTTTCTTTAACTACGGTTGGATATTTCGTTTGTGGCTGATACAGTATATGTATCCTGGTATGAATTTGTTGTTGGGTTAGGTTTACTGATTTAATGGTACAAACAGGATGTTTTTAATAATCTTCTGAAGATTAATTTTGTATTTAAAAGTCAAAAAAAAGAAGAAGAGCAAATTGGGTGTTGGCCAGGATTTAACTCGTGGATCTCCTGCAGTAGTTTATTGCTAAACTCAGAGAACTCTTAGACAAAGTACAAAGTAATGCTTTGTTAAGCAGTTTTGACTAACTGAGCTTATTTCCTTTTTATGATTATGGCAGACATATTTAAGTCTTTCATTTAATTTATCTTTGAACATTTTCTTTTTATTACGTCTACGCCGATCAATACTTTAGTCTTTCATAAGACTTGTTTATTTAGGAAAGATAAATGGCATAAAAGATATATCAGCACAGTTTCCAAAAATGTCTACATTAATTATGCAAACTGTAGTATGTAGTCAAGAACTAAATTACATTTTTCATGGTCGATGTAACATTTGGTGTCAAGAAGATATTGTATTAAAAGGTACTCAATGTGACACATAGTAATGAATTAAATTAATGAGTCCTTCCAGGATTTTGCAGGACTTTTTTTGTTATTGTTGTTCAATAAAATGCCTGATTTTGCATTAAAACTTGCACTGTTTTTTTGTGATTTTCCCTTGTGTTAAACCCAGCCTTCCAAGTATCCATAAACAAAATGAAATGATAAAGGAATAGATAATAAAGTAGAAATAATTTGCCAGTAATAATTTATTTTTAAACTGATAACGACACACTCAATTGTATTTACTTTTTAATTCATTTTAATTAATATTATCTCTGGATGAACTGAGTAGAGTATTCACATTGTGCCATCACACATCAAGCAGATCATATGTAACTTTTTCTTCACAATGACAAATACCACTGACATTGACCCCACTAACTATATATAACAAATCTAAGTAAACACTTGCTCTTAAAATAGAAACAGTTCACTTGCTACGGCATGAACACACAGTCTCATAACTTGATAAAGTTATAGAAGTTGAATCCACACTGGAGACCAGCAAGCACCTTTTCAGCCAAAGATCAGAAGTTTGAAAAACTCTGAAAGAGCCATTTTCTGACTGCTTTAAGCAGGACGAAATAACACAGGAACTCATGTTTGGTACAAGAGTGGGCTGTAGGAATGTAGTGCATTCTAGGGAGCGAATCTGTCATAGACTTATATGATGCTCACTTGGTCTTTATTTAGTTATCTTGTACTCAGTGTATACAGTTGTAAATGTCAGCACGTCTGAACCAAGTGGACAGGGGAGTGATTTCAATCTATCAAAATGATGTTTTGCAGATCAAAAACCTCTGCTTGTGTTCGACCACAATATTCCATGATGTACAAAATAATTTACTGCCCTTTCATGTAGATAATGAAGAAACTTGACAGTCATTTTTGTTACGAAATGAGACATTTTTCACTCTTGCTCCCTCTCACATTAGAAACTGGAAGTGTAAGTAATAGTGGATGGCCACAGATATAGGGTGATGAGAAGTATCATGTTTGGTCACAGTTGCTATGATTGGATAGAACTGCAAGATGTGCAGAAGTTGAGAGCATTGGCTGAATTTGCATTAATTGTTGTGACATCCCTGGACGAACTGTTTAATGTAACCTGTGTACTCACATATGCACCCAGGCAACATTTTGAGTTGATACTGTGCCAAACATTTTAGCCCACTCTTCAGTTTTTTTACCAAGCAAGAGAAGGACCTACTCTGCAGCAGTAATGCAGAAAAGAATTAACACTAAGGTGACTTTCACATTACTAAATAAGATGAAGTTTAACTGTACAAAAAAGGAGCTTTTTTTTCTGCAGCACTTTTCATGATAAAAATAAAAATAGCTTTACAACAAAACAAGAATGGGGTGTGTAGGAAGCTATATGGAAAATAAATGCTTTATAAATGAGATCACAAACTCCAAAAATTTCCATTAGAGTAGAGGGGTCAAGAGTGGGGACAGCAGTGGAAAAGCATTTGTCCACTTTAGTCCTTACCCTGTTGGACCACAATCAGATCCTGCTCACGGGATCTCAGAGACCTGCTAGGGACATAACATTGTTAAATGCCCAGTGTTGTTAGCTGGTGCCTGTCCGAAAAATACCTTCAAAAGAAGTCAAAAGAAGGATCTTAAAGTAAACTTGGAAACTGATAGGAAGCACGTCTTAGTGGGAAAGGTGTGGTGTGATGCATTTGTAGAGAATTTAGGCAGAAGCCTCACAAACATTCTGTGAACGTTTGAAAGTCAATAGGAAAAAGGTAAATGTCTTTACAAGTGCTTATAATGAGCTAAAAAGAGAGCAACAGTGGAAAAACTGTCTAGGGCCAAAAATAGAACCCTTTGGAACACCAAAAGACAGGAAAATGAAGCAAGACTCTAAGGGGCTATATCATGCAAAATCAAGTTTTTGGAGTTTTCAACCATATGGTAAAACAATTTTCGACTGAGGGGTTCAACTAGTGACATCACTGGTTAAAAGTTGAGTGCTAGAGGTGTCTGCAGGCAGAGCGGCTTACCCCTGGTAGATTTTCCTTCTCACAGTTCATGGCTGCTTCCGTTTTTGGCAGCTTAAAACACCGTTTTTGTTGGATTTACTTTCTCTGTGAAAACGCCCTTTGGATGCATGGATTACAGGATTTTATTCTACATTCCTGAAAAACAGGAGCTGGACCAAGGAACAAAGACGCCTGATGGACAGAGAAGTAAGTGGCTACATGCTAATGCTAATGGGTTTTAGCCATTTGTAGTTAATTAATTGACCTGAAGCATCTCAGAATGTTCAGTAAACGGGTTCAAACAACACCCACAGCTTTTTTATATACTGAGCTGGAAAGATTTGCTTAGTGGATGCAGCTGTGTTGGTGTGGGCTCTGTCTAAAGCCTGGAGATTTAGCCAATGAAAAAGGCTTTATTGACTCCGTATTTGAAAAATAAAAATAAAAATAAAGCAAACCTCTGAGCCCTTAAAGTGGGCATGGCATGAAATTAGCTTTAATTGAGGTTTTTGATAATATCTTTTAGTTCCCTCGGCCTGTCTATGGCCCCTAAGTGGTTAAAATGACTGATTAGTCTTTCCTTTGTCCCGGCGTATGTCTGCCAGAAACGGGCTGTTTGGCAGTTCGGCATATGACGACACGTTTCAGCATATTAAGTGTTGAGTTCCAGCTAATCACTGCCTTCCCTGAACTACACCCTACACCCTACACAAATCCCTCCCTCCGCGGCATGTACATGAACAAAGAGAGCTACGGTAACAGGAAAACAACAAAAAAGAGCATAGAGTCCAGACCGCATCGAAACTGCACTGTACCTGGGTGTACAAAAGACAACATAAGTCTTTTTTGTCCTCCCCACTTCTGAGCCGCTGAAAAGCTTGTGGTTAGATTTTATGTATGCAGGGAATGTGCCCGACCGACTGCCGAAGTGTGTGGTAGTTTGTGGCAAACATTTCTTGGACGACTGCTTTTCCAACATGAGACAATATAGCAGTGGATTCACAGATCGTCTTAAACCAGGGTTAATACCAACTCTCCGTGAACCAGCAAATATCCCTGTACAAGTAAGCATATTTCCTCAATAATGTGATTCAGCTGTTAGTACACATTGTGGCATCGTTTGAGTTGTTCACTTTTCAATTAGCTTAATAGCTAACATTTAGCATTAGCTTCACAGCTAATAACTCAGTTTGTTTATGAAGCATTGGTGCTAGTATGCTTTTATTTGGAGAAAAAATGATTTTATATTATAGTTGAACATTCGAAATCTCGTAAGAGACTCATTGATCAGAGAAGCGCATAGCCTAGACCCCGCCGTCCGAAACCCAGCCGTTCTGTGCTAATGCTCACAGAAGAGCTACCTCCGGACACCTGCAATTCTACAACAAGGCTGAATCATGGCAAACGATCCTTTGATATTTTATTAAGGTACTTAGAGTGGGCTCAAACGTCGCAGGGAATTTCATGCCAGTTCTACTTTCATATAAAAGAGTTTCATTGTGGTACTTGGCCTTTTTCAAATTATTATGAGAATACTGTTAGTGATGAAGTTTAGCATGGTTTGTTCAGTTTGATCTGCTCTTGGCTCTGCAGCGCGGCGGAGCAGAGTGTAGTGTCGGGCTGCAGTAGGCGGGTTTATAGAGAAACGAGCCATTTCACTATGTGGTCCAACATTAACTACAGGATACAAGTTAAATTTCAGGACAAATTAATACTGTATAACACCAACTGTAACATTTGATCATATACATATCTATCCCAGAAGTTGAAAGCTGTAAAAAAGCATGATACACTCCCTTTAAGATAAAAATAGCAACTGAAAGGCATCATTCATATAAGTTATAACAAAACAATTCTTACACATCCATCCTATGTTACACATCTAGGTTGAGATAATACATCTAGTAACTTTTACTGATTTACATGCACCTTTTACTGATGTACATGCACGCACTGTTTCAGCAAACTGGTACAAACTGGTTGATCTCCACAATCCTAAAATAAAATCCGACTAAGTTATATACATATTATTACATACTGGCAATCACATAGTGTGAGGAAGTTCTCACCTCCTCCCCAGCGTAAACATCGTGCCAGGTCATTTCCGGTGCCCAGAGGGAGAATTGCGACTGGAGGGTGTCTGGCGAAGTTAGCTTTATCTGCAAACAGGGTGAAAATGAGTCAAATTCTGTTCTTAGTGCTTTATGATATGGAAAATAAAACCTTCAGTAACAATCCCTCATTCTACAGTAATAACGACTGGACCAGGATGCAGATAATAGGGCATCTTAATAAAAAAAAAAGCTCTGAAAATCGGGTTGAGTGTTCTGCCCTGATGGATTATAAACCCACAGAGGCTAAACAGTTTTTATCTAATCTCTAAAACCAACTACAAAAATGGGATTAGTGCCTGTAGAGGAATCCTAATGCTGCAATAAGTTTCCTGTCAATACACATTTGTGTCTCAAATACAGAGGTTAGAATTTTAGTACCTATACAATCGAGGATCCAGCCCACTGTCCCGTCACCTCCACAAGCAAGCACCCGGAAATCAGGGACATCGTGGAAAAAGTTGAGCCTGGATGGAGAGGAGGTCCAGGAGAATTAACCAAATGCATGCTCTGTACAGGAAACAGGTGGTCTACAAACATATTGTCAGGAGGGGAAGTACCCTAATTCTAACCACCAGATGTATTAGCCAGGCTATTTACAGGTGAATAATCCGTTGATTGTGTTCCCTGAGGGATTTCTAAGCTTTCAATGATCTAATGAAGAAAGAGCTGAAAGGTTGATCTGCGAGTGCACTCTCCAGTTGTGCAGTCTCTATTTGTTTCCCCTGAAACCACATTGTCAGAGTGTGCACACGTCAAATGGGCCTTTGTGTGTGGGGATGAAGCTCCAGGCAGAAGCTTTCATTGTTTCTCTTCATTATTTAGCCGACTTTGGGCCACAGAACACTTCCGGACCCTCCGTCCGGCTGGTCCTGTTCGGTACTACAACAAAACAGGTCATCAAAAAAGAGGAAGTAAAGTCTCAAAAGACCAACAACTTTGTCGCATCCATTTAAGAATATTCATTTTTTGTTTAAACTTTTTATATGTCAAATTAACCATTGATGTTTTCTATTCTGCAGCTGAATTTGCAGAAATAATCTTTATAATCTCTCCAGATGCTGCAAGGAGTGTGAACTGTCTCTAAACCAAAAGCTGTTCTTTAAGAAGTGAGTTTTAATATGCCAAACAGAAATCTTCCAACATGATAAACTTGCATAACAGTTCCTCAGCTTTACTGTATCACTGTATCTGTGGAATACATGAAAGCAAAACTACATAACTGGAGGAAATTTATTGAAAAACAAAAGTAACAATTGTTCATGTAGCTGCCAAATTTACAAATAGAGTGGAGCAAAAAAATATTTGGCAGCCACCAACTGTGCAAGTTGTTTCTCTTAAAGATTAGAAAGTCTGTTATTCAAACACTTCAACTGTAAGGGGCAGAATTTAAATCAATCCATGATTTCCCATTGCAATTATTATAAAGTATATAATTGTATAATGGTGCAGAAAATAAGTATTTAGCACCTACAAACAAGCAAGAACTCTGTTCATCAGAGACCTGATTTTTCTTCTTTAAGAAGCTCCTCTGTTCTTCACTCATTGCCTATATGAATGACACCTGTTTGAGCTGGTCATCAAAGACACCTGTCCACACATTCAAATATGGTGGAGTTCAACCTCCACCATGGTCAACACCAGAGAGCTTTCTAAAGCCTAGTTCATACTTCTCCGTCTAAGGTGAAACAGATGGTCACAACGCCGTAATCTGTCGAAGCCAGGGCTCTCCGTCACCTGTGCAACGACGCACGGAGTAGAGCGCAATTTTCTAACTATCCGCCTCCATCAGTGCAAAGCATATGCCTATGATAGGTCAGCTCAACAACATCCAGAGAACATTTTTGAAGAACAGTGCTTTATAGTGGCTGTAACCAGTAGTAAATGCCCTTTTTGGGCACTTGATGATTTATACTGAAAGGACTGTTTATCTAATGTGGTCTTTTGGCGGTTTTGAACACTAGGAGGTGAAGAGAACAATAAAAAGACAGCTTTCAGTAAAAAGCTTTCAAATTCAATCGAAACTCACTTTCTTTCGTCCATTGGACCATGAGGGGGAATTTGTCCACAAGGTGAAGAAAATAAACTTGCTGACGGATAAGTATTTACTAGGCTTAAGAACACAAGGGACAAGATTGTACCCCTGCACGAGATTCGGATCTCCCCATCTGCAAACAGCAAGCAGTTAGAAACTAATAATAATAAATTAATACAAGATCACTGACAATCTCCCTCAACCTGGAGCTCCATTGAAGATCTGATCTCGTAAGATGCACAAGGGATAGAGAATGGTGAAGAAACATTCCAGGACTACGGGGGTGGGGGGGTGGGGGTGTGTGTGAAGACAACTGATTTGCTTTAAGGAAAGGTTGAATGGTGTCATATATTATGATATTTTGGCCAAAAACCTCCTTTCATCAGTGAGAGCATTAGAGATGAAACATGGCTGGATCTTCCAGCTGACAATGATTCCATACATAACACTTTGGCAAAACAGGAGTGAATACTGTATGTAAAAAGCATTTCAAAGTTCTGGAATGGCCTAGCCATTCAAATCATCACAGCTCTAGAGATCTACAGGAAACATTTGACCTCTGTTATTGCAAACCACAGATACATAACGAATTATTGAGGTGAACTTTTTTATTGACCAAATACTTATTTTTTACACAACTATGCAATAAATAGTTTAAAAATAATACAATGAGATTTCCTGGATTTTATTAAGTGTACCCACAATATGGTGAAAACTGCAGCCCTCTCTCAACTTTTTTTAGTGGGACAACTTACACAGTCACTGGCTACCAAATATGTTTTTGACCAACTATATTATGATTGTTACAGTGATAAAATTATTTTCTAAACCAATTATTTTATAATTTTAATATAGACTTTATCAAAATAATATGTCAGATAGCTACTCAGCTCCTTATAGATTAACAAATAAGCTAATTTGCCTCATCATTTTATTATCTGGTCAGGGACCTATCTCGTGCTGACTGTTTATCCATCTGTTCATTATCTATGCCGCTTATCCTTTGGGGGACATGGGGGGCTGCTACCTATGTCCAGTGATCATCAGGTGAGAGTGGGGTACATCCTGGACAGGTCACCAGTCCATCGCAGGGCAACATAGAGACAGACAACCATGCACACAAACACTCATACCTTTGCATACATTTTAGAGAGACCAATTAACCTAACAGTCATGCTTTTGGACTGTGGGAGGAAACTGGAGTACCTGGAGGGAACCCACGCAGGCACAGGGAGAACGTACAAAATCCATACAGAAAGAACGTGGGCCGGGATTCAAACCCAAAAGAGGAGCGCCTTGTTGAGCTGTGGGCAGAGCAGCCGTGTCTTTTCGGCATAAACTGTCATTCATCCATGCAGCCGAGGCCGTGCCCATATCCTCTGACGCTTTCTCTTCTTCTTTCTTTCACTGCAAATGACTGCAATGGCAAAAGCCACAGTGGCTAACTGTAGCTGCTTCTCCATTTTTAAATCACTGCTGAGCATGATGGGAGAAATTTCGCGGGAATAAAAAGCTAAAACAATCTAGTTGTAGTCTTGTAAATAGTGTCACTGCAAGATTCAGTGTTTGTAAAATATTTTGTCTGAGACTAGTCTGAGACTAAAAACTGTGAAACCAGGTCTTTAGATGTGAGCTGATAATCTTATGAAGTCTTTTCTAAATCTTTTCAAAGTCTTTTGGTGTATAGAAGGCATTAGTCAAAGACTAAGATTGTCCAGGTGTAAAACAGGTGACTGGTTGTTAAATATCAAAAAGACACACCAGCAACATAAGAGGTGGAGCGTAAAATGAGTTTACTCACTCCAAACACTCAGTAAATCCGAATTTAAAGGTGGTGGACAAAGATCAAGTAAATGTTTTAAACTTCTAAAAATACTTGGTGTAATGTTAGCTGCCCTTATTGGTACAATTTTCTTAGCACTGAAGTAAAGTTTAAGTAGGCTGGACATCTGACTGTAATAATGTTTGTCAAAAATCATTCTTCCAGGATTTAGTGATGTTTGCGTTGCGTTTTCGCAGCAGCAGGAGGCTGGACGGAAGGAGCACTCCCCAGGCCAGTGTCCCAAATAAATGCACTTTATTAAGTCCAAATGACCCAAAGCACTTCACAATAGAGTCAATCACATTTACACACATAAAATAGGTTTATTTATCTAATATAATATTTTTTCACACAAAGAAACGGAAATAACAGGCTAAATTAAATATAGAACACAGGAAACCAAGAGAAACTCCCGAGTTTGAAAGGGTGGCTCCTCTGCAGCGGTGATTAAACCATTAGACTCACAGTACGCTTTAATCCCTCTCACCTCACCTGTATAACTGATGCAACATCCTGTCAGCTGGCTCAGATAACAGCTTGAACCCGATTAACATTTTACCACTATTGGCACAGATAGTAGGGCAGTCTGAAATGTTCATTTCATATCCCACATTGTCTTAACTTTGGCAGAAAGCCAGCATATTGATGTTGCAGTTTCCTAAAGAAAACATATTTATACTGTTGTATGTTTTTTATTAATTTTAGAATAAATTTCATAACAGTTTTATGTCATCTGAGAATATTTTGTTGGAAAACTTACTACAAGTGAACTTTAATTTAAATGTCATTACACAAAAACTTATTTTCCACTTTGTTCCTTGACTGTATTGAAAATTACACGAACTTTGAAAATGGACATACTGTACCAGGATTTTTGACATACCATTACACCCCTACTAAAAATGCTATTGAAGTTGATTAAAATAAGATCCGATTGAAATCACGTTAAAGCAACCAACAGAGAAACATATCCATTAATTTGTACACTTGAATCCAGACTGGCCAAGGCCTTCTCCATATGCTCTGAGTCCTGCCCCCAATTCAAACAGGGTGTAACGGAAGAAGCTAGTACCCACTTGGGAAATTCCAGACCAGTTAAAGAAGTGGCATTTAGCATGCAGGAACTTACAAATAAGTGACACTCTCAACTCACTGCTGGAGGTGGTAAAATAGTTTTTAGGTGGGCAACAAGCTTTTCAGGTGGTTTGTTTCCCTTCACAGTAAGTACGGAAAGTATTCAGACGGATTTAAAAATGTTATTCTCTGTAATCTTGCAGTACAACTTGAAATTCTTTTTTAACCGTGGCCAGATCTGCGCCTTGCCACAATTCTGTCTGAGCATTTTGGGCAGTTCCTTCACCCTCATGATTCTCATTTGTTCTAACATGCACTGTGAGCTATAAGCACTTACATAGACAGGTGTGTGCCTTTCCTAATCAAGTCCAAACAGTTTAATTAAACACAGCTGGACTCCAATGAAGACGCAGAACCCTCTTAAGAAGAATCAGAAGTAGTGGACAGCAGGTGAGTTAAATATTTGTCTCTGCAAAGGGTCTGAATAGGTGATCATGTGATATTTCAGTTTTTCTTTTTTTTAAATATAAATTTGCAAAAAAGAAATCTACATTTCAGTTTTTTCTGTCAAGAGGAGGTGCTGAGTGTAAAGTAATTATGAATAAAATAAGCAATGAAGTATAAATAGTTTGTTACCTTACTTAAGTAGAAATTTGGGGTATTTATACTTCACTGGAGTAATTATAGATTGGCCTACTTACTTCTACTTCATACATTTTCGCACAATTATCTGCACTTTCTAATCCTTTTGAAAAAATTTTTAAAATAGCCTCATTCAATTCAAAAATATTTTATTGATCCCAGAGGGAAATTACGTGTTGTTGTAGCACATTACTAATTAAGTTTTCAAGGAGTTGTTGTAGACCATGATGGCTGTGGGGAGAAAGGATTTCCTGTAGCAGTCTGTGTTGCAGCGAAACTGAAGAAGCCTCTGACTGAAGACACTCTGTTGCTGTAGGATAGTCTCATGAAAAGGATGATCAGGGTTTTCCATAATTTTTTTTAATTTTATGAAGAATCCTTCTTTGCATCAGTATCTCCAGTTGTTCCACAGTCGTCCTCAGAACAGAACCAGCCTTCTTTATCATGTTGTTGAGCCGTTTTAAGTCCCTGGCTCTGATGCTGCTACCTCAACAGATGATGGATGAAGAGATGACACTCTCCACCACAGACTTGTAGAAGATTTGCAGCATCTTGCCACAAACCTTGAAGGACCTCAGTTTCCTCAAAAAGTCCAGTCTGCTCTGTCCCTTTTTGTAGACGGCTTCACTGTTGATTCTCCAGTCCAGTCTGTTGTCGAGGTGAACTCAGAGGTATCTGTACTCCTCAACCACCTCCACTTCTTCTCCCATGATGGAGACAGTCTTTGATGTATCCCTGTTTCTTCTGAAATCTATAATCATCTCCTTTGTTTTATTCACTGTTTGTCAGGTAGTCATTGATTCAACTGATTGTTGAGGCCTCCATCTGTGTCTTCAGGAGTTTCTGACAAAGCAAATCAGGCTGAATTGTGTTAAATGTACTGGAGAAACCAAAGAACATGATCCTCACTGTGCTGCCTGCTTGTTCCAGATAACAGTTAGTTTGTTGAAGCAGGTTGATGATGGCATCTTCAACACAAACTCCATGGTGATAAACAAACTGTCGGGGGTCCTGCTAGGTTTTAGTTTGCTTACTCAGGTGGGGCAACAGGAGTCTCTTCAGGACCTTCATGATGTGGAATCTCAGGGTGACAGGTCAATAGTCATTAATGACTGATGGGTAGGGATGGGTATCCTTAAGGATTTATCGCTACTACTACTCTTAATGATACTCCCTGTCGTTCCGGTACATAATCGGTATCCTTATCTGTACTTTTTTTGAAAGACTAAAATAAAAGGGGAAAAACACAAATAATGAACTTTTTTTTTTCAACAACTGGAAAAGTGAAGCATAGAAAATAAAAAAAAACATGATAAAAAGTACAAAATCAATTACTTGCTAAAAACATTATATAAACAACTTCTTTTATATTTAAAAAACGAAAAATACTATGTTGTCTAAAAAAGTTTATGGTATTCAAATAAAAAATATCAAACATAACTTCCCCATAAAATAATGTAATTAAGAACCAAATTGAAAGATTTTGGATGCTAAAGTGTATAGTGGAAAATAAGCCCTGAGAACATTGAGAACAACAATATAACATCCACCCATCCATTTTCTGTACTGCTGCATCCTAATGCTGCAGCACTCGGGCGGTCAAATGGACTTTGCATCGCTTTGTTTGTATTTTGTGTATTTTAGCAAAGTGTTTGGTCAAATTACTCGTGTTCTGGCCTTTGCAAGCAACGCTTTTATTGCAATTGTGACAGCGTGCATTGTCGGCTTCTATTTTTGTAAAACAAAGCCAAAGTTTGGATTGTTTTGTTCGCTCTGCAATCGTGTCTGTGTAACTACGAGCGCAGCAGTCGCTCTTCTCATCTTCAGTCCCTGCGGCGTGTGTTTGTTAAAGGGGAGCGGGCCAGTGTGCTGCCAACCATAGACATTTATACGTAGACGCCTCATGGAGCAAATTTGGCCACTGTTGCGATACATCAGCGTCGCTGCCATATTGGATGTGGCAAAGCTGCACTGTAAACTAGTTTAAGTAAAGAGAATTAATTATATAAATTGCCTTTCTACAATGATATTTATTTTAATGCCTCTTATTTATTTCTTCACACATGCACTACTATACTTGAGAAACAGTTAGGGACCAAAATCAAAGTATTTAATCCTCTCATATGTCTAAAATAAGAACTTTATTGACCACCACCGCGTGTGGCTGTTACACAAGGGGAGCTCCACACTAACTCTCCCTCCGTCAGCCGCTCTCATTCCATCTATATTTAATATGTACATTTCAAGATATGTCTAAGTTTATTCCAAATAAATTTTCTTCTTACCTATCTTCTTATCTTCTTATAGTGTACAGTACAAAAGTGAGCGTTGTGCTCTCTTCCCTGTGTGTAACTATTGTTTCTTTATTTTATTTAATATTTTGATTTGTGAGAAACTGGGTATGAAAAGTAAGGTTGTTTTGAATTTTCTATGTATTGGTTTCTATTTTTGAAAAACCTATGTTGAGCTGCTAAGGAAGCCACACCTTTATGTAGACTCAAACCAGCTGTGTTAACAACACACAGCATGGATGAAGTCCTGGCAAGCAGGTTAAAGAGTGTTGGAAACCTTTCTAAAAAAACTGAAGGAAAAGCCTTTGTGAAAGGATTGAAGGAGGAAAACAGATTCCCTTTTTTTAAAGCATACAACCAACAAGGTATTTATTTCTTCATTAAGTTTGAAATGATTATATTTATTGTATTTCAGTGTTCTAACTGTAAGATCATTTGTCATCAGTTTCACGGTTTGGAAGAGGTCTTTGGAAGGTCTGAAAACAAGATTGAGGATGAATGACTTTCAATAAACCCGTGAAAGGAATCACTTGCGTCTGTTTTGTTTGGAGGGAGTCACACTATGGATGCGCATCCACAAGTGATAAATAAAGATATCTCTGAATCTCTGACACACTCACACACACACATACCATACCAACTTTACTTATAAAGCACTAAAACAACCACAGCTGGAATAAAGTAATGCACACAAGTAAAATAATTAATATGAGGAAAAACAAAAACAGAAAATAAAATAGAAATATAAAATAGATAAAAGCAAATAAATGAATCAAACACAAAAACAACTAAATTTCAACACAATAAAACCAATTAAATCAAATAAGATCAAATAAAACAGTCTGGCTTGGGTTGAATGCCAAAAAATAAAGATATGAGCAGAACAAATAAGAAACAAATGAATGACAACAAAAGAAACGCTGGGGAATAGTGTTTTCCAAAATATCGGCAAATTATGTTCTCAAAACTATGTTAAAATGGCCAAATAATGCAATAATGCAGAAAAATTATTCCCTCAGATTTTATTTGGTACAATCATATGAAGCACAAGAATGCAGCATCTTTTCTCCGACCGGCTCCAACTGCCGATGCTTGCCACATCCAATATGGCGGCGACTTTGACGTACAGCTCAGCGCTGAATGAGGCGTCTACGTATATATGTCTATGGTCCCAATGTATACAGACTGATATACAGACTGATTCTGTTAAGTAGATTGTTTGATAAAGTCTAAATTTAGCATATTGCATCTTGAAAGAAAATAAGAGATTAAACATTTGGTACATTGTCAGCTAGTGGATTTCGGTATTGTTCAAGGACTTTGAAAGATTATTATAGATTTAAAGGGGATTATTCGACAATTTATACGGTTATTGAAAAGTTTGCCCAGATGAACGATCTGCATTTTCTTTCGAGAACAATAGGTGAGTGACCCTTTCTTTGTCATAAAAGATTATAAAAAAGTTTTATTCTTCCAGTACATTTTCATAAAATGGTGTTTGCAGTGTGTAAATGTGTGCTATTTTATATGGTTAATTTAATATTGAATCAATATTAAATTAAACGCATTAAAATGGAAATCAGTATTATTGATCCAGGTCACATTGTATGCATCACAGAAGAATTATTTGCTGCAATTAAGTGTTGAGTTACATTGCCCTACCCAGCTTATCATGCCAGAGGCGCCAGTATTTCCACCACAGCTTCTATTGTTGATTGGAGGAAATTCAACAGTGGCTGGTACCACAAGCAGAAAACCTTTATAACTGAGTGGAGTGGAGCCGAGCCGAGTCACATTGAGCAGGTGCTAGATAGAAATCCACCCCCATTGATGGATGGATGGATTAAATGTCACAAAGTGATGTTGTTTGTACAGTGTATGTGTAAACCTGATTTCATGTGTAAAATGAAGCCCCCCCATAAGCTCATTACATAATTCTCAAAAAATGTTCTGCAGTCCTGTGAGCATTAATTCCTATTTAAACAGCCTATATGTTTATGAGGAGCTTAGCAGTGATTTGTTGCTCAGTCCAACAGAGAGGCCCAGCAAGTTGGAGAGCATTCAAAATCTGACTCTTGCCATGTGTGGAAAGTGAATAAGTGCCCTTATTCGTGTGAACTGAGGCAAGCTGCCAAAGCAGCAGGCTTACTGACAAAAAGATGTGGTTAAAAAACCCCAAGACAAAACAGTGGCACATTAGCAAGGTTGCAACAGGGTGGTGTAGCAACCACATGCTGTTGTTTTTCATAGAGTCACAACTAGAAGCAGCAGCAATGACACCTTAGGAGTTTCCAAACTGCCCCCATCGCGTTGTGCCACCTTACAATGAATGTATTATCCAACTGGTAATCTTGGTTTAGTTTTTAAAGCCAACTTGTTGTATTCAAAGATTTAGTTCACATAAAAAGTTCCTTTTTTGGGACAGTAATGTTTGTTCATGTGTTGCTGGTCCTGGTTTCTGGTAAACAGTGCTCTCTAAAGGGCATACAGAGAACTTAAAGCAACACAGAGCAGAGGGACACATCCAGCCAGCTACTTTATGGGTAAGAGGATTTTCATGATGGTCCCTAATACCAGTTGTTTGTGGAGGAGAAGCATATGCATACACAAAAAGCCAAACATATCCTAATGAAAGCATTGAAATGATGAGTGAGTGCAAAATGCTAATTGGATTCCCAAAACAAATCACAGAGAACGAGCTAACTCTCACCCCAGAGCCTGTTGCTTAGGAACCCATGGTAACAGTTGTTGAGGACTGGTGACGGGTTATGGCTCTGTGTGACAGCACGGCTCATTCTGCCCTCATTTCCATTTCTATGTGTTCCAGAGCACCACTTCAGCCTCATACAGTAAGAACAGTTACATCAGTGTGTTTAAGCCTGGCCAGTAAAACAGACCACATGACCAGGGAAATACAGACCATCTGAACGCAAACAATTACATAACCACTGTGACACTTAACTCTTAAAGCTGCAGCTTCTCAACCAAATGTTGTAAATTCTTCATTGTTAAATCTTAAATTAGCTAGAAATAACCACATTATGTGGAAACCGGCGTTCAATTCTACCATTAAAACCCAAGCCTGATTACTGAAAGACCTGCTGAATGAAGAAATGGCTGAATATAACCACTGAAGACATGAAGCAGACTAAAGGCTGGTTCACACAGCAAGATTTTCAAATATTTGTATGATTTCCAAAACTTAAGAGACCACACATATAGCAATAAAAATTATAGATGTAACATAGGGATGTGTATTGGTGAAAATCTGGTGATGCGACATGTATCACAATACAAAGGGTACGATACGATATATCATGATACAACAAATAAGACTATAAAATGTGATTTTTTAAAACTGAATTTAACAGCATTCTAAGCACTCCAACATGTTTCATCCACAGCACATCCCGTTTTAATACTAGATCTGGGTGATCCACTGAAACAAAGAAGATGAAGGCGCCACCAGCTAGCAGTCAATCTTCTAAAAAAAAAAAAAAACAACACTACTATCACTAATAGTTCAATTCATATTCTTAAAAATAAAAATCATTGATTTTGAATATTGATTCAATATTGTGACAAAGTATTTTGATATAATGCCATAAAAATTATTTTCTTACATTGCTAATACAACAGTGTTGGTCTTGCAGTGAGTGGTCTGTGTGGCTACACGACAATGACGATATACCTCACATAAACACATGAAATAGTGCAAGTTACTAATTCCAACTTCTGAGTGGGGACAAGTCATCTGGAATGGCCCCCAAAGTCAGGCTCTCCACTCAGAAAGTCAGAGACTGCATCAAACTTATATAGCGCTTTTCTGGACACTCAAAGACAATTTACAAATTCCATTATTCATTCACTCTCACATTCACACACTGGTGGAAGCAAGCTACAATTGTAGCCACAGACTAACAGAAGCGAGGCTGCCACATCGCGCCATCGGCCCCTCTGGCCAAAACCATTAGGGGGTAGGTGAAGATTGTGAAGAGACAGATGGATCTGGGGCAAACCAGCAACCTTCCGATTGCAAGGCAATCCTCTGAACCCCCTGAGCCACAGTCGCCCATACACTCAGACTTTATGACATTGAATCCATCCATCCGTGGGGAAGGGGGTATATCTAGCACCTTCTCAATGTGACTTGGCTCTGCTCCACTCGGTTATAAATGTTTTCTACTTGTGGTACCATCCACTTTTAAATTTCAATATGGCTGCTCCTCACATCAACAATACTAGCTGTTTATTTTACTAGACACACTTTTAAGAAGACATCTAAAATCAATCTCACATGTAGAACCTACAACTCTAAACTTAAAAGTGATGTTTGCATGTGCAGAGAACACCTTAAAATTATGATTGTAGGAGGTACTACCAACATGGCTACCTGGGCCTCGCTATACTGGAATCCTGACTCTTCCACTCATCAACTGGAATGCTGTTTACTCAGGTGCGCATTCAAACCCAGCTCCAAGTTCGGAATTCCGAGGCAAATGGGATGCACCATTACCTACAAACATTCCCAGGTAATATTGGAAATCTCACAAGATAAAACATGAACAGTAAAGTCAAAGAGATTAAATAAAAAATGGTGGCTGAGGAGAAGGAGGAATTGAAAACAGTTTGTGGACTAATTTTAATGGGGGGAAAAATTACATAAAAGAAAGAGCGTTGGATAAAACAGGGGAGAGAGCAAGAGTAAGGGCTCCGTTTGTTATATAAAGATATGGAGGTGAGGAATTATGTTTGTCCAATCGGAATCATAGATACATACTTTGTTCTCATCAGTCTGTGTTTCAATGATTTTGCCAACTGTGACCACGTGAGCTGACACTTGCAAATAATAATGGACACTGCTACCTGTTAATTCACTTTCAGATTTGCTACACCTCACCTTTCACAGGCTGCAAGCTGTGATATCGGGCCAAGACAACTCTGCATGTGAAGTACCCCTGATTTTTGATCAGAGTGGTCCTGACGTTCTTACGAGCAGACCAGAGCGCTCTTAACACACCAAACACGGCATTAATATCTGTTAGGATTATCTCAGGAACCATTCCGATCAGGGCATTCTTGCGATTGTTGGAAGGGGAGAATCGGGCTTGAAATTGGAAAATTAAAATTCGTTCCATGTCAACCAGCCTTTAGGTATCTCGAAAAGCAACACATCATGTCCCGTGCAAAGGACACTTTAGAACAAAAAAAAACACTTCTTTAAACTTCAGTAAGAGCATGTTCTCTGTAACTGCTTGTTACAGAGAACGTGACACAGCAGTGTCCCACCTACCCAAAGTACTTCAAGGCATGAATAACTTGTCTGGGATGTCCCATAAGAACCCAGAGCAACATCTAAAGCCCTGGAGTTATTTGCCTTGGTTAGTTTTCTTAACAGAGACAGGGAATTTCTTTGCTTTCAGTGGATCTGGTGGGGAGATGTTGCACTTCTAGAACATTTAGACTGAAAAAAAATGTCACAGCAAAGTTTTAAAGAAGGCCTTTGCTCACCTCAAGGTCTTTCTTATCTACAGTTTGGCTCTTTCAATTTATTTAATGTCTCACAAAAAACATAGAATACACTGACAGCAGACAAGCAAAGCTTTCATTAGATTAAAATGTATTTTTATGGCTTTTCAGTGAGCACATAATGATGCAATTCTTATATCAGATTAACAATGTTTCTCCTAAATATGTGAACTCATATTGTGACATTACACAAACTTCCAGTGACAGATCAGAGTAACACAACCTTCATGCCTGATGGCACGTGTGTCATTACAGCATTTTATCCTGGGAAACCGTGTGCGTCACTGGGTCGCTTTTCATACACGAGGCTCTGGAGGGCAGTGGCTCTGCTTGTCGTGACTGAGTGAGATGCCCTTAAGGTAGAACATTTACAGCTCCACTGCTGAGTGGGGCTCCACCAGAATTCATTTTAAAGTACATCATGTGCTCAGCTCTGACATATGCACATGTCTTTGTGTCCACTAATAGGGTAGTAATGCAGCATTCTACTTCGATGGACAGCAGGTTAGTGTGACAGAAAAAGGATGTTTTTCCTGCTGGAAAATAAGTAACTGTATATTTAGCATTCGCCTTCTAAATAAGCTTTGACACAGCAACGTAATTCCCCGTCTCATAAAACAGAATAAAATTACAGGTACAGACTAAACGGAACTAAACAGGCAAGACAGAATAGTAGACTGCATGTAGCAGACTTACCCATTCATTGGTCCTCCTTGCTCCAAACTGTACACTTGGCGGGGGTTAAGCAGATACCTGAACTTCCTGAGGACACTGGAAGAAAATAGAGAATAAAGGAACATATATTAATACAGAAATACAGATTTAAATGAGTGCGCACAGATGTCAGCTCTCGATTCCAGACCTGTATAAGCCCTGGATGGATGGACGTTCAGCCCTAGTTAACATTTCTGCATACCTGATTAAATGATGTTGTTGAGATTAAATTAATGAATCTGACTTTTACAGTCCAGTTGCTGGATAGGTTTTTCGTGAAATGGAATCTATGATGCCATTAACCTCAAGCAAAAATACATCAAGTGGTTAGTTATTCCTTTATTGTTTATAGATGTTTATAGACTGTCTCTCTAGAATCAACACCTTAGTATTACTTTAGAATGGACCTTATGTCTTCATAAAATAAATATTTTAGTCAATTACTACATGGAATCTGCCATGTTTTAACTTAAGATCAGAATTTGGGTTTGAACATTTTAACAGTTGCAGGAGCTTCGTATTCCAAAGACTCTACTTTTACCTTCTGCCATGATTAGTTACAGGAAGACCCAGATGCAGGCACAGGGAGGCAATTAACTAATAGTGTGTTCACAGCTTTGTCGGCGTCAAAAACGCTCATGAAGAGCCTAGTTTGATTGACAGCTATACATTTTTAGTCTGAAGCTTGCAAAGCGCACGGGCGAGCCTTTTTACTGACGGATGTTTTAAACTGTGCCGGATTGTGGCTGGCTAGATGACACGGAACCGAATCTGGGGAAACTAAGCCAGGATTGTTAAAGTAAGCCTGGCTTTTGGAGTTAGCTCGCTTCGTGACATACCCCTCAAGTCTGAAGAAAATAAGTAATAAAGGTCAAAATCCAAATCCAAAGAAAAAGGTGAAAACACATCAAAGAAAAACCCAAAACAACTGCAGAGCTTGATGTTTTGAGACTCTAAGGGCTATGAGATGTAATAGGAATACAAGCAAATTACTTCAATCTCCATAAAGTTTACTTGAAATAAATTTTACTAACTAGACAAAAATGTACCAAAAGAACTTCTAAGAATTTTGTGAAGCCAGTAACTATATTCAGAGCACACAAGTTGCTGCTTCACCGAACCTCTGATGTGCCTTACAATTGTGCTTAATGTTTCCCTGGTGTCTCTTGAATTCTCCTATGGCGATGTGGACAGCATTGCCAAAAAATATACAAACTTTTTCAGGATTGATTGTACTTTTTTATGGTCTCATTCGCTAATTTTTTCAATAAATCATCTGTCGTCTCTAGTATAAGGAAATCCCATGTCAGTTGTTTTTGTGAAAAAAAATTATTTTAAACATATAATTTTATTGTTTATATTATTGATGGTGTGTAATTAAACAAAAATATAAAGCTAATTGTAAAGACTGGAATAACTACAAATATGTGATAACTGAAAAAAAAACAATCAGAGTAGAGGATTTTTTTTCCAAATCTTTTCAAAGTAAAACTAATAAAACAAATACTACAAGTAGATAATGTATATATGTTAGACCAGGGTAAGGTAGCCCAACTTGACCTCTAAATGGAACAACAGGCTCATCAGATAGAAAATACCATTAAAATGGTCAAGACTGAGTACAATCAAGATGTCTCACTTCAAAATAATGAGACCAAGGGCCTGACTCATCAATGGTTTGCAATTGGTAAACGCAATCCAAACCTTAGCAGAATTACTTCGATGACGCAGAGAGCATTGTGCCTGTTAAACCCAGTACAACAAGATGCATTATGGGCGTTTCTGTGAGAAGACATAAAATATTGTGAGGAGAAAAGGCAAATAAGTTGGCGTTCCAAGCACAGTGTGATTTACTAAGCATAAAAATGTGTGCACCGGTAATTTTAGCACCTATTTTTTACTGATTCTGTGCCACCACCTTCAACATAAGATTATTGATAAACAAAACATTTCATTCATACACAATATAACCTAAGAGTAACACTTTAATGACCATAAAACTGACAGTTATACAAATATTTACCAGTGTTTCCCCCAAAGACACATCATAACTCAACGCGCGCTGAGCGCATATGCAACCAGTGAAGACGCTCTGAGCGCACAGTGAGTTATGATCTTCGTGGATCTTCATAGTTTGCCCTGAGTGGTTATTAATCTTCCTGGGTTCCAATTAATCAAATATAGTAATCATGTAAAATACTACAATGACAATTAGTTTACATATATGTCATTTTAGAAACAAAATTAATACATTTTCAGATTACATATTTTCAAGATAACTTTTTTTTCTACTGCAACTTGACATTCAATAGAGGCCATGATGAAGTGTGGTACATTTCAACAATATCAGTGGAATATGGACATCTTAGAGACCTTATTCTGGACATGCTGCAGCTTTAATAAGTCTGACTCTAGAGTACACTACCTGCATAAAGCATAGAGCCGCGCATTACACACATTTTAAGTTTATTACTTACAAACGAGAGATATAATTCACAAAATTCTAACCTAATAGTAATTAACTTTGTAACAGCCATAGACTTGATACATACATAAATCCGCATCATGAATCCATGCACATATTCCTCCTCTCTCTAGCCGTGGTGCACCTCGCATATCCAGCTGCAAACTCCTCATTTGAATACTGCTCCTTGTGCCTGTTATGAATTGCTCGCGCAATCTTAATTGATCATCTTCAAATGAAGGACAATCCACAGCCGCCAAATGTTTGCGATGCATGCAATATTACGGTCATTATTAAGAATCTTGATAAATCAGACTCCAAGAGTACCATTCATTTTTGATGTAACAAGGTTGTTTCTCATTCTATGAAAGTCCTCAAACTGAGCAGAGAAGCAAGAAATTTTACTCAAATAAGAGTAGCTATCATTAAAATATTAATAAAGTAAAAAGTTATGTGTAGTAATACTACTTCTAAAAGTATTTTTTTTTCAAAAGTTACACAAGTAAATGTAACTGACTAAATGTAACTAGTTACTACCCACCACTGTATCACATATCACAGGAGATACACAGGAGATACAGTACAACATCAGGACTGCAGAACAATGCTAACGTGAGCTAATGCTAAAGTATTTGTTGGACGAGACACAAAGACCAAAGACGTATGTCAGAGCACAAATGTAACTCCCCACATTCATTTCCAATCACTGCCTCCCTGGTTGTTCTCTCAACATCAGATCCTTCTTCTTAGTCAATTTCAAACATCTCCAGGTGAATGCCCGATAGATAGATCGAAAGCTTGCCTGTTCTAAATTATCTGGAGACTGTTCAGGGTTGTACAGAGTTTCTAGCTTCAGAAGCTTCTAGCTTCAGGCAGCATTTTGTGGTGATTTTATAGGACTTTCCTCTATTCGGGTAAATATTTTTGGCCAACTCCTCTCAGCCATTGTGTTGCCCTTTTAAGAAATCAGGTAAGACATTTGCATATCCTGACAGTTTCAACAGCAAATAACCTCACTTATCAGCACCAAAAGCCTCCCATAGCAGCAGAGAGAAATAGGAGATCAATAATGGAAGAAGCAGGGATACTTGCTGTGTTTCTGTTTGCAGATGTTATAAACTGCTTCGTCAGCAACTCCTCGTATTTTGTTTGGGGATGTCTGCTTATTTTCCTCTGAATTACAACCAATCAGCATAAATTAAACACAGCTTTCGCCCAGCGACTTTACTGAGCCATTTACACAACCCAAGGTACATACTCTTTTGATTCCTTAAATGGCCCTGAAAATGGCCCTGTAGGCCAGGCCCGCTTAAGTGGAGACACGCCCATACAGTGAAGTTCTGGTAAAATTACCCTGAAGTTTTGTTAGTAAAATATACCTAAAAGTTTCCCATGAGAGAATATGAAAAACCTCTAAGACCTGGATCCTGTACTCAATGCATCTCACTATTCAGGGGCTGACAATGCGATGAAACGTTACTGAGGCTACAAAGTGTGCTCCAAAGAACCCGGCGTCATGCAAAGCACTGGTGCAGAAGAGGGGGGAAATCCCACTTCAGGAAACAAATGGTTCAGAGAGTATTTCTGACTTCTGATCACCTCAAATTGGAGAAATGTCCTCATATTTCAAAACTTTGCCTGAAGTGAGGCTTGTAAATCCATTCTCCAGTTGAACAGCAGGACACAGAATCATCCTTCAGGGTAACATCAAAACCTGGATCAGAGATAATCATTCCGAGGAAAACATCCAAATCCTAATGATAATGCCTTCCTCAGTATTCTCTCTTGAAATATTTGATTATACACAAGCAGGTGCACGTTTCAGGTCAAGGGGACGTTAAGATATTAGGCATTCAAGCCAAAGCAGGTGAAATATTCATATTTAGGTTAATTCCTTAAATTCTATTGTACATATTTAGTTACAAGGACCACAGTGGTTTTTGTCATCGTGGATGAAAAAGTTACATGTAGGCTCATCTGCTTGCTGTGTCATGGCACGATGGGGATTCTCTGTTCAGGTTGTTTGGACTGAATATCAGATCAAATGAATTTAAAAGAATAGTCCTGAAAATGTCCTCACAATCATTTTCAAAAATTAAGAGGTAAAAAGTGATCATGTGTGATACTCCTTATTTCCATCATGCCCTGTCAGCTTCTGTCAATCCATCAGTTAGATGTAGCTGACCTGTGCCATGCCTTATTATCTGCCCCTAATCCACCCGTTTCCCTCACTTTTTAAACCCCCTTCTCCCTCTGCTTCTTTGCCTGGACACTTTTTGCCAGTAGATTTCCCTTTTCATGTCCCCAGATATTGCCCTTTGCCTAGCACATGACATATTCTTGTTTCCTATCAGACTTCAGGACGCCGACCCTTGCTTCATATTCTGTCTAATGACTCTTTCTTTGCTATTCTGTAAAGCTTACTGTACTAGTACTATCTGTACAAAATCTTTGTATTTCCCTTAGTACTGCATTTTGGATAAAAAATCTTCAGGTATCAAAGGTTCAGGTATCACAGAGAACCACTTCCTAAACAGAAAAGGCCTCTGTTCACTCAATGTGTTTACGTGCATTAAACATGCTGCTCATTGTGCAACTAAACATGTATGTTCTGTAAATATTTGTCTGTTAAGGATCCTACTCAGTTCCACAGCAAAATCTCAGTATGGCAACTTACTTCTGCTGTCTCACATTTCCAACAAAGAGAAAACGTTGTAAAAGTCAGTTTGATTAAAAAAAAAAACATTTGTTTGAACCAATCAAAGTGCAGGGTTCTGATGGTTAATGCATCGAATGGCCAATGGAATGCTGTAAACAGCAATAGATCACTCGAGGGGTCAGACTTTATCTTTAATAAAGGAAATGGCCCAGTACAGAGTGCAGATTACAAAACTCTCACCATGCACCCGAATCCTTAGTATTTACTACATGCTACGCAGTAACTTCTACTCGACCGTTGATGTAGTAAATACTGCGTAACAAACAAGTGAGTAGTAGGCTATCAGATGCACCTCTCCACCATTTTGCATGTCCTTTGACCTGGATGGTCACGTTGCGTTAGACCGCCTGTGGTCCCGTTTAACAATAACTTAGTAATTTAAATGCTTAATCAGTTGTTAAAAAACAATTAAAGTAATCACTAACGTCACTACACTTTCACATTTATACACATCGTGATGTTCTACACCGTGTTGCACTGCACAAGATATCAAACACAAGCATAGCTTTATAGACAAACAAAGCTGCCATTGATCCCGTGGGTCCACATAAACACAAACACTATGATAATGCTGTACAAAGAGAAAATAAATTGATAAACTGACTAGGGATGCAACGGGACAGGGTAAAGTACCGGACCGTTCCGTACGCCCTTCACGGGACAATCCGTCCTCCTGTACCGTGGGACTTCGCTACTGCCATTGATTTTGTCCTGGTAATTAGTTACTGCCGGCCCAACGTTACCAATCTTCGCCACGCTCCCAGACACAGGTGCAACAACCAGCTCGCTGTTCCCCGCTCCAGCAGCTGGTTGGCATAGAGACGTGACCTCCTCTCCACAATGCGCACATCACGGAGCACCGTGAGGAGCGAAAAAATGTACAATGGTCGGTTGCACTTTTTTCGGAAATCAGCCCTGGTGTGAGGCACTGCTCAAATTTCTCCCAACTTGAGCGCTTTCTGCCTGGGCGGGCTCCAGCATTCAGGGGCGCCGGGTTGCGCTGTGTTAATCTCCTCTTTGCGGTGCGCCGGAGCGCGAAACAAAGAGATGTGCTGCGCTCCATTCATTGATGCAAACAAAAATGTCCTTTGAGCAGCAGGCACACGAATAATATTTATCCGCCACCTGTGTCAGTGTGGTCAGATGCGATCTCGTTTAAAGAACCAGTAAAATACAGAAAACATTCTGTTACTGCGGCCCTGTGTGTGAACCATAATCCCAGAGAGACGTACAGCTCGTTTATGTTGCATTCTCAGGGCTTTCACACGCCCACACCTGTAACTGTGAGCGGGTTAAGTTAACTGTAACATTCTGTTCCCAAAAAAATAAAATATATGTTTTGGGATTAAAAAAAGCAGTCTCTTTCTGCACAAAAGATGTACCGAACTGTACCGTGGACCGTGGCCCAGGTACCGAGGTACGGACCATACCGTGGGCTACCTGTACCGTTTCACCCCTAAAACTGATTGAGTATAAAGATGAAAGACTGAATAGGAATCTGAATCATAGCCAAATAAGGGCAGGTGTACAACACTAGGGAATTGCTGCAGTTCTTTGTGCAAACATTCAAAAAAGACAAACACTTAAATGAGAATAAAAATAAAATGTGCTAAACAGATTGATATATACATGAGTACAGGTAACGAGCAGTGCAAATCACGTGCAGAAAAACATAATATGGGTCATGTGACTAACATAGAGCAGGTGGTGGGAACAATCTTAGGGTTATTTAGTTCATGAGTCCGATAGCAGAGGGGAAGAAACTGTTCATATGATGAGAAGTTCTAGTCTAGTTCTAGTCCAGTCTTTGTTTCTCCCTGATGGTGGCTCCAGTATACCACACTGTGATGGAGGTGGTGAGGGTGGACTCGATGGTTACAGTGTAGAACTGTATCATCATCTGTGTTGGTAGGATAAATGTCTTCAGCTGCCTCAGGAGGTACATCCTCTGCTTGGCCTTCTTTATGATACAGGTGATTGTGGGCTCCCACTTGAGGTCTTGGGTGATGGTGGTACCCAGGAAGCGGAATGAGTCCAAGGTGGTGATGGGGGTGTCAGTCAGCTTGACGGGGAGTGTCCAAAGTGTCTATTACTGGGACTGGTGGAGGTGTGAAGGCTGCTTGGTGGTTAATCAAAAAAGTAACAAAAAAAAGCAGTTCCTGTCTCCGCACCCGAACGCCTTTCTCTTTTCTAGCCACAGCTGTTTGAGTTTAGGGGTAAAAAGGATTTGTCATTATCACCCTGGTGCATGTTGGCAGTGTCCGTAGTAAACTCATCTAAGCTGTTAGAAGCAGTCCTCTTTGTGTCCCAGTCTTTAGTTTCTAAACAGAGCAATAATCAGAGAGTCCGGGGATGTCCGCTCCATGTGCAGTATCTGCTCCGCATGCATGTCTGCATCTGGCGGGATTTAAACAGCGACCTTAATGAATGAAGTGAACTCCCACGGAGAATAACAGAATTTGCAATGAATAAAAACATATTCCAAAGAGGGAGAGCAGTGCTGAGCAATCACAGTCACATCTGTGCACCAGCCACTATTGATGTAGAAGCAGACGCCTCCTCCTGCAGTCTTACCGGTGAGAGTTGCCTGCCAGTTTGGAGCAGGTGAAAGCCCTCCAGGTGGAACATGCAGTCGTGGATGTCCTCACAGAGCCACGACTCCATAAAACATAAGACACAAGATGAGACAAAGTCTCTGTTCATGCCTCTCATCAGAGCAAGCTCTTCCATTTTATTCGGAGTGAGCATGCGTTGGAGAGGAAAACCCCAGGTAGAGTAATCCAAAGACCGCATCTCCTCAGACGCATGAGCAGGCCGGCTGATTTTCCCCTCTTCGTCGTCTCACTTTTCTGATCAGAGTCTTCAGTAAATACACCAAACATGCAACAAATACTGGAAATAAATCCAAAGTCCTGTAGTTAAGGAGCTCTTTTCTGGAGTAAGAATACCCGGAGGAGTGACCAGACAGGAATTACGTACAAAAACAAGACAGAAATAACACACTGAAGTACCAGTATGGCATCCATATGCAGTGTCATCTTGGAAGACATTTTTAGAATACAGTTTTTATTGGAGACAACTTTTACTTTTATTTCACAGAAAATAAATCAGAATGTTATTTCAGATTCTTCTTTAATTTTTGTCCAGTATGACTTAAAAAGTGAACTAGTATTGTTACCAAGTTATTTTAATCAATCAATAAATATTTATTTGTATAGCACCTTCCAGCACCAAATGGTGCACAAGGTGCTTCCCAAAGTAAAAGCAAGAATAACATTTAAATAAAATTAAGACACAGCTGCAGCGCAAAAATTGCACAAAGTGCATTGAGGTAAAAAACAGGAATAAAAGCAGTACTACTAAAACAAGGACTGGTTTGACCTTTGCGAGTAGTCTTAGATGGAAAAAACTTGCCTTTACCACTGCTTTTTTGTTGTTGTCGTATTTTAGTCCACTGTCAAATAAAACACCCAGGTATCTCACAGAGGGAGCGAATTAAGGTGTTACAGGATCAAAACAGGGTGAATTTTGCGGTGAGTTGGGGCTGAAAAGAATATACTCAGTTTTCCCTTCATTTAAATGAAGGAAATTCTGGGCAAGCCATTCCTTGATATCCTGAAGACAGCTATGAAGAGGTTCCAGAGCAGAACGGTTACCCAGGATCACTAGGAGGTAGATCTGGATGTCGTCTGCATAGAAATGGAACTGGATTTTGTGTCTAGTGATGAGTTGTCCAAGTGGCAGCATGTATAATGCAAAAAGAATAGGCCCCAGAATGGAGCCTTGGGGCACTCCAGTTGACAGAGGGGTAGATGACGATGAAAAGTCATTTAGAATCACTGAGAAAGTCCTGTTTATGAGATATGATGAGAACCATTTGAGTAAAGCCCCCTGGAGGCTGGAGGTCGATATGGACCAGCGGTGACATGGATACAGTACGCCTTTGCTAGGGCCAACGGTCCGAAGCCACTGGTAGCATTCTTGTAGGCCAACTGAACAGGAGATCGAGGTTTTCAGCTCTGTTGGAGCTCCACTCCGCAGCGGAGGTGAAATCAGGTGAGTCCGAAGCTTGAGATTCAGAATAGCAATTGTTTATATTAATAATTAATTAAAATTATATTAAAAATTGATTACATTTATTAATTAACTGTTGAACCTGTGAAAGTCTATTTGAAGCTTGTTTTTTAAGGTTTTTTGGGCCAGAGTGGCCTTTATTGTTAGAGGGCAGAGATGACGTGGCGAGGGTTGCCTGGGGTAGGGCTTGAACCAGAGACAGCCATAGTGAGGACTGAATCCTCTGCATATGGGGTGCCTGCTCTAACCACTGTGCCACATGACACCCCAAAGCTTGTTTTTTTAGTTGTTAATTTTGATCACATGGAGAAACCACGCTTTACATATGTTACAATCTATAGTCTTAGCCTTGAAAGTGTTTCAACACTGGGCCAAGTCTCCTCTCTTTTGGAAATCAAATATGGCCATCCTATCCAAAAAGTTCAGTTACTTATCTGTCCTTTTGTCTGTGCAGTTCTAAAAGTGACAACCCCTGTTCCAATCCATATATGCACATTTCACTCTGTCATGACTGAATTTCATGTCTCCCTAGTGATGTCATACCTTCTAATATGATGTTTTTTGACCCTGTTGGTCAAAATGAAAAAGTCTAGCGAAACCTCTGATAAAGCCCTCGCGATAAACCGGCCAACACACACTCAGCAAATTTAATGTTAATGTCCTGGCTGAGTGGGCTGGAAAAACTACCAGCAGAGACCCAGTAGGATTTGGCACACTGAGAATGAACATCAACACAAACAAGAAGTGAAGTGGAAGAAAATCATAAATGATAAAAAAATAAAAAAATAAAAAAACTAAAAGTCGTAAAACTTTGTTGTGCATTAGTATTATTGACTATATACTTTTGCTGCAGTCACCGCTGTCTGTCTTTTAGGGCATCAATTCTGTTCAGCCCACATAATACAATTTGCTTTGTTTTGTATTTTTATTTTGCATAATAGCTCAACCTTGTTAGATTTGACTATGGGCATCTGTAAGCACTGGTTTTCAGGTTTCTACAGTTGTTTTAATCGTCTCTATGTTCAGACTTTGACTGGACCATTTTTACACATGAATATGCTTTGATCTAAACTATTCCAGTGTAGCCTTGGCTGTATGTTGAGTGTTGCTGTGCTGCTAGAAGATCAACCTCCACCCCAGTCACAAGTATTTTGTAGCCTCTGTTTTCTTTATGAAAATTTACATGACTAAAAAATTCATTTTCAAAAATTTTCTGTTTAATTTATCTAAAGGGCAAGCAACAATTTGAATGTCAAAGAAATTTAACAGATAAAAATAGAATAATGGTTGTCCTGGTAAATGTCTTTTACTTTTATTTGCCAATTGATAGAGAATAATTGGGTTTTTCATTGTACAGTAAAAAAAGGGTGTCACCATGGTAACACACTAACTAGAGCGATATCAGCAGGTTCTGATTGTTCATGATTGTTGGGAGCTATGTGGAAAATGATGCAGGAATAAAAGCCTTTATTTCCTTTGCTTCACCTTTAAATGCCATCTTTCAGTGACTCAGCAGGGAGGAGCAGCTACAATGGTGTCTGGGATGAAAGCCTCTTTCAAAATATCGGCATTAACACCACATCCAATGATGTGACCTAGTAGTACATAGGTTCATGACTTTTATGGACAAAATAACAAGATTTTCATACCATCTTGGCTATTACAGCATGCTTAGCATGTAAAACAAAGCATTACAAAGTAGTTAATATAAGCTGGAAGGTCTAACATGAAATTTAGGACACAAACAGTGAGCATTCCAGCAACCACAGCATCCCCAGTATGAAGCATGGTGCTGGCAGCATCATGCGGTAGGGATGCTTCTCCGCAGCAAGCCATAGAAGACTTGTAAAGGCAACAGGTAAGAAATGTACCTATTTTATTAAAAAAATTGTTGCATGTATAATTTTTAATTAGTAAATACTTTGTTCCACACTCAAAAGCTCTCTTCAGTTCTGTTTGATACCATCTATTTAAGTTACTTGATAGATGAAAAAGCTAACTGCGAGCAGAGAACTCAAGCTTACCGCTCCCCCTGTCTCCCACCACTCTTAGGGTTGACCAGGACCAGGAGAGGGTGAGTTCCTGGGAGTGGGGTGATCTGCATACAGGAAAAACGCACCGTTAAACCAGCAATTTGTCTTCATTTCAACCAGATCCACACTAGTGTGAAGGTAAGTACCTGCAGTGCTTGGCCATCTCCAGGAGAGAATTTAAATGTCTGGTAGGGGTCATCAGGGCTGGTGCTGGGGGGCGAATCTCCCTCCCCCCGCTTTGCCATGGAATGACGATCCTGTGGAAAAAGGAAGAGATGACTGACTCAAACTGGACTGTGGTTAACAAATTCAGGAAGAAATAGTTAATGGGTCAGCAGGTGCCTAAATATTGATTTACAGCATGAAATCTCCAATGATAAGATGAATAAAATGCATAAAATCAATGTGTCATTGTGCATTTAGAGTCAAGAGGGAAAGTTTGACAGCAGAGTCCAAAAATAGCATCTACAGTGAGCGTGAAATAAAGGCAGGTGGTGAGAGGTTTCATAGTGAGAAGTTTGAGGAAAGTACTGAATGACAGAATGTCATAACTAAAGCTGGCTTAGTCTTCCTTTTAATACTGTTTTTTTAAACAGATCCTGCTAAGTGCTAAGAAGTTCACTCTGTAGATATTAACATGATTAAATACGATTTTGTAGAGAAGTGGCACCAAAAATGTTGCTGCTGTAAGTAATTATAAACATTCTCAAAGGCCAAAGTGGTCTAAAGCATGGCAGTACTTCAAGTTAGGTATTACTGCAAACACAGCAAACCAGCATCAAGCATTATGAGCATCTAAAGAGGCAACCATACTGGAAAAAAGGATACTCTAGAGACAAGAATAATACAATAAAATAATGTATTTTTGCTTGTAAGAAGCTAAAAAAAATCTTCCAATGGAATAAGTGAACATTTTCTTGAAAATATATGTCTTGAAAAGAGAGAATATATTTAAATAACGAGAAAAAATGTCCATAAATAATGGATTTTTACTTTCTTGAAAATCTGTTTTTGCAGTGCAGGGGCAGCTGAAGATCTGACGGTGAGGTTAAAGCATAAAATGTTTTTCTGCTGCTGAATCCATCTAAGAGCTTTCACACGTGTCTGCATGTGTTTATATTATGATGATAATGTTGATATTTGAATGAATTAAAATTTAAACCAGACCAGCTCATAAGCAATCCATACAGTTAATAAATACAAATGATAAGTTACAGTTTAGATTGGGAAGTCTCAAGAAAAAAAGCCTAAGTAGTCGACATGACAAATATGATGAGAGAAACTAGAAAAGCTTCAGTTAAGCCCGAAGAGCAACTGCTAAGTTAAAACAAATTATGTTTGCTTGTAATAAAACAGTGTAAATGAACTGAACTTTTACAGTGTTTTTCTAGTCATACTGACCACTCAAAGGACTTTACATGGAGCCACATTCACCTGTTCACACTCACATTCACACATTCATACATTGATACAGAGCTCGGTAGGCAGCTTAGGGTTAAGTGCCTCGCCAAGGGTCCCATCAACATTTTGCAGTGAAAAAAAAAACAATTAAACGCAAAAATATTTTTGTAGTTTGACATGTATAATTTTTTAATTTTTCGATTATTGAAAATATTTTGTCAGTTACTACCAACAAAAAATACGAAAAAACAAAGGTAGCTCTATTTCATTGTATTTATTCCAATCATTTCTAGAACCTAAAAGTATTATTAAGCTGTTTAAGGAAGGCAGGCTTATGTGGAAAATGTTCAATGAACAGATACAAAACCACTGCACATCCAAAAACAACTGAATTCAAGCTTCGGACCCTAACATCCTCACAACAATCTGCACCGTCTGAGGTTGTGATTATTAACTGTGTCGCTGCTGGGTACTCCATCTTCACCATGACAGACTGGAAGGTCCACTTGAGGATAGTGACGGAAGGTGAAAAGGTCAGAGTCACAGCAGGAAGAGGCCTCTGAATATTACCAGCAACTCCTAACACACTCTTGTTTTCTATGTCTTCTAAGTTTTCACCTTTTATTTCTCTGTATTTTCTATTGATTCCAGGATTTTTGACTTTGCTAATGCACGTTGAACCGTGTCATCCAGCTTCTGACTGAGGGCAAAATGACTGTGTACCTCACTAACCACCACTGCTATTAGCTGTCAGTTGTCGACAAATTGAGCTAACTAGCAGAGATATCTAAGCATGTGGAGCGCTGTAGGCTGTACAAATAGATGTAAAGCCTGATTCACACCGAGAGTGGAACGGATGTGGTTGAGTTTCTGTACGGTCTGCCATACACACCGGTTTGCGTGCAGAACGTCTTCGTTGTTGTTAACCAGATAATTGTAGATACTCCCATACTGAAATGGCAGCCCATTCTTAGGACTTTCATCCCATTCCTCATTAGCCTTTTGAAACAGGTGTAGAAGCTTTGCCCTAAATAGAGTTAGGTTTGCAGTAGGGGGGCATCGATCTGACTTTTTTGGACCTGATACCGATGCTTTGTGTATCTGTTGATACCCAATACCGATAATATTGCTGAATGAAACAAAGTTTATACCATCCACCTTACACCTTTCTTGAAGAGACTAAAGGCACCAGACTTTACTAACTAAACATAACTAAGACAAATTGAGAGATGTAAAATATAAAATCACCATAAAACTAAACTTTTAAGTGACAAATAATTTTTTTGTGAATTTATTGCAGATTTACCACATTTTAAGTATCGGTTCATGGTATTGGTTAACTTTAACCAATATTGATACATGTAGATTAGACGGTATCGGTGCATCCCTAGTTTGCAGTGTATCATTTTCGATCATCTGCACAAACATGATCTAAATTAGTAACACCTACATCCCTAGATTTTATTTTTTAGAGGAATTGATCAACAGTGGCAGCACAGCTCTGGATAGTGTATGCAAAAGCTCTTTTTGCCCTCCAGTGTTGCGTACATGCGCACTTTTACCAGATGACAAAAAACATTCAGTGTGCCTATAGATGCTTTTTGGTAAAAAAACAACATGACAGTTATCTTTTCTGAATTTAATGGATGAACTGGAGTCACCACAGAACAGAGTTGCACATTTTGTTATACAGCACCTCTGCACCTTTTTTATACGTCTGGACCTGACTTCAGATTTTTCTTTTTTTACATGGGCAAACCAGAATCTGTAAACAATCTGTTTTATATGTAATGAGAACAAACCACAAATCTTTGAAAAAGCTGACTCTGTGTGTTACTTCTCTGCAACAGAGTAATCTATTTCGTTGGCTCTACAGCAACAACTGAAGTTGTTCTTGGCCTCATCTCACTGTCGCAGGCGAACAGTCCACAGAGAGCCGTGTTCTCACCAGGACAACAGGGCAGATGTATGATGGCAGCAGTGTGTGGTCCCTCAGGGCTCCTCCGTCACACTCTGGCTTCACATGGGATGCACACTTGTTATGGAGCTGCAGTGGACAGGAGAAGCAGAACCATAAGAGCTGTAGGCGTCATCCATCTGTGATTCGGCATTAACATTTATTAGGTCACTCAGGATGACAGCATGTACTGCTCATTTTACAGACCATCCAGCTTCCATAAAAAGGATTCCTTTTATTTTTTTCTGAAAGATTCTTAAACAATAACAGGTGATTGGTTTGCTTAGTCTAAACTTTTCCACCACATCACAGACAGCAGTGTCATCTAGTGGAATTAAAAAGCAATGCCATATTTAAAACAAGGGTAGAGTCTAAATACAGATGGAGCAACAGTTTAAGTTTTGGAAATAACATCTTTACTTTTTTAATGCACTTGTACAATGCACAATTTGTACACATTTCAAAATATTTTTAATTATTTAGGTTTCCTACTATGTTGCACATTACAACCTGGGTTTGCCACTTTATCTGTACTTATTCATCTTAATAACCGTAAATTACTTTGTTTTTGTAACTATGTCTATCATGTAAATATATTAATAAATAAATAAATTAAACTAAACTCTTTTTAAAAACATTGGTGTCTATCAAAGTCCCTGACTCCTGTGTGAATGAAATCTAAAAAGTTTCCTCTGAAAAGGTTATTTATTATTATTAAATTCTAAGAGGATGCTCTAGGATTGCAGTTTCTAGAACTTCTCTGTCTATGGTGTAGGAACTCACCGTGATCTGACACCAAACACAGTGCAGGCCCGTCAGTCCCTGGTAGCACTTGATACTTCTGTGACAGCGATCACACTTTGTCGGAGAGTTTCCCTCCATCCAAACATGCTGCATAGCCTAGAGGAGAGCGGACACACACACACACCAAAACGGATAAAAACCTACTCCACCACAACTTTATGATTTCAAATCTTAAACAGTGTCTCTCGGAATCATGAAGCATCAAAAGCTTTTGCAGTGACCATTGCAGCTGTTTATATGATTGCTTTTCATAGCTATGCTGATTTATTAAAGAGTTAGAATGAACAAAATTGTCCTGTCATTAAATTTGGTAAAACACTATGGAGTCGTAATACTGCCACACCAAAGGAAAGTAATCTAATGGCAACACAAATTAAGACTGGGGGGTTTAGTGGTTCTGAAACCATTTTCACTTAGTTTTACACTCTTACAATTTTAACAGCCTTTGCACATTTAAGCCCCTTGTAAAATACAGTACCATTATGACACAAAGCTAGGAAGTTCGTGGTTTATATAGCACCATTCCCAACAGATTTCATCTCATAGCACTTTACAAGAAAAGTAATTTCAATATAATTATAAATATATCCCAATAAGTTAAAACGTTTTCTTTTTAAGGAATCCCAGCAGAATGCGTCAAGTCATTAACGTGAGGCAAGTTTCGGAGTTTGTCTTGTAATCGGAAGGTGACCTGTTCGAGCATCGGCTCGGAAACGGTTGTTGTGTCCCTGGGCAAGACACTTCACCCGTCGCCTACTGGTGGTGGTCCGAGGGCCTGATTTGCCAGTGTCTAGCAACCTCGCCTCTGTCAGCGCCCCAGAGCAGCTGTGGCTACAGTCAGCTTGCCATCACCTGTGAGTGAATGGGTGAATGACTGAATGTAGTGTAAGGCGCTTTGGGGTCTGTAGGGACTAAGTAAAGCGCTATACAAATACAGGCCATTTACCATTTACATTTGAGGTTGTGTGTCAACTTTAGGAATAAAGAATTCCCAGATCGTGAACTGTGATTAAACAAGTCAGTATAATGCTAATTTAAAAGTTTGTCTCATTTTAAGGTGGGCAAAACGTTTCTTATTTGTTTCTTCACAAACAAAATAAAGATTTGAGGAATCTCTGTTTTGTAGAATCTCTTTTCAGTATGAAATTACCCAGTTGACGTTTGATCAGTGTAAGTACTGTGTAAGTACTTCAGATTTTTAAGTTTTGGGGATCAAATATTGTCCTGGCTCATCAAAAACTGACATAGCTCTTTAGTTTCGACCCAAGAGAAAAATGTCAAACTAGATTCCATCACCAAGCACTGTACAAGAAAAATCATTTCAATTCAATTGTACTTACATTCCAACCAGTGTAAAAGTTAATATAGATAAGATAAGATAAGATAGTTTAAATGTTTCGACATGAGGTTGTATGCCATCCTTACCAGCAGCATACTGCATACACATTAACCCAACTATGTGGTGAAAGCCTGTTTCATTTGCATCACAAAAAAATAAAATAAATAAACGCTGACCAAAATTAACAACTCACTATTGCTCAGCACTATTTTCTTTCATTCCAATCAACCATGAGTTGCATGGAAGTTGTTTAGAGGTTCAGTCTCTGCTGGAACCCTCAGAACAAACACGCTATTATGTTCTGTTGCACTTACATTGGTGTGTCTGCGGGACTTGGCGTAGGTGCTGATGCAAGCAGTGATGTCTTTGGACACACAGCGCTCATGCACTGTGTACTTGCATACTGCAGGAAGACAACAAAAGGCACAGCCTGTAGAAAACTGTGGCGTTAAGCAGAGATTGGTCTTCACAAAAACAGCTCAAACATGGCTGAGAGGTAATCTCGTTTCTAGCTGACCACATTAGAAATCATTTCAGACAGTAAGTGAGTGCATGAGTTCATAGGCCCGAGGGGCACTGTCTGGGAAATGTAATAATGAAAATACACATAATCACATTGTTTATGCTTCTCTAATGATGGTTGCAAGGACACTTAATTGAAAACAACAGTGAGTCAAATGCATTTAGGCACAAAATCTAAAAGAGTTCAAATTACACTGGTCATAGGAAGTGAAGCAAGCAGGAGATAAAGACAGAGGAGAAGATGAAGAGAGGAAGAAGATAACAGACAGCAGGAGAAGGAAACAGACAGCGACAGGAAGAGAGTTGGGGGGGGGGACTCACAAGAGCAGCAGAGGCCCTGCTTGCGGACGCCGAGCAGCATGGTGTGGCAGTAGTTACAGTAGGCTGGTTTGTTGAAGTGCTTCAGACGCCAAACATGCTGGCCATCCTCCTGCACGTTCTGCCACATTACAACAGAACATGGAATTATTTCAGCCCTTTCTCCAAACACTCAACACTATCATGCAGCATCTGGTGAAGGGTTCCATCCTTGTCCCCCTTCTTTACTCCATTATCTGTTTTCACTTTAAGCGATCATAATTTAGTAGTGTACCACTTTTCCTTTTCCTTTTATGCAGATGAACTACCTCTTTTTGTGACACTCAACACTTCATCCTATATGGCATCTCTACAGTAAAGCAGTGCTTGAAACTTTTTTTTTCTGAATGAAACAAATAAACAGATTTTGTTTAAAAACACCACCACTGATATCAGGACTCGGAATTTTAAGTTGAGTAACACAGGTAAGAAATCTGGGGGTGATTTTTTACTAGGGATTTTAAACAGGGGTGCTAAATTATCATATTAGATATATATTCTTCAACTGTGAGGGACATAATCTAAAACAAAAATCCAGAAAATCCCGGTGGATGATTTGTAAATAATGAATTTCCATTTTACTGCATGACATAAGTATTTGATACATCAGAAAAACAGAACTCAATATTTGCTACAGAAACCTTTGTTTGCAGTTACAGAGAGCAGACGTTTTCTGTAGTTCTTCACCAGGTTTGCACAAACTATAACAGGGATTTTGGCTCAGTCCTCCATACATATCTTCTCCGGAGCGTTCAGGTTTCAGGGCTGTTGCTGGGCAACACAGACTTTCAGCTCTCTCCAAAGATTTTCTATTGGATTCAGGTCTGGAGACTGGCTAGGCCACTCTGAGACCTCGAGGTATTTCTTTCCTTCCTTAGTTGCCCTGGCTTTGTGTTTCGGGTCGTTGTCACGCTGAAAGACCCAGCCACGACCCATCTTCAATGCTCTTACTGAGGGAAGGAGATTGTTGGCCAAGATCTCACTATACCATGCATCCATCCTTCCTTCAGTACGGTGCAGTCATCCTGTTCCCTTTGCAGAAAAGCATCCCCAAAGAATGATGTTTCCACCTCCATGCTTCACAGTTTGGATGGGTTGTACTCATCCTTCTTCTTTCTCCAAACATGGTGAGTGTACTTCAGACCATTTTTTTTTTACATCAGACCACATGACCTTCTCCCATTCCTCCTCTGGATTATCCAGATGGTCATTGTCAAATTTCAGACATGCCTTGACATGCGCTGGCCTGAGCAGGGGCATCTTGCGTTCATCCCTCACTGTCCTCATGATCATTGCTGCCCCACGAGGTGAGATCTTGCATGACGCTCCAGACGGAGGAAGACTGACCATCGTCTCGAACTTCTTCCATTTTGAAATTAATGAACCAACACTTGTTGCCTTCTCACCAAGCTGCTTGCCCATTGTCCTGTAGCCCATCCCAGCCTTGTGAAGCTCTACAATTTTATCCTTGATCTTCTTGCACAGCTCTCTGGTCTTGGCCACTATGGAGAGGTTGGAGTATGTTGCTGTACAGGCTATAATCAGCTCAAGAATCAAACATCATAATACTCCTTATAGACAGGAGTACATCACGCCTGTTTTATCCTCCCTCCACTGGCTGCCCCATTGTTTTAGAATAGATTTCAAACGTTTATAGTTTGTTTTCAAAGCTCTTAATGGTTTGGCTCCACCTCATATGGTAGTTAGGTAGGTAGGTAGGTTGTTCATGTACCACAATCCTCAAAATATCAATCTCCTTCCTGTAGTGGGTCTCATCTCCCTTGGAGATCAGACCTACCAGAGTAGTGTCGTCCGCGGACTTGATGATGTGGTTGGTGCACAGTCATGAGTCAACAGCGTGAAGAGCAGTTGAGCACTGAGCACGCAGCCTTGAGGGGCTCCTGTGCTCAGTGTGATGCTGGCTGGAGTGTGGAAGTCAACCCGCACTACTTGAGATCTCTGACTGTGAAAGTCCAACAACCAGTTGCAGAGAGAAGCACTTAGTCCAAGTTTGTCCAGTTTGCAGATTAGTTGTTGCGGTATTGTATTGAATGCTGAGCTAAAGTCTATGAAAAGCATTCTCACATATGTGTCTTTTTTGTCCAAATGGGTAAGGGCTGGATGTAGGGCAGAGATGATTGCATCCTCTGTTGATCGTTTGGCAAACTGGTGGGGGTCCAGGGTAGGGGGGAAGATGGATTTAAGGTGTGACATTACAAGCCGTTCAAAGCGCTTCATAATGATAAGTGTCAGTGCCACCGGGCGGTAGTCATTGAAAAAGGATTGTGCAGGTTTCTTTGGTGCAGGTATGATGGTGGCGGCTTTGAAGCATGATTGGACGATAGCTTGCTTCAGGGAAGTGTTGAAGACCTCTGTGAAGACCTCCTTCGGTTCCTCTGCACAGTCCTTCAGCACATGACCAGGAATATTGTCTGGACCTGTTGCTTTGCGGGGATTAATAGTGTCGAGTGTCCTCCTCAAGCTGGCGCTTGGAGAGGTACAGGGGCTGATCGTGGGTGGCAGAAGGATCTTCATTGGCCTTGTGTTATTTTGCTCTTCAAATCGCGCAAAGAAACTATTTAGAGTGTTCAACAGAGAGAGGTTGTTCTCGCAGCTCTGTGGCACGGGCCGTTAGTCCAAGATGGCCTGGATGGCCTGCCAGAGGCTCCGTACATCTCTGCTATCTATGAAGTGGGCAGTCATTTTATGTGTGTAGTCCTGTTTCTGATTTATTGAGATTTTAGGTCTGTCGTAGATCCTTCTGCTCATTGTTGCAGTTTTTGATGAACGTTCAAAGAACTACAAATACAAACCACAGGGTGACTGGTCATTCTTGGTCAGACTCTAGAACAAACTTCCACTAGATGCACGCTCTGTTCCTGACCTGGTGTTTTTTCGAATCCAAGATTAAAACCTTTTTATTCAAGAAGAAATTTAATTTCAGACCTTTACTTGCATTTATTCTCTTTGTCTGTTCTGCTTTTCTTTTTATTTTAATTATCGTTATAAAGCACTTTGGCTGTCTGACTGTTTTTAAAGACCTATGTACATGAATGAATGAATGAATGAATGAATGAATGAATGGATGATAAAAATGACTGTAAAAAGAGAGAAATCTGTTACAAATGTCAAAATGTTTTATTTATTTTTACTGAAATATAACAGAAAAACGTACCGTGTCCATGCCAAGCAGGACCAGTAAAGGGATAGTGGTGAGCCCTCCTCTAATCCACTCCTCCAGTGTGACAGTCCCGTCCCGGTCATAGTCAATCTCTTCCATCATCTCTTTCAGTATCTAAAATGAGTGAGTAACACATTTAATGCAGCCTAAGCCCAGCGCACTGACTGCGACTGTATTGTAAAAAAAATTACAGATTACCGTATGAAAAGTGAGGCATACGTTTATGCTTGGCTCTCTTTAATCCGATACCCTTAAATAAAATCCAGTGTCACCAACTGTTTTTAGAAGATGCCTGATAAAATATATAGTCTGCCTGCTTTAATCTTATCTCAAAGTAGTCAGCGTTTTGCCCCAGTGAACACCCCAGAGAAGACTGGTGAACAAACTGTAATGTTGCGGTGAAAGGACTCAGGCACAGAGAGGTGTGATGAGCTTAAAAACTCATTTTAATGACAATTCAGGCAATTTAGGAAGGCGAACTGATGTTAATAAAGACGTACAAAGACGACATGGATCTGACGAACGACAGGGAAAACGACAGGGTTAAAAACACAAGGCAAGTACTCAGGGACACAATCATGGAAATCAGGACAGCTAAGGACAATTAAGGGCGCAGGAACAGACAAAGACAAGGACAAAGACAGACACAAACGTCACATCGCGACACAAACAGCATGATGAAGACCAAGGAACCCATCAGACAGGCCAGGGAGGAAGTTGTATAGAAGTTTAAAGCAAAGTCAGGTTATGAAACACAATCTCAAGCTTTGGCCATCTCACAGAGCTCTGTTCATCCCTTCATCTGAACATGGAGAGGTTGGACCAAATCCAAAGCTACCAAGACACGAATATCTACCTAAGCTAAAAGGCCAGGCAAGAAGAAAATTAATCAGAGCAGCGGGAAATAGGTTAACTCTGGAGGAGCTGCACAGATCCCTACTTATGTGGGAGAATCGGTTGACAGGGTGGAGTGATTAGAAGGTAGTCACTGTTGAGAAAAGACATGACATGTCTATGACAAGTGTGGTAATTCTGTAAACTTTTATCATTCAGAAAGTAAAAGTCTGTTTTAATTAGCTTGCATGATAGTAAAGAAATGTTTTGTCGAGCATTGTTTATGCAGGAAAGCTTTTAAGTCATAAAACTCTGGGGTATGACGTTTAAATTGCAAGCTGTAAAAGCAGGATGTTTAGATAAGAAACTGGGAGAAAAGTTTTAGAGAAGCAGATAGCCATTTAACCATAAATTTTTATAATGAACCTTTGACCCAGAACACAGACACCCATCTTCGGACTCCAGGATTCTCTGACAGCAAATCATGGCTAAGACACTGTTTGGAAATGTTCTGATTGGATGGAGTTAGAAACGCCTAAAGTCCTGGCGAGGGCCGGTTTCTATAAAGTTGTGAAATGAAGATCAGTTAATTGTTCAGATTTCTTTAAGTCTGGACCACAGAGAAACTAGGGCAACTTTCTCTGTAAACTGCAATTTGTTAATCTGTTCAAAATAAATGTTAAACTGGAAATTGGCTCCATTTTGTCCTTGCTTGAACATGCATTGAATTACTTATGATAATTATTTAATTCAACAACAATTTGGTGACCTCGACGTGTGCAGGGTTTTTGGACCGAACTCCAGTTATTTTTTAAGTTAATTAACGGACATGTATTTGCTCTATTGACAATCTGCGCAGAGCTGCGTAGTTTTTTAATTCTATTGATTGGTTAATCTAACATTGGGTAATGTTGTCATGCAAGTTAAATATGTTTTTTGTTTTTGTTTTGAGCAGATTGACTGTTGCAAGCCCGTGGTTGAAGCGGCTCCATTGTATGTGTCTCTCCTCTGAGCAGGACTGCGACCTGCTTTGCACTCCGCAGAGAAACACCGGTGCCTGCTGGGAGATGGAGTTTGTTACTCTGCAGGACAATGGAGCAGATGGACCGGATGGTGCGGTCCCTTCAACGACTCAAAATCGGAACCAAAGTGCGGATCGGGGCTGGAGAAGTGGCGATCTTAATTACAGAAGGACGCTTTCGTAAGGTTGTTCGAGGCTGGCAAACGGAAAATAGATTAAGGAGCGCCTGGGTTGCCCTCTGTTAATCTGAACGGATTACTTTGAACTGCTTGCGTTTCTTTCAAACGTGCGCGTCAGCACCGCAAATTGAAATGGGAAAATGATCCGGCATTTTTGGTGAGGTCCGATGAGGTTAGTGTTTTAAATTCTGCTTGTACAAGTGTGTGTCTGTATGTGTGTGTGTGAGATGTTTTTTACGCAGGCGCTTGGCGAGAAGTGCTGGTGATGTTGCGTTCTGGGTTAAAATGTTATAGTATGAATAATGAACTCGAGTATAATAAATAAATTAACATAGATAAATAAATATATAACTGCATATGATGGATAACTGAAATTAAATATCTATAAGAATTAGTTGTGAACATTTACGACAGGCCATCAGAGCGGCCGCCCTAAGCTAGGAGCTAATTCTGTCGGAGTGGTTTGCTTGATAGCACGGCTAACATACGATAGCTGTGCCTATATGTTTTCATAAATAAATTAGTGGTTATAGGCGGTTTTCTGCCATCTGTTCGAGTCTTTTGAGGGGTTTTCTGGAAGCCGGCGCCAGGAAATTTCTCAAAGCGGACTACGAAACTTGTAACAGACTGGTCTGAAACCTCCGCGATAAAATACTTAATTGGGTCTAAAAGCCACAGCTTATAAGGTTGTGTTTGTTTGTTAATGGTTTTGGGCTGTAACGGACGTAGTTGAATCGGTGTTTGCTGTGCGGGACGGCTGAAATTGGAAAAATATGTTTCAGTCCGCGTGGACGAACAGGAGAATGTTTTGTTCGTGCCGAATTAAAGTTTGGTACAGTGGTATAAATTGTGCGGATTAAGTCCTGGTATTGCGGTAAGTCATCTTCTAAAGTGTTTGTTGTGATTTTTTGGAGTGTTTTCGCCGTACGTTTTTGTGCTGTTTTAGCTTTCGTTTCACAGAGAACGCTAACGGTAGCACGTTGCTATAGGATGTTGTGCTAAGCTAGCGGTGGTGGCTAACTGCATGTTCTATGTGTTGCAAGCTGAAAGTTGATTTTGGATAGAAAGTGATTACAGACTCCTGCAGACGATTGTCTTGTTAAGACTTAAACGAATTTGGATTTTGTTAAATTTTTCTGGTTAATTAGGATGTACAAAGGCCTCGGGAAAACTGCTCAGATAACTTTTGGTTGCTACTCCCTTTCGGCAATGGTTTAGCACATTTCTACGAAGGGCAATTTTTTAAGGTGTTTCATGTTTAACTGAACTGTTACGGTACGGAGATTACAGATTAACAAGTACATGCTGAATTTGGGTTGACTGGTTTTACGAGGAGAGCATGTTAATTTATTTGGGATAATTATGCATGTTACAATTAAACGAAAATGATTAAGAACAGTTACTCATGAGTCGATTCTGACTTGGTGTAGTTTTAATTTTTGATTTCATCTTTAAAATTAAAAAGAGGGAGTTTATAGTCAAAATAAAAGATGCATTTTTGAATCTTTAAACAGGTGGATTTTTTGCTTTTTGATTGATTTAAGCAGGAGTTGTTAAGTTGGCCTAAATAAAGATAGAGCTATAAGTAGTAATTATAAGCATTTAACGAAAAGCAAACGGTATTAATTGGAAAGCAATAAACTGGTTTAAATTATTTTAATAAGCACCGTGTTGAATGGTACAGAAAATGAGTCTGTGATTTAAATAAGTATCATTTATGCAAAAATTATGTTTGGCTTATTTCTGATGGCTCTATAGACTTTAGAAATATAGCTTGGTCTCTGAATGAATGACCTAAAGGAGACTGGTGTTAAATTATTTACACAATTGAACATTCTTAAGGATTTTATGGACAAAAATGCTTATTGGAGTTATCAAATTTCAACTGGGGCTCAAGAAGTAACCCAGCATATTTCAATTCCGTTACAAATTAAATGTTTTTATCATGCAAAACAACACTTATCATAGTGATAGTTTATAAACTAGTGGAATTTGAATGTTTGGTTTTAAAAAAGAAAACATTAAAACACAGAGTCATCTTTAAGTAATCAGTTTGTTTTTTAACAGACTGGGGATAAATTTGGAATTGGTCTAAGGATTGAAAGTAACAATTAAAGTCTTAGGTAGATTTATTTAAGAACAAATAATGAATATCACAGTGACCGAAATGATGGTTTAATTTGAAAGTAAGAAGTAAATTCTAAATTCATTTATTTTGATTGTGTAGAGGCAAAATGTGATTGGACCAGCTACATTGAAGTAATTTTTACCATATATTTGAATGCACATTTTGTTTTGACAAATAAGAATCGGTTTTGGTTTTGAAATTTAAGATTAAGCTAGTTTATTTGATGCTGAGAGTAAATTTACAGGTCCTAAAACATTTTGGAATAGATCTGATCCTAGAATAATGACATAATATATCATTTGATTAATGGGGACTCTGTAACTGACAATTTATTTAGATTTTTGAGTTTATTTTCTTTATTTTTTCTTATTTTTATTTTTTGTTTTTTCCTCTTTCTCTCTCAAAATTTATATATTTGGTTCGATTTGGATTATGACCCAGATTTTTGAACTGCGGTCTGTTTATTAATTAGAACTTTGGAAAATGTTAATTTGGGAAGCTGGATTAAAGAAAACATGATTCAGTGGTAATGTATTTGACGTCTCTAGAAGCTTCAATTTAATTTGGTGTTTATCATTGGAGAAAATAGAATAAAAAAGAAGCCTGAGAGGAAAAGGGGGATACTGAAAAGAAAAATGCTGGTTTTTATTTTTTATTTTATTGCGACTAGTTTTTGTTTGGAGAGATCTCATCTCTTGAACCTCTTTTATTGACTTTTTTGTTTTGTGTTGTTTGACTGCTGAGGGGAATTAGACTATTGTGCATCCTACGAAAATTGAAGAGGAGTTTTAGTTGCAAAAATCATTTTGACTATGTTTAGTTCCCTTCACAGAATCAGACAGATGTTTTTGAAGTATGAAAAGTTTTCATTGTTTACAATCAAGAATATTTGGGCAAGTGACCACATTTGGGTTTGTTTAAAGAGGAATCATATAAGCAAAAGTACTTTGAATGGATATTGGATTGTGTTAAAAAAAAAATATATACTTTAGGTTTGGCAAATATTTATAGGGAAGTTGTTTTGTAAGTGATTTAAATCTTGGATTTTTCTTTAGAAATATAGATAGACTTTGAAGTATAGCAAACTGAAGACTGTTTTTGTAAACTATGTTGTGTTATCAGTGAGTACTCTTCTCTGGTTTTGTTTTAAACATTTGATGTTTTTAACCTTTTTCAACATCAACAACAGTTATCTCTATGTAAGTAGCATACTTATATTAGCAGAAATTATTAATTGATTAAAGGGACAGAGTCGGGGAAAAGTGGTGTTAAGTCTGATTACAAAGGGGTTTAGTTCAATATGAGCTATTCGTCTCAACCTCAGTGAAGCGGAACCAGGAGAGCCACTTTTCCATAGCGACTTTTAAAAAAAAAAAAGGGATAGAACCTTTGCAGATGGTTATTGCCTTTATTTTTGTTATTGCAATGTTTTAGTGGTGTATTAGCAATATCTAACAGAAAAATCCAGCCTTTTTGTTTGTTTCTTTTTTTATTTAATTTTGTTTTTCTAAGAACTAAGTGTGTTGATGAGATATTGCGATGCTCCATCTTTATAAATGTTTAATTTACACATGAGATGAAAGAGACATTTATCAAATTGAAAAAATTGAGGAAGGCATTGCATTGATGAAATATAGAATATAAATTGGATGAAAAATGAAGGAATCATTAATTCAAATACGCAGGGGAAGTATTAGAACAACAGTTTAATTAGACGTATAAGGATTGATTATTATTCCTGGTGGAGAGAGCAAACCTGTTGATTGGTATATTTTTACCAGAATTGAAATTGAAGAAATTATTACTAGTATAACTGATTGAAGTAAAATTAAAGTAGAGCCCACATAGGCAGTCTGAGTGTGGAAGATATTTAAATTCAGCATTCAAGGAAGGAGACTAATGAATATGAAAGTAAAATGTTTGAATGTCACTTGATTTGAATGAGCTGAAAGGAGGGACTGTCTGTTTTTTTTTCTTACTCTAATTATATATTTTTTCTCTTTTTCTCATCCTGCAGCAGAAATACCCCTCAGATAAACATTCTTGAGATGGAATTTATGATCCTGGGGGATGAGATGGGTGGGGGTGCGTGGGCTGATGACGGATAGTGCCAGGCGCCCGCCGTAACGGCCACAGAGAGAAACATCTTTACGACCAGCGCAGAATTACCACTCTCTTGTGCTCTGCTCCCACACAGGGAGGCACAGGTGAACTGGAGGCCACCCTAGGGGGGAGCACGTTTCCTCATGCTGAGCTGAACTGTCAAGGACAATGTGTGAATTCACTTGGCTGGCGTGAGATGGACAGTTTCTGCTGAAGAAGTGATGATCAAAGACTGTTGATTCAATGTCACTGTTGCTGAATTAACCACAAGAGTTTCTGTTTGTCTGATCGAAGGTGGCCGCGGTTCTACATATTTTGATAACCCCATGTCTTCCCCAGGATTATCTCCGGGTAAAATACCACCATTTACCGGGAACAAAATTTGGCAGAAAAAATTGGGCCGATAGCAGGGGGTTGCTGGCTGGTGAGAGAGAAAAAACATTTTTTTCTTTTACGTTTTCATCCACAGGGATGTACTGAATTTAAGAAAGGATATATTTCAATGGAACAGACATAAGTGTCTTAAACTGGATAAATAAAATAAGTAAATTTAAGAATCAATTTGGGTGAACAAGCAAATGGATAGTAATCAGTTGAACTGTACACAAAAAGTAAACTCTTGAGCCTGCTCTTGTTTTTAAATCCATTAATGAGGGAGGTGTTTTTTGGTTTAGTTTTTAGGAAAAACAACGGTGTTGTATCAAAATAATATGGACTTGCTCTTTCCCCAGGGATTATTTTTAATTAGATGGGTGAAATAATTTCTTGGCACAATGCAGTTGAATTAGATTGAAAAGGAGTGATCACAAGACCGGATCAAAAAAAAAAAAAACTGTCTTTTTTAGATGTTTACAAGCTTATGCCCCCAGGATTATCTCCAGGATTCAGCAGCACGTGAGGAGCACACAGTCTCCTCTGGTCACAGCTGACTACAGCTGCTGAAGGGGTCCAAGGTACAGCTCCAGGTCGAAGGCGTGAGGAGTCCAGTGGTTCAGCAAAGTTCCAGATGACAGCTGGGAACACACACAAAGTGCAGATCCACGCCAACGACGAACCTGGTCGGATTCTGCCTAAGGAGGGTCGTGAAGGGTTTGACCAAGCTGAATCGGAAGCTGGGGCCACAGGCGGCGGGGCCTAGCTCACCCAGAAGGTTGTTTGGGTGGTGATATTACTCATCCAGTGTGATCTATGTGCCAATGAATGAGATGGGCAATTTGAAATTGCCATCTCAAAAGAGGGATCTACAGAAGAAGATCACAACTCAGCAATCAGCTGCACAGCAGGTTTTGACAAGCCCACATCGGTGGGCTAAGCTATAGGAAGCGGGGCCTGTCTGTGCATTTGTGTATATTGGGGGAAATGCTCAATTAATGAAGTAATTGGCATTTCAGAGAGTGGTTATTTGCAAATTTGGGAGTAAAAACTGGAACACTAAAAAAATAGGAGCCCTCCACACTGATCAGCTCTGTATATCGCTCTCCAGCTGCCAGGAGCCATTGAGGGGGATAAAATGAGTGAAGAAAGAGGATCAGAATACAAATAAAGACTGAACATTTATTAATAATTTTTTGAATTTTACAGGTTGTTTAACTATTTGATTAACTATTTTATTCACAAGTGAAGAGTGATAACACTGCCTAAAAGGGTTCTTAATACCTTCTATTTCACAGGTTTCTAAACACTTTAAGTTTGATTTCTTTCAGAATATAATATAGTAATAATGTCTATGTTCATGGATTTTCTGAGTTTCTTCCACACTATTAACATGTATCAAGTCAGATTTAATTATTTCTTCACATGTAAGACATTCTTATACATTGTGGGTTTTGAATTAGTTTGTGGGAATTGTTAAAATAAATTTTTTGGTTAATGCCAAAAGAGGGTGAATCTATGATTAACAGATTTACATTTTTTACTGGGAGTTAAGGTTAAAAAAGGTACTTTAATAGTTTGTCTTTTGAATTTTAGTCTGGAATACTTCATGTTTTTAAACTGATAAAATTTCTTGGATTTGATGTCTTGCATTCTCAAAAAGCTTTACAGGTTTTGATCTTTAATCAATCCATTTTTAAAAATGGATTGAAAAGAGGGAATTGTGGTAATTCTGTAAACTTTTATCATTCAGAAAGTAAAAGTCTGTTTTAATTAGCTTGCATGATAGTAAAGAAATGTTTGTCGAGCATTGTTTATGCAGGAAAGCTTTTAAGTCATAAAACTCTGGGGTGAGTTTAAATTGCAAAGCTGTAAAAGCAGGATGTTTAGATAAGAAACTGGGAGAAAAGTTTTAGAGAAGCAGATAGCCATTTAACCATAAATTTTTATAATGAACCTTTGACCCAGAACACAGACACCCATCTTCGGACTCCAGGATTCCCTGACAGCAAATCATGGCTAAGACACTGTTTGGAAATGTTCTGATTGGACGGAGTTAGAAACGCCTAAAGTCCTGGCGAGGGCCGGTTTCTATAAAGTTGTGAAATGAAGATCAGTTAATTGTTCAGATTTCTTTAAGTCTGGACCACAGAGAACTAGGGCAACTTTCTCTGTAAACTGCAATTTGTTAATCTGTTCAAAATAAATGTTAAACTGGAAATTGGCTCCATTTTGTCCTTGCTTGAACATGCATTGAATTACTTATGATAATTATTTAATTCAACAACACAAGCTATGTAGGGAGAGATACAAAACATCCTGATGACTGCAAAGCAGCTGAAACACTGAGCTGCTTTAAAACAACACTTAAAACTTATCAGTTTAGAGCTGCCTTAGAGTAAACAATGATGACACTTACTTGCTCTCTGTTTTTCATGCTTTTCATGTTTTATGCTTAATTGCTGTTTTTACGTTACATGCTTCTACAGTTAATTGTTGCTCTTTTACTTTGTCTTATGTAGTATTTTTTATGCTTTTTGGGTTTTATTCTTAATTGCTGTTTTTACTTTCCATGGTTTTATCATATGTTTGGTTTCTTTTTTACCACTGAATCATTCAAAGCACCTTGAATTACCCTGTTGTTGAAAGTGTACTATACAAATAAAATAGCCTTTGCCTTGCCTTAATATCCCTTTGAATAGATCCCCATAGAGATATGGTGGTAGAAGTATCATGCTCTTGGTGTGCTTTGGTTTAACAGGGACAGGTGAAGTTGATGGGAATTGATGGAAAGATGAATGGAGCTAAATACAGGGTTGTATTAGTGGAAAGCCTGTCAGGGGCTGCAAAAGACTTGAGACTGGGCTGAAGGGTTACCTCCCAGCAGGACACACTTTGAGAGTTACAATGGTTTGGACAAAAAATATTAATGTGCTAGAATGGCCTAGAAAAAGTCCAGACAAGAAATAATAAATGGTGTTCACAAATGTTCTTTATGCATCTGTCAAACCTGAGGTATTCTCAAGTCTAAAGGTTAAGCTGGTTAAAGGTAATCCTAAAAATCAAGAATAGAATAGAATAGAATAGAATAATCCTTTATTGTCCCATGAAGGGGAAAATAAGCTGTAACAGCAGAAAACTGGCAGGTAATAGAAGCTTTTAGATTAAAAAAAGAAAAGTAGAAAAGTAAAAAAAAAAACATAATTAGAAATCATATGTACATTAAGGACAAAATTACCAAAAAGTACTGTGCATTTATTAAAAATAAACTGTCATACTCTGAATGTGCTAAATTGGACAATTTAAAAACAAAAAAATATCTACAGAATATACATGTGTTATGTATTGAAAGGTAAACTTATTATTATGTCCAAGAAGTTAAAATAATATAAACTGTGAAAAACTGATATGCAAATAACATCAGCAGAAATGTTAATTAAGTAAATCAATAGAGCAGTGTTGCTGTTAAGCAGAGTGCAAGCTAGTTAGGTTTAGTTAGCTAGGCAGCTAAAAAGTATCTCATGGAAGAGCAGATTGGCAACTAGTGGTAACATTCTGCACAATAAGCACTTCTTCTACTCAATTCAGCAGCAAGATTGATAATTATATGAAACAGCTTACTGTAAACACTATTGGCCAAGTTCTGAATAATATTCAAATATGGCCATTATTAATTTGGAGGAAGCAGGAATGTAATAATTGTTGCTTTTTTTGTTTCAGAATAAATTATATAATTAAGTATTTTAGTATTAAACGTTGGCATTAATATGAAGAAACCGTGATGTTTTAATTTTAATCAATCAAACTTTATTTATAAAGCGCTTTTCCAACTACAAAAGCTTCTCAAAGTGCTTTACAGGTTAAAATTACCCCACAAATCTCACCCTTCCCAAACCCAAAATAAAATAATCATCATAACTATAGACCCCACCCCAATCCAATCCATCTCCCATGCACACACACATAAAAGCAACAGTAAACAAAAGCAACAAGGGGCTGAGTACAGATGAGCCAGGAAACGCCATCATGGGAGCCATCTGCATTGGGAGCAGCAGATCAACAGCAGCAGCCAAGGCACTGACCCAGGGCGCCCAGAGGAGGGAGGGATGGTACCCCCACCTCCACCCAGGCACTATCTGGAGAGCACCCAGGCAGCCACAGCCAATCACCGCCCCTGATGCAAAGGGTTCCCACAGAAGAAACACCTGAAGGAAAATTAAAATAAGAAGTTAAAATATTAAAATAAACATTAGAAAATGAGATTAAGTATTAAAATACTGATAAAATGTTACATTGATAGCATCCCAAATTAAAATATAAGACAATGATAAGATATGATCAAATAAAAGTGTAAAGCAGATAAATAATAATCATCATAAGGCTAGCGTACCATGAAAAGTTCACATGGACCTATGCTGGATGACAGAAACAAACAGAACCTGGTTCTGTTTCAGATGTGGCTGCAGCTAAGAATGTGTTTACTGACCGGTCTCAGCTCTGTTGAGTCCCACTCCAGGTATTCGGCCACGTGGACCATCTGATTGATGATGCGATCAAGCTCCTAGAGAAATAAACAGGATGAATCAGAATAAACTGAAAAGTGTAGCTTTATCTTCAGGGTGGACTTCCTTTCTATATTTCAGTGAGGATACTGGGACTACTAGGACAGTTTATGGATGAAATAGAAGTCATCACACAAAGAGGAGAAGGAAAGTGAAGAGTTTCCACTCACTGAGCTGTCCAGGACCCCGTTGCCATCTGTGTCGTACAGTCGGAACATGACTGGGGGAAACAACAGAACAGAGATCCCATTAGATGATAGATCTTTCTCTCTTGGACTATGTAAATATGTGGAGAGTGCTGCTTCTCCAGCAGGGACCTAAGAGCGATGATTAGTTTTGTCGTATGGCCTTAGACGGACGTCAGTTGGGTTAAGCAGGACATATGTCACTGACCTGCCCTGAGAGGGAGATGTTAGCTGAGATTTCAGAGAGGAAGGAAGAGCCAACTGAGCTGGTATGTTACTGATTTTCATACATCTTTATTTATGAAGAAATATAGCTATGGCTCTCTGTTCAGATGAAGCCCAAAAAATGTTAAATATAAAAAAAGCTGAACAAATTAACATCAAAAGATAACATTAATATTTGAGAACAATAAGACATTGTGTGTATGTTTTTAACATTTAATTTTGCTTAAATCATCCATCCATCCATCCATCCATCCCCTGGTCAGGGTTTTGATGGGTCTGCTCCCCCTCTCCACGAATCATTGGGTGAGAGGCAGTAACTCAAATGTTTGCTGAAGTAATCATGAGATAAATTCCTTTTGCCGGATTTCATCATCTCAGTTCATACAACAAAACTTCTGCTGGTTTTACTGAAGTGTTTCATTCATATGCAGTGTTTTCAAAGAAATCAAACTTTACTCAGGAGGAGAAAAAAATATTTTCCAACCCAGATAATGTCAGGCAAAATATAAATGTAATACTATTAATGAGAAAAAAGGGCAGATTGACAATACAAACTTGAAGACAAATTTTGTGCTGCAGGCTAAAGCCAGTTCAAACTCAGATGCACACGTATTGTACGAGAGACATTTTCATTTCATGCTAAGTAGTTCCCCACCAAGACAGGTGCAGACGGGTGTGCACTCTCCATTTCATTCAACGGATTATAAAAAAATTGGGCTCTACTCCATTCATCCTTATGTAGCAAACGGATAGACCTTGGGTTGACAGATATGGCCGCTGTGTGTCTCCACAACTTCACTGATGGTAAAGCAAAAACTAGATTTATAAGCAGGAGCACATCTGGCTTATACAGGAAGAATGAACATTACTTTTTAATTCAGTTCAGTTTATATATATGACGGCGATTCATAACAGATTTCGTCTGGACTTTCTCTGTCTATGCTTCTCCTCTAAGCCCCAAAAAATAAATAACTGGAGGAGGCATCCATCTAGATGATGTTTTGGACCCGAGAGCAAGCCAGAGCACCCTGCATTTTTCTGTCAACCATGGTTCGGACGTGACCTCAAGCTGAAACTAACTTGGGTTCTGCAGCAGGACAATGATCAAGGCAATCCCCTGGAGAAACAGTAAAAGCAGTCTTTGGAGTGGCCTATTCAACGTGCTGACCTGAATCCTTTTGATGCTGCAAATCAGCCAAGATTTTTCTGCAGGTGGAAAAGACTCACTGCAAGTTATAAGTGGCTCGATTTCTGTTGTTGCTGCTAAGGATGGCCCAACCAGTTTTTAGGTTTGGGGAGGAATAACTTTGCCCCACAGGGCAATGTACACTTGCATTTATTTATTTTTATTATTAATCAATAGTAAAAATCTTAATTTTGTGTTTACATGAGTTGTCTATAAAATAATTTTTGTACATTCAATTAAAAGATTAACATATTTAAATTTGTTTGTTAATCTGAAACAGGTAAGTATGAAAAGTATGCACAAAAAAATCAGGTAGAAGGCAAACACCTTTTCACAACACTGTAGAAATATTTAAAGATCCTTTTTTTATGTGTAAATAAGACCTCCATATTCAATTAATGGAAATTGTGCACATGTAGTTTATGGTTAGTCAATTTCATTGTCAAATGTTTGCGATGTTTTAAAAAATAGATAATTTAGCTGTGGGCTATGAGCAGTTTCAACACAAGTTTTCTCTACATGTTAAAAAGTTTGAATGCCAATGCTGAAGATTGCACAGTTTGTATTTTTACCTGACATGGTGAATTGCCTGTACTTGTAAAGAGCTTTATCTAGTCCTGTGGACCCAAAGCGCTTCTCAGTACATTCAGTCATTCACACATTGGTAATGGAAAGCTACACTGGGACACAGTGACATAAGCGGCGTCACTCGGCCCTGACCACCAGTAGTAAGCAAGGCAGGTCAAGTGTCTTGCCCAAGAACACAAGAAGGATACATCCTACCTCCTGAGCAACGGTTTCCCCACGATTGAGTTACATACTAGGGAATCCCGACTTTAGGTGGAATCAACTTCCAAGTGCATACAGAACACAACATTAGTATGCTAACACTAATGTTAGCTAAAAATCGAGACTATAATACTTAGAATTATAAACTAAACATTCCAGATATGAGGTTAATCTCCTCATCAGCCTGAACTGCAGTGTTTGACTGCAAAGCCAAAAGAATTAGTGAATTGACTATGTTTGATGCATACAAACAGAATATCATGGGTTTGTTTTTGATACAAAACAAATTTGAGTTTAAAATCCACAGTGCTTTGCATCTTGCACCCCCCTCCCTATACTTACACTCCAGCTTGTCCTCCGGCGTTCCCCTTTCCAACAAAGATAGGTAGCAGACGATGTCCTTGAGAAAGACCACCTGTGGAGATATCTGTGGGGAGCCTTTCTGAGGCGACGGGCTTCTCCGCAGGGAAAGATGCTTCTCGGAATGGCTCTTCTCTGTTGGTTCACAACACAAATCTTTAATACTACTGACAGGACCCATTAATGTCTGTGCTACACTGTGGGCCCTCCGCTTAAATTAATGAGGTGCACAGAGCAAAAGCATTAGTAATCACTCATTTAGGCATTAGTTTGACAGTTTTAGAGAGGTGTGACATGAGAATAACATGTAGAGACAAAACAGAGCAGTGGAAAACAGGTTGACAAAACACTATTCATTTAGTACTGGAAGGGGAAAGCAATGCTGCACCACAATATGGCATCATGTGAGAGGATGCAGCAACTTGATGGTACAAGTTAAGGTAGTCAGCATCCAATTCCTGAAAACTTGTGAAAAGTGATATAATGGTTTGTTGAAACTATTCTTCAGTGGATGCAGGAGTGGAAAGTAGAAACTTAGGGGAAGTTTACACGACAACGTTTTTTCAGTAAAACAATGCTTTTTCTTTGCGATTCAGCCTCTCGCGCAAAAATGCAACCTTTCGAAAATTGGTTCCAGAGTGGAGAATTCTGACAACCCTGGGTGATTAATTGTCATATAAACGTAAAGTCGGGGACTTTTGAAAATGATGAAGTCACTGCCAGCCATTTTTGGACTAGTGCACTCCGTCATCCTTCAGAAAAACTATAACAATGGTGGATCATGGTACGCTGTTACTGTTGATGCATTTTCTCAAGTTATTTGTTTTCTGTAAGCTAAACTTAGATATCATCAGGCATCTATGCAATCGCCAATGAATATGCATATAGTAGGTGTCAAATAATTAATATGGCTTCATTTAAGCAGAGGAAAACTACAAGAAGTATGTGGACAAGACCCGGGAGATAAATGGCCTTGTTGACGAGCAGGCATGGAGAGAAAATTTCAGAATGTCGAGACAGTGTCTGCTGACTCGTGCCCAGCAACCTTGTCCCCACATAGAGGGGCAAGTGCCAAACATGCGCTCAGGTTGCACCTTATACTATCTTGATGATGAAGGTAGACTACAGAGGTCCGTAATGCATTTGGTTTGTCTAAGCCACCTGTGTCGCTAACTGTGCAATGGACATGCCATGCCATCACTGTTCACCTTGGTCCAAAGTACATCAAGATACCCTCACCGAATGACCCTGAGACAGAGATGCTTGTCTCCGAGTTTTTTCAGGCACGTGGTATGCCACAATGCTTAGGAGCTGTAGATGGGACTCGTGGAAATTAAGCAGCCATTATGCAATTTCATGGACTTTCTCATACAGTAGGGTAAACCCTCTCTAAACATCCAAACTGTGTGTGATTATATATGTGGATTCATGGACGTTGTCATTAAATGGCCTAGAAGGGTACATGATGCACAAATCTTTGATAATTCTAAAGTGAACATCTACCTGAAGACTTGTAAAATCCCCTCACTGCGGAAAGCGATTGTGGATGCTGAAGAGGCCATTTCTATCTATCTACTACGAAACCCTGCCTATCCTCTCCTTTCCCTACCTAATGAAGGAGTACCCCAGTGGTGGTTCTACCGCTCAAGAGTAATACTTTGGCCGGAGTTTATGCAGCGCTTGATGGTCATTGACTGTGCATTTGGACGACTTAAGGGAAGGGTCTCATGGTTAAGGCGGCTGATGGACATAAGTCTCACAGATTTACCGTATGTACTTTATGCACATTTTGTTTTACATAAATACTGTGAGGCCATCAAAGAACTGGTGAGTAAGATCCTTATAGCTCAAACTACTTCACAGATTGCAATGAGGGAGGTTGAAAGCTTGTCTGAAGAGTTGTTAAAAAAGTTTCTTGACCCATAGGCTGAAAAAATGTCCCCTCAGGTTTTTGTTTATATTGATTTTGGTTAATAAATCATACACATGCTTTTAAGCCTGGTTAAGGCAGAGGTTGTAAAGTGTAGTGTAAAGTAAAGTGTGAAGTAGTGATGGGTACCTTTCACATTTGAATTGATACAATACCAATTAGCCTGTGAATATTCTCATTCATCCAGGTCATGGTTATCTCAAGGAAATTTCAATCAAACGCAACTAGACTTGGTAATTTGTCTTGGAAGACGTTTCACCTCTTATCCAAGAGGCTTCATCAGTTCATGCTCGCCGCTGACCAGGCTGGGACTGGTCCAACTAACTGGTGTGGAGACTCAGCTATTTAACCTCTTGAACAAGAATCATTATGTCATTGGATCCTTTGTGCTCCATGTCTTAACGACGGTCGTTGGCGTGCCGCCTATTGGTGGAGGTTAGGTTTCGGCTTCATTAGTGCCCTATTGTGTTATAACGACAGTCGTTGGAGTCACAGTTGTTTCTGTTATTAGAGGCTAATTTGTTTGAGTCTTCTAGGGAGGGATGAAAGTGCAGCATTGTAAATTGGAGATAGGTGATGTCTCAGGCCTCCTCCTCTGTTTAGCGATGGTTTCTCTACTTTTACATAGATGGCTTCTTTTACTCCTCTTTCAAACCATCTGTCCTCTCTGTCTAATATCTGGACATTGCTGTCCTCAAAGGAGTGAGCTTTCTCCTTGAGATGTAAATGAACAGCAGAGTCCATGCCTGAGGAGTTAGCTCTCCTGTATTGGGCCATGCGTTTGTACAGTGGTTGTTTGGTTTCACCAATGTAGAGATCCTTGCATTCTTCATTGCATTGGATTGCATACACCAGGTTGCTTTTGTGAAAACTCAAAAAAAAAAAAAAAAAAAAAAATAGCTGAGTCTCCACACCAGTTAGTTGGACCAGTCCCAGCCTGGTCAGCGGCGAGCATGAACTGATGAAGCCTCTTGGATAAGAGGTGAAACGTCTTCCAAGACAAATTACCAAGTCCAGTTGCGTTTGATTGAAATTTCCTTGAGATACAATACCAATTCCTGGTATCTAGTAATTGATACTGGCAGTTATCCATACCAATTTTCAATACTTTCCAGTGTTTAATGATTAATCAAATTTATTTTAAAATAAATATATCTGTTTATATTATTTTGTAACATATATTATTTTGCAACATACTATATTTGTAACATAAAACTGTTTTTATTTTATCATCGTAGTTTTGAACAAAATTCTTCAATATGACAACCTTTAACCATGACTGCTTAGTGTTTTCTAAATGATGTGAAAAATTTAATCCAGCTCCTTGTAGGCTACTCCTATTCCTCTTCTTTACCCTCTGGACAAATTGTGTGATGGAGTATTATAAAATGCAAATAAAACTGAAACTTCTACAAACTTCTAACTTGCTCTGTTTATGTCTTGCTTGCAGCGACTAACATCATTATGGTCTTGTGCATGCAATTCTGACTGGTATCTTGCAAATTGCTATCTCACAACAAGTTCTCATTAATGAAGGACATGTTCCGAAACAAGGCACCATTTCATATCAGGTGAATCGCTCTTCAGTAGGTATCATGAAATTCGATCTGTGCCTTAAAAAGTACAGAATTTGGTACCCATCCCTACTGTCAAGAAAGCAAAAATGTACACAGTATTGTAGGCCATCATATCCCCAATTATACATCAATAAAAAAATGTAAACAAAGGTTTAGTGCAAGCTTCATACTCTTTTTGTTAACTTATTTTTTTCTGTTCAGCTTCATATTTTAATTATATCTGCACAAAATCCCACAAAAAAGACAAGCACTGTGAGGAGTTCTGCTGTTTCATCAGCCCTATTTGCAAGAATGACTGGGGAAATGACATTTGTACACCCGCTGCACTACTTATGTCGTATCCACATACAACCGCCCCACACATCATCAGAATCCTCCGGTACATTTCTTGTAGTGTGAAAGCAGCCGAAACCTAATCCTCTGGTAAAAAAAAAGTGGTGTGTTTGAAAAGACAACTATGGTTAAGGACTGGCTGAAACTGTCTGCAAATATTCCAGACATCTATTTGAAAACAGCGTATGTTCCAACAATATGGCCTGCGCTGCTCGGCTGCCACTGAGAAAAATGGCGGAGTTGGCAAGTCAAGCAGCTGCTTTAGAGCCCCAGAGATATTGTTGTCAATCTCGGGAGAGGAGTAGAACAGAGAATAAAAAAAAGTAAAGTAAATTTAGTTGAAGCCTACACTAGATGGACCCACATAAAAGATTTCTACAACCAACACACAAGATCAAAAAGGCGACCTTCCTCCTGAATCAGTAAGCTAACTCTCTTGCTAACTTGGCTACATTACCTGTCAGTTAACCTGCTTTATGATACATTCCTCGCTGGACACAGTTCAGGCTGGTCACTGGGAGTATTGGCAGCAAACCAGGTAACCTAATGGCTGAAATGATTTTTCTATTTTCGGACCACACAACAGACACAATAGATTTTGCTATCTTGTTCATGTTCCATATCCAACCTTTAAGAATGTGATGTCTTTCAAGTTCCTGTGTGTGTTAAAGCAGTGTAGCAAGTTTTAGAGTATCCTGACATAGATTTTACTAAGGTGGGAGGAAGGACCTTGCTGCCATACTAACCTGATGAGAGCTTTGGGGATCCTGAAGATTTGGAGGAACCAGCATTGAGGGTCAGGGCATTGCTACAAGCCTCTGAAGGTTTAAACTGCATGCATGTTGATACATGTGTCCCCCCAGGCGTGTTGGTCGCTGTCCCTGAACGCTGCGAGGAGGAGCGGGATGAACAAGGGGAAGTGGTAGTTCCTGAACCTGCTGCACTCATCACACTGGGGTGCTCCGGGGTGTGTCGGCCCATCGCAGAAAGGATGCTCTTCCCGTTCATCCCTGACAGTGTCAGTCATGAAAGGTAAATATGAGAAAGGTTAGGCTTTAGGAGAGGAGGTTATACTGAGGAGTAAAACACATTTAATAAAGACAGAAATATTAAACTTTACACAGCAGCAAGACAAATTAAATTAAAGAAGCATGGGAGGTTACAGGTAAAACACTGCAATTATAAACATAGCACTTACAAAGCATCACTGCCACCCACTGATCCACACGCAAAATACATTACCTTGCAAAGCTATTCATAGTTTTTCTTGTTACTACCACAAACATCACAAAATCATTTTGTTGTTAAAATCTATATATAATATATATTTCCGAGTCGGGAGTTGAAACCACGACAGCCGCACTGAAGACTGCAGCCTCCATATTGGGGGAGGATGTCCTAAAATGTAAAGCTGGTTTATCTGTGTTTAGCCCTCTATCTCTCGCTGAAGCTGCAACTGAAGGTGGTACTCCTGTGACTTAAGCCTAGTATCTACTTTTGCATCACCACTTTTGCCCCCAGACACACGCATGTTGATGGAATCTTTTTTCTTTTATACTTCTCCATTGGTGTGTCAGTGTTGTTAAGCAATTCCCCACCAGGACAGCAGGGGGTGCTGACTTTTTCTGGTGGGTCTGCTTACCATTGCAGTCTTGTTTCTTGTCAACCAGAGTTTATTTTCTTCACCTCTAGGAGCAAAGGCTGACAGAGTTTTGATTGAGCTGTGAAGCTTTTTAACTGGAAGTGCAGCTCATGAAATACTGTAAAAATGCAAGCAAACAAACAATGCATCTGTGTTGTTGTTGTAATCTACACCTCCATATGTTTAAAATCACCAAATCACAATATTAGAAAAACTGTCCATTGCAATATAAAGCATCTAGTGCCCAAACTCTGCATTTACTACTGATTACAATGATTATATAGCACCATTCTGATGAAAAATTAACTGGCTTTGTTGAGCTGATCAATCATAGGTGTGTACTCTGTATTTCATTCAACTGATAATAAATTACATAAAAATAATTGTGCTCTACTCTAGTTAAATAATTGGGCTCTAATAGGGTTCTATCAGCTTGCTATATGTGTAGCACACGCATAGACCTTGCATCGACGGATAATGGCGTTGCGTCCATCCTTTCGGATGTAGACGGAGAAGTATAAACTAGGCTTAACTCTTAAATCTACCTTGATTTTCAAAGCATATATTTTACTACTGCCTCAGACCCTTTATGTTTATTTGTGTATCTCTTCGAGATGAAGCCACTAAAGTACAGCTACAGCCGCAATTAACTCTTTACTTTTTCTTTAAATAAAAAGTACTCTTGGACTACGGAATTCGTGCTTACTTAGTTATTTGTTTAGTTTTAGTTGTTTTAGCAGCTTAAAATATGTCAGGCTCTGGTTGGGGTTTCTTCCGTTTAAAGAGGTTATTCTCCTCTTCACTATAGTGGGGTGCTGTGACTCAGGAGTTGGGAGTTCATCTTGTGATCAAAAAGTTCGCGGTTTTAGCCCCGGCTCAAGCTTTCTCAGTAGTTGTGTCCTTAGGCAAGACACTTCAACAACCACCCACTGTCAAAAGGCTCAGTGGCACCAGTGTTCGGTAGCCTCGCCTCAGGAATCATCATGAGGTAAGGGCAGGCCCCACCTTTTTTACCTCTGATTGGGTAGAATTTCTCTTTCATGATTGGCTATTTCTTTTGGGGGCTAGCCCTTCCTTTTTTTTTTTTTGCCTCCGATTGGCTAGAAAACATCTCCAACAATTGCAAAACATCATCCCAAAATGTGGTGGGAAACTCTCAGCTGGTTTTTTAAAGTCATTTTTGAATCAGTCCTTCCATCAACAGAAGGAAAACAAGTCATTGTAACACTGTGATAAGTTTTTGCTGTCATATTTATATTTCAATTTATTGTTCCGACTGATGATGTGAAATTTTGTGATGAAAATGTTAATTAACATTTTGTTATGATATAGTCATACTTTTAATTTGATAACAACAACGACAGAATAAATTCATAGGATGAGACTGTTAAGCAAGCAGGATGTAAATTAGGGCAGATATCATATTGCCTGTGGAAGCCTCTGTGTTGATTTCTGCACTGCATATAGCTGGGCAAAATAAGTGTGTTGAGATTTTTATTATTTTACATTTTCATCACAAAACTTTCCAAAATAGTCACAATGGTGTAGAAAAGGTGAATATAGAAAGGGAGCATCCTGTATTTGAACCCAGAGTCTGCAATTTTACTAGTGAGCCAATGAGTCTATACAGCAAAAAAAACACAAAAAACAACAACAAAATAGGCCAGCACTCATAATCATTCGCATTTTCACACCATCAGTCAGAACTGTAAACCTGAAATATAAATATGACAACACACACTTATTACAGTGTTATAATGACTTGGCCTCCTTCTGTTGATGGAAGGACTAATTAAAAAATAACTTTAATAAACCAGGTGATAGTTTCCCCCAAAATGTTGTGATGATGTTTTGGACAGGCTTTTTTAGCCAATCAGAGGCAAACAAAAAAGAATGGACTAGCCTCCAAAAGAAATAGCCAATCATGCGAAATAACTTCTATCCAATCAGAGGTGAGAAAGGCAGAACCTGCCCTTACCCTGGGTGTTTCTCAATACGTCCCATCTATTGTAGTAGCATTGTAGTGTAGTAATATTACTTCAACCATGGAACTGGAAATGTATAGCAAGAGTTTTACTTTTTTTATATGTCAGTTAAATCAAATGTGCAAACAAGTTAGTACCTGGTAGCCACCGAAGCTGCAACTACTAAGCAACTAACGAACCATATGTAACTTCGTTGGATGTAAAAAATTATAATTAAAAAAATAAAACAAACATTTTAGATATAAGCCCGATGGTTAAATTAGTTGACTTACATTTAAAATAGAAATTTACCCCCGAAGTAGGTGCTGCCGGCTCCTACCAGGCTGTATTCTGGGAAATTTTTGACATCAAGAACGCATCAAGGCACATCTGATATATCCTCGGTTAGTTAGCTAAACGGCTAACAAACAGAGGACAGATTGTTCCGTAGCACATGAAAATTGGAACGCGCCTTGGCGGTCCCTGATGACGTATCTCCTAGGCAACCGGGGCGGTACCAAGGCATCAAGGCGAGGTTCCTGGGCATTGAGAAACACCCCCTGTGTTGATTCCAATATTCACCACTAGAGCAGCTGGGGCTACAATGCAGCTTGTTGTCATCAGTGTGTGAATGCGTGCGTGAATGGGTGAATGACTGAATGTAATGTAAAGCGCTTTGTGGTTAGCGACTAAGTAAAAGCACTATACACAAATACAGGCCATTTACCATTGTACATGCATGCTCATTATTATGGATTGCTTCAAAGAAACTAATATCATGGTCTACACAGTCTACCCACTGTCACCCATCCAGGTAGAGTTAATGGTGTAACATAAGTGAATCGATGCACTCTCCTGGGTTTCCTTAGATAGAAAACTTTGAATTTGAAAAACTGAACTCAACATTATTGTTTCATAATTAGGATCATTTTGATATGTTTTTATTTCTTTCTGTATGGTTTGATTGAATTTACTTTTTATATGTAAATTAGATTTTTTTTTGTAAAGTCTCTTCAAATGCAAGACAACTACTCTTCCTACCCAGCCCCTGTTGCGCTAAATGAGAACGTATTTTTTTCTGCCCAACTTTATTTTCTGTGGAAAAGTAATGCTGAACATAAAGTGACCAACTTTTTACCTGCATGAAAATGAACACCCTGATGATAACCCTGAACGCATCCCCTAGGAAGCTATGGAAAGAAAATTTCTGTTCATAGATATTCAGCCTTCCAATGGGTACAGCCTTCTACTATTTTGCAAAGAAGATTGGGAATTATACGAATTATTGACTCAGGGGGACTGAGTACAAAAACATGCCTCACATTTGTATTTGTAAGACGTTATGAAGACTAGGTAAAATTTTCTTAATTTCACAATCATGCACTACTTTGTGTTACTTTGTGTTCCCTTTTCAATATAATTGTGTGTGGTTGTAACCCTACCAGGTGAGAAATAATTCACTGGGTAGAAATACATTTTCATGGCACTGCACCAAGAACTCACAAACACAGTACAAGAGCACACAACCACCAATGGAGCATGAGGTCACAGCCAGCAGGACTCTTGTCCTGTTTAGCCAATGTCACCGTGGCGACACGAGCTAGTGGCCTATTGTGGTACCTGTAATGGGGGCACAGGCCACTTCAGTCTGTATAGAGATTCCTGCATCAATGGAACGTGCGTCTGTGGCCAGTCATTAATTCGAGGAGAGAAAAAACAGCAGCAGAAGTGATGAACAGCAAAGAAAGGGTACAGGGGTTTCTGAACGGCTGGAATGAGCTCACCAAAATAAAACCTCCTCAGGTGCCGTAAAAAAAGAACATTACTATATACATTTTAAGGTCATATTAGATTTTTTTTACTTGCAATAATGAGGAGCTATTTTAAAAAGTTACAATGAGTTCTTACTTTATTGAAATAATAGTACAGCTAAACAAATGCAAATCTAGATTTAGAATTTTTTAATATTGGCAAATATAGATTAAATAAAAAATGTGAAGGCATATGTTTAATGTACTTCATGTGATCTAGAACAAATTGAATATATGTATACCATAAGAAGGTAAATGTATTCTACAAGATGACCAGCAGGTGTCAGCATTGATTCTGTCATGTGTCTCCCTTTGAGAACGTTAACCTTAAACTGAAGCAGCAGGAACCAACTAAAGTATCTGACAAGACAGTTTATATTATTCCTTACAGTTGAGCCGTATAGTTTCTCCTGAACTGTCAGATCAGCTGCCATATTCAAACAACCTCCTCTAAAAGGATGAATTTCCTTCTCATGCTCCAACAGCAACTCTAAGGGAGAAGGAAATGTTAACCTCTTTTTGGTGTCTGAAGCTGAAAAATATACTTTGGATGACAGATGAAACATTTGTAACAAAATCTTGTTTTGATCTGAAAAATAGCTTTCATCAACAAATCATGTGCTCAGTGCATTCTTATTTTACTGCATGTGGACATTTTTATCTGTGTGACTTCACAGGAAACTTCATCATGTAAACGCAGACATTATACAATCTATCTGGTGCTGCAGAATTTGCAGAAAAGATGCTAAACCAAAAATGTCTGTCCTGCCATTTGGGCCCCCTTGGGACAACATGAAAGTATTCAAGTTGAATCTGGATCTTTACATTTCTTGATGGATACACACATTACCTAAAGTAAAAGACAGAATCAATGAGTGCCGTGATTCTCACTGTTTTTCAACACCTTTTTCTCTGGGGTTTTTACGTGTCCTGTTTGGCAGTGTGGCACTTAGAATTGATGTCTGAGCACCAAGTAAATGACCAACTTAACCCAAGATTTACTTTCACTTTAGCAGCATTTCAGCATTATGGCTCTTAATATAATTCTCCACTTGATAGATGTGTGTAACAAATCTTTATTCAAAATTGTTATGTGTTTTTTCAGATATTATTGACACAGAGATGGAAAATAAAGGTGGAAGAAGACAAAGAGTGGTGGGAAAAAGAAAATACAAGAAAACATCCTGGTTTGCTTCTATGTGTTCAGGACTGCAGAGAGAACGAAACAAGAACATACCCCAATCAAAAAAACTTGGGACAGTATGGAAAATGCAAAAAAAGTAATTAATTCATACTTTGACTTGTATTGTATTGCAGACAATATGAACACAAAATATTGCATACTTTTTTCTGGTCAACTTCATTTAATTTGCAAATACGCATCCTTTCCTGTCATTCAGATCTGCAACACATTCCAAAAAAGGTTTGGAAAGTAGCAATTTAGGGCTAGTAATCAGGTAAATCGGTCGAATAATAATGTGATTTGAAACAGATGATGTCAGCAGGTGATCATAATTATGATTTAGTACAAATGCAGCATCCAAGAAGGGTCTAGTACTTTAGGAGCAAAGATGGACCGAGCATCGCCAACAAATACAAGAGAAATTTATTTTAATGTAATGTAACAATTGTAACAAATTTAACAATGTTCCTCAAGAAAGAGAGGAAGAGATTTGGATATTTCACCTTCAACTGTGCAAAAGGTAATTAAAAGATTCAAGGAATCTGGAGGAATTTTGTAAGTGCATAAAGGTCAAAGGAGCAACCCTAAGCTGAACAACCATGAATCCCTCAGGCGACACTGCATCATGAATCGTCATTCATCTATAAGTGATATTACCACATGGGCTCAGGACTACTTTAGCAATCCCTTTTAAAATACCACAATCTGTAGTAACATCCACAGATGCCAGTTAAAACTGAACTGTGCCAAAAGGAAATCTATGTTAACAGTGTCTAGAAGCACTGCCAACGTCTCTTGGCTCCGAAATATCTGGGATGGACCATCACACATTTGAAATGTGTACTGTGGTCAGATTAATCAGTATTTCATGTAATTTTTGGAAAAATGGATGCTGTGTGCTCCGGAATGAAGAAGAAAAAGGATCATCCAGAGTGTTATCAGCAACCAGTCCAAAAGCCAGGGTCATGGTATGGGGTTGTGTGAGTGCCCTTAATGCTGAAAGTACATAGAGATTAGGAAAACAGTGCGTTGTCTTCAATAATACATAGTTTACTTGACTGGCCTGCCTGCAGTCCCCACCTTTCTCCAACAGAGAGTGAGTGGCACATTTTGAAGCAAAAAATGCAACAACAAAGACCCTATACTGTTTCCCAACCTTAAGACTTGTTAGCAGGAAGAATGGGAAAAAAATGATGCCTGAAACACTTCATCACTTGGTGTCTTCAGACCATTTAAAATTCTTTAAATGGTAACATTACAAGGTGGTAAATACTCTACAGTACCAATTTTTTAAAAAAATGTGCTGCAAGAACCGAAATTGTAACGTGTTTCTTTTGAAAAAAACAAACTATAAACTTCCTGGGGAACACATTATAATGAGTTGTTGTGTTGCTCTCAATGTAATACAGGTCAAAGATAATTTGCCAAAGCACTGTTTTCAGTTTGATTGTAATTTAAAATATGGTCCCAATTATTTCTGATTTGGGGTTGAAGATAAATAAATACAAAAGCATCACAGAGAAAATCCTGGTACCGATTTTTATATGTATTTGTGGTAACCTCAGCCTAAGTGTATCCGTAAACACCGAAATCCCTACTCGTGTGTGTGTGTGTGTGTGTGTGTGTATATGCATGTGCATATAAGATTTCTCCATAACAGTGTTCAATTGTTGTTGTGAGGAGCCATCAATCTGCCATCCAGGAATCAATGCAAACACAAAGGAGGAACCCAAGGCCTAAGGACACCCCAGTGATCAACAGACAAGAAACCCCTACTGCTACCATAAACACCAATGCCCATGTCAGTACACCCACCAATAGCCACAGTGGACAAACAGCATGCCCAGGTCAAGCCTGAATCTCAGTCTTGCACATTGCAGAGCACCAAGACCAAGCATCCAACCAAAGTTAATCAAACCCACCAATAAACCGACCAAACACTAAACACATAAAATATGTGATCAAATAGAGACGTCTGACCTGACTCCTGTCGAGCCACCCAACAGTTCATACCAAATTATCCCGACTGCACATCCATCCCCACAACTCAGACAAACCCGAACCACTACACCACATACGCATCTAAACGTTTCCTGATAGAAATAGTTTCTACTTCAGCCGTCCATCTGTGTCCTCAGCCTATCTGCGGGAAGCAGCAGACGGGAACTCAGGCCCACGCAGAACCCATGTGAAAACGGAGTCAGATGGTTTTCACAGAGTACAGAGATGTCTGTCCCCATGTGTAGTTCTGCCTTGGACACTGTGAAGCCCATATCAAAATTAGGTTTTGGCGATAGATATGGGTCAGTATCTTGCAAAAGTATTTATACTTTCCAGAGCTTCTTCACATTTTCTCATGCTACAATCAGAAAATGTATATATTTTAGTAAATAACTGGGAATTTGAAGGGAATGATTGATTTCAAATATTGGGAAAGGTATTTAAAAAAATTTTGTGAAAAAGCAGCATCATGACGACCAAGGAACACAGTAGTCAGGGCAGGGAGGAAGTAGTAGAGAAGTTAAATCAGGGTTAGATTCTAGAACAGTATCCCGAGCTTTGAACATTTCACAGAGCTTTGTTCAATCCATTATCAGAAGCTGTGAAAAGTATGGTACAACTGAAAACAACTGGAGAAAAGGCAATTCATCTAAACTTACAGGACAGACAAGTAGATCATTAAACAGGAAAGCAACCAAGAGGTTTGTGGTAACTCTGGAGGAGCTGCAGATATCCACAGTTCATGAAGGACATTCTTCTATTTGTTAAGTACTCCACAAATGTGGCTTTTATAGAAGTGTGGAACCACACCTCAACAAATTCTGTCGGATATTTTTCATGTGCCAAATGATGCACAGCATAAGAAGGAAGATCAGCATCATGTTGTGGGGATGCTTCTCTGCAGACACAGTGAAACAGAGCAAAGCAATGAGATGGGCTCCATTCAGGTCAACACTTGAAGTAGACATGTGGTAGCCTGCTAAACACTAATCTTCCCTTCAATTCATTTTTATGAGTAAGATTTTTGAAACCAGTGTATTATGTTCCTTTCACTTCCGCATTGTGCACTGCTTTGCTTATCACATAAAATCAGGTTTGTGAAAAGAAGTGAAAAAGTTTGAGCGATATGATTATAAGACTGAATAATGCATTTTTTGGGCGGACAGGAGGCACTGTAAACACAAACAATGATAGGGAATAACCATCTGCTCAGTGAGTAGTCTCTACAGATCATAGATGTCATAGATTATTTTTAAATTTCATAGAAGTCTATGGGTGTTTTCACACCTCGAGTGTTTGTTCTGTTTACCAAAATAACCGCAACAAGACCCTTTGGAGGAGGAAGTTTCTGTACAGCTCTACATGAACTCTAGAGTGATGTGTTTTATGGCGTGAGCATGATCCAGTGTTGATCGGACACACTACCAGCTGTACACTGCAAGCTTCAGCCATATGCCTTCCTGTACTCGTGTTTGCATTGCATTATGGGATGCAGTAGAGTAAACAAACTGTTAAGGAAAATTTATATTGAGAAATGTATTAAGAATGATCTGTTCTGTGTATTCAACTGTGATCATAGTTACTTTGTGCTGGAGCCTGTATTATTTATGTTTAGTCTTAATGAATGACGCTGTTGTCTCAAGCCATGGTCGAATGGCGAGATAGACAAACTGCCACATCTACATTCCTATGGAAACGACCCTCGGAGTCCTGGATTATGCTGACTCTCCTTAGATTAGGATCATTCCTGTCTGACCAAGATGCCTCGGAGTCTGGAAACTTCACCAGGGAGACTTATTTACAAATGGAAAAAGATTAGAACAAGGTTGTTAATATCCTTAAAATGCTTAAGCAGGGCTGCACGGTGGTGCAGTGGTTAGCACTGTTGCCCTGCAGCAAGAAGGATGTGGGTTGCCGAGGGTCTTTCTGCATGGAGTTTGCATGTTCTCCCCGTGCATGCGTGGGTTCCCTCCGGGTACTCCGGCTTCCTCCCACAGTACAAAAAGATGACTCACCAAATTGATTAATTGATCTCACCAAATTGTTCTTAGGTGTGAGTGTGTACATGGTTGTTTGTCCTGTTTGTCCTGCCCTTTGATTGACTGTTTGTCCTGCCCTGTGATGGACTGTTTGTCCTGCCCTGTGATGGACTGGCGACCTGTTGAACCCCGCCTCTCGCCCTTTGACAGCTGGAGATAGGCACCAGCCCCCCGTGACCCATTAAGGATTAAGCAGTTAAGAAAATGGATGGATGGATGCTTAAGCAGCTGGGGAACGGCAGGTCAGCTTCACGTGATTCCGGCGTTACTGTGTAACTCTGTACCTCCTTGTGTTTGATCAAACTCAAGTAAAAATAAACCTCCAAGAAAATGAAGGAATCTCTCTTACCTCTTCATTTAAAATGTCCTCTGAACACACAAACTAATGAAAATCATTTTCTTAAAGGATAAATAACCATGCAACTTTTAAGACATCTTCTGAAAAATAAATTTGGTATGCTTCTCCAATACCTTTGCTTGACATAATACCTAGAAACATAATATAAATAAATTCTATGTTTTCTGCTAGTGCAGAACACATCACCCATTCGTTAATTTTAAATGTAATACTCCTATCTATGATATATCTGAAAAATATACTGAGTGAATGTTTTTGCATTGTTTTGCATAATGGTTCTCAGAAGTAAGATGGCCTTGAACTCAGGACGGCTCAGTTACTAATCCAACAACTCTAGCCAGTAAATCACAGAATCACACACTTCATTCGGCACAAACAATATCCCACTTCTAGATTGAATTGCTTTTCCAAGTGAATTGTTGACTTTTTCAAATTAAAAAATTTAACTGTTTCTGATCTTCCACAGATTATTTCCTTACAGGATGGTGTTACCTCTGTGTTACTCTGTGAAACTTTGTCACAAAGAAGGTGCTGCTGTATGACACTCAATTTCCCCATTGGACATCTTGTATAGACGTAACATTGACTCATGTCTAAATGAAGTCAATGTATAGGCTGGGTATTAATACCAGGTCTACTGCTCACTGAATCTACTCTGAAATTATGTTCCCTGGTATACAACTGACAATTTAACTTTTATTGTAATGCACAATTTCTACAAGTCAAATGTTTAGTAACACCGGGTCTAAACTTAGACTAAATATAGAGTTCTTGTAGCTACATGTAGAAATAACATTGACTCAATTTTAATGAGGTGTATAGGTAGTTTCAACATTGAAATCAATGACTCGGCATAGGTTATGATGACACAACAATTCCTGAGAAATATAGCCTACGGTGTGGTCTCATACATGGGGAAGATAAAAATCTTTTGAGGATAAATTACATTTATCAGCTATGGGGGAATCTCCATCTCACTGGCAGCCCTCACTCAGATTCAATATGCTCAGCTAGAAATTCATTAGGAATTCAGTTGGCTCTGCTCCCAAACAGTAGGAGATTTTGCTACTGAGAAAATAATAGTGCTTATTCAGCAGGAATTGCTGCAGAGGTAATCTTACTGGAAACAAAGTCTCAGTGCACAAATGTAATCACACTCCTCCAAACCTGCTTTTTTCCTACATACTTTTTAAACTTAATGTATGTTTGCAATTTTTTTTTACCATTCTGGGTTTAATTCAGTCATGCAGTCCACTCAAACCTCCTTAAAGACCCTGACATGCTGATCTTCCTCCTTAACCATCAGACATGCAAATTACCAAAATAGAGAGGTTTACCTTCATCCAAAGCATTGCAAAGATCGTCTCTGCTATTAATAATGTAACTAACGGAAATTATACCCCAGCTTTTTTATTTATTTTTTTACTTTTTTCCTCACACTTATATATTTCAAATAATCAGACAACAATTTCACCTATTAGGTGGAGATTCTATCCAAACCAACACGGTCATATATATCTGGCTACTTTCTATTTCCCCCATTGATTTAACTGTGAATAATCACATCTCTGAGGCCTAATTGCACTAGCCTCACTTAGACCTTGCAAAAAATCTGGCCTGTGGTTTCCCTCTAACCCCATTAGGAGGATACAACTCACCTCAACTTTATTTAACTCTGACTGCCCAGTTATTTTATTTGGTCTGATAGACGTGTTCAAAAACTAGAGAAGCAAATACTATTTTTGTGCATTTAATAAAAGACTTTTCTCTAATACAAAAGTTCTATAAAACAGTCAAGCAAGAGATAGGAATGCCGATTGGCTTTTAACATCATGTCTGAGCAAGCAGCCTGTCACAAAAAGCCGGTATTTCTTCTCAGATCGCTGCTTTGTAGCACCTGATGGTGTGTTCTTCCTCTAACTAGTTCCTTCTTAATTAATCTGTCTACCGCGTTTTTCCTACATAGGGATCTTAGTGTCTGTCTAATTTTTTGCCACAACCAGCTCACGATGGAAATATAAATAAGTAAATAAATAAATACTTACAACGCTGTCTGACATATCTATTATCTCAATGGTCAGGATTCAACTGCAGTTACTTCAGACAAACGCAGCAACAGTGGTGGCGCTGTTTCAAAATCAGCACATGACTCTGCATTAAGTCTCCCAACATGGAAATTCTCTGGTTTCAAAGAAACAAGAGGTAGGTCTCCTCTAGACCCAAGCAAAGCCATTAGCTCTACTCTAATATTCACTGACAAAATAAATTGGCCCTACCAGTGTGAAGTAATAGCCTACTTTTTTCAGATATGACAAAAATTCCACTTGTTTTAGTAGAGGACTGTGGGAGGAGGTGAACCCCGACAGGAGAATCCAATCAAATCAAATTTATTTATACAGTACATTAAAAAAAACAAATGGCATTAGAGCCAACCAAAGTGCTTTACAGTACAAATAAATAACCAACGGACATGATACATAACCAATACAAGAAAATTTCCTAAAAGCGGATAAAACAATATACTAAGAACTGTAAAGCGCAGTTAAAAGCTTTGGAGAATAAAAAAAACTCTTTGGACGTTCTTTAAAAGTAGACACAGAGTCACACTGCCTGACCAGCAGAAGCAGAGAGTTCCATAAGCGGGGAACGATGACCGAAAAGGATCAAGCCTCTTACACCCGCCAGATGTTGCAGGCGAGACAGCACAATTTGGTGGTCCACAGTGTCAAATGCAGCGGTGAGATCCAACGGTCGCAGAATGACACTGCGGCTACCATCAAGAGCAACAAAAATGTAATTTAAGACACGGAGAAGAGCCGACTCCGTGCTCTGACCAAGTCAGAAGCCGGGTTGCAGAGTGTATAACAAGGAGAACTCTTTGAGGTGGTGAAGAAACTGGGAATAAACTCCCCGTTCTAACACTTTGGACCAGAAAGGAAGTTAAGAAATCGGGCAACAATTGTTGGGGTCCAAGTAATCCTGCCCAGGTGAAAGCTAGACATGCGATGCAATGTGTAGGCTAGTTTACTTGCAAAGTTTTCGCTCTAATATTATGTTCCGTTTGTGTGAACTGACAGTAAAAGTCAAGAAAGCAATGAGGGTCCGAGTGAAGTAGGCCATCAAGACAAGCCGAGGGTATTTCAAACAATAAGGCTGATTCGTAGGCTGCTACACATGGCAGGTGATGTGAAGTGAAAAATGACTTCAGAATATAACAAGTCATATACAAAGGCACAGTTAAAATACCCCTCCTTCAATGAGGAACGATTAGGGATTCTTCAGCGATAAGCTCCACTGACCTAGTCACTGATTCCAGTGCCTGTCCGCTCAAGTCTTTGCCTATGTGATGCCTTGTGATGCTTTGGGAAAAGGCAGACTGCGATTTCAATTTCTTAATCTCCCAATAAAAGTTGTCACACATCGTGATGTGAAGTCTTTATGATTTAATAAGTGCAACCTGTATGATGACTCAATTGCTGAGAACTGGGGACTAGGTCATGCAGGAAAATCAAAAGTCAATAAAGCTCCACAGCCGCCAAGTGGGGCATCACATAAGACAAAAATAGAAGTAACCCTACCTATGACACCGCGATGTTCCACACGGCATGGATAGGTCGTTGTGAGTCAGTAAAGTCAGGGGCATTATAATCAAATTGACATAGTCACTCATTCACCATCCAATCTTTGAAAAACAGTGCAGATCACAATGAAACAATCGCAGTGCATCACCCAGCGTCTTCGACCTACAATAGGTTGATTAATAGATAATTTCGTCTAGTCTAGTGAAGTGGAACAGTGCCCACAGTCGCAACATTGTTTCTGATATGTGCAAAACAAATTAGCATAGTCATTCCACATTGCATTGCTTTCTGTGTGCATTCATTGGTCTACGGGTCTATCTCAATTAATCACAATTTGAAAGCAAAACAATTTTTGCCCATGAAAACACAATTATTTAAATTTGAAAGGATTTTGAAGGATGCCAATCAGGCGTGAATACTGTTATCTTAAGGTCTTTCAATGTTTATAAAATGGAGTTAATGCATGCCAATGCAAAAGAGTAAGAAAAGAAAAATATTTATCCTTGGCCAAAACTGATTTTAAGTATATTTTCAGAAAGTTGTCTTTAAAAAAATAATAGCTCATTTTTTTTATTTTGGTGTCAGTGGACACTTCTCCCAGTCGTGAAACACTTTCAGGACTGGGCGTAGACTTTTGATTTTATGATTTTAATGCATGCATTCTCCGTGGTTAGAATACATAGTTAAATAAGCTTCCAAAATGCTTTCATGAGAACAAAAAATACTTTAGAACACTATTTGAAATAATTACTCTCCTAAATTAGAAATTTGATACTGGTGATAATAATACTATTCTAAAAATTTTTTTTCTATTCACTATAATACATGTAAAAAGTAGCAATCCCAAAAATATGATTAAAAACTGTGTATGGTTAGTGTTTCATTTACAAAAAGATCCTCCTCAGTCAATTTATAGATTAACTAAGTTTTCTGACTTAATGTAAACAGCCCGACAGAGCAAAGCGCAAGGGGAACTCATATCGACGTAGCAGGGGCACCACCTGTGGTCTGTTAAGAACGAATAAGAACCTGGCATTAAGTGGTTGCTTGTGAAGGATGTCAGATGAGAAAAAAAAAACGAGAGCGCTTGAAAAGTGGATGGTCATCTGATATATTCCTCGATTATAGCCTGATGTGTGCATCATTGTAATCCGCCTCCTAGGAAACCATGCACAGACAAATGTTTCGCATTGATGGGAATGAAAATTGCAATTAAATGTGTTATAATACAATAATTCTTATCTAATTAATTAATCGCAAATAATGCGTTAAAGTCCCACCCCTAATTCAAACATTAAGTATTAGTCAATCTGTGCAACTTTGCTGGCCTAATTAAATAAATAAATAAATAGAGCAGCACAAGAATAACGAATACTATACTGATCAGCCTTTTAATAAAGTTACAAAGGATTCGTTAATAAGTTATAATCAATATCCTGTTTATTTCAACCCTTTATTCTAGTGTTACCAGTCATTTAAAATAGTCTAATTTTTTCTTTATTTCCCCTAGATATAAAAAATACAGAACCAGTAGTTTTGAATCATGATGGTTCTGTGCTGTAAATAAATTTGGCTATTGAACAATGTTTCTTGTTGAGCAATCATGACTTCAAAATCCCAGTATAGGCTACAAATTAAAATTCATTTGGGCCGACTGAAAAAAAAATTATTATAACGCCTGCTCTCAAGTCCACCAGTGGGTACCAGCACTGTTCTTTTTTGACCAAGAAAAAATTCTGGCCTTGGGGCAGACCAGGGTGAAGAAGCACCTGAGCTGAGAGGAAAACCCGACTAACCCCACTAGCTATACACCCACAAGGCCTCACGGCTAGCTGCAACCACTGATAGCACCCCATGCAGCTGCTGCTATCTAAATCGACTAACCACAGCTGCCTCCCTTTCACGCTGATGTCCCCCAGACAATGGATACACACTGCTATGGAGATCTAAGAATTGATTGAGTAACGTTGTTTCTGGGCAGAGATAGATTAGCTTAGTATAAACAATATAATGATTTGTTGATTGTCCATTTCACACTAAGATTTTACCCTTCATACTGAGGGCCACCAACAACAGTTTTTATAAGGTTATTGACAAACTATTGAGTCAGTTTAATCATGCAACATGAGCTACTCGTTCCCGCCAGAGTTCTACTTTGTACTCTGATGGTATGCTTTCACAGAGTGACTCATTAGCTTGCACTACATGCTAAAAGTAGCTTTGTGAACCATCAGTGCTAATAAATCCCATGTATCTGTTTGCTTCTGGTGCTCATTAACAATGAGGATCGTTAACTATGGTATTTAAAATACAGATTGGCTTTAAAACAGATGGTGTAAACACGTAGGGACTAATCGGGTAACTCGCTTTGAAACTAGATCAATCACTGCTGTGACTGATCCATAAAATCAAATCAATTTACCCTAAAAGTGTTATGATCCGTCTGTGTCATTTATTCCTCCCTGTTTATTTCTTCCCTGTCTGTCTGTGTTAATTAGTCCTAGTTTGTTTCACCTGTTGTCCTATTAGTCCTCCCTGTGTTTTCCTTCCCCTGCTCCCAGGTGTTCTCCATATTCTGATTGCCCTTCCCAAAGTATATTGGTCCTTCTGTGTCTGTCTGTCCTTGTCGGGTCGTTGCCGTTTTCGTCGTTGCAACCCCCTGTGCTTGTCTCGTCAGCTCAACTCTACCCAATTTTGGACTACTAATAAACATGGGCCGCAAGAGTCCTAAACGACGCTCCGCATTTGGGTCCTCCTTCAAACAATTCATGACAAAACGTTTTTCAGAGAAAATTGATAATTAACTTCATGTAATATTAATTCAATTTTTTGGTTTAGTTGGAGAACTAACTTCCACAAACAAGGACATAGCTGTACCAAACTTTCTGTATGTCATTACAAACAGTACTCAACATAGTCATAGGCTCATTTGTTCATGTCGCCTAAACCTGGCCCCCTGAGAACAGGAAGTATAATTGTTTTACTTAGAAAGGTCCATATTTCACTCCTTTTACCTGATCAAGCTGTGGTCAGTGAATGAAACCAAGTTTGGATAATTTGTTATCCAATACTGAGAGTTTTAAAAGACGGTGTGGCTGTGGGGGCTCTAATTTCAGCATACATCATCTTATCTGCATCACATTCATCAACATTGATATTAGGCCAATCGCTAAAACCTAGTTTATACTTCTCCATCAGGAAGTTTGCGCCCAGATTCAGAGATATTGACGGAGTAATTTTTCTTTTATACTTCTCCGTTGGTGTGTCAGTGTTGCAAAGCAATTCTCTGGCTTTGGTTGAGCTGACCAATCACAGGTGTGCGCTATCGGTTTCGTTTGGAGGATAGTTCGAAATTGGGCTCCACTCCGTGTGTTGGTCCATAGGTCATAGAGAGACCTTGCATCGACAGATAATGCCGTTGTGTCTATCCATGCCGATGTAGATGGAGAAATATAAACTAGGCTTACCAAATATGTTTGCAAATATTTGGTGGGTGTGGCCTAGGTACTGCACAGTGCTACCTGGAAGCATTAAAATAAAAGCCAAAATCAATGCTTTGAACTATGTGAAATGTAGTACATTGTATGTTAGTACGTAGTTGAAGACCGAGTAAAAAAATTCCTTAGAAGCCAAGGTCCAAAAACAACAGGAAGTCAGTCATTTATCCAATGTTCGATTTTGTGCCATTTACACACTTCGTATGTGAACAAACTCCTCCTACAGCTAATTGCTTACACACTTCAGAATGAGGGAGAATAGTCTTAAGTCATTGGTAATCAAATGTTGTTTGAAGGTTTTTGCTGCGTCATAGCATGTGGGCAAAGCTAAGCCTCAAAATATTGTTTCTTGTCATAAAAGTGCAAGGTGTAATAACTTCTACATACAAGGTCACAGCTGTACCAAAATGTTCTGTGTCTCATCACATACCATCCATAAACACATTCTTAGGTTAATTTTCTCATGTCACGGAAGTGCAATGCTTTACTGAAAAGGTCCATATCGGCCTCTTTTTACTTTTTGCATGAGTCTGAAAAGGATTGCAATGCCGTTCTAAGGCTCCGGCTGTGGGTGCCACTAAATACATCTTATATTGATAATTGCACCCTGCTTTTCAGTGCCGTTGTTGTTGCTGTATATGCATAGGTTGTCAGTCCTTCCTGGATTTTATGGTGTTTTGTTTTGTGATTGTTGCTCATTGTGCATCAGCTTTTGTGAAAACATTTAACAAAAATCACAATGTGTTTATTTGTGATTTTCCCTTGAGTTAAATGCTCCATTCAGAGCATTCATATAGAAAATTAAACAATGTGGGAATAAATAAAAGGGAAAATATTAAGTAGAAGAAAATACCAAAAATACTGCAAACTGGTTAAGGCTCAGTGTCTTTTTTTCAAGTGACAAATACAGTCAGGTCCATAAATATTGGGACATCGACACAATGCTAACATTTTTGGCTCTATACACCACCACAATGGATATCAAATAAAACGAACAAGATGTGCTTTAACTGCAGACTGTGAGCTTTTATTTGAGGGTATTTTCATCCAAATCAGGTGAACGGTGTAGGAATTACAACCGTTTGCATATGTGCCTCCCACTTGTTAAGGGACCAAAAGTAATGGGACAGAATAAGAACCATAGATCAAACTTATACATTTCAATACTTGGTTGCAAATCCTTTGCAGTCAATTACAGCCTGAAGTCTGGAACACATAGACATCACCAGACGTTGGGTTTCATCCCTAGTGATGCTCTGCCAGGCCTCTACTGCAACAGTCTTCAGTTCCTGCTTGTTCCTGGGGCATTTTCCCTTCAGTTTTGTCTACATACATGCCCACGCCATGACACTTGCAGCACCATGCTTCACTGATGAGGTGGTATGCTTAGGATCATGAACAATTCCTTTCCATCTCCATACTCTTCTCTTCCCATCACTCTGGTACAAGCTGATCTTGGTCTCATCTGTCCATAGGATGTTGTTCCAGAACTGTGAAGGCTTTTTTAGATGTTGTTTGGTAAACTCTAATCTGGCCTTCCTGTTTTTGGGGCTCACCAATGGTTTACATCTTGTGGTGAACCCTCTGTATTCACACTGGTGGAGTCTTCTCTTGATTGTTGACTTTGAAACAGATACACCTACCTCCTGGAGAGTGTTCTTGATCTGGCCAACTGTTGTGAAGGGTGTTTTCTTCACCGGTCATCCACCACAGTTGCTTTCCGTGGTCTTCCGGGTCTTTTGGTGTTGCTGAGCTCACCGGTGCGTTCCTTCTTTTTGAGAATGTTCCAAACTGTTGTTTTGGCCACGCCTAATGTTTTTGCTATCTCTCTGATAGGTTTCTTTTGTTTTTTCAGCCTAATGATGGGTAGCTTCACTGATAGTGACAGCTCTTTGGATCTCATCTTGACAGTTGACAGCAAAAGATTCCAAATTCAAATAGCACACTTGAAATTAACTCTGGACCTTTTGTTTGCTCATTGTAATTGGGATAATGAGGGAATAACACACACCTGGCCATGGAACAGCTGAGAAACCAATTGTCCCATTACTTTTGGTCCCTTAACAAGTGGGATGCACATATGCAGACTGTTGTAATTCCTACACCGTTCACCTGATTTGGATGTAAATACCCTCAAATAAAAGCTGCAGTCTGCAGTTAAAGCACATCTTGTTCGTTTCATTTGATATCCATTGTGTCGGTGTATAGAGCCAAAAGTTAGCATTGTGTCGATGTCCCAATATTTATGGACCTGACTGTATATATAAACTATGAAGTTAAACAATCACACTTACAAGAATATTTCACCTACTGTGGCCTTAACAGCTTTCAAGTTGTCTTACAACTTGATGTTCTGTAGGTGGAATATGTGCTCCGCTGCCAAACTGGGGACTGAAAAGTGCCACTTCAGTCAAAGTTTTTTAAACTGAAGGGAACGGAAGTCCAAAAGACTCTCTGAATGTGCCGCTGTTTGACCTGCAACCTATTACATCACTGGGGGGAACTATACCGCAGCAACCTATTGCATGAAGTTGAAAATGTGTGCCTGTCTGCACCAAGTGGTCAGGATTTAAAACTGTAATCTTTTAAAATGATGTTTTTTCAATTGTTAACTTCTATTTGTGACTGGAAGTGCACATGATACATGAAAATGTCAGATATGATATGCTGAGGAGGAGCATCTTCAGTTGTTCAAACATGCATTAAAGATGCCTTGATTGGTTGAATTTGCAAGATATGCAGAAGTCGCAAAGCTTGGCTGAATTTGTGTTAATAGTTGATCGCAACATTGAAAAACCCTGTAGGGACTGGTTTGCTGCTGTGGTTTCTTGGTTCTCTGTTTTTTTCTCTCTTGCCTTAGGTGCTGAAAAAGATACCTAGAGTTTTCTCTCTATCTTTAGTACTATGTGTTTTCTCCCTCACACTCTTAACCTTTTATTCCACCTGTCTCCCTTTCTTGTTTCTTTTTCTCCATGTCCAAGGTACTTGACATAAACCAAAAGTAATTCCTAATACAGTCATTTATATATATAAAAACAGTTTTACTTTCAACAGTGACTTCCCAAGTTTGTGAAAGCAAATCTGTTGGACTTGAACTCAGACAACTACTTTAATTGCTTCACTGCTGGACAGGACACGGTTTAAAGGAAAAACGAAGGTCCTTCTTCTTTCAGTAGAAGGATCATAGAGTTACAAAAACAACAGGATACCGAGTAAGCTGGTTCCTGCCCGGGGCTGGTCCGGAGAGCAGCGTCCCGTCTTGCTCTTGAAGGAGGTGAACAGATGCTGGCACAGTTCCTCTGGAATATCGTTTTCAAGGTAGGTGGCCATAAAGAGCTGAAAGCCCTCATAGTCAATAGGCTGAAGGGGAACAGAAAGAAACAAGACATTAACTGAGGTAGCTTCATGAGAGAAGCTTGCACCAAAAACAGAAGACAGCAGTGAGGGAGACAATGTGGGGGTGTTTCCACTTCAAGTTGTGCTGTGATTGGTTTAGACGGCTTGAAGAGCTAAAAGTATGATGTCAGATCATTTCTGAAAAAACAAACAAAATAACAGAAAATAACACAGAAAGCAAAATGTCAGTTGAGTTGAGATGCACAATAACCCTTCTGTCCAGGGACAGATGGGCAGTATCACTGAACTCATAAGTCTCCATGTACAGTGTCCTACTCGTCTGTGACAGGGACTGGACCATCTGTGGTGGGTAAGACGGGGTTATGTCATGTTAGTGGACAGAATGTGCATGCAGTCTGCCAACACAGACACCACACAGCATGCAGAGAGGGCTGGGGTGAGGCTTACTTGGTTTAGAACATCTTGCATCTGTTTAACAGTGGAGAGCGGCAGGAGTACGGAATGGAAGGAGGAGGAAAGAACGAGGAAGGAGTGGGTAGAACAAGAGAAGGAAGTTAGCTACTTGGTGTGTGACATTTTTAGTGAAGATGCATGTGGTGTTGGCCATGTGGAAAAGGGCATCACACAAAAAACTTAGCAGCTTCGTGTCACTTGCTTTTCTTTGGAATAGCTTCTTCTGGCTAAAAAAACTAAACAAATAAAAAAAACACTGCAGTATGGCAAATACAAATATCATTGTCAGCATTTTTATGATGGAAAACGTTTAAACGTTAATGCAAACGTTGGATGCTAGACATCCAGGCTAAAATTCGGTTATATTTGGTATAAAAGTGAAAGCTGTTTTGATCTCTAAGAGGTCTACATTTAGATGTTTTAGCTAAGAGTGAGAAATATGAAAAGAGCTCATCTGTAAGTTGAGTTGGACTAGAACTTCTCAGTTAGTCAAACTCTATTAAACAATTGAGCGACACAAACACACACTTGTTTTTTTGCTTTAAGTTTTCATATGTTCCTGCCATGGTGATATTCTCATTCCAGTAATCAGCAGACTGTTCTCGTTACAAATAAAAAATAAAACTGTTTTTCATCTCTATGATAGATACCCACTAAGCAATAGATCTGATTTGAGATCTATTGAGAAGTGAGAAGTGGTGACTATGACAACTTGAATTCATATTTTTGTCACTATGGTAAAAGAAAAAAAACAACTTTAATCTAAAGAGTTGAGAAACAGTGAGTCTGGGCTCTGAAAAGAAATCACTTTATGGATATTTCTAGAGATGATGTTTTCTTAACTGAAAAATGTCTATATACAGCATGAACTGTAATGTTCTACCAAAACTACAGCATTCTCATAGAACAGAAGTTCTATGGCTGAGTTGCTTGTAACACAGAGATTACACCGCACCGAAAGGATTACTCAGAGGAAAAGAAAGATTGGAGCTCAATGAATGTTTCAACCAAGTAAGTGTTGAAGTAAATACAAAATAAAATTATGTCTGATGCACTTGCTGTACAATTGACTTTCTTCTTGTTGATCAAACTGAAGTTTGTCATCTATCATATCAAGGACATGTCGTCCTGTCATTGCACAGCCTGAACAACTTGTTTGCTTAAAAATACATAAAAATGGCATCCATAAAAAAATCTGTCCCTCAGTACAGTATGAAAATATAAATACTTTGTCATAAAAACAAAAACAAATCCCATTGAACCCTGATAAATGGCCACATACAACCCTATAATAACACCCCCCCAACCCTCCTTAATATTAAAAGAGCTGTCCTGCTGATTGGCAATCTTACCCTGATGGCTCTATGACGATAGGCATTACTTTAACAGCAGGAATAAATAAAAATTAAATAAACTGACAGAATTCAATCAAACCTTTCCAGAAAAAGCTTCTCAGAATTATGGGCATCTGTTTTATTTTACAAGAAATGTTGAAACACATGGAAGCAAAAAGATCCAGGTAATGAGAAAATAATGTTAAGAAAAAGCTGAAATAAGCTCTTCAGTTTTTATTTATAGATCTCAATTATTCGAGACTACAAAGCATTCTGAATGTCAAAGCTTAATAGTTTTTTTGAAAACTAGCTGGTATTTGTTTTAGTAGGGCTGGATTGTGGACATTTAACACAACCCATGTACCAGTTAAATGGGAGAGGAAATATGTTCCCAATGACCTGAGCACCAGCAAGTAAGGCCACCTCCATAAATGCAAGAGTTCTGAGAAAGAGGAAAGGCAGGTAGGGTTGGAACAATTCATGAAATTACTCAGCTCAATATCTTGAACTTAATGCTTTTTTGGGCCAGAGAGGCTTTTATTTCACAGATTTTAAAGGGAACAGAGGTGCAGCAAAGTTCAACTTAGACGGTACTCGAACCAGGGATGGCCACATCGAGGCGTGGAGCTCTGCACATGGGGTGCCCACACTAACCACTACACCATGCCCTGAACTCAATGCTTTTGGGGTGTTATTGTGTGTCTCTGGTGCATATACATGCATACAAAATTGGAAGAAAAAAAAAAACTGTCCATGCTGTTTTGAGTGAGATATGATTTTCTTCATTGATCCTGCCTTCAGTCTCTGATGGAGCTGTTCAAAATCTGTCCGGCTTTCTACATCAGAAGGCGGATTATTGGAATATCCACACCTCCTCAGAGCACTGTCTCCACCCACCAGGTACAGCAGTAAACAATAGTTACCATTTAGATTAGGAAACACCATGTTAAAGCTTCACGCGAAATGCTCCGTTTTTGACTGGTCAAAAGAGCTTAAAACACATCATAGGGTCCCAGTCGAAGAGGACAGAAGAGCGGCATAGGTAGGATTTATTTTTGATGGTAAGATGCTGGCAGTAAGTGCGGGGAAGACGGGAGACGCGCCTCCAAACTGAGCTGCTGTAAACCGGGAAGACGATGGGAGATCTGCTGCAGAAGAGCGGCATAGGTTGAACTTATTTTTGATGGTATGATGCTGGCAATAAGGGCGGGGAAGACTGAGGACCTGCCACCGCAAAGGGCTACGCAATCTCCGTGCAGAAGACAGCAGACAAGCCACCAATCTGAGCTACTCCAACCTGGTAACAATTATTACCTACAAGCTATTTCCACCAAACAACTTCAGAAACATGTTTTCTGCAACTCAGGGCTTTCATTAACAAGTGATGTCTGAGTAAGAATGACTGTCAAAATGATGACATGCAGCAATGCCCACCACTGAGAGTTTTTATGTTTATACACAGATTTTCAACAGTTTTCAAGGATATATTTAATTAATCTCTAAACAAATATATTTGCAATGGATTATTCAAGAGACGATTTAAATAAAATAGAAGGTTGACCAAAAGTTGGTCATCAATTGAAAACAATTGTGAACTGGGGCTATATAAATAAAAGTGAATTGAATTGAATTAATGAACTTAAGAAATTTCCTCTGGTACAGAGCAGATATTTGTTTGATATTTGATATATTGTTTCAACGAAAGAATAAAATCTGTATTTTAGTTAAACATGATATATTACGTGAAATCACTTTCAGGTCTTGCTCTAATTTTACACACAAGTATAAAAATATCTTAGTTACATAAAGTAGTTGATTGTTAGACTTGGATCGGTTGTAATTGATACCCGTCACAGAAGAAGACATGGTGGTGATGAGGCTCTTTCCTCAGCCCAAAACTGCTGACTTGAGCTGCAGAGATCTGCCAGCCGTTTTTCATATCACTTGTTTCTCCTTATTTGGTCAAGCAAACCAGGAGGCAGTAATATGCCGTCCATCATGTAGAAGCACTGTGGGCTCAGAGAAATAAGCTCAAATGCACACATGCCAGGCAAACACACACAATTTCACATGCAACTACTTTAGATGTCTTAGAAATGAAGTGTACCCAGATGCAATTGTGAAAATTTCAGTCCCCCTGGAAAATGTATTTATATCTGGGTCTAACCAATGAGTATTTTCCGTGTGAGTGGACTTTCACACATGGCTGCCAGTCTGTAAATATTTCCCAAGGGTAGTTATGACATATTTACATGGTTCATTTAATATTTCATTTTGGCACAGATGCAGAATCATTTGTGGAGGAAAAAAGTCAGCAATAGCAGTTAGCCGTTTTCTGTTATGTTAAACTGTTTTCGTGTACAGGTTTTGTGTTTTGCATTTTTATAAAAAAAAAGCTGTTTGTTAAATGATTATTTCAACCTTTAATGGGCAAAGAATTAAGAATAACAATGTGGCCCTAAGTGAAAATGTGATCACACCCAAAACCTAATAAGTATAAGATTACTCTCCACAGGTACATTCTTGATCTAAACTACCTGCTTATTAACTTATCACTCCAAAGGGGTAAGAATTGATTTTTCTCCTGTAATTTGTTGCATCGCACCCAGAGTTTTTCTGGCAAATACCCTGATTTTTACACTATGAGCCACTACTTTTTTAAGAACCTTTGGACCCTGCACCCTATACAATGATGACTCTAGCAGGAAACGTGAAATGAGACAGACATGTGGGGAAAGGAATATGATTAAGAAGTTACTACCGATAGTTTTCATGGCTTTAGTGAGGAAGATGAAGATAGCAAACTATGACTTTTTGGGTAGGCTAAAGTATGTTTTTTTGGTTTTTTTTTAACAAAACATGTTACTGTTGTGCTATATTGATGCTATACTGCCATTAGTAAATAATGGCTCTCACTCTGGTTTGCTGGAGTTCAATAGAATTAGAAAAGGCTTAAGCCTTTAACAATACTGCAGCACTCATCCTAAATGTTTCAAAAATGCATACCCATGTTAAATTCCAAGCTGTTCTTGAACCACTCTGAAAAGAGACATGGCTCGAGTCTCATTGTAAAGAAAACACTGCAACATTTTCCCCAAAACAGTCTAAGTGCTATCGTTACCCAGTAATATGATTTTACATGCTAAAAAAATATGCTTTAAAAGTGGTGTTGGAATGGTGTGGGGCACAAAACAAGGTGTGGGTCTAAAGGTTGTAGAATTGCCTGTACAGAATTTGAAAGTAATTAACCAAAAAAAATTGTGTTTTGCAAATATTCACTCACTAAAGGTCAAGGAGTGCCAAAAAAGTGCCAGAAAATGCACCCACTCCAGAGTACATGCATAACACAGCACTGTACACTTCTGATTTTAAAAAAACTAGTTTGAATCATTACTGTCTACTTGAAATGAAGCTCCATGGCTTCCTCTATGTTGCATTTTGTTTTAAAAGTATACTTTACCAAATTGCCAAACAAATTGCCAAATCCAGACATGCACATTGAAATTTGTGGGTTTTTGTTTGCATGCTAGTAGAAGGTAGCACATGGAGAGCAGAAGCGGAGGAGGAAAGAAAGAAAAAAACTAAAATATTGACCTCATACTTGTCGTGATGCTACTTTTTTTCTTGAGGACATTGATAGGATCCTTGTGGATCTAAAAATAAGTGTTTGTTCCAAATCGCTTAGTTGTATCACCTATATGAGTCTACAAATGCTAAGTCGAACATTATATTTATTTAGGGGGTGGTTTGCCAAAACACTTACTATTTCTACAGTTATTATTATATTCTTGATTGGCATCATAATCAAGGTCATAATTGGAATCACAAGACCCTTAGCGTACATAAAAGTTAGTCGAGAAAGATCCACAGTAGACAACGTCCTAGACATAGGGATGCTTAACAAACCTTTGAAACCAGAATAGCCTCAATCTCTTTGTTTCTCATCTTGTCTTAAATCACCTCAGACTGGTGTGTTCCTTTTTTTTCATATGTTTTAGCCAACTTCATGTTCTATTTAGCTTATATCTTGATTCTACTGGTCTTACAGTAATCAGAACTAGGTGTGGCTGGTGTAATGAACAAAAAGTATTAAAGGAACTAATTCATCACTTTTAATTTGTGATTTAACAAGGGGGAAAATTACATTTTCAAATAGGTCCAGCATGGCTTGGATAGTTTTTTTTTTTCGAACAAACAAGATTAGCATATAGAAATGCCTGATGATTTGAAACCTGTAAATGGAGAAAAAAAGCGAAAGTAATGAGACACGTTTTACAGATCTGTATATTAACTATGTATGTGTTTTTTCTTCTGTATAGAATTCATACTGAGGACCAATTTTTACCACTTTGGGTTTGACAAAAAAGCGACGACATTTCAACTGGTCTTCAGTTTCGGACAGTGTCACTGAGCTCTACTGGTTGGTTTTAGAGGTATGGTGTGAATTAAGTTTTAGTAAAGCTCAGGGTTAGAAATATAATGATAATGGTTAGGTAAAAGGAAAAGCGTCAGTGTTAGGGATAAATAATACAGTCACTAAAATGAATGAAAGTAAATGAAGGTTCTCATTATTTTCAGCAAAACAAGAATGTGTGTGTGTGTGCGTGTGTGTGTGTATCTATATTATATGGCAGAGACATTATTGTGGCGCCAGGTGTTGGTGGGGTCTCAGAAAGTCGGCTTTTATGGCGCCAAAATCAGTCAGACTGTTAGTTATGACTGAAAATACTGAAAATGCTCTTAAGTGAACAGATAAATTAACTATATGAGACTCAGACTCAGAAATTAAATATATGAGACTCAGACACTACTGGATAGAGATAATTTATTATGCATCATGTATAGATTAAGGCAAATTCTGATGAGTTTCTTTGAATTAAATTCTAATATAGTACAATGTACCCAGAGGTCTGCAACTGCAGTCCTCGTGGGCCGGTGTGATGGAATTTTTTGTACCAACTCACCTAAATCAAAAGGCTGAATTCCCTCCTGTCATCAAGTTTGCAAAGGCATGCGGCCTCATTTATAAACTTTGCACAGAATTCTTACTAAAACTGTACTTAAGTGTAACTTAAAATGTAATCATGTATAAAAAATTGACCATATATAAAGGCTTTAGTTATAAAGTCAATTTCTGTTTTATTAATCACACATTCCCTAGGAATTTGCTCAGGTGATATTGGATCATATCCTCCCTATTATATAGCCAAAGTCCATCCATCCCTTTTAAGTCATAAAACTCTGGGGTGAGTTTTTATTGCAAGCTGTAAACAGGATGTCTGTAGAGTTGGGGTGTTGCCATAAAACCATAAATTCAGAATGAGCTTTTAAGAAAAAACGTCTCACCCATATGACTGTATAATTTTCTGACAGCCAATAAGAGCTAAGACACTGTATGAAAATGTTCTGATTGGAGAGATTATAAACGCCCAGAGGCCCGGTTGTCTATAAAGCTGTGAAATAAAGATCAGTTAATTGTTCAGATTTCTTTAAGTCTGGACCACAGAGGAACTGACGGGGGCAAAATTCCTCTGTAAAACTGCAATTTGTTAATCTGTTCAAAATAAATGTTAAACTGGAAATTGGCTCCATTTTGTCTCTGCTTGAACATGCATTGAATTACTTATGATAATTATTTAATTCAACAACAAGTAAATCAAAAGCTTCGCCTTTCGGCTCAGCTCTCTCTTCACCACGACAGATCGTTACAGCGCCCACATAACTGCAGACACCTTACCAATCCGTCTATCGAGATCTCCCGCTCCTTTTTTCCCTCATTCGTGAACAAGCCCCCAGATACTTGAACTCCCCCACTTGAGGAAGGACTCCATCCCCGACCTGAAGAAGGCACCCTACCCTTTTCCGGCTCAAGACCATTGTCTCGGACTTGGAGGTGCTGATCCTCATCACAGCCTATTCACACTCGGCTGCGAACCGCTCCAACGAGAGCTGTAGATCCCGTTCAGACGAAGCAAACAGGACCACATCATCTGCGAAAAGCAGAGACCCGATCCTGAGGTCACCAAAACGGATCCCCTCAACACCTTGGCTGCGCCTAGAAATCCAGTCTTTAAATGCCATGAACAGGATCGGTGACAGAGGGCAACCTTGGCAGAGTCCAACTCTCACCGTGAACGAGTCCAACTTACTGCCGGCAATGCGAACCAAACTCTGACACCAGGTATACAGTGACCTTACAGCCCGTGTCAAAGGGCCTGGTACCCCATACTCCCAGAGTACCCCAACAGGACTCCCCGAGGGACACGGTCGAACGCCTTCTCCAAGTCTACAAAACACATGTAGACCGGTTGGGCGAACTCCCACGAACCCTCCAGGACCCTGCTGAGGGTGTAGAGCTGATCCAGTGTTCCACGGCCAGGTCGAAAACCGCATTGTTCCTCCTGAATCCGAGGTTTGACTATCTGTCGGACCCTCCTCTCCAGAACCCCCAAATAGACCATACCAGAGAGGCTTAGAAGAGAGGCTACCCTCTCATTCAGCGGGGTAAACCTCAATGTACAGGCGCCGAGATGGGGGGCAACAAGTATGCCCACCCCAGCACGGCGCCTCTCACCGGGAGCAACTCCAGAGTTGAAGAGAGTCCAACCCCTCTCGAGGAGAGATTTTAAAAAGTATTATCTGAGCATAAGTTTTATTAGGGGTAGTTGCCGCATCAAAAATAAATGGATGAGCTGCCATTGACACAGTGTCGTTGCAGCAGTGTGGCAGACATAAAAATGGCCTGTACTTGTATAGCGCTTTACTTAGTTGCTACAGACCCCAAATCACTTTGCACAACATCCACTCATTCACCCATTCACATATTCAAACACTGATGATGGAAAGTTACATCGTAGCCACAGCTGCTCTGACAGAGGCGAGGGTGCCGTGGGGACCTTCTGTTCGGTCCCCACATTTGCAGGAACATTTTTTCAGGTCAAATTGATGCTGTTGAATTTGAAGTAAACCAAAAAGTTCATATATACATAATTGCGTCATTGTTAATTCAATTACTTAAAAAAGTCTGGTTCTAATGAGACTATATTTCTTACATAGATACAGACCAGCTTGGAGTTGATCTGCTGGCATCAAGAAACAAAGTTGCTTATGAGATTCTGTGTTCGGTTGTAAGTGAGATGGATGATTAAGCATTTTGATGAACTCAATCTACCACAGCAAACAGCATTTTTTGCGTCAGTATGAAATATGACTAAACAAGTTGTGATGAAAACCCACCTGCTCTGGATTGTATTTGGAAAGAACTCCTCCACCGTGAAACTCCTCCAGAACATCCTTCAGCTTCTTTGTTGAGTCTGAGGATGGAAGCAGAGAAAACCCTCATCATTATAGTTTTCCTTCGCACAGCAGAGCAGCGGTTATTAGGGATGTACCAGAATCGGATTCCCTTCTAACGTACTTGTCTTGGTATCTGTTAGTTTACCGATACCATGAACCGACATTTAAAATATGTAAACTACAATAACTTCATAGAAAATATTTATTTTTCACAAAAACTTGTTTTGTGGTCATTTTTATATATTTTTAATCTAATTCACAATCATTTGTTGTAACAAGCAGAAAATAAAAAAAACCTGTCACCCAGTTCAGAGCATTTTTTTTTTTTGTGTGGTAGAAGTATCAGTATTGGTACTCTTTATCGGCAAGTAGTCAGATATAAGTATTGGTGTTGTATTGGTTTGAAAAAAGATGGTATTGTTCCATCCATAGCACTTTTTATCTTAATCAGAGTGGTCTTTGAATAAAACTGAGTAAAGATGCTTCTTTTTAATCAGTCCCCTGATAAACAGGAACATTAGATGAGGCAAACTGCTGAGTCACCCATGTGGTTAGCCAGAGGGGACATTGTGTGCTTCACACTTTTATATGCTAATCCTACAGTCACTCACACACAAACACACAGCGTCTGTCCAGAACATTAACCATAATGACCTCTTCCTATGATCATGTGTCAAACAATTACAGAGCACAAATAGACATGTGGGCCACCGTGATCTAAACGGTACAGACTTGATGACTCCAACAATGTTCCTTCTCATATAGCTAACTATGGCTGATCTCCTCCTCTTTAGCAGGTTGCAGCTTCTTAGGGTGTTATGTTTCCTTGTTTGTGGAGGGACACAGTCAGAGAGAGAAAAACACACTGGAACCCACGACTTCTGACTTCAGCTTCTCCCACCATCAAAATAGCAGAACTCTAAAACAGAGAACATCCGAGGAGTCATGTTCTACTGCATCATGTAGGCAACTGGAGCTGTGAGTTTTTCAGCAGTTTTAAAAACCTGAGATATAAATAATTTGGTTAATCTTTCAAAGCAAAATACCAAACCGGAGTATTTGGAGATTGCTTTCTGGATTTATTTCAAAGGTTCCTTTTTGTTGTTATGATTTGTGCAGTGTTGTTGATGACACATCTACAAGGGCTTGTCAAAAGCACACACACACACACACACACACACACACACATTCGAAATAGAAAGTAAATGATATATGGTTTTCTTTTTGTCCTAAGGTAAATGTCTTTGTGATAATTGTAGCTAAAACCCATTAGTAAATCTGAGAATGTAGATGTGCTTTTTTATTCAGGCCTATTTACTCTAATACCACCTAATAAAATGTAGTGCAACTCATTTCCATCACCTAATTAGTAAACATAATCCAACTGTGAATCAGGTAATCTCAGCATACATCCAGCTGTTTGAGTACATTAGAGAACAAACAGCATCATGAGGATCCGAGGATCACAGCAGTTAGTTTAGGGAGTTGGCTGGGGGGACGTTTAAAGCTGAGTTTGCTTCTGAACTATATCCCAAGCTTTGAACATCCCATAAAGCTCTGATAAATCCAAAGATGGAAAGGGGATGACTGACCAGCCACAGACATAGCCAAGGTGTCAATGTTAACTCTGGAGGAGCATGTAAACTACAAACACTGATACTATCCATTTAATCGGAGCTTGAAGAACTACAGGGAACAAAAGTATTGACTCTGACTTATAAACTGACTTCTGAAACCTCAGATGCATTGCATGTATCTTTAAGGATATGAGTAGTAAATGCCAAACACATCTGCATGTCACACGTTTAAGATTTTTAATGGTAATGAAGATGTCTCATTTTCTTTTCACCTCACAATTAAACAATTAAACACTATAATTGTGGTTGTAATGTGATAAAATATGGAAAAGTTCAACCTATCCATGCCATCTTATCTAATATTTAATTCTTCTGAGTCTGTTAAACAATAATTTGTGCATGAAAATGAAGCATGAAGCTTGCGTGACTATTTATCATCCATCATCAGCAGCAAATGGAGAGATGCTGTTTTGACTAACAAATATTAGAGACAACATAGGGAGAGAAAGCCACAAAACTCATCCAGCAGTCCTGAGGCATGCTGTAATTCAAAATACATGGATGTACTCAGAACCTGAAAAGGCTCCATTCATGAATGAAGAATTAGAGAGCCAAAGACACATTTTTCTCTTTACAGCATGTTGACTTTCAGGGATGAGCATAATTTCAAACTGTAAATGCATAACCAAAAATAAACATACAATGATGTGTGATCCAACAAAAAAAAAAACTTTGAATAATAAATAATAAAATAAACAGTTGTCTTTCTCACCCTAGCAGATCAGCTGCTATAACAAATAGACTGTAAAAACAAAATAATTTCTTCTATCATGAAAATATTTGTATCGCAAGTCCTACATCAGGTGAGACAGAAATCTACAGACGTTTTCAACTTTACATGCAAAGTTAGGTAACTTAATGAATAAGGAAAAGATTCCTATGAGAGCATCTGAGAATCATCTCAGATCTGGACACAGTACAAAATGCATCTCTCTAGGAGGTCAGCTAACAGCACCATTGAGAGTTACGGAAGCCTGGAGAGCGTAGCTGCGCCAAGCACAGACACTGCATCCTACCCACCGATCCAGATGGAGCGTATGCTGCAAATATTCTTCCAATGAAGTGCTCAGGAAAGCTCTCATTTAGAGAAAAGTTTTACTTGTTTCTCCAGTCTTCAGTGTAGCAACAGAGCACGGATTCAGTCTCCATTTTACACAAGCAATATGCAACTGACGTCCATAGACCAGAAGGAAGCTGTGAAACTCTGAGTTCAGGCCACATCAGGTGAAATGTTCATATTTAATACATGTATTACTCTGCTCGATGTTAGGGCTGGGCGATATGGACCAAATGTCATATCCCAATATATTTAGGCTAAATATCGATATACGATATATATCCCAATATTTTTTATCACAAACTGTCAGGCTCATATAAGGCTCATACGTCCTGCCCGACCACATGTCACTTGTCGATGCAAAATGTTGCACGTAAGCGAGCTGGTCAGCAAGACGCTGCCTGACTTCGGTGTACCTTTGTGGCAGTGCTTCTCGTGCAAAGTAGTTGCGACTGGGGAGCTCATATCTCGAGTCCATGGTTTTCAGTAGTTTTTTTAAATCCGACTTGTTTCACAGTTGCAGTATGGACCATATCTTTCGCTATGTGATAATGACCGCTTTAGTTGTAGTACACCACTCGTCACTTTTCATACAGTACAATGCGGGAAAATGAAACCTGCAGTGAGCTTTGATTTCAACCTTTTGCGGGTTAAGGATGGGTTGCAGCTGGGGCTTCTGCAGTGCACAGTTTAACGCACTCTTCATACATGATTCAGTGATAATGATACCAAATACATGGTTACAGAAGCATGATAAGAGAAAAACAGAAACAATCAATCAATAAGAAAAGATGATGTAAGGAACAAATTTATGCAATATAGATTAAAAACAGATTAAACACAATAGATTAAAAATGAAATTAAAAAAATAAGAATAAAAATTAGATGAAGACTTCACCAGATTCTGCACTTTTCAGCTCAGAGCACCAACCTGCTGGTTCTGGTATAATGCTGTGTTGATATTTATTTGGCACACTATAGGGCCCTTGGTACCAATATTAATATGTCATAAAACTCACAAAACCTCTCACCTAGTATTCTTGAATGTAACAATGAGTTCACTGTACTGTAATTGCCTCCACTGTCACCAGATCTGAGTCCAATAGAGCACATGAAAGGGGATGAAATTGGGGACATCATGGACAAATCTTCAGCACCTGTTGGAAGCTATAGTTTTAATATGGACAAGAATCTCTATAGAATGTTTTAAACAGCTTGTTGAATCTGTGGCTTGGAGGCTTCAGAAAGCCAAGGACACCCAGGCTGGTATTAGTGTGTCTATTAAAGTGGCCAGTACATCTGTTATATTTTACTATGTTTCTGAGGTTAATGATTCTACCTTGTTTTAGTAGCTGGTTAGGAGAGACTTTGTCATCTGCATAATCATAATAGAAGTAAAACTGGTTGAATTTAGTGCCAATCAAAGTGCAGACTGATACTTACACTCGCTGTACTGCTGCAGCTGGTTGAACTCCGCTGGGCTCAGACACACCCAGCTCAGGTCTCCCATCCTTCCACACAACACGTCTTGATGAGTCTTTACACCAAAAGCCGCCAGTGCTTGGGTGGGATGTGTGGGGAGTGATGGTTATCCTTGTCTCGAGTTGGGTAAAAAGACAAATGAGAACTTCTCTGATATCATCGCTGCCTCTTTACAACATGCACCTTGGGGAGCACAAAGGAGGTCCTTCAGACAGATGGGGGTAAAGCTGAAGGTCAATCCTTTTAGGTTGATATCGATTGCCAAAGTGTAAAAAGAAAGAAAAAAAAAAGATTTGAAAAATATATGTTGGCTTCAGGTTTTTTTGGAAATGAGTTCCTGTATCACAGCAGCAGAGACAATAAAAGTCCAGTCAGGTGTAGGTCATCAGATTCATCTGTGCGTAATTATTCCTCTTCACGTAAAGGATTAATGCTTCCCAACAGGTCAGACCTGGAGCAGGAGTGGAAAAAAAACAAAAATAAAAGACACATGTACATCATTTTCTAAGTTCAGAAGTTCATTGAGGTTGAATAGGTAAGTTAGAAAAGAGTGAAGAGAGGATCTAAAGACAGAACAGAAACAGATATCAAGCAATGGAGCATTATATCATATTATTCAACAAATTATTTCTACATATTTCAAAATGAACAGAAGGGATCCAATAACAAATATGTGAGTAAATCCAGCATACATTAATGTTTGCTACCACAGACAGTGACACTATTTGTGCTTGTTTTCTTCTTTTGTGTTTTCTTTTACATAACTTGTGAGATTTAATCTTTCTGGCATCAATTAATCTCTTTATTACAACCCTATTCCATCTCAGTCACATCTTATCTCATTTTCATTGTTACACATCTTTCTGTGGTTGTTTTGTTGTTTTGCATCCCACTTTGAATTTCTTTGATGCCCTCAGCTTTCCTGTCATACTTTCAAGGATGTTCACTGAGAGCTCTTTGGTGTCTCGTTACAGCTGCTTTGCACCTCCTAGATATGAATTATAACAACTGGGGCTGCAAATCCAAGGCCACTGGACATGTAGTAAAGAAAAGAAAAAGATTTATTTCCCTGCGTAGGTGCTTCACCTGCTGCCACATTAATGTCTTGTTGTGACGGGGTCCTATATGACTTGGCAAAAAAAAAAGAAACGCCAATGCCAGAAGTTCAGCTTTAGGTGATCTTTTATTGTGCTCACATTCAGGTGAATCCCAGTAAAAAAAACTGCAGTCTGTATACAAAGGCCATCCATGGGTAAAAACAAATATGCTAGTAGCTTTAGAGCAGCTCAGGTACCATCCCCCTCATTTGGAACTTGCTAGACTTACTGTCGGCTATGACAACAACAACCACACCCAACAGAGCAGAGCTTCCTTTTAAAGACCCTGGTTCCGCCCCTAAAGAACAAATAACATAATATCCCCCTCCCCAGACAAACCTTTTAAATCACAAGTTACCCAAATAAATAATTGTTCTCAATGAACAAAAAACATTTAACCCACAAATCACAAACACTACCAATACATCCTGATGATGTCATCACTACATCATCACATGACCTGCAGTATCCTTCAATCCAGGAACTACTTTAGATGTAAATATTTTTCACACTTCCCTTTAATCAGTTTATAACTCAACAACACAGAATATAACCTGGTGAATTATAATTTCAGCAAATAAAGCAGAAACATTGTGTGTGGACCCACAAGGAATCACTTTCTATTAGAAAAAGGATGTGTTCTATTAGATATCCTGATATAGACGGCCTAAGCTCGTGACAGCCCCTCCGTCACACTTGCCATGCACGTTGGCATATTTAAAGATCTGTTTTATGTGAATCTAAACGTAAAGAAAGGAGAAGAATGTTTTGATACATAATTCATACCTGGTATATTTAAAGTCATCTAAATGTCTTTTCATTTAAACAAGAAGTTTGTTTCTCTTTGAAAATTAGATTAGGATCTTACAAAAAATAAGAAAACAATTTAAAAAAAAGAAGTATCAATTATGGCATTTTTTAAACTATGTTTCTGTTATAAAACGAAAGAAAAAGTTAAAAATGATTAATACTCTTTTTTTGACAATCAATGAAAAACAGTTTTTATTTGCTTTAAAACAATCAAACCTGCTCCTATCGGGCCTTCTTGGCCTGTGGGACTCCGGAAGCAGCTGATAGGTACCGGCAGGCCAAGCGGAGTGCGGCTCGGATGGTCGCTGAGGCAAAAACTCGGGCGTGGGAGGAGTTTGGAGAGACCATGGAGAACGACTTCCGTATGGCTTCGAAGCGATTCTGGTCCACCATCCGGCGTCTCAGGGGGGGGAAGCGGTCTGCCGCCAACACTGTTTACAGTGGGGGCGGTGTGCTGCTGACCTCAACGCGGGACGTTTTGGGTCGGTGGATGGAATACTTCGAAGACCTCCTCAATCCCACCGACACGCCTTCCTGTTTGGAAGCAGAGTCTGGGGACTCTGGGACGGACTCTCCAATCTCTGGGGCTGAAGTCGCCGAGGTTGTTAAAAAGCTCCTCGGTGGTAAGGCTCCGGGGGTGGATGAGATTCGGCCGGAGTTCCTCAAGGCTCTGGATGTTGTAGGGCTGTGTTGGTTGACGCGGCTCTGCAATATTGCGTGGACATCGGGGGCAGTTCCCTTGGATTGGCAGACCGGGGTGGTGGTCCCCCTCTTTAAAAAGGGGGACCACAGAGTGTGTTCCAACTACAGGGGGATCACACTTCTGAGCCTCCCTGGTAAGGTCTATTCAGGGGTTCTGGAGAGGAGGGTACGACGGATAGTCGAACCTCGGATCCAGGAGGAACAATGCGGTTTTCGTCCTGGCCGTGGAACACTGGACCAGCTCTACACCCTCGGCAGGGTCCTGGAGGGTGCGTGGGAGTTCGCCCAACCAGTCTACATGTGCTTTGTGGACTTGGAGAAGGCGTTCGACCGTGTCCCTCGGGGTGTCCTGTGGGGGGTACTCCGGGAGTATGGGGTACCAGGCCCTCTGATACGGGCTGTTAGGTCCCTATATGACCGGTGTCAGAGTCTGGTTCGCATTGCCGGCAGTAAGTCGGACTCGTTTCCAGTGAGAGTTGGACTCCGCCAAGGTTGCCCTTTATCACCGATCCTGTTCATAACGTTTATGGACAGGATTTCTAGGTGCAGCCAAGGTGTTGAGGGGATCCGTTTTGGTGACCTCAGGATCGGGTCTCTGCTTTTCGCAGATGATGTGGTCTTGTTGGCTTCGTCTGAACGTGATCTACAGCTCTCGTTGGAGCGGTTCGCAGCCGAGTGTGAAGCGGCTGGGATGAGGATCAGCACCTCCAAATCCGAGACCATGGTCTTGAGTCGGAAAAGGGTAGGGTGCTCTCTTCGGGTTGGGGATGAGGTCCTTCCTCAAGTGGAGGAGTTTAGGTATCTGGGGGTCTTGTTCACGAATGAGGGAAAAATGGAGCGGGAGATCGATGGACGGATTGGTAGGGCGTCTGCAGTCATGCGGGCGCTGTACCGGTCTGTCGTGGTGAAGAGAGAGCTGAGTCGAAAGGCGAAGCTCTCGATTTACCGGTCGATCTACGTTCCTACCCTCATCTATGGTCACGAACGCTGGGTGGTGACCGAAAGAACGAGATCGCGGATACAGGCGGCTGAAATGAGTTTCCTCCGTAGGGTGGCTGGGCTCTCCCTTAGAGATAGGGTGAGAAGCTCGGTCATCCGGAGGGAGCTCAGAGTAGAGCCGCTGCTCCTCCACATCGAGAGGAGCCAGTTGAGGTGGCTCGGGCATCTAGTCAGGATGCCTCCTGGACGCCTCCCTGGTGAGGTGTTCCGGGCATGTCCCACCGGGAGGAGACCCAGGGGAAGACCCAGGACCCGTTGGAGAGATTATGTCTCCCAGCTGGCCTGGGAACGCCTCGGGATTCCTCCCGAGGAGCTGGCCCAAGTGGCCGGGGAGAGGCAAGTCTGGGTCTCCTTGCTTAGGCTACTGCCCCCGCGACCCGACCCCGGATAAGCGGAGGAAGATGGATGGATGGATGGATGGACAATCAAACCTGATATTTGTTGACCACCTTTTTGCACACTGTCACTGGTAGATTTTTGTCTTTGGTTTTGAGCTTAATGGCTTTAAGGTTTGAAGACCTCTCCTAATCTTTATCTCCCTCTAGGAGTTCTCGCTCCTTCCAGCTCAAGGAATCCAAAACACTGATTGTGCTTTCAGTGAGAATAAACCTAATGTTCAAATCAGAAGAGCACTTTAAACCTAAATCTGCACCGGCTGTGAATAATTTTGGGTTTTAAGTTTGTATGTCACATATAATGGAGTACCCTTTGGAGTCTTTTACTATATGTGTATAATCTACAGTGTGATGTTGCTTCACGATTAAGATAGTAACTTTTGTTGCAAGTTCACTGTCTGAGATTTCCTCCATATTTAATGAATAACTGGGTTTGGAAGATTACAACTTCACTGTTTGATTTTCAGTGTTGGACATCTCAGATTAAAAAAATAATCAGTTATAAAAAGTAAAAAAAAGTAATTGAATTAGTAACTCAGTTACCACTCAGTAAAAGTAATTTGTTTCTCACAAAAGTAACTGTGACATGATTTCTTTGTTTTATAACGCAATTACATTCTATAATATCTATAATGTCATATATTTTAACAACTGAATTATGAATAAAAAACACCATATACAGTGTTTTAAAACATTTGGTATTTAAACTTGACTCAATAAGATTGAAGCTGTATGCAGAAACATAAAAATATACAAGAAGTAAGTAAAATACTGGACATGCTGTACATACTCAAAAAACTTTTCATTTAAACTGCAAAACTAAGACAGACTGCTTTGGGTAAAATGAAACAATGGAAAATCTGTTCATTAAGTTTTGCCAATCTCTGTATCTGTAATATTGCACAGTAAATGGAGCAGTATTTAACTGGTTGTAGTAAGACATTTTAAGACTGATTTGGTGTCACCAAAGCCAGTCAAGGAAAAGCCGTCCCACTCTCCATTCAGTCCCATTGTAACAAAATATGGTTGCAGTTCCAGCAGAGTTCCACTGGGGGCAATCGCCATGAGTGCAAGATGAATGGGAGTCTATGGAGCTAGACGGCTAAATTTGTGAGTGGGAGTCCTTTCTTCATTAGAATTTCTTTGGTATCACCTAATCACATGACCTGGAAGCTATTGAAGGAAAACCTGAAATATCAGAGTAAAATATTAATATAAAATATTAGATTTATTTAAATGTCAAATAAATTGATGTGTCTTGTTCTTTAGATGTAGTAAGACATTTCAAGATTGATTGGGTGTCAATTGGTCACATGAACTGGAAGAAAAATCACATATTTACAGCAACATCTTAAGAAATATTACATATGGAATTTTTATTTTTTAAATAAATTGGTCCGTTATGTTTCTCAGGTGTCGAGCAACAATTTATCAATATTATTGGGTTACTTTTTTAGTAGATCTCACTAGTATTGTTTTATTTTCCAGGTTGTATGGGGAATTATCGAAAACCAAATTTTAACCAAAACCACAGCCTTCATGAGCGAGCCTTCGGCGGCGATGTATCTTTCAGCGCGGTTCTCAGTGAGATGTAGGAGGAAGTCTCTGCTTTAATGAAACTAATGTCCTTTGAATAACCAATTTAAAACTATCTTCACCGCCGTCTTACAGAATGCAATGAGACTCAGGATATGTGCCCACCCCACAATCATCACGTGCTCTCTCCCTGCAGCTGAAGTGTGGCTGTCAGAAAGCCTGACGTAGCTGTGCTTCATTTTACCACATTGTAGTAACGCACCGCTTTACATCTCCAGTAACGGTAACAGCGTTGCAACTATAGGAAAAGTAATAAATTAGATTACTCGGTTACCTAAAAAATAACGGCGTTAGTAACACCACTATACCTAAAAGCTGTTACTTCCAACACTGCTGATTTTCCCCCAATTTAATGACCATTTTGGGATGGAAGATTGATGCTTCATACAAGCTCTCTAGTGTTTCGAAGTGTTTCAATCATGGTAGCTGAATTTATCTGAAAACAGCTATTTCAAACTTTCCGCATGTTGAGTTTGGTCAGTGTTCTGCATACTGTAGCACAAGATTGGTTGGTATTACTATTGGCTCATTACCAGTGGTAGAAAGTAGCATGATAAGTCGATGTCAGGGGTTGTGCTGCAGTGTGGGAGACGAAGGACCCAGACGCAGAAGCATGGCGACCCCCCCCTTTAAAGGCGGATCCCAGACGCCATATAGAAAAAAAAACAAAAGGATTAGCACCCTTTCAGGGTGGGTGGAGGGGGCCCACGGCAGGAGGGCCCGAGTGTCTGTGTTGACGCCCTCCAGCGGGACGTGAGTCGGGCGGACGGCCCGAATGGCGACCTCTGGTCGGACGAAGGACCGGCGGGCGTCCCCTTGCGGGACGTGAGTCGGGCGGACGGCCCGAATGGCGACCTCTGGTCGGACGAAGGACCGACGGGCGTCCCCTTGCGGGACGTGAGTCGGGCGGACGTCCCCTGGCGGGACGTGAGACGGGTGGACGTCCCCTGGCGGGACGTGAGACGGGCGGACGGCCCGAATGCCTTCCTCCGGGCGGGCGTCCCCTGGCCGAACGTGAGACGGGTGGACGTCCCCTGGCGGGACGTGAGACGGGCGGATGGCCCGGCGGTCCTCTCCTGGGGACCGGGAGGTCCAGCTGGGGGCTGGACGGACGTCCCTTGACGGGACGGGAGGCGGGCGCACGGCCCGGCGGTCCTCTCCTGGGGACCTTCCGGCGTCTGCGTCGCTGACCGCGGCGAGGAGCTGGATCCCCTCTGGAGCAGGGGTACTCGAGTCTGTCCCCATGAAAAAACTCAAACAGTTCATCCTCGCTCACGCAGAGGGGACCCCGTCCTGCCGCAGCCGAAGACGGTGGTGTGGGAGCAGCAGCTGGGCGATTGACCGGAGCCCTCGGTGAAGCGGTCGGGAAAGGGGCGAAGACAGCCGGTGAGAGGATCGGAGGCGCATGGAACCAGGAGACCGAGCCGACGTTGGTAGAGGCGGGCTGTGTCCCTGCAGGAGGCAGCTCCTCCTCCGCAGCAAGGAAGGCGTCGTCGGCTGCCTCCTCCAACTCCTCCGCATCGAGCGGGTTGAGGCTGGAGCGGAACCGAGGAAGGAGGTCTAGGATATAGTCCTCCAGCGCGGTGAGGCGAGCGGACGGGCTGGCGAAGCCGGAGACCTTCTCCAGCCTACACCAGAGGGACTCCAAGATATCGGGGTCGGAGGCTTCTGCTGGGTCCATCTTTCTGGGCTGGATCATTCTGTCAGGGGTTGTGCTGCAGTGTGGGAGACGAAGGACCCAGACGCAGAAGCAGAACTCAGGTGAGGTGGTTTTAATGAGGTGCAGCAACAAAAGGCATGACACAATCAATGATCCAGCGAGGATAGAAGGCCTCGCTGGATCTTAAATGAGGGGAGAACCAAGGAGGAACAGGTGGAAACAATGATTAATCAGGGGCAGAGCCCTGGAGGTTCAGGATAACACAGGTGCAAATAATAAAGGAGTGTGAGTGGGGAGTGAGGCATGACAGTCGACAGCTAATAGCAACAAATGATTAATTTGTGATATAAACAATCTAAATTTGATCAATATTGAATGTACCACATGAAATACAACACATCTACATGCTACAAGCCCCATTCTATATAAATGCATTGAAGAATAAAAAAAAATAAAAATAAAAAAAAGTTATAAAATAACTTGGTAATCTTTCAAATAATCCCCATTAAATCTATAATAAGCTTTCAAAAGTCCTTGAACAATGTTAAATCCACTAGCTGTGCATCAATCCTGGCTTACCTGATAAGAACATAATAGAAGAATAGAATAATTCTGTATGGTCCCACAAAGGAGAAATTCAGAAAAACATATTTTCAAGTGTGAATGAGAGTAATTCTGAAATATCCGTGAAAAGCTTGTCCTGATACCTGCCTGCTTTCTCCCAGCAATTGATCTATTTCTCTCTAGCTAGTTCTGATCTCTTCTTACTTTTGAGGACCCTTGTATCATCGTCCCTGCTGCTGATCTCTGGTCTTATGTCTCCTAGCTATATCTGATCTTTCTATGGGGGCAGTGAAATGTCCTTTGAACCATACAGCACTGCACCACTGTGCAGTTGACACAGTGGCACAGTTTGTAGCACTGAAGCAAGAAAGGCTAGGGTCAAATCCCGGCCTGTTTTTTTTTTTTGCATGGAACTTGTATGCTCTCCTTGCATGCATGGGTTCTCTCTTGATACTCTGGTTTCCTCTTACAGTCCAAAAACATGACACAAAAATTTCCTCCTTTCGTCTGTTTTTAATACAGATCATTCAATAGGAATGTTAAAAAAAATCCATCCATTAGACTTATTAGTTTAAAAATTTCAGTATAGCTTAGAAATTACAGACAATTAATAAATGGATGATAATTCCAAGAAAATATCAAATATTAAAGTTAAAAATGTAAACAGCTTTACAAAATTTAGAACATAATAAAAATATCATGACTGGTTGCCCTTAGTCAGAAAGTAGGACCAAATAGAGAAAAACAAGAGGTGAGACAGAACCATTTGTGGCAGATAAGCAGGACTTTTTTGAACATGTAAAGGCAGGAGAAAAATCCAAGATTTTTAGAACAATATTAATGGCTGCATGCATCTTCAGATGTTTTACTGACTCACAGCAAAGGGAAGCTAATAGAAAAGATCCATCATTACTGTTATTAATTCTCCCTGTTTTTCAGCTACTGTGATAAGTCAAAACGTCTTCAGATTAATAGATGGAGCTGACATCCCAAACTAGCAGCTTTTTGTGAGAGCAGCAGGTCCCCAGTGCAGGAGGGCAGAGAAACGATGTCTGATGTGATCAAGCTCGGCTCCCTGGCCCATCTGGGCCCGGTGTGTTTTCTATTAATTGAAAAAAGCAGGGGTTTTGACTGATGCCCAAGTGCAACCAATTTCAAATGGGAGGAGATAAAACATGGGCAACTAACTCACATGCAACAGAGGAATAACTGCATGGTATTTTTAGAAATAAGTCTGAGCTGAGATGAACAACGTATGAAAATTGTTATTTCTAACTGATGCGAGCTCAGATTGTCACAGGAAAAATATGTTTTGAGACTTCATAAGGAGACCACATGAAATATGTGAATTCAACTTCCTGTGAAAATAATTAATCATTAAATATAGTATATAAATTGGTAACAATATCAATAGAGAAACAGTAAAGCTCCACTGTCTCTAAATAGATGATTAACATTTTTCATTCAGCATGCAGCACAGAATCCTTCTATCTATTTAAAAACAGATTATCAGGTGACGATTTAACAGCATCATTAGATTAATTAAGGAGTTTCTGAAGGGCCCTAAAAGAGAAAAGAGGCTAATTTGTTATGTATGAGGCTGTTTCTGAACACCTTCTTTGGCACTTCCTTTTATTCTGAGCAAGATATACAGCAGGGATCATTTGAAGCCGGAGTTACAGTAGAAGTATTTTCCTTAAAAGATGTCTAAGCAGTTCAGATTTATTTCTGCATACAGCATTTTATTAAAAAGAACTTCTGAAAAAAATGGCAGAATACACCTCCAAGACTAAAGGTCACAAGATCATGGAACAGAATGATTAGATAGGCTTTAAAATTTCTCTCAACTCGAGATATCAGGTGGTAAAGACAGAATACATTTGTGTAAATGAGAAAGACACAAGTGGAACAGTGATGCTACAGGGAGTGGAAGTAAAAGAAAGTAGAGTACTTTTAGTACGTAGGGTCAAAAGTCCAGAGCAATGAAGAGTGTGGAAAAGAGATGAAGAACGTGTGCAAGCTGGTTGGAATGGGTGGAGATAAGTGTCAGATGTGATGTGTGATTAAAGGGTTTCAGCAAGAATGAATGGAAAGGTGTACAAGACAGTAGTGAGACCAGCAATGATGTACGGTCTGCAAACAGTACCAAAATAGGTCTTTGTTGTACCAAACCTTTATTTCCTATGTGGAATAAAAAAAAAAGGTTTCAATGTTTTTTTGTGTTTGAAATTGGATTGCTTAGAAAAAGGATTTGCCCTCTACGCTCTTTTAGCCTGTTTTTATAAATCAATCAGGATTTAAAAAATGTGTTTGTTGTTTCTTTTTCTTAAAAAATACAGAAAACCCATTAATGTCAAAGCAATTTCTAAGAAATAATCCATCAGTTGGGGCGTCGCGTGGCATAGTGGTTAGTTCGGGTGCACCATGAACGGAGGCCTTAGTCCTGTACGCAGTTGTCCCGAGTTCGAATTCCATCCTCGGATCATTTGCCACAGGTTTTCCACCATCTCTCCCCCCTTCAGTATTCTGTCCAATATTAAATAAAGCCCCCTAGAGTCACTAAATCTTAAAAAAAAAGTAAAAATCCAGCGATATATTCATTGGCTATAGCTACTTGTCCCTGGAGGATCACACCTATCTCAAGCTAACTGGGTGAGAAGTCGGGAACACCATGGACAGCTTGTCTGTTCAACAAAATAATTACTACTGAATAAAAAAAAATATGACATAAAATAAGTGACTGCATAAATATTTACCCCCTTTCAGTCAGAATTTAGTAGATGCACCTTTGGCTGTAGTCCCAGCAGGCCTATGGACAGGTTTCAGTCAGGCTGCTCATTTGGACGCTCTAGTTTTTATCCATCCTTCCTGCTAAACTCTAGCCTGGCAATATACAAATATATAGTTTGGCCCTGACCGTTAAACAGAGCTCAGTCCTAGGGACGGAATCTATGGTTGTCTTTAAAACTGTCTCTGAATGCAGTTGGACGATGCTAGGACCAATCAAGGCACCAAACAATGTGACATGTTCATAGCAAAGGAAATAGTCAACTAGGCAGTCTGCTCCCAACCATCGAAAAAAATGACGTTAGCACCTCTATCTGCTCATCTCTCAAAGAAAAGACACGGTCTATATCCTCTGAAGTTGATTCCAAAGCTGTTTCAAAAACCCCGATTCTGAGTCATCGGCAGGTATTTATTATTTGAATTGGATCAAAAGAATTGTCATGTCTTGAAAGTTAAATGTGTCCCTATGCTCCACATTATTACTTGACACATATAACAAAAGTATCACAATATATTTTCCATATTAAACTGTGTCAATCATCAATTTCTGATTTAGCGCTAAGGCAAAGTCTTTTTATGATAATCATTATTTTCCACAAATAGGGGTCGGGTCATGGGGCAGAAGCTTAAGCAGAGATCCAGACTTCGCTCTCTCCTGCCAGTTGGGTCAGCTCTTCAGGGAGAATCCCAAGACGTTACCAGGTCAACTGAGATTCAGACATTCTGCCTCAATATTAACAGTAATTACTAAATAATCACTATTACAGTTAACAATAGCATTTTTTGAACAATTTACGTGTTTCTCTGTGAGTAACAAAAATTTAATTAGCCAACAGGGTTCATCATTTAAATGTTTCAACAAAATAATTAATAATTTAAATATTTTCAAACTTCCCTTTGTCCAGCCTCCCATGTAGGACTTAATGTGTTCTCATTAGGGCTCATAATTAATCCCAGGACAGATAGGTAGGGTATTAGTTGCTTGGTGATTAGATTTAAGTGTGTGATTAGACTGCACTGGCATAATTAATTGTTCTTGTTCATTTGCCATTGCCCAGCTTGATTTTAAAGCGAGGTCTTTCTTTTGACACAGGGAGGAGACATTTTTTAGCGTTCTTTAGTTTGAACCCTTTCTGTATTGCTTGTGGTACTACAGACTCTAATTGATGCGTTTAATTAAAAGTGTATTTCTGCTATGAAGCTTCAGTGACCTGTAGTTTTACAGAGGCCTGTCTTAGGTAACTTATAAGCCTACTGTCATTATAAACACTTTAAAGTTGTTTTATCCAGCAACAACAATTAGGAGTTTAAGGTCAGAATATAGTTTGACATGATACAAATGAGTTGTGAATTTAGCATAGTCAGTCATGTTCTGTCAGGGAAAGAAGCAAAGGCACTTCCTACTTCATTCTGCTTGCAAAATTTTTTATAGCAGTAATACAGATTTTATTCTTTGCATGTTAAAAAAAATTAATTGCTTTATAATGCAATCTTAATGTTTAACGTGCCAAACGAGAAAGACTGTTATTCTGCCTTTTACACTCTCTAAACCTGTTTAGCTTTTTTCACATAATGTAAAAGTTCAATTAGAAAACTGGACCTCTCACAAGAAGATATGGGGGCTGATTTATCAACAGTTTGCGTTCTCACAACCTGCGCAAACTGCACAGCATCGTAGAAACAGGCTCTGACTGATCTATCAACACGGCGCAGAGTGCATTGAGCTAGTTAAACCCACAGATAGATGCACGCAATCTATTTAGTGCTTTTGCCCTTGATGACTATGCAATCTGGGTGTTTCTCTAAGACGACGCAAAGGACTGCATACTCCTGCATACTCCTCATTTGAATACTGCTGCTTGCGCCTGCTGAGAGTTGTTCACGCAATCCTAGTAAATCACCCACAAATTGAAGAGAACTCTCCCATGCAAACTTTTAGCACTGCACATAATTTTGCGGACATTATCAGGAATCTTGATAAATCAGTCCCATGGTGTCATAGTGAAGAAAACATTATCTTCTTGACCAAGATTTGACAAAAAAAACAACTTCTAAATTTGTAACGGGAGACCAACTGATCTACAGGACCTCCATGAAAAAAATGCGAGAAAGTGTCCCTCTTTCTCGTTTCGGATGTGCTTCATTTAAAAGCATCTGTTTGGTACTTTCCTAGCTAAACAAATTATCTATGAATGAGCAAGAGTTCTTTGTGGTGATGCAAATTACTTTTCTTGCAAAACAAAAGCTTTAAACTTTTCATCAGCATTTTCATGACAATATTTAAAAAGATACCACCTATATAAGAACACCAACTATATTTGCAGACGCATTCTCCAGTGTCAATTCGTTTTTAAGTGTCTTCTGCCTGGATGCTGGAGGACTGATTTCATTTTATTTAGTTTCTTTACACCCTGACCCAACACTGACGCTCTGATGTGACGCTCCAAAGCAGACAAAGCTTGCAAGCAGCAGGATTTTAATTAAGACCTGCCTCCCTTTTACAGGCTAAACACTGACTAACATCTAAGTTACAAAAAATATAAATTAATTTCTTCAATAATCATTCAGAACTATCTTGTTGAATTCACTGAATCTCTGTGCCTTCAGCAGACTCCCCTCCTTCAGGATCAAATTCTGATTCAAACATGTATGGTTGAACAATTTTTTTTCTTTATTGTGCGGTTGAACTACTGCAGCCATGTCCGTAACTTTCACACATTGTGGTAACAGTCAATGAGTGGAGTGTGAACAAAGATTCTAGAAGCGTTGGGCGTGGCCAAATTAACAACAGCTCATGAATTTGCCAGAGGCTGAAACAGAGGGTAATATAGGTTGGTAACAATCGTTTCCTATGAGCTATTTCCAGCAAATAACTTCAGAAACATTGTTTTCTGGAACTCATATACCTATTTGAACTAGTGGGTAAATAGTCAAAATATGGGAACTTTAAAGGGCGTATATCATGCAAAATCAAGTTTTTCTACTTGGCTTGGGCAGGAGGCGGGATTTTAGGTCTTATGGCGATTGGGTTCCAGCTGATCGGAATGGGTGGCTACATGGTCTACCGAAAAATGAAGGCAACTCTGGAAGCAATTGGGAAGCAGAAAGAGTTGTTTGACAGCCTGGCGCTGGCTGTTGGGGACTCTGAACTGAACTACTCAGTTCAAGGCTGTAAAAGGTGATCTGGCCGGTGTCTGTGGACTCATACGCAAAGTGTCATCTAACACCGAGAGACTCTCAGCCCGACTGGGTGGAGAAATTAAACGAAATTTATGGATCCTCATTTTTTGTCGAATTGGAATATGGAGTTACACAGTACCGCTGAGAGCATCAAGGAGAACAAAGGAGAGAAATTGCTCTTCTGCTAACCATAACAACTTTTATTTGAACTCATGTTGACCTTCAACTGGCTCACAGTGAAAATGCCTTTGTCAGGAATCTAAACAGATGCTCTTTCAGCTACTCCTTACCGTCGTATAACACTTACAGAAATACACACATCATACAGACACACACACTACCTGCTTCTCACCGTGCCTCGCTGTTATCATTGTCCATGTCTGAATATGTGCTTAAATGTTGAGGTGTGGTTTTGTTCTGTTTCCTGTTTTTGACTCTTCAGTAAGGAATCAAGAACGGTTGAGCATTTCCCCCCCACTGTGGACCCCCCCCCCCACCCCGACCTTGTGTATCTGTCTCTTATCTGCTATGTGGTTGCGTCGCACAAGCTGCCTGCAGAAACCACAGAATGCCTGGATCTGTAATGTGTAATAAATGTTTGTATGTCTACTCTTGATCGGGCTGTACTGAAATGAATTTCCCCTCGTGGGATCAATAAAGTATTTTTGATTTGATTTGTTTTGATTCAGAAAGAAGTTAAACCAGTCAAAGAGCTATGGCCCCTGAAGCTCGAAGGAATCATACAATTAAACAGAGAGGAAATTTGTCTGAATCAGCATAGTCTGAGTGAGTCCAATATTGTTTCTTCTAGTTTTGTATCCACATGCTCTGTGGGATTCGTGTGTAAAACAGACCAAATGTGGTGATGCCATCATTAAAGGGTGTGCCATCTATGGCAATCCCACAGCCACCTGGAGGATTGTGCTGAAATGTGATGGCAATTTCATTGTATCGTTACACTGCCAAATTAAGTCAATCATTCATTCATTCTTTAAAAACTTCAAGGTCATCTTCAAAATAAGAGGACCTTGAGTATGGCTAAAGCAGTGTAAGACAAAAAAATCACTCAAAACCCTTTAGGCTTGGGTTGTCTCTGACACTATTTTCCTCTTTCTGTCAGCCATCAAGATCATCATGATAGATCTCAAGTTTATAGAAACAGACCAATGGAGGATATCTTCCCTGCCGGCAGCTATCGGCATTTACAAAAATTTGTTGAAGAACCTTGATTAATATAGGTTATAACACCACTTAATATTTCCCTTTGTCACTCAGACAGCTGCAGCTGATCCAGAACGCTGCTGCTGGCATCCTCACTAGAACCAATTTTGAGTAATATTGATTTTCTACATACATTTTATTTTTATACTTTCCGTAAACTGTTGTTTTTAATCAAATGCTGAATGTTTTCTTTTATTGATTCTTTTTTTTTTTGCTTTTCCTAAATTGATGCTTTAAATCAAATGCTATTTTTGGTTTCCATACCACCAAATCATGTAAAGCAACTTGAATTGCCTTGTGTTGAAATAGTGCTATACAAATAATATTTCCTTGCCTTGCCTTTGGGATTAATACAATATATCTGAATTTTAAATGAAAAAGACATATGTGGAATAAGCCATAAATAGGCCTCCACTGTTGTAGTTTCTGTCAGAGAAAGAAAGAGTGGACCTCTATGTTATAATTTCTGTTAGTCCAGTTCACAAAAATTTACACAAAACAGCGTTTTTAAAATATCTTTTCATTTTATTTCTTCTTATTTTTTACCAAAAACTTCCAACTCAGCTGAGGTGAGATTAGAGTAAAAAACCTCAGTTTGTTCTAAATGATCCATATTCCTGTAGACAGGGGATTAGGATAAGATAATTTAAGTTCAATTATATAGTCTTTTCTGACTAAATATGGTCCTTTGTGGTTCTAAAAATAGTCAATGAACTCACCCAAGTTCTTTCAAGTGATGTGAGTAAAGTAAATGTCAGCTATTTTCAGACACAAGTAAACTCAGTTCCCATGACATGTAGCTTTAATGTGCCTAACCAAATGACTTAACAGTTTGGACATGAAACTTTTGAACCTAATGTGATTAACAGAAGAAGTGATGCAGCAAGATGTAGAGATGAACATCGCTATTATTTATTCCTTCTCTTTTGTAATTTAGCATTGAGAGTAATAAGGAACATAAATGATGCATATGTTTCACATTACCTATAAGCTATCGCCATCCCTGCTGATTTAGACAACTGTGCTCAACTTAACTTGGATACTAAAATTATATTTTCTTTGTAACAAGTGAATGATCAGTTGTGTAATATTTTCTCATATACAAGTTTAGTTTGTCTAATTGTCCAGTTAAAAACTAATAAACTATGACCTGTATAGCCCAGGAGTGGTTTATGTCTTTCCAGTAATTACAGAGGTTCTGTCAGCAGATGATTGCCCCGGTGTTAATTTTAGTGCTCAAAAACAAAAGACGTTACCTCCAATTAATCCTTTCACTGGGAAGCAGGCTCTAAAACCGAATCAGTGTCCTACTTCTCTCCCTTTCATGTGCTCTCCTTCATCAGCTGCTCTCTTTGCTGCTGGGCTACGTGGAAACAGGCACTAATGGGCTGCACATGTTTAGTGATGTACTCATGCAAAGAGAACAAAAGGGAAGGTCTGTACGTACACTTTGCAAGTGCATGACAGTCAGAGACGAGGCACGCGCCCGTCAAGCATGTGGGGCCACCCCTTTGAGCGGACAGGGATTCTGTTTTGCTCACAAGGTTGCCTGGGCAACTGTGACGTCACTGGAGCTCACCACAACGGGAAGCAGGGTGAAACAGAGAGATCACTACTGTGCTCTGATAAACCTTTATTCTGCTTATGTTACATCTGTAGGTATAAAGCATATGGACTGATTTTCAAACAAGAAATTGTCTCAGTGATGTTCGCTTGAATTAGCTTCTTTGCCAGTTAATTTCACTACAAACAATATCAAGCATATTAAAGGATTAGATGATAAGGACTTTCTCAGACATAGTATGTTTACAGAAAGCCGAACTTCAGTTTCTACTTAGGTGGATGAACAGAACCTGTGAAGAACAAAACAGCTGATGAGGCATGAAAATGTGGAGAAGGAGCTATGAACAGATTATAATTACCACAAACGTCAAATAAACAAAAATATTCAACAGAGAAATGTGACCGAGTGTTACTATCTCACAAAGTCTCAATTATACATACAGCCTTAAATAAAAAGGTGACTCACTTCAACAGCTAAATAAATTCACCTTTTTACATCTTTGGCTATATACAGTATGTGATCAGTAGGTTTCTATAGCATTTGGTGACAGGATGATGTGAAAGTTTAACCTTTTTTATACAGAAAAGTATCTAACACTTGCAAGACACCGGCAGAAAAGTAGCTGACTGAAATAATAACATGTGCCACTGCACACCTGGCAAAAACAATGCACTGCTATGAAAATATGTTAAAATATGTTAAGTACTCTGGGTTTGGAATCAAATGACACAAGAGTTTGAAAATCAGAGGTATTTCATTGAATGTGTTCACAGTTATGTCAGTTCGGTACACATGTTCGGTACACAGGTCAGTCACAGTACTTAACACATGTTGATAAACCATGTGGAACATAAGATATAACTAGATTTTTTGAGGATGCTAAAGGCAAACTTGATGGTATTAAGTTGATTAAGCTCAAGCACATAATTACAATAAGATAGGACCATTAAAAAGTACAGTTTATTCATAATTTATAATTGTTGTAAAGAAATGACATATGTTTATGTCATAAAAATGTATTTTGTTTCATCAGATGCTACAGACTGAACTTAAAAAACATAATTACACTAAAAAAGGTAATTAAACAGCTCAGTTGAATCATAATTAACAACTAATGTTCACTTATTAGGCAAATTCGAGTAATAATGTATAAAAACATTTTTTTTATCTGGAGTCAAAATATGAGTTTAGAGTGTACCATTTTAAGGCAATATTTCACCCTAAGATGAAAAGAATCTTGTCACCATGTATAGAAACAACCCAAACACCACCAATTCTCAAACTTACCATGAACTTCATGCACTCCTGGGCCCTCATTTATTAAATGTTCGTAGAAACTATCCTATATTCAATCCTACAAGTTAAATTTAGAATGTTTGTATGAACAGTCAAATTTCTGATTTATGAAATGTGCTGTGGGCACTCGTACGCATGTTCCTCCACAATCATCTGTTGATAAAGCCCACATTTGTGTACCCAGATGCTTGTGGCTGTTCACACTTATTTGCATACAGAAACACCCTCAATTAACCATAATTGGTAACAACACATGCATGAAATCCTTCCCTTTTTCCCAAAAATGATGGCCAAGAGTGTGAAGGCAGGAATATCAGTGACACCGAGATCGAGGTGAAGCATAAGTGGGGCAAAAAAAGTATTCATAATGAACAGACTTTTAAAAATGTGATAGTTAACACAAATAAATTTCAACACCAATAGTTTATGCCCTCTATTATCAGCGGTTTCTCTGCTTCATCTACCTCCCACCCCCAACCCCCCACTCAGCATCCAGCTGTAATATTTCTGTTGCAGAGAGAAAGAAATGTGGCAACAAATCATTTAATTTGTTGTTTTTATCATCTGTGGAAATCCTTAACTTCTTTGAACACATTAAATAAGTTAAATTAGTCCTGAAAATTGCTGTTTAGCTCCATCAGCTCAGGGGGAACCAATAAAATAATTAACTTCACCCGGCAAAAAGTGACACAGTCAGTAAAAGAGATCCAGACAGTGGATATGTTCCTGTTTAAATTAAAGGGAAAAAATGGTTCAATATCCAACTGTATGCAGTAAAACGGCCCTTATCACACAGCTGGGCAATATTTTCTACTGAGGGTGCTCTGATCATCATATTTGACACTTGTGTGGCCGTGTGTAATTGAAGACATTGTTTTTGCTGCCCTCAGTATGAGAGGAAAAGGCGACAACTTGCTTCACTGATAAGCAGGACCATTTAGTTGTCACAGTACAGTTTGCAAACCTTCTATTTATAAATGTAACAACATCCCGTTAAGCTGAAGCGCTTGATAAATAAATAAATAAATGATGGGGAGTCTGCACATGGAGAGTGTAGATTGCGAGTGACAGGTGACAGGATCTCCATACACAATCCCCCTATCCCCCACCCCACCCCCCATTAAATTAGGTATTTCTTGGTAAATGTCTAATATTTCCCTAGAGCTTATTGCAAATCTATCCATAAGTTTATGTTATTTTGTTAAAACACAGACAGAATTTAATATGAGCTCCTTGGCGGAGGCAATAAACAGTTGAGAGGAACATTCTGTGAAAGTAAAACTGTTTCAGTGTTGCAGCTCCTCAGTTCTAACACTAGATGCTGTGCATATGAACGATTAGAAGTGTACTTATATTTAGGAACATTTCTATGCACAAGTACAAACTGATAAATACCACACAATGAGTAGAATTGTTCCTACGCATGAAATTTTCATGGATCTTTGCGTAATTACGGTTGATTAATGAGGGCCCTGGATCACCTGGAACACCAATCCTACTGTTTTCCGTCAAGAAAATGTTACCCCAATGCCTCCGGTGAAAAATTGTATGGTTAAATGGTACAAAGACTGAGGAAATTTACAATGCCAATAAAAAATGTCTGGGAGCACCAATGGGAGGCTTTTAAACCTGAGAACAGAAAAAAACAGACCTGTATCTGTCTATATCTATTATAGGCCCTACATTTTAATGCCACTGATGTCAATGTTGATTAGTTTACTAAATGTTTACAGTACATCTGAAAACAGGACAATTTTCACAACTAAATTTGTCAATACTAAATATGTCTCCTCCTATGAAATGCCAGATATTCTTCCTTCTTACATGCAGGAAATAACTGCTATCTCCTTTCCTTTTTTCAATGTTGCCCTAATGTTTATACAATGTTAATCTATTAAGGAACATTACAATATCTTATTTTGAAATATCAATTGAAACTGGATGTGAAGTTACAATTAAGGAGTGAATAATAAGAAGGAGGTCTTTCTGTTTTTGCAGGTGGATGCTCCTGTTTACAAACCAAAATACGCCTTTTAGCAACTGGCCAAATGATATTTCATAGCTATGGCATGAGCCTACGACATTAATGATACTGAAAACAGAGAGTATGCCTTTAGTATTCAGTCATTACACAATATTTATCAAGCCTTTATGTTTATCCATCAGACAGTTTGAACTCACACGCACACATATTGACAGAGATGTTTTCTCTTTATACTTCTCCATTGTCCCGGAGCAATTCCACACTAGGACAGCAGGGGGTGCAGACCTTTTCTGGTGGATCTGCCTACCTTTGCAGTACAAAGGTTGATTTACTTCAGCTTGAAAATACACACTCCCTCAAGGAACAATGGCCGTCAGAGACTGAGTTTTGATTGAGCTGGAAAGCTTTTTACTGGAAATGCAGCTCATTTAATGCTCTATTTACACATGTAAACAAACAAAAACAGAAGTCTGTTTTGTTTTTCTGTACACCTCCTGGTGTTCAAAATCTCCAAAAGTCCATATTAGATAAAATGGCCTTGTAATCTAAAACATAGCAGGAAGTGCAAAAGGGAGACAGACATGTGGCTAAAGATTATCAATCAATGTATCAACTGTATGTATTAGGCACCTTTCATACAGTGAAATTCAATTCAAAGGGCTATACAAAAAAAAACATTTTACCACACATATATTCCCCCTCCCCACCCCGACCCCCTATAGACACACAAAGTTAAATATTTATGCGCCCCTCCTCCCAATCATATCCCTAGGTACGCTCCAGAGCAACATGAAAATTACATTAAAATACACAATAAAATTGGCACTGGACTGTCGATGCGCCAAAGAAGACACTAGTTTTGATTTTGAACTTTTATTTTGTGCATTGTGCACACATCCTTGACATGAAAAACACACAAATAAATGTGTGTGATGCAACTTTCAATTTAAAGGCAATCAAGTTGGGTATCAAGAAGGAAATAGAGCTACTTAATGTAAAGTTGGCATCGATTAATCGATGGTGACGCTTTAGTTGGCAAGAGAATGATGAATATGAAGATAGCGATGAAGACATTTCTTGTTTGCTTAGGTATGTTTTATGTACTAACTGGACATGTCACTGGTGTGTAGGTGTTGTGTTGATGCCATGTTGGTGCTATACAGACGATTTTTGCAGAGTTTGACAAAAAGCATGTCTTAAGCTAGAAAAGCACTCACAGAGCGCAGACATCTGACAGGACCACTAATTCTCCCCATTCCTTATGCTGTTATCTAACTTTCAATATTATTTTCAATATAGTTTTTCTTCATGAGATGCACAGCTGTGTTTGTGCTGTTGATGCGCTCTTCCAGCGGAGAGCAGAGATATGGGGCTCCTGCACGAGTGGAGCTCGCAACATTAAAAAAATTAATATAGAGCTCTCTGACAAGGGAGAAGAATGGCACGCACTTCATGTCAGATCAACCCCAAAATTTAATTAGTTGTTCCTAGTCCTATTTCGGACATTTCCTGAAAAATTCATCGAAATTCCTCCATGATTTTTTTTGTTATGTTTATAACAGATTGACAAAAAAAGACAGTCAGACTGACAATAAAATATTACCTCCAAGAAAAATCTTCATACCTTCTTTCTGTGTAAATATCTCTTGTTACAATATGAATACCTGCAGCTTATTGTCAGGTGTGTTCAATTGTCTGTAACTGATGGTAGTAAACATTTAGGGCTCTACTCCATGCGTCCTTGCGTACATATCGGAGAACTCTTGCGTTGATGGATAATGGTGACGCGTGTCTCCCGACCTCCGCTGACAGTGAAGTATGAAGTTTTCTTAAGTCCACTCCACTGACAGCTTACTCTCTGCCTCTCTCTGAGAATCAGTTTTCTCTCCAAGTTAGTAGTTTCTAAGGATATATGGCACTTATCCTGACCGCCTGATGTGCAACAGCTGAATGTTTCTGACAGTGTACAGACACTGCTGCTATGTTTTTGGCAATAGAGAAGAAAGACTGAACGCAGTTTAACATTGGCATTACAAACTGCTTGAAGAGTGAAAAATGAAGATACCCTAAAGTAATTTTTTAATTACCTTGATCAAATTACCTGTCTAAACCTTTGATCTCTTTTATAAGTGTACTGTTTGTGTCATAATGATAGTCAGCAAGCTCTGTGGCCAAGTAGAAATTTAAAAAAATTAACACAAGCCCATTTCATTGTTTAGTCAGACTATCTGCTGAGGTAGCAGGTCCGCAGACGCACAACTGTCTACGAGTAATACTTCTCTGATTCAAATAGTTAACTCATCCCTTCTGTCAGGTGTCTTCCTCCAGGCTTTAAAACCATCAGTTATCAAACCACTACTAAAGAAGAACAACCTGGACAACATGCAGAGCTACAGGCCATTATCTAATCTTCCATTCATCAGCAAGATTATTAAAAAAGCTGTTTCAACAGTTAAATAGCTTTCTTACAATGACCAACCACTTTGATATTTTTCAGTCTCGTTTCCTTGATCACCACAGCACAGAGACTGCCCTTGTCAAAGTTTTCAATGATATCCGCATAAATACAGACTGTGGTAACACCACAGTGCTGGTTCTTTTGTACCTCAGAGCAGCATTTGACACTGGTTATCATAGTAATGAAACAAGTGCAGAGCTGGGTTGGTCTTTCTGGTACAGTAGTTTGCTGGTTTGAATCTCACCTTAACGGAACATTCTTTGTATCAATAGGCAATTTTGATCAGAACAGGCAGAAATCACATGAGGGGTCCTCCAGGGCTCGATCCTGGGGCTTCTTCTATTTAATATCTGCAAGCTCCCACTTGTCCAGATTATAACAACCAGTAAGATTAGTTACCATAACTATTCAGATGACACTCAGCTTTTTGAGCTTTTTGAACCAACAAAAAAAACTGAAGTAATTGTCTTTGGGCCTAAAGAGGAATTATCCAGAGTCAGTACACACCTTCAGTCAATATAACTACAAACTACTAATAAGGAGCAAAATCTAGGTCTAGTAATAGACTCAGAACCGAACCTCCAAGGTCACCTGAAAGCTATAACAAGGTCAGCCTTCTATCACCTTAAGGACATTTCTATGATTAAAGGAGTAATGTTGCAAAAGGGGTTTGAACAACTAATTCATGCATTTATCTTTAGTTGGCTTGATTACTGCAATAGTGTCCTTACAGGTTTACCTAAAAAGTCAACCAAACAGCTGCAGCTGATCCAGAACACTGCTGCTTGCGTCCTCACTAGGACCAATAAAGTAGAATACATTACCTCAGTTCTCAAGTCCTTACACTGGCTCCCTGTAGCGCAGAGAATAGACTTTAAAATACTCCTACCAGTTTATAAATCACTCAGTGGCTTAGCTCCAAAACATGTTGAAGACCTGCTGTCTTTATACCGACCCCACAGACCACTCAGGTCCTCCAACTCTAATCTACTAATCATCCCTTGAATGAGAACCAAACATGGAGAAGAAGCTTTCAGTTTTTATGCTCCCCTTATCTGGGACAACCTTCCTGATGAGCTGCTTTAAATCAAAAATATAAAACTCATCTGCACACGAATAAAACGAGATTGTGACCAGATTTTTTTTACCCTGCTGGTCAAAAGGACAGTCAAAAGAAATGTCTAACACAACCTCTGCTCTCATGTATGCCATATTCCATGTTTTTAATTATGTATCCTGTTTTCTTTGTTTCTTTATCAATGACTCATGTAAAGCATCTTGAATTAGCCTGTTGTTGAAAGTGTACTATACAAATAAAATTGCCTTGCCTTGCTCATAGCTTGTCGACTGTGTTGAAAACATCAATGCCTTAATAAGGATAAATTGCCCCTATAGTTTCTAAACCATGGCTGCCATGTGTTTAATGTGTAGATTTTTTTCCAAACAGCTAAATTTGTTAACCTTAGCTAGGGACATGTGCAATCGCTTTCTATCAGTCAGCTGATACGGCAGCTGGTGGCTATTACTACATGCTCGATACAATCGTACCAGTGCAACCCCCTCCCGAAGTTTGGCGAGACAGTGTGTCTTCACCTGTTCCATCCTTTTTGTGTTCAGATGATGGACTGAACAGAGGTCTATGATATGTACAAAGCTTGGGGTGTTGCCCAACCATGCTTTAGAAGTCATAATCAGGTTTGGGCATATTTCTGACCCGTCTGTTTGTTCACTCAATTATGTGGTTTGTTTTCTTCTGGTTTGGAAATTATTATCCTTGGGATTTTTATCATTATTATAGATGGACAGCACTTTTTTTTTTTTGCTAAAAGTTTTGAAAACAACTTTTTTCAATTGTACACCAATTTAGATAAAAATACTCAAACAAAATAACAAAAGTTTATAACATAAAAGGAACATGAACACTTTTGCATAGTAATATGAATGACAGCTGACTTTGCAGTACTGAGAAGTATGATACGGCTACTGCAGGACCCCAGAACACAAAAAGCATGCAGATATCTGCTGCAGGAAGCGCTGCAACCACATGATTAAAAGGGTCATGCAGCAGTTTTTCTGAGTCAAACATCAATCACTTGCATTATAGGGATAATCTTCGAGACTCAAGCAGTTCTAAATATAGACATGCTGCTATAACTGTATGCTGAACAACTATAATAACTTGTGTGATGTTGTGTTATGTAGCTGTCTTTAATGGGTCTTTTTACTAAAGTATGATGCAGTTTTCAGAAATGTTTTTCTGAAGCTTTTGTATTGTTCCCCAGGAAGTAGATTCCATTTCACCGAACACCCTAAGGCTGCCTTTGTGCTTCAGAAACTCTAATGCATGCATATGCTTACTATTTGGAAGCTTATGTACTCCATTTTATACAAATAAAAGAAATCGTACTGGCTCCTCAGCCAATTTAGAGTGTCCCTGAGCTGCAATAAAAAAACACACCTGGAAAAAACAGATCAGAAAACAATTCAACTAGGACTATCACCAGATTTGCATCTTCATGTTTTTGGTCTTTACATGTGTATGAATCTACTCAGTACATTTACATGCAGCAAGAGAAAATTGAAGCCTTATACTGACTAAAATCAGATTTTTAAAATGCATGTATACACCTTACTCTGGCTCAAGTTGAACCGAACTCGAGTTTCAGAAGCACGGCAATTCTACCCAGATAATGAGATTGAAATCCTACTCTACCTCCTTGGAAAGTTAGGAGAGGTGTAAATGTGACCCAGCAATAACAACAGTAATGTTTTAAGAGGGATATGGTGTCTAAGACAAATGTAAGCGGACAATCAGTGCATGTTTTGACTTACGAAGAGGCAATGGGTTGTGACTGTGAATATCATGCTGTAACTCTGTCTGCTTAAGTCCTGCCAGCCTCTGTCTACTGCCTGAGTGCAGCTTGAAGTTAACCGCTAAAAAGCTAACACGTAGGGGCGCATGTCACCATCTAGAGTCGAACGTACTTCATTTAATAATACGATTTACTGAGTAAAGCCTAGTTTATATTATTCCATGTTGACATAGACGGACTGACGCTGCGCCATTATCCGTCGATGCATGGGCTGTCTGTCACCCATGCAAGGACGGTTGGAGTAGAGGTCCATTTTGTAACTATCTGTCTTCGTCAACGTAGAGCGCATGCCTGTGATTGGTCAGCTCAGCAACAGCCAGGGATCGCTTCACCAAAACGGGGCTCTATAGTCGCTGTAATCAGTAGTTAATCCAGCTTTTGGGCACTACATGCTTTATATTAAAAGGATTATTTATATAATCTGGTTCTTTTTCCGATTTTGAACACAAGAAGGTGTAGAAAAACAACATAAAAGCCTGCTGTGTGTGTTTACATGTGTTTTTAGAGTATTCTACGAGGTGCACTTCTAGTAAAAAGCTTTACAGCTTAAAGAAAACTTACTTTCTGTCATCCATTGCTCCTTGAGGGGGAAATGCGTTCACAGGCTGAAGAAAAAAGCAGAAACTATGCTGCAATAGTAGGCGGAAGCCACCATGAAAAGTTAGCAGCCCCTGCTTTCTTGGTCGAGAATTGCTTTGCAACTCTGAAAAATCAATGCAGAACGGAGAGAAAGAAACAGAGAACCATAAATGAAAAATATCTCTGTCGATACACCTGCGTCTGCGGGCAAATTCGCAGTAGTATTAACTATGCTTGACATGTACACTCTCCTCACTTGCTCTAGACAGGGGACAAGCCCTTAAGTCCGATTACTCCAAAAAGCTCGATGTAGATGTGCACGGAAACCTACTGACTCATTTTTATCATGTAAATTAATTAATTAAACCATTTCTATGTCCGACATGATCTAACTTACATCCAAAGTAAGAACCTAAAATAGACTGGTATAAACTTGAAGTTTTATCTTACATTAACAAAAATAATCACAATAATAAAACTTAATGATAAAAAAAGTACTTTTAAACTGAAGTGAAACTGTTTGCAGTCATTTTTAGACAGCTGTATGTCTGTGGCTGCATGTCTTTCAGGACACCAGTGACATGAAAAAGTGAGACTAATCACTAAATTGCGCATAGTAACTTTATTTATTCATACTTTTGTATTCTTTGATAAGTATTGATGTCTTCAAGGAACAAACAGTAGAGAAAATGGTAAAATAATTCCCACAATACAGCTAAATTTTTCAAACATCATTATTTGAAAATTTTCTTTGTCACGATAAATGAAAATTCTTATCATAAAATTTCTTCATCATAACGATGAACAATACAATAAATGCTCTACCCAAATCAGTATGGCCAACAGAGCGCACAAATCCTCAGGCAGGGTTCCTCATCTGTGTTTAGTCAAAGGCGTGTTGGTATTGTAGATTCCAGTTAGAGATACAGAAAGACTACAGTCTGTAAAGCTTAACAATTTGCAGGACTTTTATTTTCAAAGAAAATTGAACTAAACATTTAAAATATTTATATCCGCCCAAACAGTCTACATGTGTTTTGTGGACTTGGTGAAGGTGTTCAACTATGTCGGGTTAGGATGCTTCCAGAATGCATCCCCGGTGAGTTATTCTGGGCAAATCCCAACGGGAGGGGACCCAGAGGAAGACCCAGGACGACTCTGGAGGTAGAATGTTTCTTGGCTAGCCTGGGAACGCCTTGGGATTGCCCTGGAGGAGCTGGCCTTGGAGAGGGAAGTCTGGGTCTCTCTGCTAAACTGTCCCAGATAAAGCAGAGAATGAATGAATGAATGAATAAGCAAAAGCGAACAAATGTTGGACAATAAGAAGCAGGCTAAATTGTCACAAAAATGTAAAATTCATACTCTAATCTAAAGAAGTTGTAGAACAGGGAAAAAAACGTCACTGAAATATATCAGTCCAGACTTAAATCAGGGTGAGTGGTTAAACTTGAAAATGAAATAATTGCCAGTTATCACAAAATAATTTTGGCATATGTTGCTGCCAAAGTTGTTGTAGCAGGTTTTTTTTTATCTGTCTAAAGATCTAAAAGATAGAGTAACAAAAAATCCAAAAAAAGGATAAACCTATAACTCATAAGGTGTCTTTTAACTGCACTCATCCCCCTGAGCGCAGCAGATTAGAAACACACCAGGACTCTGGTTAGGACCCAGGCCTCCAAGCTTTACAATTAAGATTTTAAGATCATTTTCTCTTATAATTGAGGTAATTGAGTCATCTCTCTTTTTTAAGTGGGGGAATTTGTGCAATTGGTGGCGGACTTAATACTTTTTCTCCCCACTGTATTTATTTTTCAAAATCATGACAAGATTGTGTTGCACAACAGCAGTTGATCAAAGTGCTTACCAAATACAACACTCATACAGTAAAATAGCAAATAGTCTAAAACTGCAATGAAAGGACATAAAAAGCAGAGTTTAGATCTTTAAGATATATTTAGTGTCTCATACACAATCAGACATAGGCCAGAGAAAAAAGGATAAAAAAGAAAAGAGATGTGTTTTTAGCTGACTTGATGGGCAAAAACCTTAAGAACAAGATAAAGATAAAAAAGTTGCAAGTCAATCACAAAACCTGGTGGTAATGATAAATGGATTGCATTTCTGTAGGTATAATAAGCATTCAAAGTGCTTTACAATGGAGTCACACTTACAAACCCACACACATTTATACACTAATACGCAGATAGGTAGGTAACTCTGGGTTAAGTGACTCTCCCAGGGGCACATCAACATCTAACAAGCAAAATCTGGAATCAAACCTACAACCCTCCAATTACAAGCCAACTACTCTACCTATCGAGCCAGCTTTGTGGATCGGACAGAGGCGACATTGGTACTTTTTGCACAGTAGGTCTTTGCGTCTGACATATTCTCCTTCCACATCCATAAAGGGATGGACTTTGATCCCTTGTAAAGGTTTTTAAAGACACACTCATGCTTAATAAATTATTGTATCCTTTCCATTTTCTCTCTAATTCCGCTTGGAATTTTACTCTCTGTTTATGTTCTCTTTACCTACTCAGGTGTTTTCTCTCCTTGTAACTTGATGAAAGTGATTAGTCATCCTCTGGTCCTGCACTAGTCACTTGTCTGCAGCAGGTGTACACCATGGAGTGTACAAGGAGAAATGATCCAAAGAAAGTCTTTGATGTGTGATTGACGCCACACTGAGCTGAATCAGTAACTCTCCAGCCATGAGAATGCTGTGGATTGATCTTTGATTAACTCCCCTGTAGCCAAGAATCACATAAGGCTTTCTGTTCTCCAACCGACTGAGGATGTAGCCTCACAAATACCACAAGTATTTATGGAAGGAATTGGTGTCATGGCAACTGGGTGACTGTGTGTAAAATGCAGGGGGAATGGAAAGGCCAGACTTAACCCAACAACTGATTCCACTATATTCAAAGAAGAGTGGCCACCCATTAGAAGTCAGTTTTTAGATGCTTCCTGTCCAAAGATGAGATTTTTAAAGTGTTTGTGTTTTTGAACAGGATCCTGAGAGAGGTACTCCGCCTTAAAGAGGTAATATCCAAATACATAAGAAATGCCAGAAAAAAACAAAACAAAGAAACAGCAAAACAATGGCAATTGCATGGTTAAAATCTGATCTAAAAATGACTCAGCAGGTGGAGAGTAACCTAGAATTTAAGCATATGAACACTTGATTTACAGATAATTGTGTCCTGCCACTAATTTTCTGTTACTCTGGCTTATGATGCATCTTTTCATGCATGTCTTTAGTGACATTACAGAACGTGAATGTTTCTCAGAAACTGATCGAAAAATTCTAAGAGGTTGTTACCAGCAGTGATGGAATAGCAAGTATTACTTATGCTCTTTGTATTAAAACATTCAAAACACACTATATGCCTGGACTGTATAGACATAAGCCTGTCATTATAAAGAAAAAAAAATCTTAAAAAGCTCCCATCATCTATAAGTCCTTCACAAGAAAAAATAAAAGTTTCCAAACGCAGTCTTTGAGTTTAACTACTTGGTAAAAAGAAAAGGAAGCAAATGTCAAAAAGTACTTATCTGACAGTCAGATAGAACATGGATATAAACAAATATTTTTTCTAGAAAGGTAAGATCAAGCAGCAAAACAGTTTAGAAGGAATACACCAACAAATGACACCAAACTCTTTCAGTGATGTGTCAAATGGTTATCATATAGATAACCCTTATAAGCATTAGTTTGTCAGGGACTTCACAAAGATGGCTACTCTCAGGATTCTGTGGCAGCAGAGTCCTTCACAGGATCACTCAAGTCGAACTTTCTCACAAGATCCCTTTCAACAGATGGTAGGTTCAAATTATTCAGCCATTTCCTGTCTTATTGTGGATCATAGCCTACTTTTTATTATTTTGAGCTTATAGAAGGAACACTGACTACCTGCATTTGCAACAGAAAATGTAAAGTGTGAGCTCAATGTCCACAAGATTTCCTGTAGGTTATTTTCTCTTTTTAACTGTAACAGCAGTGTAGCAGATTGAATGTCTTTACCATCAATAAAGTCTTTGTACTACACGCTTTGTTCCACAAAGTCCATATCCAGGTGAGCTTAATATTTCATCTGGAACAGTGGCATTAGAAAAGTTGTTTAGGAAGCCAAAGGTGTTGTTGGGGTTATCATATGCAGCATACCTGTGATCCAGTTCAGAAATTAGTCTATCAACAACCACAAAAACAATCTACTGAAGACATTCGTTGGGCTTGACTCTCAAAACCAAACCAACAGCTTAACACAAGTCTACTTCCCGACCCTGCAAGGCAAAGTTTACGTTTTCAGAGCTGTTAGAATACAATGCCAAAATGTTCACATAATGGCTGTTTCAAGCTTGCCCATTTTTTCAAGCGACCTTGCTTTATTTCTACTTGTTGCATTGTGATAAGTGTCATTTACCATATTTTTTAACGACTTTTGAATGTTTACATAGTTGATATGGGGAGCCTAAATTATGCCATGGGTCCCCTACTGCCTAAAAAAATGAATCAGACTCAATGCAGTGTTAAACAACATTTTCTGATTCCATCTGATATGGGCCATGGGTCAGACAAATGATATCCGTAAATTTCAAGATAATTTTCTATGTAGATAAAACGCTAGTTTTCAACCGGCAGCAAAAGTTACTTTAAGTTTTGTGTAAAAACAATTAGCGACTATATCTGAAGAAGAAGAAGGGAAAAAAATGACAATGACTCATCTACCTTCCTCTAGGACGATGGAATGTGCATTAAACGTGGAGAAAACCACTAATAATCTGGCTGTTTGGAAAGTGACAGCTATGCTCGGGGAGAAATAGTTGAGTATTTTAAGTGCTAGCTAGTGCTAGCTAGCGATAGCCCCAGACGTCATATATGCGACTGATTTGTAGGTATTTTAATATCGGATTTTTACAATCAAATAAATCCCGAGTCACTTGAGAAACACAGTCAAAACACACATAATTAGTTATCATTTAAATTGTGGTACGATTCAGGACATAAGACAAAGCGACCAGAAAATAACTTTTATCACAACATTGACTTGCATTCATAATTTTTCCAGTCAGGGACCGTTATGGACCGACAGGAAGGGGAGGAGACTTAGACTCCCTTTGAAATTGCCTGTGTTGTGTGCCATGTGCAGCGCATCTAGTGATAGAAAGAGATTTCAGTGTTTCGATGCGCTTGTTTGCATTAGGCTGCAGTCCATCTGTCACCACCTTCCACCTAGCTGTCAATTTGGAGCAGAAGTTAAAAAGATTTTGCACAAACTGGAAAGAAATCAACTTTCTCAAAGCAGCAGTGAAAACCGTTAACTCCACCCAGATTCAGGGTGTGGAACCCATTCAAATAGGGGGTTCTAATCCTTCATACATGCCAGACATGTTGGCGGCATTATCATAACATTGCCCCTGCAGTTTGCCATATCAAGTTTCCTCTCCTCTAAAACCTTAAGTACGGACTTATATAAAGCTTCCTCTGCATGAATTTTAATATACAGGAACTTCCACAAGCACTCCTGAGAGTGGACTTCAGGTGACACATATTTAAGGGCAGATTTATGTAAGCTGATCAACATCTACCACATCTGGTGTCAAGCCAACAGTAATCAAAAAGTATTTGTTCATTTTTACTTCACTGACGATTTCAGTTAAAACATAATCACTCATCACCCAATGAACTCCTCTCGTGTTTTAGAAGAAAGATAGGAAGATGTTCCTGCACCAGGATTTGCATATTTTCCTATGTGAGACTTCAAAAAGGGATCCAACTATCTGATTAACTCCTGAATTCCCAGGTAATTCCCATTATCAGCCCTACCCGAAACATCACTAGAGCCTCTAACAACCAGTCCTCTCTCTGCCAAAAACTGCCTTTTTGATCTTCTTAACACTCCAGTCCGAAATACGCTTTCTGATTGAAATTTCTTCTGCAGTTCTGAATCTATCCTCCTGCTGGCTGATGCAAATGTAATATATGTCAGTATAGCTATTCTGTGATGTTCATTATATTCTTGCTCCTTCATGCGACCTTTGCATGCTTCCAGTCACTGAAAGATGTTTCAAAGCACAGCTGACTTTTAGCATTGATGAAATTGCGACATGCAAAGCAAAACACAGCTCCAGTGGAAGGGGGGTAAAGCAGCCACTGTGGTTAAATGTACTCACCATTTGTGAGCTTGTGGTTAACAAGAAAGGCCCCTTATGGTTTTTCTAAACCTGTTCCAATACTTGAAAATCACCATTGATGTTCTAAAAGCTTCCTTTCTCTGCCCGGTAAGCCTACCTGGACTCATCAATTTTTCACCTGAGAGCCGGATCAGTACTGTATGGTTGATCCATAGTCAAGGTGTAATCTGCTGAAGACGATCGTGCCTCTGTGTCCATAGGAGCAAAATTACCCACCAACTCAGCCACAGTTCCAGGTTCTGGGAGGATCGTAACCTTGATGTTAGCAAGGCTAACATTCTTAGAATGCGAGAGGGAAGATGTCTGTGCTCCATCTCCACTGAGAGACTTAAAAAAGCCTGTAAGCTTGGACATGTTGTACATTAACTCTTTGTTGAATTCCTCTTTTTCTTTCTTTGTCTTTTTTACAGCACTCCACTATGGTACTTTCTGCGGCCCACTATGATGAGACAGTTATCACTAATGCTCTGCCCCAAGGTACAAGATGCCTCAAACTTGGATCAATATGAAAGACAATGGCCAAAACAAATTTACAAAAGTTTCAACGACACTGTCAATATCCTTGTAGAAAGTTATAATGTTAAGGCTTTCTCACATTATTTATTCACAGTATTATATAATAGGGTTCAGGACCCCAGAGCGCCAAGGCCTTAACCCCCATCTTAAGTCAGGACTTGGGCACGACAGTGAGTCCAAACAGAAATTTAAATTTAAGGAAAGATAGATTTTTGAAAAAATGAAAATGAAAATGTCAGATGGAGAAAGACTTATTCCAAAGAAGACAAAAAACTAGGACAGTATTCATAAAATTTTTAGTTTATAAAAAATTTGCAATCATGCAACTGTGTTGTCTCTGTTTTGTTATTCTATCTATGCTAAAATATAGATTTTTTTTTTTTTTGCTTAATTTGTTCAGAAATATGTCCAACTACATATTTCAGTGAGTTTTTGGAACACATACTGACTGGTGTTCCTCACTGCTTCTTTTTCTTCTACTCTCTAATTAGGCATCATCTGCTTTTATTGTTGCCATTTCCTCTGTGTTCACTCTGTTTTTTCTCTTCATAGAAGCTACAGCTGGCCCACTCTGTCTCTTTAGCCATGACACCTTACTAGCGGGGGCACCGGATGAGCTGCTGCTGCCAATAATTTGATGTTTCTTTTTTTGTTTACAGATAATACACCTGTCTGTCTGGACTAACTGTGCCATTTCATTCTGTGGATTTCAGTCTGAGCTTATGTTTAGTAAAACGTCTCCCCCAGTAAAGCCTCTAAAGAAGCTACTGCGTTGACCACATCTTTACTCATTCTTTTGCTAATGCAGACCAAATCTAAATAGGGATGGGTATCGTTTAGGTTTTACTGATATTTTTGAAATGTGCCAGTGCTTGAACAGTGTTCAAAACGGTGCTTAAAGAATGGGGTGAAAAAACAACTTTGTCCAAGTCTCTTATTTTTATTTTTTTTATTAGGGTTGTCAAACGATTAAAAATTTTGATCTAATAAATCACGAATTAATCACCATTCCTAACTATGACCAAATAACTAAAGTTATGAGTGTACAGACGTGGACAAAATTGTTGGTACCCTTCATTAAATAAAAGAAAAACTCATAATGGTCACAGAAATAACTTTTATCTGACAAAAGTAATAATAAATAAAAATTATATAAATGTTGACCAATGAAGGTCAGACATTGCTTTTCATCCATGCTTCAACAGAATTATTTAAAAAATAAATGCATGAAACAGGCCTGGACAAAAATGATGGTACCCCTAGAAAAGAATGAAAATAATGTGACCAAAGGGACATGTTAATCCAAGGTATGTCCACTAATCAGCATCCTACTGTAGGTGTCTACAATCCTGTAATCACTCAGTGGGCCTATATATAGGACTCCAGGTAGTCACTGTGTTGTTTGGTGACGTGGTGTGTACCACACTCAATATAAACCAGAGGAAGCAAAGGAAAGAGTTGTCTCAGGAGATGAGAAAGAAAATCATAGACAAGCATGTTAACTGTAAAGGCTATAAGACCATCTCCAAGCAGCTAGATGTTTCTGTGACTACAGCTGCACATGTCATTCAGTAATGTACGATCCATGGGACTGTAGCCAACCTCCCTGGACGTGGCTGAAGGAGGAAAATTGATGACAGATCAAAGAGACGGATAATCCAAATGGTAACAAAAGAGCCTAGAAAGACTTCAAAATAGATCCAAGCTGAACTTTATGCTCAAGGAACATCAGTGTCAGATCGGAACATCCTTCGCTGTTTGAGCCAGAGGACAAATCATAAAAAAAAAACAGACTGGAGCATGCCAAACTACATGCTGACAAGCCACAAAGCTTCTGGGAGAATGTCCTGTGGACAGATGAGACAAAAATGTAACTTGTGGCACACAAAAATGTAACCAAGGCACATCAGCTCTATGTTCACAGACGGAAAAATGAAGCATATTTAGAAAAGAACACGGTCCCTACTGTGAAACATGGGGGAGGCTCGGTTATGTTCTGGGGCTGATTTGCTGCATCTGACACAGGGTGTCTTGAATCTGTGCAGGGTACAATGAAATCTCAAGACTATCAGGGGATTCTAGAGAGAAATGTGCTGGCCAGTGTCAGAAAGCATGGTCTCAGTCGCAGGTCACGGGTCTTACAACAGGAAAATGACCCAAAACACACAGCTAAAAACACCCAAGAAGGGCTAAGAGGAAAACACTGGCCTTCTATGAGCCCTGATCTCAATCCTATTGAGCATCTTTGGAAGGAGCTGAAACGTGCTGTCTGGAAAAGGCGCCCTTCAAACCGGAAACAACTAGAACAGTTTGCTCATGAGGAGTGGGCCAAAATACCTGCTGAGAGGTGCAGAAGTCTCATTGACAGTTACAGGAATCATTTGATTGCAGTGATTGCCTAAAAAGATTGTGCAACCAAATATTAAGTTGTGGGTACCATCATTTTTGTCCAGGCCTGTTTCATGCATTTATTTTTTAAATAATTTTGTTGAAGCATGGATGAAAAGCAATGTCTGACTTTCATTGGTCAACATTTATATAATTTTTATTTTGTATTATTACTTTTGTCAGATTAAAGTTATTTCTGTGACCATTATGAGTTTTTCTTTGATTTAATGAAGGGCACCAACAATTTTGTCCACGTCTGTAAATAAAGGAAAAATCCAGATGCAGTTGCTCTTTTAATTTTTGATTTTTTAACTCCACAATCACATTCACGATGTATGTGTGGTCTCATATGAAACATAACAAACCCAACTAAGGTAGTAGAACTAACCAAAATATATGAATAAACTTAACATTTGGGTATCACCAGTCTGCTTTAAACAACACATGAATCAAATGTAATATAGACTTAGTAATTAAATGTCAAAATTTACAACTTTCCCACAAGTAAACACTCAGCAGATGAAGCTCTTTTGTTCATCACACCAGGAAATGATGCTCCTGTTGTGAAGATGTACACAGGTACTTCTGCAAATGAATTGGCACTAATTCAAGTCAGAAAACCTCACTTTAACTGAATAATCCATATTTTATCGCAGCGGTTACTCAATATGAATTATGCTGAAGCTTTACAGTGAGCCAACATGCACAAATCAACATAAATATGGTGTAATCATACTCTGCACTGCACAGCGAGTTGACATCCAAAGCGGACAGTAAGGAAAACTCCCACTGAAAATGTATGAACTTATAATCATATCAACCCAATACACAATTAATAATAATATACACACATGTCATTTAGGCACACACACATACTGCTGCAGAGCAATCCGCAGCTTGGCTGGTTAGGAAGGACTGATGTGGTGCGGGTTGAATTATAAATAGGGTGGTACGTATTAATTGTGTTAAAAAAAAAAAAAAATTCCACTGGATGCAACTGACTATCCACTATTGCTACATGCTCCCTCAGGTGGAGGGTTTGCTGCAAGGTCCATGACTGAATACATTCTGCGGGATTTCCTTTTTTCAAATTAGAATAATAAACTTAATTTGTTTTATAACTGTGATGGATTGCATATAATTGACTTTGAATTGGTCTTTTTGGATTGAAATAAATTGTCCTTATATCCCTGCAGAATCTGAACCTGACTGTTCTATTAAATGGCTCAAGATTTTATGTATACTGTATATACATAAATAAACCCTGATTAAAAAACTGAATAGAACAATCTGTCCGTTCAGCATGTTTCTGTGCTAATGACTCCAATTCTAAATTCACTACTATTGCAATTTAATCTCAAAATCATTTTATTTAATTCCTAGGCATTGCCATACCTTCAAAATGTAATGTTTCATTGTTTTCCTGTACTGAATATCTACCAGTTTACAGGTATGAGCCTTTTGAATGACTTTTCCACAAAAAAACAAAACAAAAAGAAAACAACAACCCAAAGAAACGATGGTATTAAAGGCTTATGTGCAATTCGGGAAAACGGGCAGTATGACATAATGTTTCTATGGCAATCCTAAAATATTTCTTTTATTTCATTCTATAGGGAAACAGGTGGAACAGAAAAAGAAGAAACCCTAAGGGATACACGGAGGCAAAGAAGAAAGTCTAGCAAAAGCAATATTTTTTTTTCTTGTTCTATGAAAAGTTGAGATTATCTGATGATTTATTGTATCTCTGTTTTAAAGCAACATGTAGATACAGTTAAGCGCTCAATTTTTTTTATCCGCAACACAATAGGATTTAAAAATAATGTCTAACCAAGAGGTTGGTTTAACATAATATAAGAAGCAGGCATCTCTGAAAAGGTCAAAACAATTTCACAGGAGAATGAATTAACTGTAGGAGTTAACAGTAACTAAATCAGGTAGCATTTAAATGTTTCGCTTTAAAATCATCCAAACTAGAATTGCACAGTCTTATCAGTAGTCTTAATTTGGTTTTTTTTTGGTCCAATTTAATAAGGATAAAGCACTTTACATCTTTTGTGTCTGCATTTAATCTAACATGGAACTTTCATATTGTGTTTCATCTCATCAGCTATGTCTAAATGGTTTTTGTAATTTATATTGATTCATAAAGGTTTAATGTGTTCCAACAACAAATTTATTTTTAGCGCATCTGGTATGTCATAAAAAATTGCATAAGTTCAGAGCTGAGAGAGTTCTGCTGTTCCTCCTCCTGTCTTTGTCTTTTTTAACCCACAAGTCATCAGGAAACACTAAATCAGCCTTACTGCAGACAGAAAGCACTCTCCCTGCTCAGTGCTGCTAGGAGGATCAGACTCAGGCGACCTGAAAGGCTTCTGTGTTATTCAGATACGCTGTGTGTTAAACTGAGTCCATAGATACATAGGTGGAAAGTAACTTATTACATATACTGTACTTGAGTAACTTTTGGGAAAAACTGTACTTTTGAGAATAGATTTAACACTCTGGACTTTTTACTTTCACTTGAGTAAAAATATTTTGAATAGTGCTTCTCTTCCTTGAGTACAACTTCTGATTACGCTAACCTTCTCTGCACATTGAAGCCTGCAGTCTAGTAGCAGAGACCAAGCAGGCTCCATTTACCTACACAATTGTTCTTGGAAAAATGCTTAATTTTGGTTCCATGGTGATATGACTCAAGTTTTCTGAGTTTTTGAAAGAGAAACTGATAACCTCCACTCTTCCCTAATGGATGAGCTACATGACGGCCTGTTGTGGAGGCAGTCAGCAACCAGAACTACAGAAAAAGGCCACATGGAATGTGGTGTGCTCTGGGACAGCAGCCCAGCAGCAGAGCAGTTACCTGGGGTCTCATTTATAAACGTTGCGTACGCACAAAACGGGGCCTGAAACTGGCGTACGCCACTTTCATAGCTAAAATTGTGATTTATAAAAAACAGACTTGACGGGAAATGTGCGCACCTGTACGCCAACTCTGACCCGTGTGTACGGACATTTTTGGAGACAGGGAGGAATCAATGACGCAGTTGGTGAGTGGATGAACTGCAGCCAGACTGCATATTACTCCTCTCACACATATCATTTCACCCCACACCAAACATTAATGATGAATCATTGTTATTATAAACATCCAAGCCAGCAATGTTATCTATATTGTAGCTTTGCAGTGAACTATACCTCTTCTAAAAACATTTTTCAATATTAAAATAGATACATAAAATTTCTCAAAAATCTCAAAAATCTCAAAACCTTCAACTCAGATAAAAGGGCCGGGACTGTGTGCCAATTAATAAATGGAATCATCTGCCGTCCCTGAGCGCAATAATGCCTGCAGTCTTGGATGGGATCATTAAAATGAGCAGGCGATACATCACGTTTCCATATACTGCGGGGGAGCAGGTTTAAATTAAAATGCAATTTACAGCAATGTCCGGTTTCCCAAACATAATCGGCGCAATTGACTGCACCAATTACTACAAGGGCCCCGTCCGAGGAAATTCCCCTCCCTCCTGTCCTACCACCTCCCCAGCATGAGAACCACGACCCACAGCCACCTCCTCCTCCACAGGAAGCCTTCAGCCAGGGAGCAATTGATCGACCAGGATGTAAAAATTGTTTTATTGTATAATTTAAGGTACCAATGGCTGTCACTAGACGCTGGGCAACCTCATCTTCCTCAGCCTCCTAATCCTCGCCATCTAACAGTTGAAAAGACACGGCATATTAGTTTGTCTCCTTAAAATATGCTCCAATGTGGTGTCAGCTCAGGTGTACACGGACCCCCTCCAGTAGCAGACCCACTCTGGCGGTGGGAGGCACGTTTTTTTTTTTTTTCTTGACTTTGAGGTCCGACCACTTTTTTTTTCCGGGTACCGTCCTGTCAGTTGCACTGACAGTCTGCACTACAGACGCGACATGCTGCTACTCGCAGTTCTTTCTTTTATTTGTGACACCGCTGCTGTGTCCACCAAATAAAATGTCTCTTTTAGCCAGTTCCAGTTCCAGTCTGGTTTCCGTTTAGGGATATGAGCCAAATTCACGTGTGTAAACTTCCAAGAAGACTGTGATTTATAAAGGGAAATTGCTTACAACTGTGCGTAGGCATGGTTTTATAAATCAGAAATCTTTTTGGCCTACGCAAACTTTTTGTTTTGGTCGTACGTACACTTTTAGTAGGGATTCTACGCAATGTTTTATAAATGAGACCCCTGGACATTACTTAAAGCTGAACTTCAGAAAAGCAATACTTTTTCCTGCTAATGATGACCCCTCTCAACTCTCTGAGTTGAGAGGGGTTTCTTGTATTTTTATTTTTGACTAGATCTTTAGAGCGACAAGCTTGCTGTATAAACGCTGCTAACAGCTAACATCCTTCTGTGCGGAACAACGCTGTGCGATTTCTTTAAAACTAATTTACCCAATATTGTGATTATTACCTGTCAAGGTAAAACCAATCATTAACCAGAGCAAAGATTTCTTACTATGGAGACCCTCCACAGTGCTGTTTGGTCTCTTGCCTTTGAAAGAATACACTTGTTCACCAATATTCTATGTAAAAGTCTCCCAATTTTTTCATTTTATATTTATGATATATATTACCACAGTAATGCATGTGTTAATTGTTAGGACAAGATACATTATTTGCCATATACAGACATGTTGACATGGGACGTCAAGGACCCAAACTCCCATTCCCCAGGTTCTGGTTGGAGGCCAAAATGACGACCATTGTTGTCTGCTTGCAGTTGTCAACAGATTGAGATAAATAGCGGTGAAATAAAACCTAGTGAGTCTGGATACACATGCAGTGCTGTAGCCTGCATAAATAGATGAAAGAAAGACAGTCATTTGAAATTTCATAGGTTTTGATCTGATGAAATAAGCCAAAGTCAGTGGTCAATGGCTATGAAATTACTTCTACTGGACTATCCATCCAAATCCTGGGAGGCAAAATCAGAATCTGCTCAGTTTACTTTATTGGAGGTATTTTGAAATTTAAATAAAATTTAGCCTAAATGATTTCATAAGAACATTTAAATTATTTAAAAGCTACATCTAAATGCTAGGAACTCTCCATCAGCTCCCCATGCTGCCACCTTCAGAAGTTCTCTGATGACTCGGCCAGTCGGCTTCATCAAAGGTGGAAATGACTCAGAGTACAGACAGTGGACTCCGGACTTTGTAAAATGGTGCCAGCAGAACCACCGGTTGATCAAAACTGGGAAAACCAAGGAGTTGGTGGTGGACTTCCACCGTCGCAGACCCACCACACTGGTAGCAGTGAACATCCAGGGAGTGGATTTTGGAGCCACAACACAGATTTACAGGAAGGTCTCAGAGCAGACTCTGATTGCTGAGGACACTGAGGTCATTTGGAGTCCAGGGAACGCTTTTAAAGAGATTTATTTTTACTCTGTGGTGACATCAGCTATCTTTTATGGTGTAGTAAGTTCGATCAGCTTATCTACAACTAAGAGGAAGAGGTTTGATAAGCTCATCAGGAAAGCCAGTTCTGTTCTAGAGTGCCCCCTAGAACTAGCGCAGTTGGTGGGAGACAGACGGACTCTGGCCAAAATAACATCACTGTTAGAGTCTCCCGCCTCTGCTTGGACATGTTGCTGAACCACAGAGCTGCTTTAGTGACAGACTGCTAAATCAAATCAAATCAAATCAAACTTTATTTATAAAGCGCTTTTCAAACAAAGAAAGTTACTCAAAGTGCTTTACAGATCTAAAATAACCCCACAATCCCCCCCCTTCAAAAATAAAATCATCAGTGCAAATACAACCCCCTCCCAACCCAACCCATCAGCCATACTCACTCACACACACACTTAGAAGCTACAAAAAGTGGGCTGAGTACAGATGAGCCAGGAAATGCCATCATGGGAGCCATCTGCATCAGCAGCAGCAGATCAACAGCAGCAGCTAAGGCTCCGAGCCAGAGCGCCCAGAGGAGGGAGGGCTGGTACCCCCACCTCCACCCAAGCGCTACCTGGGGGGCACCCAGGCAGCCACAGCCGACCACCGCCCCCGATGCAGGGGGCTCCCCAGAGAGGAAACACTCGCAAGAAAGATTAAAATACATTAAAATATAAAGTTAATAAAATATAAAGTATAAAACAATAAGTGTAAAACAAATAATAAAAATGCAAAGCAGATTAATAAATAAACAGTTAAAAGCTGAACTAAAAATTAAATCAGGTAAAACATGCTGAGCGATTAAAAATATATTATTAAATAATAATTAGTTAAAGGCTAAGCTAAAAAGGTGAGTCTTGAGTCTGCTCTTAAAAACATTAATGTTCTCTGCGGCCCTGAGATCCTCTGGCAGCCTGTTCCAGAGGTGAGGGCCATAATAATGGAAAGACGCCTCACCATGAGTCTGTGTCCTGACTTTGGGGATGACAAGGAGACGGCTGCCAGAGGAGCGCAGAGACCGCGAGGGTTCATACGGTAAAAGCATTTCTGACAGATACGCAGGCCCAAGACCATTAAGACACTTAAAGACCATTAAAAGAACCTTAAAATCGATCCTAAAACATACGGGGAGCCAATGCAGTGATTCTAAGACTGGTGTAATGTGCCCCCGCCTCCTAGTCTTCATCAGGACACGAGCTGCTGAATTCTGTAGAAGCTGTAAACATGAGGTAGTCTTTTTGGGAAGACCAGAAAGCAGGGCATTACAATAATCAATTCTACTGGTGATAAAAGCATGCATTAGCGTCTCCGTATTGGCCCGAGAGAGAATGGGGCGGACTCTGGCGATGTTCTTTAGGTGATAAAAACCTATTTTGGTGATGTTTATAATGTGAGGGATAAAAGTCAGCTCAGAGTCAAAAATCACACCCAGGTTCTTCACTTGTAAAGAAGAATTAAAAGACAATGATTGTAGTTTTGGTAAAAGTTTTTCTCTCTGAGCCTCAGGACCGATAACTAAAACCTCAGTTTTGTTCTGGTTGAGCTGGAGAAAGTTTTCTGCCATCCAGGATTTAATGTCTAAAATGCAGTTAAAAAGTGCATCCATTGGCCGTGTGTCATCAGGAGACATGGAGATGTACAACTGTGTATCATCAGCATAACTGTGAAAGCTAACTCCATGTCTCCTGATAACACTGCCAAGAGGGAGCATATACAGGTTAAAAAGCACTGGGCCTAAAACTCTACCCTGGGGCACACCACAAGTGATCTTATGGACCTTAGAGGAACAGGTATCCAGACTTACCATAAAAGTCCTGTCTGTGAGGTAGGATGTGAACCATTTGTGAACAGCACCAGAGAGGCCGATCTGTTTTAAACGAGTTAAAAGAATAGTGTGGTCTACTGTATCAAAGGCAGCGCTTAGATCCAGAAGAACCAACACTGTCACCTTTTTAGCATCATAGTTTAATCTAAAATCATTTAAAATCTTTAAAAGCGCCGTCTCTGTGCTGTAGTTCATCCTAAAACCAGACTGAAATTTCTCTAGGACATTATGAGCGTTAATAAAATCATTAAGTTGAATGAAAACAAGTTTTTCTAAAACTTTGCTTAAAAATGGTAAGTTAGATACTGGTCGGTAGTTGTTTAAATCATTAAAATCTAAATTGCTCTTCTTCAGCAGGGGCCTAACTACCGCCGCTTTAAAGGCAGCAGGAAAAACCCCCGTCTGAAGGGAGCAATTCATAAAGTTTATAATCTCATCTTTAAAAGAACCATAAAATTGCTTAAAAAACCTGGTGGGAATCGGGTCCAAAGCGCTTGTGGTGGGCCTCACTGAGGAGAAAACTTTATCAAGGGTCCCAGCTTCTACCAGGACAAAACTGTCCAGTGTTTCCTCTGGTGAAGGCAGACACTCAGATTTGTCTAAAACCATGTTTGTTTGAGAGGATAAAATATTACATCTGATGGTGTCTACCTTCCCTCTGAAGTGGTCTGCATACTCCTCACAGAGACTGTTTGAGGGGGTTTTCTGAAAAGTATTAGAATTATGATGTAAAATGTTGTCAATGGTGGAAAACAGAATTCTGGGATTATTTTTATGTTCTGAGATGATTCTGGAAAAGTATGTATTTCTGGAATTTCTTAAAGCGTTATTATATAATCTGAGATGTTCTATGTATATCTGATGATTTATTGTGATTTTATTTTTCCTCCATTTCCTTTCTGCCACCCTGTAGCTCCTCTTTAATTTTCTAATAGCTGCATTTCTCCACGGTACTGTACGTTTTGAATGAGGGTTTATAACTTTAATTGGAGCCAGCAGGTTGAGAGCAGATTTAAGCCTACTGTTAAAATCATTAACGATAAAATCACAGGGGGCAGGTAAAGGTATAGGAGGAAATTTTTTTAAAACTTCAAGAAAACCTGCAGCCACTTCAGGGGTTAGATCACGCTTCCTGACAGTTCTCACAGAGGTCTCTGATTGGATAAAACTGGTGATATTAAAAAACACACAGTAGTGGTCAGAGACAGCCAAGTCAACAACAGAGGACACACTGGTGGACAGGCCATACGTGATGACCAGGTCCAGGTTGTGTCCTCTGTTGTGAGTCGGCTGCATGACATGTTGGCTAAAATCCATATAATTTAATATATTTAAAAAATCTGTTGATAAAGGATCTAAAAGGTTATCTATATGTAGATTAAAATCACCAGCTAAAATTATCTTCTCATAAGAGTTGTGTAAAATTGATAAAAACTCTGAGAATTCTGGAATAAAAAAGTGCATTCCTTTTCGGAGGCCTATAAACTGTGACACATAAAATCTGAGGAGTGCTAAAAACAGAGGCAGTGTATTCAAACGTGGTAAAATTATTAAATAAAACAGGTTTGGCGGAAAGAGTTGATGAACTAATAAAAGCAGTTCCGCCTCCCCTCTGGCTACTCCTCGTTGAATAAGAAAAGTTATAATTAGGTGGAGAGGCCTCTGTGAGAACAGCAGGGGCATCTGCACTCAGCCATGTCTCTGTTAAAAATAAACACTGAAGATTATTGTCTAAAATCAAGTCATTTATTATAAAAGTTTTATTCAGCAGAGAGCGAACATTTAAAAGAGCCATATTAATAGTGGTTGGTGATGGAGTGACTGTATGACTTACTGTAGGTGGGATTTTTAGTAACTGTTTAAGATTATTTGGGTTGCATTTTCTTAGTTTATGATTATTTCTTCGCTCTCTGCTGACAATAACAGGTATGAATGAAGTAGGGTAAGGTCCAAGTCCGATATGTGAGTTACTGTTAAAATCAGGATTGAGTTCATAGGAACAAGGACCAGCTGCACATCAGGATGTTGTGGATGGGGCAGAGAGGACAGGAGCAGCTGGAGCCGGTGCAGGGGACAGGGGTGGGCGAGGGTATGCCAGGCTTAATGCCAGCATGCGGGTACGTTGTCTGTTTAAATGTAGTCCATCTGCCCCCAATAATTGACTCCTACCCCAGAAAATGTTAAAATTGTCTATAAAACCAATGTTGTGCATCACGGTAACAGAGGAAAGCCAAGTGTTGAGAGAGTAACCTGCTGAAGCGATTTATTCCTCTGTTTATGGTGGGAGTGGGGCCAGAAATTAAAACAGATAGGGGCTTGTCTTTTAAAAGATTAAAAAGATGAATAAAATCCTGCTTTAAAAGCTCAGACTGCTGTTTACGGATGTCATTGGTTCCAGCATGAATTATAACTTTACTCACAGTAGGGAAACGTTGGATGGAGTCCAGAATCTGTTCAGATATATCCTTTACTGTATCTCCAGGAAAACAAAGGGTGACAGCTCCTCTCATCCTAACATGCCGGATAATAGAATCTCCAATGATGAGAGTGCTGGGTGGATGGTGTCCTGGCTGCTGGGCAGAAGACCTCTCGTTATCCAGGACCTGCTGGATGTTGGGCAGCTTGGCATCCACAGGACTGCAGCGGTGTTTAGAGGGCGCCGAGGGCTCGTTCCGTGGATTCGGGTGTAGTGAAGCACTCCTCGGCGGGTCCCGGCTGTAGTCCTGGGTCTGGCGCGACGTGGATGGCTACCGGAGTCTGACTGCTGCTCTGGCTGCTGGGAGGGGATGGGCGGCGGTCCTGCGGAGCTGCTGGTCTTCGGCGCTGTCGGAGGGACGGTCAGAGGAGGGAAGTCGTCCCCCAGGGCACCGAAGCGGTTCGACAGAGGAAGGCCGGGTGGAGGAGAACGTTGAAAGCCGCTCCGGGCGCCCCCACTGCGACCAGGCCCGACCGTCGACCACGCACCCTGGGGCACCGGAGTGGAGCTGAGGGGGGCTTTTGGCTTTGGCTTGCCGTAGATGTTGTACCTCCGCCGGAGTTCGTCTGTCCGAGTCCGCCTGGAGACCCAGCGATGGATTCCCCCTCCGCAGCTTCACCGGGCTGGCAGGGGATTGTGTCGGCTAGCTGGGCGCTGGTGGCAGCAGCGAAAGTTCGGCCAAAGATGATGTCCACGTCGCGCTCGTGGTCCTGGATCAGGTGTAAATTGGTGATCCTCTGCTCCAGTTCCTGGATTTTCTTGGTTAGCCTGGCACAACCATCACACCCGGAGCTACAGGTGAGTGGAGGCATGGCGGAAGTAACAGCGATCCGTGCTCTGATTAAAAACGTGTCCGATAAAAGATATGTCGCTAAAAGTTTAAAACGGTTAAAACTAGTCAAAAGAAATTATTAAAAAACGAAAAACAAACACTTAAAAAATAATTTAAAACTAGTTAAAACCGTGTTAACGAGCCGGAGTTAGCAGGAGGCAGCAGGACGCCGACGCATGCGCAATGTGAAATATACATCCTCTACATCCTCGTGATGCACGGAGGAGCGTTTTTACAGCTCCTTCCTCCCTGAAGTTGTTACATTTTACAACCCAAACTGCTCCTAACAAACATAGATGTTTACATCAGCACTATAAATTGCTGTAATTCACCAATTAACATCTCTGCTGCTGTAATTTGTACATTATTTTTATTTTTCTCATTTTATACATGATAGCTTTGGAAATAATGCATTTCCTTTTTTAATACACAAGTACAATGCATATTCTGTACATATTTCTAAATATTTTTAGTTATTTAAACATCTTTTAAGTATTGTGCTCTTTTACACTTTACAACCTGAGTATGCCACTTTATCTGTATTTTTGTCTTTAATAACTGCACAGTACTCTGTTTTTTAATATGTCCATAATTTACATATTTTTTTCTGAACTCTTAAATTGTGTTCTGTTCTTGCTTTGTTGCCTTTACAGCCAAATTTCCTCTAGGGGAACAATAAGGTCTGAGGCCTTCCATCTAAACCCTAAATGAATACATTTAACAAATCAATAGCTAGATGTCCCATAACTTTCTCCAGTTGAACAGAAACAAAAATGAAATAACTAGTTTTGAACCTAAATAGGAACCATCCAGAGTCAGCACACAGCTTTAAGTTACAATAGAATCTACTGATCAGCCACGAAATCTAGATGTAATGATTGACTAAGACTTGAACCTCCAGGGTCAGCTAAAAGCTATAGCATTTCTAGGATTAAAGGACTAATGTTGCAACAGGACCTTGAAAAACGAATTGATGTGTTTGTCTTTAGTGGGCTCGATTACTGCAACAGCGTCCTCACAGATATACCCAAAAAGTCACTCAGGCAGATGCAACTGATCCAGAACGCTGCTGCTGGCGTCCTCACTAGAACCAGGAAACTAGAGCTCATAACCCCAGTTATAAAGTCCTTCCACTGGCTCCCTGTAGCACAGAGAATAGACTTCTAAATACTCCTATCAGTTTATAAATCACTAAATGGTTTAGCACCAAAGTATATTAAAGACCTGCTGTCATATACCATCCTAGCAGACCACTTCAACTCTGTTCTACTAATCATCCATAGGATCAGAACCAAACATGGAGAAGCAGCTTTCAGTTTCTATTTTCCTCTTATCTGGAACAAACTTCCCAAAGACTGCAAAGTTGCTCAAACACTGAGCTGCTTTAAAGCAAAACTTAAAAGGAATCTTTTTAGAGCTGCCTTTAAGGAAAAGATTATGATGCTAAATTGATCTCTAATATTTTTTTTTCTTTTTATACTTTTTATGTTTTATGCTTAGTTGCTGCTTTTTTGCTTTCTCTAATGTTGTATTTTTTATACTTTTCGTGTTTTATTCCTAATTGCTATATTTACTTTCATAAATAGTCAATATAGTCATATTGTTATCTCTAATTTGTGGCACTGTTTTTGCAACAGTACGATTGACTGTACCTATTTTGATTTTAAATTAATTCAGCGATGTTTAAGTATCTGCTCTAAATGTGTTTTATTTCCATAACACCATGAAGCATCATACATTGCAGCAGTCAGTGCAAAGCTGTTTTTACACAGCACCAACTACATCTCATATTGTTTTTAATTTATAAAATATTTCATATTTTCCTTCCACATCCCAATTATGCACTACTCTGTGCCTGTCACATACAACCTCACATCAAGGACTCAACACAATCTGCTGATCCTTACAATCTCCTTACACAGAAAACTTTTAACTGATGGGAATGTTTGTATAATTGTACTGAAATGACTTTTCTTCTAAAGTGCCTTGAGATGACATCAGTTGTGCATCGGTGCTAAATAAATAACTGAAATGAATTGAATTGAAAAATCCGAAAAAAATACTCTGACCGTTGAAGTTGGTACAAACATTTAAAGGGTGTGAATACTTTTGCAAGGAACATTGCATAGTCAAAAATGAACGGCATTAATGGTTATGAGAGACAAAAAAGGCGGTTCATCTTTCAGAGTCATATTTCACAGTGTTACCTCCACCCAGGATGTTCTGTTTTCACCAGGATGTGTCTGTTTGTTATGATCCTGAGATGTTTCTACTTTGTTTTATTGTTTTTGGGTTGTTTTGATGTTGCTATTAGATATTTTATTATCTTCTATTTTTGTCTTTGTCTTAGTTTTGTTTTACTTTATTTCTCTTTTAAGATTATTTTTCTTTGACTTGAGTTTTGTTTTACCTAACAGCTGTTCCTTGAAGTGCGCTAATTTCCAAAGCCAGTCTTACTTTGACAATCCTGGCTTAACTTCCCAAAATTCAGTTTCACAAATGAGACTAACCTGAAGCCCTGCTCATTCACTATGGCAACATATGCTCTTTGACAAGCCTGCTCAGATTAAGGTTAACTGTTGGGCTAATCGGAGCTTGATGAATATAACTGGACACGCCATGTGATGTCACATAGCACGCCTTTTTCTTTTTTGTGTTTTGCCATTTGGCAATCCACAATGTGCTGCAATACCACCACCAATGGTATCGTTATCGCATATCGTTCTGACGGCTGAGACGAAGAATAATAACCCCTCACACACTCATACCCTAGAATATAAAGTCATTACAATAGTTGCAGCAGTTGCAGTTTCCTGTGTAGTGGTTGAATTATGCAATGCAATGTGGGATTTTATCTTTTAAATTTAGTTCTAATTGGTTCTCTACCTTTTTGAAGAATATTACTGTGTTTAATCTTTACTACCTGGCAAAAAATGTTGTTCCAACCTTGTCGCTCTCGATCAAGCATCATTAATAATGACAAATATATATTTTTTGGGGTAGGATAAACCCATAAAATTAACATGCAATTTTCGTCTTTTTAGTTATTCTGATGCATATATGATTATTTTCTGGGTGATACTTGTACATTGCTTTCCTTCTCGGTTCTGTTAATTCTCCTCTGCCATTTCTGCATCCTCCTCAGCTTAAGCTCTCCTGTTTGCTCACTCACTTCCTGTATCTGATTACCCTAATTAGGCTTCTCCTTATCTCCTTCCTTGTCACTCCTCAATCACCTTCAGTATTTAAGCAGTGTCCCTTCAGTCATACATTGCTGGATTCTTGTCAATTGTCCCTGTTTCTGCAATTCTCCAGTAGGTTGTACGTTTTTTTCCATTAAAACCCTTGTGAGCCTTACTTGAAGTGTCCTCTTCATTTTTGGTCCTCTTAAAACCACAACATGACACAGAGATGCTCAGTAATGACCCACATTCTGAATAAGGGTTTACATGCACGGATTAATTTACCATAACCCATCCTTCTCAATCAAACTTACATTTTGATCAGAATTAGTGTAATTGTCAGAGTTATCTGAATGCCGTGTTTAAATTAAGCATTTTATTCCAATTGGCCTTTTAATTCAATTACTTGTGTCCATGTAAAACATAGCTAGTGAGAGCATTGAAAATTAAACTTGACTAGATCTTCCAGCATGACAATGATTCCAAAGACACTGCCCTGGCAACAAAGGAGTGGCTTCAAAAAAAGTATTTCGAGGTTCTGGAATTGCCTAGCCAGCCTTCACACCTCCGGAGGGAGTTCAGTCAAAACATTACAGCTCTACAGACGATCTGCATTGAAGAATGGGCCAAAATACTGGCTACAGTGTGTGCAAACTTGGTAAAGACTCACAGGAAACCTCTGTCATTGCCAACCAAGGTTACATTAAGGTTACAGTGTTGAGGGGAACTTTTGTTTTTGACCAAATACTATTTTTGGCACCATTATACAAATACATTTTTTTTTTTTTTTATTCTTACAGTGAGGTTTTCTGGATTTCTATTTTACAGTCTGTCACAATGGGAGGCTGCCAATTGCTTGTTTGCCCCACTGTATACATGTATTTCAGAAGTCCGGACTGAGCCAATAATTTTGTTTTTCTTACTCCAAGTAAACACACTGACTGACGTGGTCCCCCCTCTGGCTTCTCTTGTCATTTAGTTTTAAGAAGAGCAAACAGAAAAGGTGGAGGACATATGGGTCCAACCAACCAGCAACTGAGAGTAAAAGAAACATTTTTGTGTCAATCAGAGCCTCTGAAAACTGACAAAGATTCAGAAGTTCAGAGAATGTACACTTCGGAGCAAACTATATCACGGATGTACAAAAATGCTTTGATGATAAGTAAAGCTACAGTGTCTACAGCTGCTGACTTGAATACTGACAATCATGAATCATTTCAGCAACAAAATGGGGTTTTAGAACGTCACTCAACATTCAACCAGTCATACTCTCTGTGTTCATGTGTTCATTGCCAGCAAATATGCAGTTCAAGGGCAACAGGGGTCTGATAATCATGGTCCATCTCCGCTCAGGTCACCATACATAAAAGGACACAGGGTGTGTATGCTTCTTTTCTTAATCATACATACAGACCAGCAATTTCCCCCCCCCTCTTAATCCTCTTGTTGAATGATGGCTCATCATCAGAGGGGCTCCACCAGCATCTTTGCAGACCTGAACCGGTCTTCTCCTCTTGCACACATCATCAGCAGCAGCAGGTGCGTGCCCATGGCCCATGCAGCGCACACGGGTGCACCCATGCTATCCTAGCACTCAGAACGTGAGCAGCATTTTTAGAGGGCAGTTAAATGATCCTCCTAAGACGACCTGCTCGTGTTTACTCTCCAACTCCCCTGATTCTTTCAGGTCTGCCCTCTCCAGCTCGCAGGTCGTGCTTCCAAACAGAGAAGTCGAGCGGTAAGCTCTGCATGTTTGTCATCCAGCGAGAGGATTCCGTCCAGGAAAACAGTAACAAAGACATTTGGTGATTGCTTTATGAGATGTAATTAGATGTGTGACAGGAAATTAATCAGATGTCTCCGGCTAAACCATAGCTCTGAATCAAGCAGGCTAGGATTAAAAGGGTGTAAGGATGTGCAGCATTTTCTAAAACACAAGTAGAACATCAGACTTAGAGGCATGCAGTGGATGCAAAATATATAGCTGAATATTTAAGAGCTCAGAACTGATCGCTTGGACTCCATTGATAGTATTTGTTTGCCACTGGATGCTTTTTTAATAATAAATCTCTTCTCAGCTTTGACTAAAGGATCTCTTCTAATAGATTTTTAAATCTGGTAAAGTGTCACCTGATCCAGTGTCTGCTTTTTTATTAGATACCAGCTGATCATACTACAGTATTGATCATACAGAGTGGTGAAATTCTGCTTTGCTCAGCAGCAACCCCTCTACCTCACATAGAGTATGAAAGCAAACAACATAAGTTAAAGAAGCATGAGTAAAATTAACCTGAAAAAGAAATTCAGAAAAAAACATGCGACATGTTTCAAAGCAAGCAAAACACAGACGTGGTTGAAACAGCAACAAAGAGAGAACACCACACGCTCCTCGACACAGCAGGCAGACAATGAGAGAAATGGGAGTAATGATGAGGAAGTCTCTCCTACCTGTGGGATCTGCTGATCTCATCCCAAACCATCTACCATCCCTTTTCAGTGCTCTGCCTCTCACACAAACAAACCTTCAGCCAGTCACTCACAGATGTGGAGTCGTGGTTGTTCAGGACTGGTGTCTGGTTCCCAGCGAGCAGCCACAGAGATTTCCCCACTGTGAACGCTCAGCTACTGGATCCTCAGCAGGGACAGCAGCTCCATCCCTCCCATCTCGACTGAATTAATTAAACCTGCCTTTTTTTTTCCTCCCTGTGCGTCCTTCTTTCACTTCTCTCTCTTTCTTTCAGATTCTCGTGAGCATGGTTAATGCACTCTGTGTGTGTGTGTCTCTGTATGTGTGTGCTGCTGCTTTCTCACATGCAGCTTCCTCTCTTGCTCTCTTCCTCCTCCCTCGCTCTCTTTCAGTGATAAACAAGCTTTTTTCTTTGCTTCGTTGTATTGGATTTTATATATATATATATATATATATATATAAATATATATATAAATACAATACAATACAATACATATATATATATATATATATATATATATATATATATATATATATATATATGTATCTGTCTTGCCATTTTGTCCGAAAATAACAAAATGTTCATAGATATATATGTAAAATTAGATTTTAAACAGAAGACAGACAAAACTTCCTACAGGTCTTAAAAGAAGAAAAACAACAATAACAAAAAGACATGGATGAGGAACTGTTTCTGATTTCAGTATCATGGTCCTCTCTGTTTGTAGTTGGAGGTCAGAATCTCAGATTTCCAACCGAGAAGAAAACCGGCAGGCAAGCACTGACATCATTCTTCTGTCCCGAATGGGATTGCCAAATTTGTTTGAATTATGGAACACTATTTACAGGGCAGGAATAAAAAAGAAAGAGCAATGTCCCTTTCTTTATCGTTTTCATTGAGTCAAAAAAATGATAATTTTGAAGAAGAACATGAAAAAGCAGTTTGGATGATTTTTTATTCATTTTAATTTGGCTAATGCATTTTAATTTTCACATTCGAGTGTTATTTAAAAATGAAATCTGAAACGACCATTCCTTGATCATTGTCATTAAGTTACAGAATGAGCAATGGTAAAGAAGAAAATGAAACATCTGTTTGGATGATTTCTTATTCATTTTCATTCTACAACTGCCAATTTCTTCTCATAAATAAAACATATTTTGGATGTGTTTTAATTTGAATGATGGTACAAATTTTCTTCCATAGCTGTTAGCCCTCTCCAGATCCACAGTCTGCATGTGAACCAGACAACCAAGCTCTGCAAGTGTAAAGCCGCTTCCACTGTTTCGTGGCCAACATGTAAGTCGTACTGTTGCTCCTGGAAGTGATTTTACATTTGACCAGAGAACATCTTTAATGCTTTGTGTAATACTATAGAGTTCAAAACTTTATTTAAACATCCTTCAACATTAATGAAAAAGAAAAAAGAAATGAAGCAATACAACCCACTGTATTCCTGCTGGTTTTGTTGTGGTTAATTGGATGTAAGATAGCAGAAGTTGCCTTAAAGACATGAAGGCAGAACATTATTAACAAGCTATTATAAGGTAGAATTCTACTGGTTTCTGCTTTCCTTTTCATTCGTGCATGTTTTTTCCTTCATTTCTTGTCATAACCTTTATGTGTGTTTGCCACACACCCACTCAGAATGTAACTGCAGACATGTCAGACTGCTGTTGTTCATGCATCTCTCCTTCTGCTGTCTTTCAGGCTCTCCAATCGATTTTCAGTCCCCCTTTGATTTTGTTTAATGCAAAGACAACACGTGCGCACACACACTAGTGTGTCGCCTAATTTGTTAGTTCTGATGACTTGTTGCTGCTGTTTTTGCGCATATTGAACTGGTCTTCCGAGAGCTATACTACGTGTTCTTTCCTTGTTCCTGTCTTCGTTTGGCCTGGTGGTTCCAACAAAATGTTTTGTTATACATTTATACTTCTCCACAATACATGAGCAGCAGATGAAGTTTGTGAGTACTGTTTAAAACCTGGCACAAACAGCTACCAAACCGGAAATCAAGTTTTATGCTTCCTCTGTCCTCACAGCAGCCAAGAGGAATGTATTTGTTTAGTTAAAAAAAGCTTGATTTAATTTCTAAAGAATGCCTGACATCAACTGATTAAGCTTTGGACTGTGGATTTGGGGTGGTCGAAGTGACACAAGTCCTGCTGACTGTCAACTGTGATATCAGCAAATAGTGCAGCTAGATGTCCTGTGGAAATATACACACCTAAATATCAGCAATCAGCAGAGAGAAAAGATGGTGCTTTAAAAGCAGGAGTAAAAATAAATAGCTTTAACTTCATTTAAAACACAGGGAAACAAGGTAAAAATAGCACATTGTTGTTTTTTTTGTGATCAGAAGCTCCAGCACACTCTTCATCCAGATAGTTCTCAAATACAGTGAGTAATTTTACCAGGCCGGTTTTCTAGAAGCTTTCCGCCGGTAAATGTCTTGATAGAACAATGTTTATGTTTTCAAAAAAATCAGGGAAGAATGGGGAATTGCTGCTGTGTAAATATTAATGTGGTGTTACCATGGCTGTGACATTAGTCATCTACAGTACTATGCAAAAAATGGTGTAAACAAAGAATGCTTTAAAAAATTGAAGTGTTAATCATTTATTTTCATCAATCAAAAGAACCAATTTTTCTGTTTCAGTTGCAATGGTTCTTCTCTGGGATTTGTATCATTGACCGTTGCAATCGCAAACTGTTGCATCTTCTTAAACAGGTACCCATGCCTGAAGTTCAGCAATCAGTTTTGTTTAAAATCCTACAGTATGTTAATTTAATTATACAAATGTCTCATTTAATCACATTTTAAGTCGACTTCACAATCATTTGCATTTAATCAATTTGTTTTTGTAAATGACTCCTTGTGTTAGTTAAAGTGTTTTGCTGTACCTGAGGGTAGTTGTCCTGGCCAGGGAGACCAGGCTTAAAAGAAATGCAGCCAGCAGGTTTCACACAGCGAACCACCACTGACGCAAACTTAATTGATTGTTTATATGTTACTCAAGAAGCATGTACTCCCATACTAGTGTCCCTGTATCTTAACTTTTGTATACTTTCATTTATTACTCACAGTTATATGCTTGGTATCCACATGCCTTAGTCATTAGTTAGTTTAGCTAGAGTGTGGCGATCTTTAGAAATCGCCAGAGGGGGGAAATGTAGAAGGCAGATTCATATTGTATTACACTGTTAGGATTAATGTTTATATAACTAGATTCCACATTGCAAGATCTCCCCCATTAGCAAAGAATGTTTGATACGGCCAAAGGATTGTTTGTGCGAAGATCTGGCAGAACATCGACTTACTGAGGATTTCCAATAAAACATTAGTCAAAATCTGATAGGGGTCAACATAACCTGGCTCCAGTCTAGGAAAGTACAGCTGGAAACCATAATTTAGGCACTGCACTTGTGTGTATGCAAGACGTGCACATTCCCCCGTGCGCAGAAAAGTACTTAAGAATCTGTACACCCCATTTTAGAGTCAGAGAGTCTCTTGTACGATCGTTTGATGCTGTCGCATCAATGTTAAAATTCTTGCGCTGACTTTCAGAGCGCTGCATGGTCAGGCTCCATTGCACGTTCGAGACATGCTCTGTCCACACATGCCTTCTCGAAGGCTGAGATCGTTGGATCAAAATCTTTTTATGGTCCCCCGTACTCGATTCAAGACACGTGGAGATCGCTCATTCCAGGCTGTCGCGCCAAGGCTATGGAATGAGTTACCTCTGTTCTTACATTCACTCGACTCAGTTGATGCTTTTAAGAGCAATCTGAAAACCCATTTGTATCTCCGGGCAATTAAACATATTATGTATGTGGATGGGCTGTATATGACTTTTTATGTATATTGTGACTGTATTTTATTGTAGGCTATTTGTGTCGTTTTAACTTGTGAAGCATTTTGTGACCTTTTTGTCTGTGAAAGGTGCTATACAAATAAAGGTTACTTACTTACTTACTATTAAGGTACGGTCTTTTGTCATCATTTTGTGACATTTGATTAAAACCTGGCCCAAGGCTTTATATCCATTCTCTAAGGCTGTGTATGTATTTTTAAATACTTGATGATACTCTGAGAACCAACATAGTCGGAAAAACATTTTATATAAAGAGGTGAGAGAGATTCCTTCATTTTCTTGGAGGTTTATTTTTACTTGATTTTGATCAAACACAAGGAGGTACAGAGTTACACAGTAACGACGGAATCGCGTGAAGCTGACCTGCCGTTCCCCAACTGCTTAAGCATTTTAAAGATTTTAACAACCTTGTTCTAATCTCTTTCCATCTGTAAATTAGTCTCCCTGGTGAAGTTTCCAGACTCCGAGGCATCTTGGTCAGACAGGAAAGGTCCTTAAGCTAAGGAGCGTCAGCATAATCCAGGGCTCCGAGGGTCATTTCCATTGGAATGTAGATGTGGTAGTTTTTCTATCTCGCCATTCGACCATTGCTTGAGACTACAGCGTCCTTCATTAAGACTAAACATGAATAATACAGGCTCCAGCACACAGTAACTATGATCACAGTTGAATACACAGAACAGATCATTCTTAATACATTTCTCAATATAACTTTCCCATAACAGTCTCACTACACCAGATATTTGTTTATGCTATTTTTGATGTGTCATGATCTGTCGGTGGTTGAACTTTAAGTTTCATTTCTGTTTTGATCATTTCTCATTTATCTTCACAGATATAGTTTTAGTTCATTCCTCAGTTTATTTAGTTCTCAGTTTATTATTATTTGATTTGGCTGCCTTAGATTGTGTAAACCTCTTTAGTACTGTATAATTTTCCGCTTTTTCTTCTGTTTATCTTTCACCTTCCCTTAGCTGCTTTCACTTCTCTCTGATTAGCTAATTTGTCTTCCCCGTCATATCCACTCCTCCCTCAGTGTTTTTAAGCAAGGTTATAATCATTGTTCGGCATGGGCTGCTTCTGTTAACATGTAATTCTCTATGTCAACCTCTCCTACACCTTGTTGTTTCCCTGCTCTGGTCCTTCCTGATCTCTAGGGTTTCATTTTTTTGCATCAGTCCAAGCAAGACATCACCTTACACCTTACAGTAAGAGCCACTTTGGCGATCCTTAAAGGGAAAGTTTGGATTTTTTTTCAAGCTAGACCTTATTTTTTACCAAATACTACGTTCATGTACTCACCCAGACAAATTTGAAGCTACTTGGAGCTGTTCAGGAGGACATTATATTGAGTCAGAATCAGCGTATATCCATATGATGGAAGTCAATGGGGGCAGGAGTTTGCTGCCTGTAATAAGGCATTATTTGCTCCAAAATTCCTTCATTTAACCAAACAGCTCAAACAGAAGCCCATTTTTGCTCATGTATAAAAATGGGCACTAAAAACAAGCTGGTTGTTTGTCACAGCTAATGAGGACAATGAAATAGGTAAGACATGAAGTTGAACTGTCACTACAAACCTCGATCAATTAACCTTGTTAATTGATCAAGTCAATGAAATGTATGATGTTGTTGCAACTAACATAACATGTCCTTTTAAACTTTGTCTTGTAGCTCCTAAGGGTTGAAAGGAAAATCTAGAATCAAGCAATAGAGCCCAAAGTCCAGAGTGGAGCAGCATTACTCATTGAATTAATATTATAAATTAGTACTAATATAATGAAGAGAATGGTGTAGCACTTCAATAATAAAACGGATTTAAACTAATCAAAGCCTTGTAAAATTGGAAGATTTGTACTGACAATTATGACTATTTTTAAATGTGAATTAGTGTCAGAAGTAGAGTCAGAGGTCAGTAGTGATGAGGGGATTTTTCTTGTCAATATGAAAGTAAAAGGTGTGTATACAAGTAATCGGTTCCAATAAAACCACCACTTTTTATGCCCGTATGACAGTGTGAACTGCTATTTTTTCTTTGTGGGGAGAATAAATACAGACAAGCTTGTCAATAAAGACACAGTCCAAATTTGAACGAGAATGGAATGGAAGTAATATAAATTAAGCCTGCATATTTTACCATTGAAAATAAAGCTTTACAGAATTTTTTTTCTTGAGACAAGTGCAGCAGATGAGTTTAGAGAAACTGGAGGAAGTGTGAAAGCAAGAGCAGTCTACTCATGGAGTGATTACAAAGGTAGCAGCTCAAAATATAGATTTTAATATTGTTAATGGATGTGTTTTAAAGAATAATGTGTATGTGGACGCATACTTAAATAAATCCACCTCATAAATCAATTAACCCTTATTTATACTGATTTGGACATTTTTATTTTAAAAAAAATACTCAACACACTATCAATACTTTAATCTGAGTACTTGCCAATACCAAATACCAATGCTGAGACTTCTACCACACAGAAAAATGTAATGTGTTGGAAGACAGGTTTTATTTTCTTTCTGCTTGTTACAACAAATATGGATGTATTAGATACAAAATAAAATATTAATAAAAATGACCACAAAACTAAAATTTCAAGAAAAAACATTTTCTGTGAAATTATTGCAGAGTTTCCACATTTTAAGTATCAGTTCATGGGAAGTCACAGACTTTGCCCTAACTGATCTCTGATTCTAGTATCTTTCTAGAAATGTCTGTTAGGATTATCATGATAGCCATCCCAATAATCCGGACTTGTTTGAAGGGGGAAATTGGGGCAAAATCACCTTAAACAGTAGTAGCAAAAATCAGTTACAGAACACACATCCGCATTGGTGTACATCTGAAGATCATAAAGTACTTAGCTTCATAGATACCTTCAGCAGAATACAACTAACAGACTTGGGATATTCTGTTTTACTAACTGTGATGGTTTAAATCAAGTGGCTCTTCACCTCTCCATCTGCCCCACCCACTCACTTAAGCACGATTCTACACCTCCTCCACATTGTGTGAATCAAAGAGCTGTGTGAAATGATTAAGGGATGCTCTGCAGAACCAGTGGTAACATTTCATACTGGAGCACATGTCTGGAAAGTGGCTGTCAACTCATTTACTAAATAATTAGGGTATTTTTTTCCTTTTAGTCTGGCTTTGACATCAGTCATTCATTCCTCACGTGGCAGTCATTTCTGAAAAGGCAATCACAGAGGAACACTTTATAAGCCTTTAAAGAGTTAAAATGAATAATTGCAGTTAAGGCCATCTTAAGAGCTTTGACCAAACAAAACATCTATTCAAATGGCAAGTGCAGTTTGGCAGAGGTTTCTCTAAGATGTTATATAAGTCTTAAAAAGTCTTGAAGATATCCACGTCCCCTAACTAGAAAGCCATTTTTTTACTGGCCTCTAACATGATGCAGACATTGTCAGTTAGCATGAAAAGTAGTATTTTACTTCAACCTGTCATTGTGCTTTTACTGTTTGTGCGTGGTTCAACAAATAAATAATACACCACAGGATAGCCAGTCTGCGCTATACAGAAGCCCTGAAAGGCAAGGGAGAACTTTTTTTTTTTGAAAAACCCATTTTCTAAGTCTGACCAACTTTTATTTTTCTCTCGCCTTCAAAAGTCACATGCAATTAAAATAAATAAATTCTAGGTCAAAATATTTAAAGTTTTTCTTTCTTTATTTTGCTTCAGCCCTGTAGGGCAACTGAGATCATTTTTTCTCCCTTATATTCCTTATATACTTTAAATACTTATAATATCTCTATTCATCCTCCTCATTCTGGCCAGTTAGTGTTCACCGGAACCTTGTGGACTCTGATGAGATTCAAACCACTACCTTCTGTGGTAACGTCACCACGATCCTTCCCACTTCTATGGACCTTAAACAGTTTCAAACATTGTCAGAGATGGTGACAGTCGCACACTATTCCCTTCACGGGGTGGCAGCCTCTCCAGTGACTGCCTTCCAGCGACTGGAAACAGAGATTGCTCTGAGAGTTTTCCAGACGAAATCATGGCACTACAAGCGGGTAATCCTGTTATTCGTATGACCCAATTCTGGGATTAATTAGAGTGGGAGGACGTTTGAGGAAAGCTGAAGGTCTAGAAGATGACACCATACACCCAATTGTCCTATGCCCTGATCATCCAGTGACTAAATTGCTAATCCAAGACGTCGACAACCGACTGTTATATGCTGGATCCATCCGAGTATTTACTGATTTACGGCATACATATTGGCTCTTACGAGGATGACAAGCTACTAAAAAGTTCCAACATAAATGTGCTGAGTGTCATAAGTGGCGCAGTAAACCAGTACCACCACAGATGGCCGACCGACCTGCAGCTAGACTGCGTATTAACCAACCCCTCCTACTGGTCCACTGGTGTTGACTGCTTTGGTCCCTATCATGTTAGGATTGGTAGACGCCAGGAGAAAAGATGGGGCATCATCTTCCAGTGCGTCACTACTAGATTTGTGCACATGAACTTCAGTGCAAGTTTCGACACAGATTCCTTCCTGTTCGCCTTGCGACAATTTGTGGCAAGAAGAGGCAAGCCATACGAAGTCGTTTATGATAGAGGTACCAACTTCCATGGAGGAGAGAGTGAGTTAAGAGAGGCCTTCGCTGCCCTAGAACTCACCTTAAAGGAGCAGCTTGCAGAGCAGAGTATAAGCTTCTGATTTAAACCTCCTCTTTCTCCACATTTTGGGGGTACCTGAGAACGAGAAATCAGATCTGTGAAGACATCACTCCCAGTTATTCTGATGGATGAAGTAGTTCCTGAAGAAGTTTTGAATACACCACTAGTAGAGGCTGAGGGGATTTTAAACTTGAAACCACTCAGATATGCTACATCAGACATCACAGACTTGGATCCAATCACCCCTAACCTTCTTCTCATGGGGCAGCGAGATGCATCATTGCCACAAGCCGTGTATGGTCCTAGCAAGATTATGGGTCGGCATCGCTGGAAGCAGAGTCAGATACTTGCTAATCACTTCTGGAGCCACTTCACATAGAATCACCTCCCTGACCGCCATTTGAGAAAAAAATGGCATGCTCTGACACCACCTCTTTCTGTGAATCAAGTAGGGATGATAGTTGACTCCCAGCTCCCAAGATCTCTCTGGTGTATAACCAAAGTTAATGTCAGTGATGGTGGACAGATCTGCTCCGCTGAAGTGGATATCAAAGGGACAAAGTACTCATGACTAGTGACAAAACTCATCCCGCTTCCTCGGATGCCGGACTAATAACCTTTGTTTCTTTCTTTAGCAGAGAAATGTATGTTGTTACAAATTCATATCATGAATTTGGGGGCGGCTGTGCAAATTTCCCTGCTGCAGACGCCACCTAGCATTAAGGTTTATAATGCAAAGTTACCCAGCCATGCAGTTTTTTGCATGTGCCCCTGAGTGTGGCTGCCATTAAGGACATGACCAGCTACTCGTGTGGATTCACATGTTCAATGTACAGGTTGTGTTCACCATTGAGCGTAAATGAAGCTATAACCGCACATATATAGATAACTGTATATAAATCCACTGCCAAACCTGGTATTGTTGCGCTTCTACAAACTAGTCCCAGACTAGTACCGGACGCCCCAGAGTACAGTGGAGATCCCTGACCTCCCTTTCATTTTCTGCAGTTATAGTCCACGACTATAAACAATGGATTCCAGATCCCTAGTGCTCTGGTTCTTTTATTCTCTGGTCAACCTACAAGACCCTAAGAAATAAACAAACTTCAAACAAAACAAAGAGCTCTGTTATGCCATATGTTGGGAATACAACAGGGTGCCCTTGTTGCATTCAAATCTTTTAGCACAGTGAAGCTTTTTATTGAAAAGTTCAGAGAAAAATACAAACCTCCAGTTCACAGTAAACCAATCAGACACATACATATTATATCACACCATTTGTAATAGGTTCTCTCTTGTTACTATGGCCTTATGGGCCATCCCTCTTACGAATATGGAAGTTTACTAAGCAGTGGAAAAACTCCAGCACATAACTTTACCAGTCAAAACAATGGAAAAACTCCAACATGACTGCAGGCTTTTATCAAACTAGTTCTATGCTTTTAAAAGTACTTATCAGTGTTCTAAAAGAATTTCTCCTGAGGGAAATTCTTAAACCATGCTGCTGAAAAAGAAATGATTCATAGTAACCAATTACTTTTAACAGATCGATCAGATAACCAATCAGAGAAATTATAACAATTTTAAACAAAAAACAACAAAAAATCTCATAATTTTTCACACCCAATTTTTTACCTTCATTCTTTACCTTCAATTTCCAGGTCTAAACAGAGAATCAAATACCTACATGATTTTAACAAATAACTAGTTTCTATTTTGTTTTTAAATTATCTCTGATTTTAAACACTCTTGTCTTATAAAAGACAACTAGTCTGAAAATTGCAACAGAATCTTCACCCGACCCCCTCATGCTCTGTGATGTCGTTTCCGCCGTCTTCAGACCCTCCAGTTGTTCTTCCATTTTCTTGCAATACATATGCCCTCTTATACAATGAGACTTCGGACCACAACTACATAGTCCATTCTAACCAGTTTAGCCTATCCCAAAGGGCAACATTCCTTTTAAGTCAACACACTGCTCAGACATTTAAGCAGGACATTTATAAAAACACTATTACAGTATGCACATTATGTTCTGTTGTGCTTGCAATTGCAATTTCGATAATAAATGTTCTCTCTTTTCTGTAAAAAAGTTCATATTTCCGTAGTTTTTTTCTTGTTTTTGTAGGCTTTGTACTGTTGGAAGGTAAAGTTTTCACCTCTTAAAGGGACAGTCACTCTAATATAGTAACTGTCTTATACTGGAACTTCTGCTCTATCTTCACCTCCCAGCAAGTTCGTTAATTTCTGTTATAGGAGAGCAATGAGAAACAACAGACACAATTATCGATTTGCCAGTCTCACCTGCAGATGGGCTCAGCCTCAGGATTTTCTCCCTCAACTGAGCAATGAACCACAGTGGAATAAGGCTTTTATTAACACATATATTATATTGGAACTCCCACCCCTTATGAGTTACAGTTATAAGGCAAGACATAGAGTGCTCTATTTTAACTGGTTAAACCCTGTGTCTACAGAGGTAATATGACACAGGATAAGAAGAGACACAAGAACTATTTTACACCCACACTCTGGAGCTCTGAATTCCTTTCTCTGATCACAGGTCAAAGGCCAAATGTGTAAACTATTCACATTCTGAGTTTTTGTAATTTTCCATCTCCCTGTGTGGTGTAATTTAATTTCCTGCAACTATTTTCCTTTCAGTCACAATTATGTTTTATTTAAATTCTTCAGTACTCATCTTTAGACATTTTGACTATGCAAAGTGATAAGTATGTTTTTAAAGTATACAGGGCATGTTTACTGCGTTAAAATGTATCTTTAAAAAGATCTAGAGGGCTCAGAAATTTTGGTTTCCATAGGGCCCAGAATATCTGGTGGCACCCTTGTCTACCGGACTATCAGGTGTGAATGCAGTCTTATAATGAGACAAAGAAAAGAATCTATATAAAAGAGGAGGAATCAAATCTTTATTGAAGGAGATATAATTATGCAGCACCGAGTGAGGCTTTGGCTGTAAACTTACTGCCTAACTCAATTACTTTTCAGAAACAGTAATTGTAACTATAACTAATTGCTTTTTTTAATGTAAGATGCCCAACTCTGGTTGGCCGAAATGGTGCTTAAAGAACATACAACATACTTTGTCCAAAAATCCTCTTATTTTTTAGGTTTGGTGGGGCTGTCAAACCATTAACGTTTGGTCGAATTAATCACAGGGTAGCTGTGAAATAATTACTATTCCTAAATATGACCAAAAAAATACAATTTTTAGTGTAAATAAAGGACGAATCCAGATAAAGTTGCTCTTTTTTATTAAATATAGGAGAAATCAATTGAATATTTGTTTTAAACTCCACAATCACATTGACAATGTATGTTTGGTCTCATATGAAAAATAATAACAGATACAGGTATAACTAAACGTAATACATGATGCACATGAAGTAACTTAACATTTGGATATCACCAGTCTGTGTTAAACATCACATACATCAAATGTTATAATTTACCATTTTCCCATAAGTAAACACTCAGCAGATTCTAAGTTTATCTCATCCAGGAAGTGAAGTGAAAGTCCTGTGGGACTTTCAGATCCAGACAGACAGGATGGTAATGGCGAACCAACCGGACATTGTGGTGGTTGATAAAGAGCAGAGGAAAGCCGTTATGGTGGATGCGGCGATACCAAGTGATGGTAACATCAAGAAGAAGGACAGGAGAAACACTAAGGGCTCAGAGTGGAGCTAGAGAAGGCTTGGAAGTTGAAGGTGACAGTGGTAATCGGAGTACTTGGGGCAGTATACCCTAAACTAGATGAAAGGCTCCAGCCTGTTTTTTATTCTATTTAACCTTATCCTCTCCATTATATCTTAGATTCTTTTAGTGCAATCTCTAGCAGAACCTGACTCAGTATGAATGGCCATCTGTCATGACCGACTGGGGTTTGACAGACCAGAGACACAGAAAGAATCCAAATAACATATTTAGGAGTACTTTTGATGTTAAACAAAGTAAAACTTGATTAAAAGAAGATGCAGAACGTTCAGTTACTAAAAGCAACATCCTAGCCAATACCCCCCCCCCCACCCCCCCCCCCCCCCCCCCCCCCAAGAAGGCATGTTACCCAAAAGAATGGAGCACCAGATGTAGCTTTTATGGAGAGAAAAACACAGAGAGAAAACATAGTTAATATTTTTTTAAATAATTCAGACTCATTTAAATTTTTGTTTTTGTTTATATAGTGCCGATTCACAACAGATGTCATAAATATCTTTGCTTCTGCACCTGGTTTCATCTTCGTTTAGACAGTAGACAGGGCTTAAGATTGCACTCAGTGGTACCTCACAGGGAAGAGCAGTAGAGGTGGAGGAAAAAGTGTCAATGATGACAGAAATCTCTGTCAGATGTCTGAGCTGTGTAGTTCAACAGTGCAAAATCAGCACAATCACCAGAGTCAGCTGACCAATAAACATCATTAGCAAACCTTAACATGGCAAACTTAAAGATGTGATTAGTCTTATACAAAGACTTCTCAGTTTTTTTAGTCTATGAAGGATTTGAGTTGGGTGTAAACAATAGCTAAATTCACATGTGCAAAATATCTTTGTTCCGATCATAGTTCAGATTAGAATTTGACTGTGTACATGTGCCCTTAAAAATCTATCCGATTATGACAAGCATTTACATCCGCTCCATGTTTAAACGGAATAAATCATTTTGACATACAATACACAGAACTATCTAACACACTAGAAACTGCCGTAGAAGAAGGAGACTTCCGTTGTAAACAAACATGTCTGCGTCCATTTCAAATGGAGGACTACAATGTTCTTCAGAGTGTCCCTTTATTTCATTTTTCTGATCACGATTTTACATCCAAAAGCCTTCATTCTTATGTCCCCATTGAATTACAAACCTAATTCCCCCCTTTTTTTTTAGGCCCACGTATTGTACATCTACAAATGACTTAACAGACATGCGCACGAATGACCTACATTCGAAATAAGAGTTTATATGCATCACGATCGGATTAACAATCAGAATAAACCACCCCTCTCAATTAGAATGAAGTTTTGATCCGAATGAGTTTGGTCGGATCAGAGTGATTTGATGCCGTGTATACATAAAGCATTTTTATTCAAGTCAGGCTTTAAATGCTATTACTTGTGTCCATATAAACATAGTTAATATGTTCTAGAAGATAAAAAAATAAGTTGCTTACAGACAGCACTAAAATTTAATAAAACATAAGGGTCTTGTTCCATGTTTTTCCGTAGGACTTGCACAACAGCATGTTTAAAATATTTTGGTATAACACAGGATTTTGAGGAACAATTATTAAGAATAGAAGGACCCAAGGTAGACCTACTGACGTATTGAAAGTAACACAAGCAAGAGGGATCCAGTTAAAACTTGCGTAACGCTGCTCAGCTATTAACGGAGGGGTTTTACTAAAGTTAATTCAATAATTTTTTTTTATTTAAAGAAGAGTTAAAATATGCTTTGACATTATGTTTTATAGTGAAACTAAAATATGAACAGATAACACATTCAGATTCACCATGAAAGGCTGCGGGTGTAAACCAAGCAGACCAGAATGTTAAAGTAAAATCAGAATGTGCCTAAAAGAGACAGTAAGAGTGTTCACACCTATGGAGGGAAAATATTACTCCTTTTTTTACCTCAATATATTTATTATTATTTTTTTTGTTTATTGTTAAATCATAATTACAAAATAAAACATTTCTTGAAAGGATTTTTCATAGTTTAACTTTTTATGATTGTTTCCTTGTATTTAAAAATGGGTTTGTACACTTTTTAAGCTACTGAAAGAATGGAGAGACAAGTGTATTAAAAAGCCCTTTGGTAATGAGCTAACCTGTCACAGTTCTCTACTGGCCCATTCTAAGGCTACGCCACCTGAAATAACAAAACAGAGCTGCTTAAAGATTTCTGCCACTTCTTTGCAGCGAGGCAGATGGTCATGACATGCAACCACGAACAGCACTTCCTGTGAGCCTGAGTGTGAACAACAGCTACACTGGTGTTAAGACCGTTAAACTTCAGAAGTTGTGTAAGCTTTGCGGCTGTGTCTGAAAGTCTGTCACACAGAGATATGACGTTACAATTTCAGATAACAGGGTAAATGAGGACAAAGTCTTTTTAAATCATGTCACAGATGGGGCATTTATTTCTTTTCCTAAGCAACTAACTATTCAAATATTATTCCCTTCAGATCAATGTAGTATTTGTCTAAACTTTTAATGTGCATTTCAGTGATAACATTACTCAGACTAGGAGATGTTTTAAGCATTCCTTACTATCCCTGATGAAGGGCAGTGAAATTGCAGGGCTGGATGTGGTAATTCATTCTGAGTATTTTCTCAGTCGGGTAGGTGGCCCAAATGGAGCATTTTTAATTAACGACTGCTGACACACAGTGATTTTGGAAGTTGGCAAATAGCAAGTTTTTTCTCATTCCTAAAGAATGTCAGAAGCACCCTCCCATGAGTCAAATAATACAGGAGAAGGAAAAAATAATGACAGCAGTGCGGTTGATGTAAGTTCAATGCTTTTTGAAAGATCGTTTTTTAACATCTACTTAAAATCATAAAAAGCTATATTAACCTGATGAATATATATTTCCCTGACTTATTTGAAGGATGAACGCTAGTTTTTCACTCTGATTAATGCTGGCTTATGCTAGGAGTCTGGGGTGTGAAAAAAAGAAGTAATCGACATTATCGTTTGTTTTCTATAGCTTTGTTTTTTGGTCGCTGTCCCTTTATCTGCTTCTTTTCTGCCACTGGCACACATGTGCAGCGTAGTTGTGGCAATCAGGCTCAGCTGCAGCTTAGAAAAGCTATAACAGCAGTGAGCTGACAACATAGCTGTAACATTCTAGAGAAGTTTATTAAATAAAACGAGAAGCATGTGTAATGCAAAATTCACCAAGTAGACGCTGCTTCAGGTAGTACAACAAATTCGTTTAACCTTCTTAAAGGGAGGCCCGCTGTGACCGATGACAAACACTGACAGTGGCCTCTGTTAGCTACTTAGCTGCTAACATTAGCATCAACAGTAGAGCGATTCCCCCCCCCCCCCAAATATTGGCTTTTTACCTTCTCTCCTAGGTACTCAGGGGTATTCATAGATTGATGAAAATGTCCATATTTTCTCATATGAAGTCCTCTACAGCCCGAGCTGCTGCTTAGAGGCTAATTCTGAACCATTTATGTACAGATTAGCAGCTACTACTGCAGCAGCTCACAGGACATCAAGGTGCAGCTGTCGCAACAAAAAACTGCTGCTTATTCTTATTACAGCAAGAAAATACTTATTTTGACGGAATAAGATGTTTACTCTGACTTTAGATGTTAAATGGCTATAGACAGGAAAGATCTTTCTGGAAGGATCATTCACCAGTTTTGATGAAGTTCCTGACCGAAGAGGCTGTTGTATTACTTGATAGCTGCAACATTAACAGTGGTGATGGTAATTTCACTATACTTAGCACATGTCATTTGTCTGCTGTATCACTGTTTTATTTTTTATAAAGTTTATAACTGTTTAATGAGCTTTCGCTCACACTATTTTAGGTAGTAGATTACACTTAGATGAAACACGCAAATATTAGAGCAGCCGCTTGCTCCTGCAATAAAATGCATTTTACACGTAATCTGATTAGTGGATTAACCAGCAAAATAATTAGTGATTAGTCGATTATCAAAATAATCATTTTTGGCAGCCCTAGTCCTGAGTTACCTGAGAACCCGTTAATTTACTCAGGGGCAGAGCCACCTGCACCTGCCCAGGTAGAACTTATCGAAGCTCATCACAAGCTGTGGATATAAGAAGCTGGCTGTCACACCCTCAGTGGCTGAGTGTCAAACCATCTTGGTAAAATCTCAAATCCTCAGTGTGAGTCCTATCCTGCTTGTGTTCAGATTCTCTTGAGATTATTTGGTAACCCATTTAAGTGGCAACCTGTATTTCTTCTCTGTGCTCCTTCTAAGATTTATCTCGCTGCAACTACAGTTCTCCAGCCTTTCATGTCTGACTGCCTTCAAGCTCCTAGTTCTCCAACGGTCCATGCTCCATGCATTGCTTGTCAGCCCTTAATGTTTGGTCTTCACTTTCGATTTATACCATCTAGTTATCTCCTGTAACACAGCAGGAAGCTCCCGCACACATCCCGGACTCTTAACTTCCCTCCCCGGTGTTCTATATCCTATCTACCAAATGATTCCCTACCTGAGTACTTTCAAACTCTTAAACCTGCTCCAAGCTCTTGTTTTACCTCTGGACTTCTCTTGTGGCAGTAGCCTACCTCTCTCCTCCATTTATCTGTGTAGTGTTCCGGGTCACCACAAACTTAATCGTCATCATCATGTTATCATTTTTTCAATAAATAATTAATATATTTACAGCTGGTGTCCATAATGGTGTTCAGAATTTGGGTCAGGTAACTTAATACAAACATGACAGAACACTCAGGCCACACTCATCCAGCAGGTACCCTAACAAGATCAGTTGCTGAACAGCACACCCAGACTCAAACTCATAACAACACCCCCTGGAATAAGAATCCCGCCAGTCATGCTTAGACGAACAATTTGTCTTGTACGAACTCCAGTTGAGATTTGAATTTTAGTGGACTTCGTTAAAAGATCCAGTCCTCTTTGGGTACTGATTGTGACTGCTGCAAATGTATAAGACATTTATTTATGACATAAGGTCCTTCTGGAGTCTGGGTTTTAATGGCTTGTGGAAGAAGGTGAAGTGGATACAGCAGGTTGCAATCTCAGAACAACTAGGCCACAATACCGCTCTCGAATCTCTCAAGACTTCAGCTGTGATTCCAAGGACCAAGGACCCATCTTCGAAGACCAGTTTTGGACAGAACCCCCCCCTTCTGGGTCTCTGCCTCATCTCTGGTTGTCACCATGGCAGCTCCTCATTCCCTGGTCATTATTTATCTCCATCAGCTGCAAGAGTGTGATCTGGAGGAGTTTCCTACGGTGACAGACAGACATTTTCTTCTTTATTCCCGATCAGGAATAACAACAAAAACAACCTCCTCCTTTCCTCCAGTTTCAGGACGGCCTCAGTACCAAACTGAGGCTCTCAGGCTGTTCGGGTCTCCCTGCCTGTCACCACAGCTGAAGATCCTTGACATGTCATAGGCAGCTGCTGCGTCAGCGGACTCCCACCCCCCTGCTTCAGTTTGCCCAGCAGCAACTGCTACAGATTGGGTGCCAGTGGGTTCCAGCCCACAGACCTCTCCAGTGGGTCCTCCCTAGTAGCAAAACCTCACAGACTTTCCCAGGCAGCAGAGTTTTCCCTTGACCCATCTGAACCTAGTATAGAAATGTCCTTCCCAGTTCCTGGAATGAATTGTTTGCCGATGCACTCAGAAAGACATACTGTAGATTGGTTAACTGTTTTCAGATACAAACAAATATTAATCAAAATGTAAATATTAAGATCAAATTATTCTATTCTTTTTCAAAGTAATGATTGTATCATAGTCAGAGATTTATGTCAGATGGACCTTGCAGTTCACTGACCGCAGAAACTGCTCTCAAAATATCATGGTTTATCTAGTGCTGTTTAGTTCCTGTAGAAGCTAATGCAACTCTCTGCACTACACCACAACTGATTGTTACATATAATCTGTTCCTCTAAGTATTCTTTTAGTTTACAGTCATCGAAGTGAGTATTGCGACATTCGCTGCATCACTTCCTGTTGTCACTGCTGAGGTCCTCGGGGCTGCTTGGTGTTTGGTGCTCAGATTCTCTCCGAATGGTCTATTTTTCTCTGTGTTGAGGTCTTTCTAAGTTATTTTAACATACAACTACACTACTACACGTATTTCCAGTTAGTGTACTTCACGTTTTGGGAACTCTTTGTGTTTCACACGGTTGTTCTTGGTGTGCTAAGATCTTGCTAGCTTCGTAGCAGCTATGGCTACTTCTCTTCCGTCTAGTTCTCCTCGCTCTGTGGCTCCTCTCTCCTGTTCTCTGTGTCAGATGTTTAGTTACTTCCCCGCCTCCTTTAGTGATAATGGTAAGTGTATTAAATGTACCATTTTCGTAGCTGTGGAGGCGAGGGTTTCAGAGTTAGAGGCCCGACTTGGCTCTTTTGAAAATCCTGTAAATATTCGAGGCCTGTTAACCAGAGCGGAGCCAACAAGGATATAATCACCTAGCGGCCCTCCAACAGAACCCACACGGCTGGGATCTCAGGCCGACTGGGTGACAGTACATAGAAAGCATACTTCCCAGGAAAAAGGGGACCACCATTTCTGCATTTCTAACAGATTTTCCCCACTCAGCAGTTCCATAGTCCGAAATGCGGCATTAAGGACACCATCGACCATAGTCAAAAGTTTTCCAGGGGTCATAACAGGTGACATAAAATCCCACCTGAAACTGCTGGCTAAGGACAAGTGTAAATACAGTAACATTTTTATTCACACTGGTGGTAATGACACCCTGTTACGGCAATCGGAGGTCACTAAAATTAGTGTGCTTCGGTGTGTACGTTTTCTAAAAAGATGTCGGACTGTGTAATCTTTTCTGGTCCCCTGCCGAATCGGACCAGTGATAACATGTTTAGCCGCATGCTGTCATTTCATCTATGGTTGTCTATGAGTGGTGTCCAGCAAACAACGTGGGCTACATTGATCATTTGAAAACTTTTTGCGGAAAACCTGGTCTGATCCAGAGAGATGGCGTCTATCCCACTTTGGATGTGTCATGATTTGCGGTTCAGACTCAGGCACAGACAGGCAGGTTTTAGGTGAAAACATATTTAATTAGGTGCAGGCAGTGAACTTACAAAAGGTTGCAGAGGTAGGACGACAGAAGACTGACAAGGGGTAGCGACGAGACAAACCGGCAGCAAGCTACTGAGATGCAGGGGTAATTTAAAGGGCAGGGCAACAATAGGAAGACTACCGAGACACAGCTGAAGACAACGAGGACACAGAAACTGGCTGGAAAGGAAAGGGGAAAAGACTGACAAAGACAAGACTGAGGGAGACGCAGACGGACGCATCAAAACAGTACCCACGCACCCCCCACCCCCACAGGTGCGCCTCTTGGAGCACCAACCAGGAACTTCAGGCCAGGGTGGGAGGAGGGGCCCCAGGATGGAGGGACGAAATTAAGTCCACTGGAACCTAGTGATGTGGGACCGGTGATGTGAAGTCCAGGTGGCTGACGGCGAGGATGTTAAAGTCCAGGCGGCCGACCACGAGGAACCAGCAGGCGAGGAGGCCGACGAGGAGGAACCAGTAGACAAGGAGGCCGGCGACGTGGAGCCGTCAGGCAAGGAGGCCGGTGACAAGGAACCACCAGACGAGGACCCCTGAGACAAGGAAGCTGGCGACGAGAAAACACCAAATGAGAACCCTTGAGACGAGGAGGCCGGCAATGAAGAACCACCAGATGAGGGTCCTTGAGACGATGAGGTCGGCAGCGTGGAACCTCGAACCTGAGAGGCCAGCGGCGTGGAAACTTGAGCCTTGAAGGTTGGCGGCGGAGCTCCTTGAATCTGGATAGTTGGCGGCTTGACTTTGTGGATGAGGCTAAACTTTGTGACGTGGTGTCGGACGAGGCTGAACCTTATGACGGGGAGTCGGACGGGGCTGAACCTTGTGACGTGGAGTTGGAACCGTGGAGTGCTGCTGAAGGAGGCTAGAGTGCCGTTGAAGTGGGCTGGAGTGCCGCTGAAGCAGGCTGGACTGCTCCTGAAGCAGGTTGGTTGACTGCTAAGGCTGAAGCAGGTTAGTGAATAGATGCTGGTTGGTGTGTTGCAGAGGCTGGTTGGTGTACTGCTGAAGCAGGTCTGTGGACTGCTAGAGATGGGATTGACGGAGCTTGACCTTGTGGCCAAGAGTGCGACGGAGCTCGACCTTGTGGTTTGGAATGCGACGGAGGTTGACCTTGAGGCTTGGAGTGCGACAGGAGAGCAATTCACGACCAAGTGTGGAGGATGCTTGGAGAGATGCCGAGATCCCTGGCACCCTGAGTGCCACTGGCAACGGAGGCATGTCGCCTGAAAACTCTCGGGGAAGGCAGAAACCAGAGGCTTTTTCCACTGAATACCCTCTGAGGAGATGACAGGAACCAGATGGGTGTTCTCCAGAACACCCTAGGATGAATCAGGATCCTGAGGCACATCCGTCTGGATGCCCTCAGTGGAGGCAGGAGCCCGAGGTGCATCCATCTGAATAACCTCAGTGGAGGCAGAAGGCCAAGGAGCATCCGTCTGGACGCCCTCGGCGGAGTCTTGGAACCCGGGCGCGTTCTCCTGAAGGCCCCCAGAGGGGCCCTATAACTGAGGCGCGTTTTCAACAACGACCTCAGAAGAATCTCGAACTGCAGCCTACTGCTGGAAGGAGCTGTGGCCTACTGCTGGCAGCCGCTGGGACGAGCTGCGGCCTGCTGTTGACAGCCGCTGGAGAGGTCTGGTGCCTCAAACCCAGAGTAGAGGTCCGCTGGCTCGGACTCGTCTCAGGAACCCTCAGCAGATTCATCTCAGGAACCGTCAGCAGAGTCGTCTCAGGAACCATCAGCGGAACGTGAGGAGTCTCTGGAACAGTCACTGGAACGGTCTGGAGTCTCTGGAACATGAGGAGTCTCTGGAACTTGAGGAGTCTCTGGAAGTGTCGTAGGAGTCTCTCGAACCATCATAGGAGCATCAGGGGTCACTGGAACAGTCACTGGAACGTTCTGGGTCCTCTAGAACCTTCACTGGAACATCAGGGATCTCTGGAACCGTCTCTGGAGCGTGAGTCATCTCTAGAACTGTTACTGGAATGTCAGGGGTCTCTAGAAAAGTCACTGGAACGTCAATCGTCTCTGGAATCATCACTGAAACGTCAGTCGTCTCTTGAACCGTTTCCTGAGCGTGAGCCATCTCTCGAACCGTCTCTGGGACAGAAGCGACCTCAGGAACCATCTCTGGGACAGGAGTGACCTCTGGAACTGCCACTGGAGCAGAAGAGACCTGTGGAACCCACTCTGCAGACCTGGGCTCCGGATCAAACTCTGAAGAACAGGGTTCCGTATCATACTCTGAAGAACGGGGTTCTGGGCTAGTAACAGGGCGCTCAAGGTCGGTAGCAGACTTAAAAACAGGCTTGAGCTCAGAAACAGTCACTAGTGAGATCTCGGGCTCAGGAGCAGTCTTTACAAATATCTCAGACTCAGAAACAGTCAGAGCGGTCTGGGATTAATATAAAATCTCTAGGGAAGACTTAGAGGGACTAACTGAATCCTCAGACTCTAAAATAGTCACTGGAAAAGGAAGCGGCGCTCTCCTGCAGCGGAGGACAGCGATCTGAGACCGGCTGAGGTGGGTGAGAAGAGGCTGGCTGGGAACAGACTGAGAATGAAACCATGGGAGGAGACCAATTGTTACATGGTGCAAATTTTGGGTCAAACAGATAATGTGGGATGCGGATGGTTGAGGGAACTGATGGTGATTCCTGTGGAAATCGGATTTCAGAAATTGCCCGGCGTCTCTGAACTTCAGCATCTTCCAGTATCTCAGCGTCTCTGAACTTCAGCCAAAACTGGCTGCTGACAGCAGGACGAAGCGGTGTTAGAATCATTGCAGCTGGGAGCAGCATCAAGCAGCACAGGAAGAGCAACGGACAGACAGGCAGGTTTTAGGTGAAAACATATTTAATTAGGTGCAGGCAGTGAACTTACAAAAAGTTGCAGAGGTAGGACAACAGAAGACTGCCAAAGGGTAACGACGAGACAAACTGGCAACAATCTACTGAGACACAGGGGTATTTGAAGGGCAGGGCAACAATAGGAAGACTAACGAGACACAGCTGAAGACAATGAGACAAACAAGGGCACAGGAACTGGCTGGGTAGGAAAGGGGAAAAGACTGACAAAGACAAGACTGAGGGAGACGCAGGCAGATGGATCATAACAGGATTGAGCAGCTCTTCTTTCTAGGAATCTGGGCAGATTTATTAGTCCTTCAAAACACTGGTAAACCAGGGTCCAGACCAGGAAGCAGAGTTGTAGTTTAACCCACCTCTCTGCAGCTCCTGTACTGTTAACCACTCAATACCCCATTGAGACAGTGTCTTGACCAAGGCCAAAATCAAATAGACTAAAAGTTAACCTGACAAAAGCAGACTATAAAAATCTAGTTAAAATAAATACAACTCGGACCAAACAAGGAAATGCAATTAGAAAAGGCAATTATATGTGGTTTACTGAACATAAGATCACTTTCCTCAAATACTTTATTAGTAAATTACTTGATATGTGATAATAAAATTGATCTATTTTGCCTATCAGAAACCTGGTTGCAGCAGGAAGATTTTGTAATTATAAATGAGTCAACTCCTTCCAATTATCAAAATTTTCACATTCCTAGAAGTACTGGGCCAGTAGGAGGAGCTGCAACCATCTTTCATTCAGATTTGCAAATTCGCCCTAGACCAATTATTAACTACAGCTCTTTTGAACGTCTAATCCTTAGTTTTCCTCATCCAAGCTGCAAAACATTAAAACCACTTTTGTTTGTGGTTTTGTATCACCCACCAGGCCCTTAATCTCAATTCTTGGACCAGATCTCAGATTTATTATTTGATTTAGTTTTAGACACTGATCAAGTAATTATAATAGGGGATTTCAATATTCAATTCAATTCACTTTTATTTATATTGCGCCAGTTCACAACAAATATCATCTCAAGACACTTTACAACAAAAGTCATCTCAATACAATTATACAAACATTCTAATCAGTTAATTTTTCTATGTAAGGAATCCCAGCAGATTGCGTTGAGTCATCGGCGTGAGGTTGTGCCCGGATCATGCAGACTCCAACCACAGCAATTCCTTAGCAAATCCCTTATACTGAGCAAGCATGTAGAGACAGTGGAGAGGAAAAACTCCCCTTTAATAGGAAGAAACCTCTGGCAGAACCCTGGCTCAGTACAAGTGGTCATCTGCCACGACCGTCTGGGGGTCTGAGAAGACAGAGAAGAGACAGCATGGAGGAAGCTCGGTGACTTTGAGCATCATCGGGACCAACGCTCCCCATCCAGCAGGGGGCGTTATAGCTGAGCAGGGTACCAGACCGGGTAGAGCTTCTATGGGGAGAAAAACCCTGAGAGAAAACTGGGTTAACAATTGCACTGACATTAGAAAAATATATCTGGTAGAAAAGAAAAGTAGAAGGTGTGTTAGGGTCAGTTGAGTCTGAGAAAAGATATTTTTTTTCCTAATTCTTAAGTCAATTAGCAATGTACGGTGTGGGGGAGATGGAGATGAGGAGGGCTGCCGGACTGGTCTACATCCCCCCCTCGCCGGATCGTGCTGAACACTCCATCTCCCTCTACTCCCTGCCTGGAAATCCAGGAGGTAAGAAGGAGGTACGTGGGTAAGTATTGTAGTGCTCATGCATCTCTCCTTGCTCATAGGACTGCACCCTCTCCAGAATCTATGTATTAGAGAGATAATATTATTGGTAAGTGATATAACTGGAGTAGATAAAGGCCCGCTCTTCCGAAGACTCGGGCATTATCTTTGTCCATCACTTTCTAGCCTTAAAACCTGGTGTAAATCTTTTTCTGTCCTGATTCATGATTCAACCTTTGCTCAATTTTCTAATCATTATATTCTGTTAAATTAATACATTACTATTACTATAACATATGGAACAATCCGATCTCTGATGTACGATGGAGCTTGATTATTAAGGGCTTTCTAAGTAAGTAGGAGGATCTTATGCTGCATTCTGGATTAAACAGGGAGCCAACGGAGAGAAGGCAAAACAGGAGAAATGTGATCTCTCTTTCTAATATTCATCAGAACTCTTGCTGCAGCATTTTGGATCAACTGAAGGCTTTTGATTGCATTTTGCGGACTTCCGGATAATAAGGAATTACAGTAGTCCAGCCTCGAAGTAACAAATGCATGGACTAGTTTCTCTGCATCAGTCCTGGACAGGATGTTTCTAGTTTTAGCAATATTCCGAAGGTGAAAGAAAGAAATCATAGAAACCTGTTTAATATGAGATTTAAATGTCATGTCTTGGTCAAAAATTACTCCAAGGTTCTTTACATTATTACCGGAGGCCAAATTAATGCCATCCAGATGAAGTGATTGACCTAGCAATTTCCTATTTAAAGGTTCTGGTCCAAAGACAACAACCTCTGTCTTGTCTGAATGTAGGAGCAGAAAATTCAGAGTCATACAAATTTTTATGTCTTGCAAACATGCTTGTAATCTACCTAACTGATTGGTTTCATCAGGTTTTATGGATAAATATAACTGTGTATCATCAGCATAACTGTGGAAATTAATACCATGTTGTCTAATTATTTCACCAATTGGAAGCATATATATAGTAAAGAGAATCGGTCCAAGCACAGAACCCTGTGGTACTCCACAAGTAACCCTTCAGTGTGAAGATTTATCATTGACATGAACAAACTGGAATCTGTTGGACAGATATGATTTAAACCAACCTAGTGCTGTTCCCTTTATCCCTACATGTTCGAGCCTTTCTAAGAGAATATTATGATCGACTGTGTCAAAAGCAGCACTGAGATCTAACAAGACCAGAACAGTCACAAATCCATTATCTGAGGCCATTAGAATATCATTAGTAACTTTTACCAGTGCTGTTTCAGTGCTATGATGAGCTCTAAAACCTGACTGAAATTCCTCAAACAGGTTGTTGCTGTTTAGATGCTCACATACTTGATTAGCAACTATTTTCTCAAGAATTTTGGATAAGAAAGGAAGGTTAGATATAGGTCTGTAGTTAGCTAAATCATCTTGATCCAGGGAGGGTTTCTTAAGTAAAGGCCTAATTACAGCAACCTTAAATTCCTGTGGCACATATCCATTTATTAAAGATAGATTCATCATGTCTAGGATAGGGCCAGTAACCAGAGGGAACACTTCCTTAAATAATTTGGTTGGTATTGGGTCTAACATACAAGTTGAGGGTTTAGATGAAACTAATATTTGTGATAATTCCGAAAGTTCAACAGAATCAAAATGGTACAGACATGGTTCTACAGTTCTCTCTGATACTGCCTCATTTACTGAAAGAGAGTTAGTCATGTTTGGGAGAATGCCAATGATTTTATTCTTTATAGAATTTATTTTACTTATGAAGAAGCCCATAAAGTCATCACTACTGAGAGAAGGGGGAATAGTTGGCTCAACAGAGCTATGACTCTGTGTAAGTTTGGCAACTGTACTAAAAAGAAACCTAGGATTGTTTTTATTTACCTCTATTAATGATGAGAAATATGCTGTTCTAGTTTTTTGAAGGCCGTTTTTATAAAGTAGTAGACTATTTATCCAAGTTAGAAAGAAATCATTTAAGTGTGTAGGGCGCCATTTTCTCTCCAGTTTCCTAGTATTCTGCTTTAAAGTACGCAACTCCGCACTAAACCAGGGAGCCAGCCTCCTATGGCTGATTACCTTCTTTTTTAAGGGGGCTACACTGTCTAGTGCCAAACACAGTGAGGAAGTAATACTTTGAACCAGACCATCAATTTCTGAAGGGTTAGTGTTGGAATTACTGCAATCCACTGTGGTATTCTCAGACACATACGGAAACAAGAATGGAACAGATTCTTTAAAACTTGTTACAGCATTGTCTGATAAAGTTCTACTGTAATTAAATTTTCTTTCAGATTTGGGAACGTTGAGTAAAGTAAATTCAAAGTTTATCAAAAAATGGTCAGATAGGACTGGGTTATGTGGGAGGACTATTAGTTCATTACACTCAATGCCGTAAGTAAGTACAATGTCTAACGTGTGCCGACCAGAGTGTGTGGGTCCCTTCCCTCTCTGAGTAAAGCCAATTGAGTCTAAGATCATATTAAAAGCTGCAGTTAAGCTATCACTTTCAGTGTCCACGTGAATATTAAAATCCCCTACTATAATTACCTGATCAGTGTTTAAAACTAAATCAGATATAAAATCTGAGATCTGGTCCAAGAATTGAGAATAAGGGCCTGGTGGACGATACAAAACCACAAACAAAAGTTGTTTTAATGTTTTTCAGTTTGGATGAGGAAAACTAAGGATTAGATGTTCAAAAGACCTGTAGTTAATAATTGGTCTAGGACAAATTTGCAAATCTGAATGAAGGATGGTTGCAGCTCCTACCCCTCGTCCAGGACTTCTGGGAATGTGAAAATTTTGAAAATTGGTAGGAGTTGACTCATTTATAATTACAAAATCCTCCTGCTGCAACCAGGTTTCTGATAGGCAAAATAGATCAATTTTATTATCACATATCAAGTAATTTACTAATAAAGTCTTTGAAGAGAGGGATCTTATGTTTAGTAAACCACATCTAATTACTCTATTTTCTTGTTTGGTCCGAGTTGTGATGAGATTTTCAGAGTTTGCTTTTGTCACGTTAACTTTTAGTCTATTACATTTTGGCCATGGGCAAGACACTGTCTCAATGGGGTATTGAGTGGGTAACAGTACAGAAGCTACGGAGAAGTGGGTTAAACTATGACTCTGCTTCCTGGTCTGGACCCTGTTTGTCAGTGTTTTGAAGGAACGAAAATGTATCCAGATTCCTAGAAAGTAGAGCTGATTCATCCCAAGTGGGATGGATGCCATCTCTCAGGGACCACTCAGACATCGATGAAATGACAGCATCCGGCTAAACATGTCGTCACTGGTCCGATCGGGCAGGGGTCCAGAAAAGATTACAATGTCCGACAGTTTTTTAGCAAACTTACACACCAAAGCAACACTACTTTTAGTGACCTCCGATTGGCTTAACCGGGTGTCATTTCCGCCTGCGTGAATAACAATGTTACTGTATTTACGCTTATCCTTAGCCAGCAGTTTCAGGTGGGATTTTATGTCGCCCGTTCTGGCCCCTAGAAAACTTTTGACTATGGTCGATGGTGTCTCTAAAGGCAAGCTTTGGACTATGGAACTGCCAATTACCAGAGTCTGTTCCTCAGTGGGTGCGTCACTGAGTGGGGATAATCTGTTAGAAACGCGGACAGGGTGGTGGTTCCCTTTGGGCAGAGAACTATGCTTTTTACCTACCGTCACCCAGCCGGCCTGGGATCCCAGCTGCGTGGGTTCATTTGGTTCCGCTCTGGATAACGGGCCTCAGCTATTTGCTGGATTCTCAACAGCGCTGAGCCGGGCCTCTAACTCTGAAACCCTCGCCTCCAAAGCTACAAAAATGCTACATTTATTACACTTACCATTATCACTAAAGGAGGCGGGAGAGTAACTAAACATCTGACACAGCGAACAGGAGAGAGGAGCCGCAGAGGGGGAATGAGAGATGGAAGCCATAGCTGCTACGAAGCTGAGCTAACGAACTAGCGAGACCCTAGGACACCGGGAATAACCGCGTGAAACACAAATGGTTCCCAAAACGTAAAGTACACTGACTGGAAATAAGTGTAGTAGTTTGCTTGTATGTTAAAATAACTTAGAAAGACCTCAAAAAAGAGAAAAACAGATCAATCGAAGAGAAGCTAAGCACCAAGCAGCTCTGCGGAGCTCAGCAGTGACAGCAGGAAGTGACACAGCAAGTGTCGCAATACTCACAATCCGGCAGACCAGTACATGCATATCGAAAGTGATAGCCTAACTGCAGCCTTATATGATCTTAGACTCAATTGGCTTTACTCAGAAAGTGAAGGGACCCACACACTTTGGTCAAAACACATTAGACATTGCAATGACATACGACATTGAGTGTGAAGAACTAATAGTCCTCCGACATAACCCATACCTATCTGACCATTTTTTTATAACCTTTGAATTTACTTTACCCGTTCCAAAATCTGAAAGAAAATTTAATTACAGTAAAAGTTTATCAGACAGTACAGTAACAATCTGTTCTTGCTTCCCTATATTTCTCAGAATTCCACAGTGGACCACAGTAATTCCAACGCTAACCCTTCAGAAATTGATGGTCTGGTTCAAAGTATTACTTCCTCACTGAGTTCAGCACTAGACAGTGTAGACCCTTTAAAAAATGGAGCCATAGTAGGTTGGCTCCCTGGTTTAGTGCAGAATTGCGTACTTTAATGCCGAATACTAGGAAACTGGAGAGAAAATGCCGTTCTAAACAGTTAAATTGTTCTTTTCTGACCTGGAAAAATAGTCTACTAATTTATTAAAATGCCCTTCGACAAGCTAGAATAGCATACTTCTCGTCATTAGCCCAACTATCCCCCCTTCTCTCAGTAGTGATGACTTTATGGGCTTCTTCATAAGTAAAATAAATTCTATAAAGAATAAAATCATTGGCATTCTCCCAAACATGACTAACTCTCTCTCAGCAACGGAAGCAGTATCAGAGAGAACTGCAGAACCATATTTATGTCTGTACCATTTTGATTCTGTTGAACTTTCGGAATTATCACAAATATTAGTTTCATCTAAACCCTCAACTTGTATGTTAGACCCAATACCAACCAAATGATTGAAGGAAGTGTTCCCTTTGGTTACTGGCCCTATCCTAGACATGATTAATCTATCTTTAATAAATGGATATGTGCCACAGGAATTTAAGGTTGCTGTAATTAGGCCTTTACTTCAGAAACCCTCCCTGGATCAAGATGATTTATCTAACTACAGACCGATATCTAACCTTCCTTTCTTATCCAAAATTCTCGAGAACATAGTTGCTAATCAAGTATATGAGCATGTAAACAGCAACAACCTGTTTGAAGCACTTCAGTAAGGTTTTATAGCTAATCAATGTACTGAAACAGCACTAGTGAATGTTACTAATGATATTCTAATGTTCTAACTGTTCTGGGGCCGTATTCACAAAGACTTTTATCTTACCGCTAGTTGTTACTCCTAACTCCCGCTTAAAGGTCTTACGTAGGAGTTGTCGTCTAAAACCTATTCACAAACGCACTAAGAGCTACTTTTACGTAGGACAAATTCCTAAACGTAAGATAAGAGTGACGTCCCGTTGCTATGGAAAACGTGATTTCCTATGTATGAGTAAATAGACGGACAGCAGTGTGATTGGTTGTTGAATGACATGTGTGACATCTGCACTGCTGTATATACTTACTGTACAATAACCCTGGTTTGGTGTATATATTATCCTTTATTTTTATTTTTATTTATTTTTATTTCCGTTTTAATTTCACTTATTTAAGTTCTGTACTGGAGAGAAAAGTTGCCGGAGTCAAATTCCTTGTATGTGTCATACTTGGCCATTAAAGCTGATTCTGATTCTGATTCTGAAACGAGGAAATGGAAAACTTCAATGTCGATAAAAGCGTGATTATGAACAATGCAAATAATGCACGATGACATATTTGTGTCGGCCACAAGACTGACACTTCATACAACTTATACACAATAGCCTACTTACAGAGAGGGTAAAGTCTAAAAACGAAAAAAAGTGAAATGCATCTTATTATGTGACAGATTGCCGTCCTAACTGGGATAAGCTCCAGCACCCGTCCCCCCCCCGACCCTGAATTGGATGAAAGCGGTATAGATATTGGATGGATAGATGCATCATATTAAGGGAGTGATTGCAAGTAGGCTGTAAACAATTGTGAAATGAGCACATCAGCCACATCTTAAATAGACCCCCCCACTACCGTGAAAAGCACCTCGTGAACTGAAAATGAGCTGCGAGAAAAGAACAAGGAAACCTAATTTAAAGGGCGATTCGTAGCCGGGATTACGAATAAGAAGAAGAGGGAGGCATGGGTGGAAATTAGCAGAAACATAAATGCATCTTATCCAGCTTTGTCTCGAACGGCAGAGGATTGTGAGAAGAGATGGTATTCTCTACAGTCCCAGTGTCGGCTCGAGATCGCCGCTTATAAAAAGGATGCTGCTGCAACAGGTAGGCAATGCCCGTCATATAGGCATCCCTACATATGTTGCATAAATTGGAAGACGTGCACGTTTTCTTCTTTGTGCAGGGGGAACAACACGTAGCCGGGTATCTCACAAAACTGAAATATTTTTCTACAGTTTAGCCTGTCACCCACAAGTAACCGGAGATTTTCTGCAACAAAAACGTATCTTTTGAAAAACTCCGGCCAAAGTGGAGATTTGCGTTTACTCTGTTTTCAGTATCTGCGTGTGGACGGTTGAAAACGGAGTTTTAAGTACCGTCATGTCACTATCCGCAACAAAAAATGCTCCAACATCACTTGTGTGAACTGTCTGTAGGCTACTCAAAAAAAAGAGGCAGTGTTGGTATCATCCATTGTTAAAGCACGTTTTGTTTTCTTTTATAAGCTCTATCACTGCTGCGTACTGAAGATAGAGGAGAGAAAGTTTTTCTTGGCAGATAGGATTTGCGAGAACTATGCCCCGTACTGCTTTGTTACGTCTATGAATGTGCTGAAAAACGCATTTCTCCGGTTATGTGTGGATGGATTTTTTTTTTTTTTTTTACGAGCGGAGGAAAATCTTCGTTTAAAAAAAACCCCGGCTACTTGTGGACATTGTCGGTATTGTTTGGTCAATTCAGAATCATCTAGTGTCCAACACATTGTGTCTGAATGCAGCAATTTTGAGAGTCTTTGTGAATAGGTCTTAGGGAGTTAGGAGTCCTCTTGACTTCTTTTAAGGACTCCCTGACTTAGGAGCTAATTTTAGGCCTAAAAGTGGTTGTGAATTACTTTTATCTTAAGAAACTAGTAGTCCTAAATTTAAGAGTGACACGCCCACATTTTTTAGGAGTTACTCCTAAATTCGGCAGTTAGGACCTACTTTTAGCCCTAAGATTCTTTGTGAATATGGCCCCAGGTGTTGTTAGATCTCAGTGCTGCTTTTGACACAGTCAATCATAATATTCTCTAATGGTGCATTCACACCGCACAGTTGGTCTGCGTCAGGCAACGCATTCAACGGATGAAGTTTGACGTATGTACTTTTTGGCTTTCATAGCCTGCTTCTGAGGAAAAAACAACGTATGGGCGGGGCTTCCTCTGTTGCCGCACATTCTGAACTATGGTGGATCTTAACTAGAGAGTGACTTGGCTTTATTAGCTAGATAAAGCTAGACAGTGTTGACATCGGGTGCATTAGCTTTACTGTTAAATTCAGACAAGACAGAAGTTGTTGTCTAAGGACCAGAACCTTTAAAAAGGAATCTGCTAAATGAATCACTTAATTTGGATGGCATTAATTTGGCCTCTGGTAATAGTGTAAGGGACCTCAGTGTAAGTTTTGACCAAGACATAACATTTAAATCCCATATAAAATAGGTTTCTAAAAATTATTAATTTCTAATAAATAATAATCACCACCGGAATATTGCTAGAATTAGAAACACCCTGTCCAGGATGCAGAGAAACTAGTCCATGCATTTGTTACTTCAAGGCTGGACTACTGTAATTCCTTATTATCATGAAGTCTACAAAATGCCTTCAGTTGATCGAAAATGCTGCAGCAAGAGTTCTGATGAATATTAGAAAGAGAGATCACATTTCTCCTGTTTTGCCTTCTCTCCATTGGCTCCCTGTTAAATCCAGAATGCAGCATAAGATCCTCCTACTTACTTAGAAAGCCCTTAATAATCAAGCTCCATCGTACATCAGAGATCTGATTGTTCCATATGTTCCTAACAGAGCACTTGTAGGTCTACTGGTTGTTCCTAGGATTTCTAAAAGTAAGATGGGAGGCAGATCTTTTAGTTACCAGGCTCCTCTCCTGTGGAACCAGCTCCCAGTTTTAGTCCATGAGGCAGATACTTTGTCTATTTTCAAGACTAGGCTCAAAATCTTCCTTTTTGATAAAGCTTAAAGTTAGCATGGCTTAGGTTATCCTGAGATATTTTTGTAGTTATGCTGCTATTGTCTTAGACTGTTGGAGGACAGACTGACCACTTTTCTTCTCTCTTCTACTACTCTCCAGATATATTTTTTCTGCTCTTATTGCGATTGTTAACCTTTTCTTGCAGTATTTTTCTCCCCATAGAAACTCCACCCGGTCTGGTACCCTGCTTAACTATAAAGTCCCCTGCTGTATGGGGATCATCGGTCCAGATGATGCTCAAAGTCACAGAGCATCCTCCATGCTGTCTCTTCTCTGTCTTCTCAGACCCCCAGACGATCATGGCAGATGACCACTTGTACTGAGCCAGGGTTCTGCCAGAGGTTTCTTCCTATTAAAGGGAAGTTTTTCCTCTCCACTGTCCCTACATGCTTGCTCAGTATAAGGGGTTTGCTAAGGAATCGCTGTGGTTGGAGTCAGCATGATCCTCACGTCGATGACTCACCGCAATCTGCTGGGATTCCTTACATAGAAAACTTTTTACTGATTGGAATGTTTGTATAATTGTACTGAAATGACTTTTGTTGTAAAGTACATTGAGATGACATTTGTTGTAATTTGGCGCTATATAAATAAAAAGTGTTGAAATTTTTTTACATCGAAATGATAATTTAGTCAATGGGTTTATTTAGATTAAATTTACACAGTAATCACTGTCAGTAGAATGTTTACTTTAAAGGGCCTATATCATACAAAATCAAGGTTTTGGAGTTTTCAACCATCTGGTAAAGCAATTCCATAAAAAACCCACTAGAGTTGTTTTTGGCTTAATTCAAGCATTTCTGAGTAATCCTCCTGAATACTGCCCTCTGAGCAGTTGCCCCTCCCTCTCTTGGAAATTGACTGAATGTTCAGCTAGTGACACCACTGGTTGAAAGTTGAGTGCTAGGGGTGTCTGCACCGCCCCCGCAGGCAGAGCGGCTTACCCCTGGTAGATTTTCAAACACGCCCTCCTCCTTCTCTGTCATGGCAGCTTCGGTTTTTTGCAGCTTAAAAAACTTTTTTGCTTGGATTTTGTACTTTCTCTGTGAAAAAGCTTGTTTGGCTGCATGGATTACAGGATTTTATTCTACATTCCTAAAGAGCAGCTGCTGGATCAAAGAACAAAGACGCCTGATGGACAGAGAAATAAGTGGCTACATGCTAATGCTAATGTGGGTTAGCAATTTATCAAGCTGCTAATGTGATCTTATAACAGCATTGTGTGGTTAATTAATTGATCTGTAACATCTCAGAATGTTCAGTAAACAGGTGCAAACAACTCCCACAGTTTTTTAATTTTTTACAAAAAATATAAAATAAACGTCTGAGTCCTTAAAGTGATAATCTGGATGTCTAAATGAATTACAAATTTTAAGAATTGTATTAAATTGACCTCCTGGTCTCACATGTTAATATAAAATAAGTAATATTATGAATTATAACATTACAGGTAAGTCCCGCCTTCCCGTATCTCAGCTATGGCTCAGAAGCCACGGTGCCGTCCACTTCAACCAATCAAGTGATGCCAAGGGCTGTCAATCATCACAAACGCTGTGTGCTCGTAACTGCGTTCATGCTCAGTTTTGTGTTTACACGGAGCCTCCAAATAAAGCCTCCGCCATTAGTCCCGAGTGCACCGATGGATCAACACTCAGCTCAAGAGCAGAAGATACCGATTTCAAACCAAAAAAGCATCCTCACCTCTGATAACTGCATTGTTGACACTCTGGTTGTTTTCTCTCCACCGCACGACTTGGCCCATTGACCTGGCACGTGCACGGAAAAGTAGGTGCGACTTCAAGACCGATCAGAAAGGGAGTGGAAGGGAGCTTGGGTCGTTTTTTATTCAAATAATCTCCCCCCATCTCTTTTTTCTTAAAAAGTCCAGACTATCACTTTAAGCATATCTGTCAAAGTTTCACATATTAAAACTGTGTTTAATCTGGTATGCTGATTTGTGGTAATTGAAGTCCTTGTTTGCATCGCTACGGAGGTTTGAACTATTGCGCAACCACCATCTAACGTAACTAGGATGGACTTTTCTAAAAATCAGCGCGACTCGTCAACTAATATAGCCGATCGCCGATCACTACAAAATGTGAAAATATCGGCCCGATCCGATCATCAGATCGGGACATCCCTATTTTTTATAGAAGCGTTCAAATGCAAGATCTTGGAAGTTAATTCAGGAGCACTATCTCATTTACATGAGATATGTTGTATATAAAGTCATTAAAACATATAAATCGTTTTAAAAACCAAAATATGTTCTTTAAAAAAACTAAAAATCCTTTCAAGAAACTTTGTCATTTTAACAAGTTTTATATCTAGTTATAATAAGAAAGTTTCTCAAGACACTGGCCCTGAATTTATATTCCAGCTCTGGCAGATAAATACTGCCATACATTTTAACCTCAATCTCAAGCAATTTTTGTGTTTAAATTGAATAAATTATGATAAGGATAAATACCGTCTCCTACATCTCTACAGCCTTTACTGCATTTGGATATCTCCCAAGTGCAAATTCTCTCTAAAAACAAAAGACATTTACATTTAGCCAGGGCAACATGTTTGCAACATCATATCATTAGAGGTATTTGCTCTGTGAATCAAAGACTGGGATGAAGCAGATTGTGTTACCAAAAAATATGCACCATTTGATATTAGAAGTAGATGGTAGATGTAGTTCATTCTCAATGCATCATGCCATTATATATGGAGGAAAAAGTTTCAGACTTAGCTTCAGTTACATTCATACTAGCAAAGGCTGTCCAAAGGCTCTGAAAAAAATACCAGATTAAATTATTTTGAATATTAGACGTGAACATTTGTATTACTCGTGTAACTCAATCTCGTAAAGCAATCATTCAGGTTTACTCTAAATCTTGATTCAATGTGTCTCACTGCAAGATGATGAACGGATGGTAAAGCATTTTACTGAAATACAATTTTCTCTATAGGACATAGATCTTACTGTGGTCTTCAGTACAACAGGCTTTTATTTTCTACCTGCCATCCACTCAGTAAAATATTATCTGTACTTCCAGAGTCTTTCATACTGATCACATTATGACCACAGTTTTGAGGGCTATGCAAGAAAGTTTGGTACATCAGTGTTAACTGCTAGCAGATGACCAGCAGCGGAAATGAAAGAGAGAGACCCAAGAAGATTACATAGAGCTTAAAGGGTTAACTAATCAGATGACCGTTCAGTTGGGGATTCACTAATTTGCTATTTGCTCATTCTGTATTTCCTCTCAGGCTAAACTTATTAGATTGCTTTCACTAATGCTTTGCTCTGCAGCCACAATTTTCTTATTTCTGGTGCCTTGTAGAAATTATTTATCCTGATTATCTCAAATATATTAAAGCTAAACAACATTATTAATTTTAACTTAATACAGATTAAGATAATAAAAGGTGCCTAGTAAACAGAAAATACACTGTTAGAATGGTATCAAATTATAAGGATAAGAAACCAAATATTAAGCTTTATTAAAAATCATTGTTTTTAAAAATATAACTTTCCAGGTTAGGTAAGTATTTAGGGTATTTCTGTTTCGCAGTGGTGACCTCTCCATTACCCTTCCCTTGTGACCTGTATCTGCTAATTTAACACAAAGTTCCAATCACAACTGCTGAAAGATCACAACTGCCCATCACTAAAGGGACCACACATCTCCTGTATTCACACCATTTGAAAGGATAAATATAGGAACATTAAAAAAGATTAACATGTCTGAAGTTCAAAGTTCATAGGTTGATAAAGTGGTCAAATGCCTGTACTGTCAGCGACTTGAGAGAGTGTGATCATCATGGTCTATATTACGTTTTCTTGGTACTACTGGAAGATTCACTGCCAGTCTGTGTCTGACGCAGTCAAAGATGCGCTCCATGTCTCCGTAACTCTTTAACGCGCTGTCATTTGGCAGATAAGAAGATAATTTTTATTTATATAATTATGTATCATTTAAAAAAAAAAAAAATTTTTTTTTTTGCTTCTCCTAATTTTGCCGTACCCACTACAATGGGAGTCATTTTATGATAAGTATACAGCCACTTCAGGGTGTGGTAGACCCCTAAAAACTCAGCAATATGGCTGTAAATAATTTATCACAATTTATCACCTATTACCCTGGCTCTATACCTCTTAAATATTGCTCTACCTCCACGTCAACCACATGAATCCAACCTCCTCAAGGAGACCCTCCCGGATCCCAGTCTGGACAGCTCCTTCTTCGTCTGCCCGACTGGTAACCCGCTTCCTTACCTTTGTTTCCTGCAGCTCCCTTTCCGGTCGCCGGAGGTACTGCAGGCTTTGGGCCAAGTTTAGTGGGAGACTGAAGCTCTGGGGTAAATATTCAGCTCAAAGTCATTCTGAGATCATCTTTTCAACTTCTAATAGAACATTGACTTTCTACTTCTTAGAGTCTGACTCGGGAGAGGAGAGACGAACGGGGTCTGCTGCCTGCAGATTGTCCTTAAATAAATAATCTGTTTTTGTTCATATCTTCCCGGTGTTCCTATCTGGTCCTTTATCCTGAGATCATTACAAAACGATCTGGCAACAATAAGGACCATACACAGGGCAGGATTGGCATACTTGTGTTGAGACATCAATTGTGAAATTCATGTGCTTCTCAGTTGGCCTCCATGCTCTCTTTTGTTTCATTCCAACCATGAGCGTTGTTTGACCCCACCAGAATGCTTTAAGGGAGAGTATTGTCTGTGTAGGCCTTTTCTCTCACAGTGTTACATTATTTTTTCGAACTACAACCATCATCCTTTCCCACAGAGAGGTCCAAGTAGCTTTTGCCATTTCCCTGTTGTCGGATAAGGCTAAGTTATGGGGAACAGCAGAGTAGGAGAAGGATTCTGCATCTGTTATTTTTTAGATATTTTGCTGATTAAATGATCAGGGTGTTTGCCTTTTACCAGGGCCTGTCTGAAGAAACTAAGAACAAGGTGGCCACACGGGACCCCCCCAGGGCTTTGGAGTCGTTGCAGGAGTTAGCCTGCAATATAGACCTTGGATTACACGAAAGGCGGAGTGAAAGGTCCATCACAATCACAATCTGCTCACCGAACCTTCTCGACCTTAATCATGTCCCCACCAGTTTCCACAAGTCGGGGCTCAGCAGGAGGGAGAGGGTTCATTCTGTGCCAAATTAAATCCTCACAGTCCCTCTCCAGACCTATGATCAAGGCTCACATCCGGGCGCATTCTTTAACTATGCCTCTCCAGATTTTTATTGACTCTGGTTCCGATACAGAATTCGTTGTCACAAGGTTGCCGGTGATTTCCCTTAATGCTCCTAGGATGGTTTAGGCTATTGATGGACACCTACTTCATAAGACTACCACCAGGACTGAGCCAGTGTCCCTGTTCATTGGGGGAAACAATCAGGAGAAGATTAGTCTTCTAGTTATTGAATCACCAGAAAACCCCGTCATTCTAGGTTTCTCATGGCTCCAGAAGCATAATGCTCAGATTGAAAGGAGCTCGGGGAATGTTTTGGTGTGGAGCCCATCCTGTTCCACTTCGTGCACTCGAACAAGCTATCCCTCAACTCATGATAGCAACGACATCTATCCAGACTTATCAAAGTTAACTCATGGCTCCCACGATCTCAAATACGTGCTAAATAAATTTAATGCCCCCCCCCCCCCACATACAGTCCTTATGGCTGCTCAATAGATTTACATCTGGGCTCCACACCTCTCAAAGGGCGACTTTTCTCCCTATCTGCACCAGAACGACAGGCGTTGGAGAAGTATGTATTTGAGACATTGGCGGCTGGTCTTATTTGGCCTTCGCCTTCGCAGGGGTTGGGTTTTTCTTTGAGAGTAAAAAAGATTAATGCCTTTGCCCGTTCATTGATTATAGAGGTCTCGATGATAGAACCATGAAGAATCAATATACTCTGCCCTTCATTTCCTCAGTGCTCGAGCTCTTACAGGAAGCTATATTTTTTTTACCAAATTAGACCTTCACAATGCAAATCATCTGGTTCGCATCAAGGAAGGCAATGAGTGGAAGACCATGTTTAACACTCCTTATAAGATATGATAAATAAGTTTGTGTTCATTTACATTGACGACATCCTTATTTTTTCAAAGACAATGCAACTCACATGCTTCATGTCCGGTCAGTCCTTCTCTGTTTACTGCAGAACCACGTTTTTGTCAAAGCAGAGAAATGTAAATTTCAGAAACCTAGTGTCTCCTTCCTTAAATTCATTCTCTCTTCTAACTGCCTTGAGATGAACCCCTCCACATGATTGACCTCTTCCCCAGGATCGCAAACAACTTTAAAGGTTTTTAGGGTTTGCACATTTTTACAGGCAGGTCATCCGGGGCTTTAGCTCGATTGCAGCCCCACTGCATTCCCTTACCTCCTCGAGAACCCAGTTCAAGTGGAATGGGAAAGCAGAGGCTACTCTAAAGGAGTCAACTAAAGGAGCCTTTCACTAAAGCTCCAATTCTGTGTTCCCCTAACCCTAGACTCCTGTTCATCGTGGAAGTTGTCACCTCAGATTCCAGTGTTGGCACAGTTTTATTTCAAAGGAGCCCTAAGGTCTCCCAAGTCCATCACTGCGCTTTCTTCTCATGCCGGTTGACTCCTACCGAGCGAAGCTATAATGTGGGAAATAGGGGACTCCTGGCACTCAAGTTAGATCTAGAAGAATTGTGACACTGGTTGGAGGGGGCTGAACACCCATTAATTGTGTGGATCGATCATAAGAATCTTGAGTAGATTCGTACAGCAAAATGTTTAAACCCACGGCAAGCAAGATGGTCTCATTTCTTTGGAAGGTTTAACTTCACTCTTGCTTACAGGCCAGATTCTAAAAACACCAAGCCAGATGTGTTGTCTCGCCTACCCTCTCCAGACCTAGAATCATCTCAGACTGAGTTTATTCTTCCCACGTGTCTGATGATGGCAGTCACTCGGTTGGGATTGGAGTAGGAGTTCATCAATAGTCATACAAAACACTGTCCTCCCAAAAAGTGCCCCAGGGATCGTTTATTTGTTCAAGAACACTTAGTTAGAAAAGTTATAACCCTTTGCCATGCATATAAGTTGCTCTGTCATCCAGGTGTGACTAAGACCATGGTTGTGGTTCAGAAACTGTTTTGGTGGCCATCTCTAAGAAGAGATGTCCAGGAATATGTCTGCTTGCCAAGTATGTGCTCAAGTTAAGACTTCATGACACCCTCCTGCCAGTCTCTTACTCCCACTATCTATTCCTCGGCATCTTTGGTCACACATAAACATCGATTTCGTCACAGGTTTGGCAAAGTCAAGTAACTACACTGTCATACTTACAGTTGTCGACAGGTTCTTCAAGATGCTCCATCTGATCCATTGAAGTAATTCCCTACAGCTAAGAAGATGAGTGAAGTTCTGGCCAGGGGGGTCTTCAGATTGCATGGCCTACCGGTTGATATCATCTCTGATAGTGGGCCACAGTTTGTCTCACGCTTTTGGGGTGAGTTTCACTCCCTCCTCAACTTTAACATCAGCGTCTCATCTGGCTTTCACCCACAATCTGATGGACAGACATAGAGAGCAAACCATGAGATGGAGACCAAGCTCCGTGCAGTAATAGGGCTATGGCCTGGAGGAATGCTCCCAGGTTCCTGCCCGTCATGTTATGGATCGGCCTATGGTGTCTGCTTTTCATTGTGATCACCCTGATCAATCTGGAGGACCATCAAGCGCACTTCCTTAAGAGGGGTTCTGTCATGGTTCATTACTTTTTATGCTTCTCACCTGATATCAATTAGTGGTCATGTCTCTCATCTGTTCTGCTAACATATATACTCCAGCCTCTGACCAGTGCCAGATCGTTTGATGCCTTGTCACAGAATTCCAGCAATTATCCCAAGCCAAAACAAAGCAGATCAAGTGTATGACCAAGTTTCGGTCCTGTTGACTACGATTTTTACCTAATACTTGCAGAACTGATTTGCTACCATCAGTGTCTGAACCACAGTTATCCCTCCGGTTTTCTCCCTCCTAACTTTACGACCTCAAGTCTATCACCTTTTCACCTTCCTCATTGTCAACGCCCTGGCTGATTTGCCCTGCCTGTTGCCTCAGCTCTACAGCTCTTATTATTGGCCTACCTCCATGTCAATCGCATTAATCCATCATGCTCAAGGAGACCCTCCCAGATTCCACACTGGACAGCTCCTTCTTCCTCTGTCCAACAGGTAACCACTTTTACTTACCTACGTTTCCTGCAGCTCCCCTTCTGGTCACCCGAGGTACTGCAGGTTGTGAGCCAAGTTTAATGGGAGAGTTAAGCTCTGGGGTAAATATTCAGCTGATAGTCATTCTGAGATCCACTTTTCAACTTCAACTAGTGTGACAGTGTGGAGGTCCTGTCACTATGGCTCCCACTGATCATGTGCCCTGGCTGCTTGGGCACAGGGATATCCCTTTGGCGGAATGGTTAGCACAGATGTCTCTCGGTTTTCGTGGGATTGAATCCCGCCTGAGCCCCCGTTATGTAGTAACTTTGTCTTTTTCTACTTCTCAGAGTCTGACTCAGGAGAGGAGAGATGAGTGGAGTCCCGCAGATTGTCCTTAAATAAATAATCTGTTTTCATTCATTTCTGCCTGGTGTTCCTATCTGGTCCTTTATCCTGAGATCATTACATGGCATGTTCCAACCCAGGCCGCCCCCCAGACACACTACTGTTCCCCAAACCCTGACACAGAATTCGATAGATTTGTGAATATTGAATCCTATCAGCCCTCTGTCAGATACAGCTTCGCAGGCCAACAGAATGGTGTCACTCACTCTGATAGGAGACGAATCATCTGGCTTATGTCAACATGCCCTATAGATATCTGGCGGTTGCCATGCAACCTGAGGTTTATGGCTGAAGATCACACACACATATGTCTGAAGCTGAACACATTGTCTTGATGACATGTCATGAAGCATACAGTGTCATCCTTTCATATTTGATTAACACAAATTAACAAAAACAGAACAAGAACAGAACACGATCTCTGATATCAGGGAAGAAAAACCCAGAGATAAGTGACGGGCACATAGCACAGTCTTTGTAACGGCTTAGACTGATATCTCGAGTAGGGGGTAAACAGCCGGACCATGAAGCGACTCAGGGTGCTGTTTGTGAGCATAAAGTTCATCAGCTGGGAAAAAGGTAGTTAATACTTTTTATATGTGTTGTGATCATCTCGGTCATCTCGGATCCGTGACGGACGACGGACACGGCGTATCGCGTCATTTTCTGTTTGGTGACTCACTTGGATGAAGCATCTCTGTGCTCTTGCCCTCTTTAATTTATATAATTTTCTCTGTCCAGAGGCTTTTCTGAGTTATTCTAACACACAAACACGTTGAAACACTTATTTTCTGTTGGTATTCTTTACGTTTTGGAAACTCGTTAAGTGTTAAACTGGTTTTCTCGGCTAGGTAAGGTATCGCTAGGTTAACTTAGGTTTACTGCTAGCATGGCTACCACTTTGTCTCCTATTCCTCAGTCTCTCTCTGAATCTCCTCCTCTCTCCTGCTGTCTGTGTCAGATGTTCTGCCTCCTTTAGCGAAGATGGTAGGTGTAATAAGTGCAGCATTTTTGTAGCCTTGGATGTAAGGGTTTCTGAGCTAGAGGCCTGGCTCCGCACTGTAGAACAGCCAGGCCCAGCAGTAGCTAGTGCGGAACCAGTTAGGACAGGACTCCTTAGCCGTCCTCCAACAGCTCCCGTGCAGCCGGGACGTCAGGCGAGCTGGGTGTTTGTTCATAGGAAGCTTAGCGCCAGACAACAGCGCGCAGCCAACCTCCAGCCCCTTTCTGTGAACAATAGGTCCGCACCGCTGAGCAGGAGAGGCCGATTCTTATGATTGGCAGCTCCATAGTTAAGAACGTGGCTCCAGAGACACGAAAGACCACTGTCAAATGCCTTCCAGGGGCCAGAGCTGCAGACATTAGGTCCTATCTGAAGCTTTTGGCCAAGGACAAATGGCGATATAGCAGGATCGGTATCCATGCTGGTGGTAATGACACGGTTATGGCAAAGTTATGGCAATGGTATGACACATACAAGGAATTTCTCTCCAGTACAAAACTTAAATAATCGAAATAAAAAAAGAAGAGTAAAGCTCATCAGAGCGACAGCCTGGGTGAAGAAACTGTTCTTGTATCGGGTGGTTTTGGCCTACAAAGATCTGTAACGCCGGCCTGAGGGGAGGAGCTTAACAGATTGTGGCCAGGGTGTGAGGGGTCTGTGGTGATTTTTCTGGCCCGCTTCCTGACGCTGGCCCGGAATAGGTCCTGAATGGAGGGAAGATCATTACCTATGATCCTCTCTGAGGACCCTCCTGGTTCTCTGCAGTCTGTCCTTGTCTTGCCTGGTGGCTGATCCGAACCAGAAAGAGATGGATGAGGTCAGGACAGACTGGATTTTTGCAGTGTAAAAGATGGTCAGCAGTTCCTGAGGCAGGTTGAACTTTCTGAGAGGACGCAGAAAGGACAGCCTTTGCTGGGCCTTCTTCCTTATAGCGTCTATGTGGGAGGTCCACTTCAGGTCCCGTGTGATGTTGGATCCTAGGAACCTGAAAGACTCCACTGTGGGGACTGGCCTGTTGGTGATTGAACAGAAAAATAAATCAATTAAATGTGGTTTACTAAATATAAGATCTCTCTCCTCAAAAACACTCCTGTTAAATGACTTAATTTGTGATAATAATATTGATTTGTTTTGTCTTGCAGAGACATGGTTGCAGGAAGAGGACCATGTCACAAAAAATGAGTCCTCTCCCCCTAGCTACTTAAACTTTAGTGTCCCTCAAAGTACTGGTCGAGGAGGTGGAGTAGCCACCATGTTTCATTCAGATTTACTATTTAATCCCAAAAAAAATCATAGTTACAGTTCCTTTGAGCATTTAATCTTTAGATTTCCTCATACACGTAGCAAAGCAGTAAAGCTACTTTTATTGGTGGTCTTGTATCGTCCACCAGGCCCTTATTCTGAATTTTTAGATCAGAGCTCAGATTTTCTATCTGACTTAGTTTTAAACACTGATAAAGTTATTATAGTTGGAGACTTCAATATTCATGTTGATAGTGAAAGTGTTAGTTTAAATACAGCTTTTAACATTATCTTAGACTCAGTAGGCTTTATTCAAAATGTGCAGGGACAAACCCATTCTTGTCACCACACTTTAGATCTTGTGTTGACTTATGGCATTGACTGTGAAGAAATAACAGTCTCTCCACATAACCCTATCCTGTCTGATCATTTTCTGATCACTTTTAAATTCACTCTAACTGACCATTTCAAACCTGAAAGAAAACTTCATTATACCACAACGTTATCAGACAACGCTGAAGCAAGTCTTAAATAAGCTCTTCCAACTTTAATTTCCTCAGTATATAAAAGTACAATAGAAAATAGTGATTTACCTCCTGACCCCTCACAACTTGACATTTTAGTTCATAGCGTTAATTCCTCCCTGCGTCTGACAATAGACAAAGTTGCCCTCTTGAAAAGGAAGGTGGGTAGCCATAGAAGATTAGCTCCGTGGTTTAATTTAGATCTACTTACCCTAAAACAGAATGTTCGTAAACTAGAGAGAAAATGGCACTCCACGCAATTACAGGATTCTTATTTAGTGTGGAAAAAGAGTCTATTGCTTTATAAAAGGAACATTTGAACAGCCAGAACAGCATATTTTTCATCTTTTATTGAGGAGAATAAAAAAAATCCTAGGTTTTCTTTTAATACAGTTGCCAAACTCACACAGGATCATAGCTCTGTCGAGCCAACCATTCCCCCAGCTCTTAGTAGTGAGGACTTCATGATTTTTTTTTATAAATAAAATAGACTCTATAAAAAATAAGATAAATGGGAACCTTCCCAATATGCTTGCTTCTTCCTTAGTTAATGAGGCAGCATCAAAAATGGTTGAACCTGATATATGCTTGAACTCCTTTAATGCAGCTGACCTTTCAGATCTACTAAAATTATTAGCTTCATCAAAACCTTAAACTTGTATGTTAGACCCAGCCCAAACTAAACTTTAAAAGAGGTTTTCCCTTTGATTGCTTCTCCAATTTTAGATATAATGAATCTATCCTTAGTCAATGGATATGTGCCACGGAAGTTTAAGATTGCTGTAATTAAACCTCTACTTAAGAAACCATATCTTGATCAAAACGACTTAATTAACTATAGACCGATATCTAATCTTCCCTTCTTGAGAAAATAGTTGCACATCAGATGTGTGAGCATTTAAACAATAATGAGCTGTTTGAGCAGTTTCAGTCAGGCTTTAGAGCTCATCATAGCACTGAAACAGCTCTGGTGAAGGTTACTAATGATATTCTCATAGCCTCAGAATGGACTGGTGACCATTCTGGTCCTGTTAGATCTCAGTGCTGCCTTTGACACTATTTATCAAAATATTCTCATAGAAAGGCTTCAAAGTGTCGGTATAATAGGAACAGCACTAGGTTGGTTTAAATCTTATTTGTCCAACAGATTTCAGTTTGTTCAGGTAAACAATAGATCTTCCTCGGCCTCAATGGTTACTTGCGGAGTACCACAGGGTTCGGTGCCTGGGCCGATTCTTTTTACTATATATATGCTTCCTGTTGGTAAAATCATTAGGTTACATTGGATAAATTTCCATAGTTACGCAGATGATACACAGCTGTATATATCCATAAATCCTGATGAATCCAATCAGTTAGGTAGACTACAAGCGTGCCTGGAAGACATAAAAATTTGGATGACTCTAATCTTCTTGCTTCTGAATTCTGATAAAACAGAAGTTGTCGTCTTTGGACCAGAAAAAGAAACTACTTAGTCAACCCCTTCACCTGGACGGCATTAAATTAGCCTCCAGTAAAAAAGCAAAGAACCTCTGTGTTATTTTTGACCAAGATATGTCATTTAGATCTCACACTAAAGAAGTCTCTAGGATTCCCTTTTTTCACCTTAGGAATATTGCAAAAATTAGAACCATCCTGTCCAGGAGTGATGCTGAAAAACTAGTTCATGCCTTTGTTACTTCAAGGCTGGATTAAAGTAACTCTTTATCATCAGGTAATCCACAGAATACAATTAAGAGTCTTCAGTTAGTCTAAAATGCTGCTGCAAGGGTTCTAATGAATAAAAGAAGAGATCACATTTCCCCTGTTTTAGCTTCTGTTCACCGGCTCCCAGTAAAATCTAGAATAGAATTCAAGATCCTCCTTCTGACATATAAAGCTCTTAATAATCAAGCTCCATCATACATAAGAGACCTGATTGTTCTATTTGTTCCTAACAGAGCCCTTCGCTCTCAGACTGCAGGTCTACTGGTAGTTCCTGGGATTTCTAAAAGTAGAATGGGTGGCAGATCTTTCAGTTATCAGGCTCCCCTCCTATGGAACCAGCTCCCAGGGTTGGTTCGTGAAGCAGACAACTTGTCTATCTTTAAAACTAGTCTTAAAACCTTCCTCTTTGATAAAGCTTAAAGTTAGCGGCAGGTTTTTTGTTTTCTCTTAGTCTCTTCCTACAGTAGGTGCTCCTGCCCTGCTTGATGACCCTGACTAAGATGGCATTCCAGTGGAGGAACATTCTCCACAGCCTGCTACCAACTTCTGCGTCTGTATCAATTCTGTTGCTCTTTCTGTGTCTCTGCTGCCTTCTCCAAACCCCAGACGGTCTCAGCAGATGACCACTTATGCTGAGCCTGGTTCTGCTGGAGGTTTCTTCCTGTTAAAAGGGAGTTTTTCCTCTCCACTGTCACTTCATGCTTGCTCAGTGTGAGGGATTGCTGAGAAGTCACGGCGCAATCTTCTGTGGTTCTCTAATTCCTAGATTAAACATTGTATTGTAATAACTTTTCTTGTAAAGTGCCTTGAGATGACATCTGTTGTGATATGGCGCTATATAAATAAATGAATTGAAAACTGAATTGAACAATGATTATCCTCATTAGTAAACTTTCCATAACACTGCAAAGCACTGCTCAACGGGAGGGTAAGTGGAAACTTAATTTTAGCTTCCATGAGTTACATGCAGCTTTGTTATTTCTGTCATTATCGAACTATTAATAAATCATTGCTTCAAAAAAATAAATTACACCATCGTTTGTTCCTCGTTATGATCACAAGACACGTAAACAGCAGCATTTGAAGTATCATAAATATTATGATTCTGCAAAGTTTTACCAGATGTCTACTTGTTGCTATGTGATCAAAAAGACAGAAACATCCACGGAAAGATAACTGTAGGAAGTCCGCTATGAAGCTTAATAAAAGCATGTAAAATAAATGCCAAAGTTGAGGAAATGTTGGTTTATGTACCTGATATGAAGTGGTCGCCACATAAGCGGTAACCTTTGCTCACGAGGGTCTCACAGCTTCATTTTAGCTGATCTTTCGTGTTTTTCTTTGCAATAATCTAACATTTTCTGTGTACTGGATCCTTGGGAATTGTGTTAAACTCTTTTCCCTTATCCCATCAATGTCTGTTGTGGCATGCTGGGGCAGTACAGCTATTCATTTCTATATTATATGGGAGGCTGATTCGATTTGTTCGATTCGAACTGTTGAACGTTGGGAGAAGTGACGTCAACTCCCCAAGCTCTATTAGAGGGGGTGTGAGAGAGAGAGAGGAACAGAACAGAGGCAGAATAGCAGCACCATAGATTTAGGGCATTTTCCAATTATTCACCCCCTAAGGAAACTCTACTCTGGAACACCTTGCATGTAAGTGATCGGTTTGTTACTTTGCTGAAATTTGGTTAGATTTACTGATCCGTGAAACAGATCTGTTCATTCCTACAAAGACTAGAGTTCATTAAGAGAAAGCGTCTGAGGCGCTGAACTCTGTAAAACCCTCCCATTCATCTTCCAGTTGACGTCAACCAAACACAGCAAGCTTCCCTTTAGTTTCAGCTGAGTCATTTGCCCTGTGCGAGCTCAACAATACAGTCAGTAAATCAGCTGCACATACATTCAAACAAGAAGGGGGCTGAAATTTACCAAGTGTCACACTGACAAGAAGCAGGATCTTTGCACGCACCATTCAATTTAGCAGTAAGGAGACCAATGATACTTTGGCGTTTATCTTAATATAACCATGATCAAATGCCAGAGGCATGTAAAAATTGAGAAGACATGTAATTATCAATGCATTTAACAAAATAGAATTATTTTTCTATTTTTGGCTTTTCCATTGAGGGATTGCCACCGCAAATCCTCTGTCTCTATTCAGTGATATCCTCTGCATCCACTCAATAGCATCATCAGGGGGTGGGCTGGGGTGGCCATGGCCACCCCTGGCTGACTCCTGGCCACCCCACTGGCATCAGTTATGCATTTCATCCCAAATACACAGCCAGGCAGGCAAGTTCCGCTAGACCTTCCCCCGCACACAGTAACCAGCCCTCTCCTCCTCCCCTTTTCTGCTGCTGCTTTTGCGCGCAACAGAGGACCACAACAGCTCAGTGCATGCCTGTGCATCTCATCCCTAATGTAGGCTACAGACAGGCAGGTAAGCCGCTCCAGACTGCCGATCGTATCCAGCCCTCTACCCCACCAGCAGCGCACCTCCTCCTTCCTCCAAACTCCTGTCAAGTATCCCGTTTTGGCCTGGAAACTCCCGTATTTTACCTCTGTTTCCCGCCGTCATCCCGTATTACTATTATCCTGTAAATCTCCCATACTTTACTAATTGATAAAAGTATCTGCCTCGCCTAAATTAATTGTCACAATCGTTGCAAAAACTGCCACCTGCAGTAGTAACGCAGAGAGCAGGAATAACAAAGAGATGAATGGACCTGAAGGTAGAAGTCATTCCTGCCCCGAAAACCCCTCAAAACTAAGAAGATATCTGGAAAAACAGGACAGCCAGTTTACTTTTCTATAGAGGATCTGGATGGTGCATTGCATTTGAATGTCAACAAAGGTAGGCATATCAGATTCTGATCACTTCACTGTGGTGATTAATTAGTTGACAAGTGACAGTATAAAACACGGTGGACAGTTGGGCGTTACAGACATAAATAAAAATTGCCTGACTAAAAAGTCGTCCGACATGTTGACTGACGTGCTTCTCCTCCAATCTTACTAATGCATTGCTATGAAAAACACATTGTTTCCTTCACTTGCATCTCCCCCTTGATCTGTGTTTCAGTACAGCTTTGGATCCCCCTGGAGGCGAGAAATGCGTGTTCATAACACGCCCGGCATCAGCGGTTTGCTAATAAAGGTATTTATTAATGTGCGGGAGATCAGCTGTGTTAAAACCTTAAGTAAATTTAATTCAGTGTTTTATATTTACAATTATCATAGATATTAACACTTAAATAATCATGCTTATTTACACTTTTAAATATTAATATAATATAAAGACTGCTGAGCAGGTGTGTATCCAGAAAGTCTTTAAAGGGGGCTAAATTCGGACCAGTGATGATCTAGGGGGGCAAAATAAAAGGAGGACTGTAATTCTAAGGGGGCGGGCCCTACACTGAGTGATAGACCTAACATGGGGGTCAAAGTTTGATGTAAACAGTTAAATAAAATAGATAAATAATTCTATCTAATTATTGTTTTATATTATTATTATTATTATTGTATCAGAATAACTGATTTTAACTCTGCCTCCTAAAATTTAGAATACAATAAATTAGTGATTGAAAATAGAGTACATTAAAGTTGTTGCTATCTGCTTTTCCACAGTAACTGTTTTGTTTACAATAGATGTACATCTTATGCCAAATATAATTACAAAATAAAACAACATTTTTGTGCAGCAAAATGTTAACTGTACATTACATCATTAGTTACATTAAATATAACACAATAAAGCAAAGCATATCAGTAGCAGTTTCCTTAAAGAGTTCCTTTAAAGAGCCCTAATTTATTTTTGAAAAACGTCTCAAAAGGTGGTGTTGCCTGGTGGACCAGGAAAACGCGGGGGGATGAATAGCTGGGCGTGGTCTGGGCTTTGACTGACATGTTGCAGGCAGCAGCGCAGCGCAGAGTCACAGATGGCCAGAAACATGGAGAGAGCCATAGTAACGCAAGCTCCTTTGCCTGGAAATAATCTGGAGGTTGAGAATTTTTCCTCAACTTCCTTCTCCAAAGGGAACAGAGTACAGAGAGATGGGTTCTGTGGAGGAAGGGAGCGGCGCCATGCTGTTACGAACCGTTGTCTCGTTCTAAGCTGTCCTTCTGACTCATGCTGTCCTTTCGACTCATTCTCTGTTGCGTTTCCGCTATAGAATGAGTATCACAGTATAGAATGAGCGCCGTCTCTGGTATTGTTGTTGGCCAAATCTACTGCTAAATATAAATGAGCTTGAGTAATTTCCTGACTCTGCCTCGACAGGAGCACCTGCGGCCACTCTTCGTCATTGTCCGCAACAGAAAATGTGTGTTGCAGACAGATGGTCCAGCATGATGAGAAACAGTCAGAAATGTGCAAAAAAAAACCACACCATTACTATTATTGCATTAAAAATGAACTCCTGGCCCAGATTTTATTTTCCATTTACTGATATATCAGTTATTCCCTTTGTCATAGGTAATGAGCAAATGTCAGGAAGTAGGGTTAACCGCCTGCATAACAGAGCACCCAGGTTTTAAGCTGATTATGCTGCAGGCAGTTCATAGAACCTTGCTATGCAGGTGTGGCCGAGACGGCACGTGTTATATACCCCACTGCCGCCAAACTGCTGTTGTCACTACTTCCATACCTACGTCAATAACCCGAGATTAGCCGTTAGCAAGGCAGGATTTGAATTCTGGTGAATTGCAGTGTAATCGTTTAACCACTTGGGATACTAAACTGTTTTCGGTACAAAATAAATATTTTCACTATGTTGGGGAATTTATCAATTAAAAATTATTGATAAATTTAAGTTATGGTCTTTCTGGTTAGTCTAAGGATATTAAATCGATAATTCATAAATTTTTTATTTAATTATTTCTTCAAATTATAAACGAGGCACCATCCACTTTTTCCATAAACACCTGGCAAAAACATATATCTAATCAATAGGAAGTTCTCAACCAGCGGTTTATAACTAATTACAATTGGTTTTACCAAAATACCTTTTCTGAAGGAAATTAATTCTTTGCAATAATTCACACACACTCAGAATAAAAGAAACCAGAGATTTGATTAAATTTAACTAATTTATTCTAACCACACGAAGACAAAGAAAGAATACTAACACACAGAATGCTAAGGCTAACGGCCATGCTAAAGGCTAACGCTACATAACAAGATGCCGACCAGTGGTGACGTCACTTCAGCACATCACGGAGCGCCTCCTCCTGATGCTCGTACGCGGCCCCTCGCGTGCACGCCTGGAGGCGGTGTACGGACTTGAACGCATAGCTTGCCGAAGGGGGAAAAGATTATGGTTTTATTGTGGGGTGAGGCGCCGCGCCCTTTTTCTTTAACAAAGAAAGACTTCATGGCTCTTATCAGTGGGGTAGCTTTCTGCTAACAAAGACTCTGGTTCAGAAATATGGGAAAATAAGAACTTTAAAGTCTACCTTTGGCGCCGCACGTTTCTGAGAGGCACTCTGTGTGTGCGCAACAGAATGCCTATGTCGTTAAACACTCACTATGAGACATGAAATAGAACAATGGGATTTCCTACAATCTTTGCTTGTTACTAAAGGACGAAAAGTACCACAGACATTAAACTTACACAACAATAAAAGCTCACGGTTTAGCCGTAAATAAAAACAAATACAGCACAGACACTTCAAGAGCGCTCAGATCATTAGAAACGAGGTGGACGTCCTCCTATTGGCTCATTGGAATGCTGGTGTCATATTTCTAGGGCACTTTTATATCGTATACATGGCTCAGACCCCAATAACTAAAATGTACTAAAATAAAATAATTAATATAAATGTGGTTAGGGCTATTATAGACTCAATTATACAGTTTATCAACAAAGAAAGTTGATTTTGAGGTGAGTTACTCCTTAAGTCTTTATGAAAGTATTCTACTGGCTGGTTTACTAAAATAGTGGGAAAAAAAAATCTGAAATTATTGTTTATAGTTTTGATGTGCCACCCCAAAATGTTACTGTAAGTGGCTCCATCTGGCCACCCCTATGAAACATTTCTGGAGGCGCCACTGAATGTTTAATTAAAAACCTACCATAACAGGACGATTAAAAAAACTAAACATTAATTATGCCAGCTGGCACTAGCATCTAGCGCACAAGCCCTGCTCTCCAAGCTTGCTGTGATAGACAATTTTTACTCACCTTCATCCAACGCTGTAATGCACACAGCCCACATTCCTGGCGTCTCAATGACTTTTTCTACAGTCGTTTTTTTGTGTGTGTTTTCAGAGAGTAAGAGGCCGAAGACCACCATCAGCACTTCTTCCTGTTTTGTCTCCCATGTTTGTTTTAACTGAAGTCATGATTGACTTCTCGAGATTTGGAATGTATAGCGTAAAGAAGCTGATACTCTCCTGACGAATAATTTAGTGTGTGGTGTTGTCCATACTGCACACCATACCCTATAAGATCAGCAGAGAGAGATCTCGTGTGATCTGTCTTTCGTTATCTTTAAGTGTGTGGTCTCCAAATCTGTGAAGGTTTGAAAAATCATGTAGTCTGTCCCTGCCTTAATTTGCAGGCACATTCTAATCGGTTATGTAACTCATGTTGAGTTTAGCATAATCCTAACCTAGTGTGAAAGGAACTGAAACCTCCTTACAGGACTCATGACTAAATTTAAAAACATTTGAATTATTGCAGAGGGACCTGAATCTAATGAAGCTCCCTACGATACAGTCAACTGCCCAATTTAAAATCCTTTAAACAGTGGTTTGGTAAATACAGAATCTTAGCCTTTTCTTATGATCCCAAATCAAAACAACACTTTGTAATGGGGAAACACATTTTTTGGGGGGTGGGGGTTGTTGTTGTGAGTAACATCAAGCTAAAACTGAGCATGCCTCTGCTGAGCCCATCCAACAATAAGGCTTTGATTATTTCTGACAGGATGGAGCATCTTCTACTCCTATCAAATACTTAAAGCTCCTTTGCAAGTTTAAGTGCATGCCCAAATGGATTTACCATTTGTATCCCTCTTCGAGGGTCTTGTGAGGTCAAATGCTCTCGCTGGTGGCTCGGTAAGCATGATGCGACTAAGTTCCAAAACAAACCAGTGTTCTGCTTCAGAACAAAATTCAGTTTATATTACCAAGAATAGATCCAGTAACACTTCAACGTCTCTAATGCTTCCAGTTATTTAAAACCACTGGGGAGACAGGGTCAGAAATGAAAGGTTGAGGAAATGAAAACATTCCACTTTGTCCCAGATATGTCTGTTTTCCACTGCTATTAATAGCTCTCGCTTTGGGAACCTCTACATTACATTTATGGGCTTGTTTAACTTTTTTGTCTCCTTGACAGTTTCCCTTCAAAAAGAATAGTTACATAAGCTAACTTCCAAAAATATACATCACATGAACTGACATAACCCACCAGCTGAGGTGTCCTGGTACAAACTTCACTTACTGAGTATTGTTTAACATATTTGATTAAGAGCACATTCAGAAAGACAAATTACCTGGACATGACTAATAGGGATGGGTACAAATATCCAGTTTTGACTTAAAAGGTTTTGACGAGACTGAAAAGCACTACAAATTTCGGTGCTTTATTTCGTTTATTTTTTTCCAGGGATGTCAAAGCGCTATGGATTCTGGGCATGCCATCAGCCAAAAGTGATTCCCTATAGCACCAGAAAAGGCTAAGATGGCTATCTTTTTGCAAAAAAACAGCTAAAAGTTAGGGCTGTAAAATTATAATTTACACAGGTCAATTATTTCCTAGAATTCACAAAACAATTTTTAAGGCAATTACACAGTATACCGTCTTGTTTATAATTCAGCCCACAACATATCTCTCATTCCTAACCAGCCAAACTACTGATCGTTGTGCCTAAATGACATATGAGTATATTTTTATTGCCGTATTGGGTTGATATGATTTTAAGTTCATCAGTTGTCTGTGGGAGTTCTCCTTACCGTACGCTTGGGATGTCAGCTCGCTGTCCGCTGTCTGTGCAGAGTATAAATGTGCCATATTTATGTCGATCTATTAATCTTGGTTCACTGTATAGTTTCATCATATTTCATAGTGAGTTACCGCTGCGTTATAAATGTGCATTATTGAATTTCTTTATTGTTATCTTGTGAAGGATTTTATTCTATATTCAATTTAAACCTTAACTCAATAAATTCCATGCGTGTTCATTTTTATCAGAGAGGAGACGAGTGTAATTTAATTTTCTTTAGATTTTAATACAAGAAATGAAATACTGGTTCACAGGGTTGCTTAAAACAAATCAAATATTTAGCTTACAGAGTGGTATAAATTATTCACACTCTGGGTCACCCTACCTAAGAGGAATGACAACGTATATAACAGAAACATTAAGTTTTATATTTTAACACAAAGTTAGAGAACCTCCCCCCTAACATTAAATATGGGACACAAAACATGATTGGTTCATTCAAACTTTTGCCAAGACCAGCCTCCTTACAACCATGCATGCATAACTAATGACCTTCCTGTTATTCTGACTTTACAACCCAGCTCTAACTAGATTTTCTGCTGATAAAGAGTGTGGTATCTTATCTTATGTGGTTTTTAATCTGCATCCTTCCATTGTCAATTGTATGGTGATGTTATCTGCCTGTGCTTTCCTGCTCAATGTACTGTTTTTCCTTGACCCAAACAAGAGGTGACTCTGCAAAATACCTCTAAAACAATCTTAAAAGTATAATTAAAAAGTAACTAAAACACCTTAATCAAACATTATTAAACGTTTAGTATACTTCACTTGCTAAAGGCATGACGCAATAAAGACAGCTGCCACAGTGAGGTGCATAAACATTTAAAACAAGTTCAGTAAAAAGACTTTACTATAAGTAGACACTAGCAAAAATATATCTCAAGGAAATTTCAATCGAACGCAACTGGACTTGGTCATTTGTCTTGGAAGATGTTTCACCTCTTATCCAAGAGGCTTCATCAGTTCATGCTCGCCGCTGACCAGGCTGGGAATGGTCCAACTAACTGGTGTGGAGACTCAGCTATTTAACCTCTTGGAGGGCTTTTACAAGACTGATTATGTCATTGGATCCTTTGTGCTCCATGTTTTAACGACGGTCGTTGGCGTGCCGCCTATTGGTGGAGGTTAGGTTTCGGCTTCATTAGTGCCTATTGTGTTATAACGACAGTCGCTGGAGTCACAGTTATTTTTCTTATTAGAGGTTAAATTGTTGAGTCACCTGGGTAGGGATGAAAGGCATGGTGTATGCATTCTTCATTGCATTGGATTGCATTGGATTGCATACACCAGGTTGCAATCCAATGCAATGAAGAATGCAAGGACCTCTACATTGGTGAAACCACACAACCACTGTACAAACACATGGCCCAACACAGGAGAGCAAACTCCTCAGGCAGTGACTCTGCTGTTCATTTACATCTTAAGGAGAAAGCCCACTCCTTGAGGACAGCAATGTCCAGATATTGGACAGAGAGGACAGATGGTTTGAAAGAGGAGTAAAAGAAGCCAACTATGTTAAAGTAGAGAAACCATCGCTTAACAGAGGAGGAGGCCTGAGACATCACCTATCTCCAATTTACAATGCTGCCCTTTCATCCCTACCCAGGAGACTTTTTAGGTCTTCAACCTTCACAAATTTTATGTTGTTCGAGGGGTGGATAGGAGTGGAGTCAGAGGTGTAGAGTATGTACAAGAAGGCACTCTTGGATTTCTGTGTCAGTGTGCTTGAGGTTGGATGTGTTTGCTTTTTCTCCTACCTTCTTCACAGGGGGGGGGGGGAGGGGGGGGGCAGTTGCCAGCAGGTGCAGCTCATTCGAGCCAATCTTCTCCAGGTACAAAGGATGAGCAGAACCTGCATGCTGGCGCCAAATGATTCTCGCTGCAAGTGTGGTAACAAGGCCAAATCTCAGCTGAAGAAATTCCTTCCAGGAAAGAACTCTGAAGATTAAAACTCTGACTTACCTGCCTTCCTCGTAGATCCAGTGTCTGAACCTTCCTCGTCCTCCTGGGTATCCTTGCCGAGTTCCCTCTCTCCGCAAAGATTCCTCTCTAGAAGGAACCCACTTGCCTTTCCTGGAAAAACCTCCTCTGTCAGCCTCTGCACCGCCGCCTCCACTAGTTAGTCTACTCTGTGCCCACCTGTCCGTCTGTCCGCTCCACCTGCAACACAAAGCCTAGAACCGACATTATATCCAGCCAGCCTCAGATCACAGAATTCCACTGACCTCCTCCGATACCCGTTCCTCGCAGTCCTCCATTCTCTCCCATTCCTGTAATCCTTTCCTGGTGATCCTCCTGAGACAACAGTTTGCCAGCTTCTCCACCAAAATGCCTGAAATGATGGTGTTAAAATCTCAGCTGTAGCCCACATAATACATCCTGACAAAGGTCCCCGGGCGCGCCATATGGTTAAAAGCCACGTGCCTAGCTGTGGCGACGGCATCCTCTGCCAAGCGGGTGGCCCTGTAGGCGAACTGATGAGGGTCCAAATTCCTGGGGAGGCTGGCATTGAGATGTTGGAGGATGAGCTTCTCAAAGCACTTGATGACTACAGATGTCAGTGCTACTGGTCTGTAGTCGTTGAGGTCCTCAACAGTGGTCCTTTTGGCACCAGGATGGAATTTCAGCACGGGATAGGGAGATGTTAAAAATCCTAGTGAGGACTCCTGCCAACTGGTCAGCGCAGGTATTTTGATCAGTACTCCATCTGGTCCAGCAGCTTTCCCTGGATTGATTCCAAGCAGAACCTGCCTCACCTGTTATTCCTGGAGGATGAGAAGGTGATGACTAGAGAGTTGTGGCTTCAGTGGAGGTGTAGTGCCGATTGACTCGAAGCGTGCATAGAAGTGGTTTAACTGCTCTGCTAGCGAGGCATCTATTGTCACTGTTGCAGCTGGCCCACTGTCTTTTAATCATCACCATAACCTCTTTCGTCGGATAAAAAGGCCTGCATGCAACAGGGATGGCCTCCAAGTCCGGGCAGCAATGGGTGAGGGGTCATTCTGCTGTTTGTACACCAGTTGTTGTTTGGATAGATGCACAATCCACCTCCTTAGCTGTTAGATGCTCGGGATCGGAGGTTTGTGTGGCTGTCGTGCTAGCCTGGCTAGCAAACCTGCTCTGCAGCTCCACTACTGTTTCTCCGCCGCTGATTCCTCCTTATCGTTCCAACAACAAGCCAGGGAGAACTCTGTGATCTGGCCATTTCCTCTGGGATGTAGTGCAGCCGCTGAAACTCCTAAACCCTACAACCCAGAGCTCAGAAAGGGTGTAGGAGTGTCTATATTCATACATATATACTCATATGAAACAAAGCACACTAACCTCTTACACCTGCTAGCCCCCATTTTGGGGGTCAAACCTCCTAGAGTAACATTTAACTTTCAACTTTAAATTATTTGTTATTACAGACAACAACAGTTGGACTAAAGTCAATAAGAGTGAGGAGTTACTATTTATGTTTACTTGCTTCTTTACAATTAAAACAATCTATTCAGCTATCTATAATGTGTATTTTTATTAAGGCAGAATTCATATTTTCTTTTTTTCAACCTCAATTCATCATTTCCACCATGATTTTCTTGAGAATTTTCACATTCACAGTATTCAAATAGACCTTCCTATTATATAAGAGCAGTTTCAACATTTTAGACCTTTTACAAGCTGTAAAAAGTATTTGAGAGTGTAGGTATGCCAACTTTCAAAAAAAGGTAGATTTGACCCAGATGTACATAAAATCCCGAAAACGGGATTTAGGAATGCTAAGGGCACCCACACATTGTCAAGCTCAGAGAAAAATTACTCTCAGATTGAAAAGGATTTCCTAGCATGGTGGTGCGCGTACAAAATATTTGTTTTACTTGACAGGTGACATTAGATGCATCCCAATTAGCTATTTATTGTAAATCCTTCCATAAAAAAGTGAATCATCTTTAACAAGAAAACCCACAGATTTCCAACTTGAAAAGTTAATTTATTCCACCTACACAGGTAACTGAGTGAAACACATTATGTAGAATAATTACACACAAACTGATGTCTTCAAGACTTTGTTTCTTTTAACCACATTGCCATTCTGCTTACAGCTAATGAAATATGAAATTTAAGATTAGAATATTACATCAGACCAATAGAAAACAAATCTTTAGAAATATGGATTAAATAGGAATTATGTTTAAAACCTGCTTAAAGTTTTTTTCAAAAGGTGCTTTAAACTGAAAAGCGAAATTTAACATTTGTAAAATCAATAAAGATCATAGGATTACAGTTGTGGTGGAGATAGCCTGTCCTTGAAATAAAAAGTGAAGTAAAGAGAGGATGAGCGTTATGTTGGTCTGCTGTGGCAACCCAGAGAGGAGACAGAGACTGGACCTAGCAGTCATGACTGTTAACATTCTCAGGCAGCATCACTATATCAAAGGCTGATGAGATACAGCCCAGTCACATCAAAAACAGCGTCCCTAAATGTGAAATCTGCTCCACACAGCGGATCTCAGTCCATTTAAAATGGCTGTTGCCAGGTAACATCCCATAAATAAAATCCTCTTGGACCACAAACTGAGAACTTAAAATCTTTCACAATGATGCTGAAGCTATTTGATTGGAAGCCTACATTGGACATCTAACCATTTGTTCTGCTTCTGTGCAGCAAGCACAATTTGCTTTCTACCATTGTTTGATATCTTCATTAGAATGCAGCACCAGCCCCCAGCAGCAGGCAGAGTGTAGAGGAAGGAATGATGAAATCAGTGCTAAAAATAGCTGCCTTACAGGATCTCCCTCGTACAGCGCTGTAAACAATAAGAGAGCCAGTGATAGGCAGCACTGGCCTATGTCTGTGTATGCCTGTGTATTTGTGTGTGTTGGACATACTGCAGTCCTCCTCACCCCCTTCTTAGTCATAAACCAATGTTTATTTTGGCCTGCATTCATCATCAGACTGCAGTACAATTAAAGCCATCTGTAGGGCTTTTCCTTGAACAGGCAAAGAGAACACAGGTCTGAGACAAAAACAAAGCTTTTCCCCAGTCACAATGTGACATTAAAACATTAGAAATCAGCATCACGTCATCAGAAAAAAAATCTTATTCTTTGTTGAAGGTGATACTGATATTGTTAGAGATTTATCACTCAAATAGATGCAGTAACATTTTATCCAATGGCTTATATTGACCCTTTAGAAAAAATACACTTAGGATGTCTGACTGAATGATTCACCTTTACTAAGGCGTCATACTTTAAATGTCCACCTTTTCCATAAGACGTGTTCTTACTGAAAAAACGGATATTTCGGTGTTTTAATGATTTTTCTTTCACTATGGTTGCCCATTTTTTTAGTATATCTATGATTTATCTAATTTATTTAGTCTTCTACTTATTTCTGAATATTGTTATACTTTACAAGTAGCCAGGTTGAGTTATTGTCTACATTCATAGTCAGTGCTTTGATCTTCTTTCATAGTATTTCTTCTAGGTTATTTCAATCAATTAATCAAACAAACTTTATTTATAAAGCGCTTGTCCAATTAAAAAAGCTTCTCAAAGTGCTTTACAAGTTAAAATTACCCAACTAATCCACCCCTTCCCAAACTCAAAATAAAATCATCACTACAACTATAGCCCCCCCACAAAAACCATTAGAAGAACCTTAAAATCGATCCTTAAACATACGGAGAGCCAATGCAGTGATTTTAAGACTGGTGTAATGTGCTCCCACCTCCTGGTCTTCAGCTGCTGAATTTGGTAAAAAGCTGTAAACTTGATGTAGTCTTTTTCGGAAGACCAGAAAGCAGGGCATTACAATAATCAATTCTACTGGTGATAAAAGCATACATTAGCGTCTCCGTATTGGCCCGAGAGAGAATGGGACGGACTCTGGCTATGTTCTTGAGGTGATAAAACTTGTTCTAGTCATATTTTTAATGTGTGGAATAAAAGACAACTCAGAGTCAAAAATCACGCTCAGATCCTTCACTTGTAAAGAAGGATTAAAAGACAATGATTGTAGTTTTGGTAAAAGTTTCTCTCTCTGAGCCTCAGGACCGATTACTAAAATCTCAGTTTTGTCCTGGTTGATCTGGAGAAAGTTTTGTGCCATCCAGGATTTGATGTCTAAAATGCAGTTAAAAAGTGCATCCATTGGCCGTGTGTCATCAGGAGACATGATGTACAACTGTGTATCATCAGCATAACTGGAAATTCACCCCATGTCTTCTGATGACACTGCCAAGAGGGAGCATATAGATGTTAAAAAGCACTTGGCCTAAAATTGAACCCTGGGGCACACCAAATGTGATACTGTGGACTTTAGAGGCCCAGGTATCCAAACTCACCATAAAAGTCCTGTCTGTGAGGTAGGATGTGAACCATTTATGAACAGCACCAGAGAGGCCGATTTGTTTTAAACGGGTTAAAAGAATAGTGTGGTCTATTGTATCAAAGGCAGTGCTCAGTTTCAGTAGAACCAACACTGCACATAATTTACTCTAAAATCATTTAAAATCTTCAGAATGGCCGTCTTGGTGCTGTGGTTCACCCAAAAACCAGACTCTAGGACATTATGAATGTTGATAAAATCATCAAGTTGAATTAAAACAAGCTTTTCTAGAATTTTGCTTAAAAATGGCAAGTTGGATATGGGTTGGAAGTTGTTTAAATCATTAAAATCTAAATTGCTCTTCTTCAACAAGTGCCTCACCACCGCCCGTTTAAAAGTGGCAGGAAAAACCCCCGTCTGAAGCGAGCAATTCATCAGGTAAAAATTTCCTCTTGTTGCTGCTTGTTTTTGCTGTTCGGTTTATCTTTGTTTGTGTTTTGCTGGCCCTGCTGTAAGTCTGCCAGACTCAGGGAGCTGGGAGAGCCCAGCGCTGTGAATCTGTTCTTTAAAGGGATCATCAAGGTTGATGGTTGTTGGAGTTTCTTTTGATGTTCCTTATTTTTCTGCTTGGGTGTTTCTCGTCTTAGCGCTGGCCACTCTTCTGATGAGCGGGGGGTCCTTTCCGATAGACGCAGTCTGTTCAGAGGTGTACTCTGTGTTGTTGGCATCGATCTGCCCGGTTCTTGAAAATTGTATGCCATATTGTGAGTAGTATTGTTTCTAGCATTTTCTTCAGGGCGTCAGATCTTTTATTCAATGTCCTTCATCCTTTCCAGTATGTTTTGGAGAGTGTAATCAGCTTAGAGAGCCATTTGTACTCCTTGGTTCTTATGGAGTATCCACAGTGGAAAAAGAAGAAAAAAGGGGAGAAAATCCGTCCCAGGGAGTTCATCCAGTATCCTTAGGTGAAGAAATAAAATAGAAATAAAGAAGAAAATAGGTGGAGTATGGGTGAGCTGAGGGGGAAAGAGAGCAGGAGTAGAGCAGGAGGAGAGGAAAAACACGTCCTGATCCTTCGACAGAAAACTTATCAAAATGGGACACGCTGCACATCAGGATGTTGTGGATGCGGCAAAGAGGGCAGGAGCAGTTGGGGCCGGTGTGGTGGACAGGGGTGGGTGAGGGTATGCCAGGCTTAGCGCTAGCATGCGTGTGCCATATCTGTTTAAATGTAGTCCATCTGCCCCAAGCAATTGACTCCTGCCCCAGAAAATGTTAAAATTGTCTTTAAAACCAATATTGTGCATCACGGTGGCAGAGGAAAGCCAGATGTTTAGAGACAGAAGCCTGCTGAAACGACATATTCCTCTGCCGATGGTGGGAGCAGGGCCAGAAATAAAAACAGACAGAGTTTTGTCCTTTAAAAGATTAAAAAGATGAATAGTTTTCAGCTTATTTATATAGCGCAGTTTCACAACAGATGTCATCTCAAGGCACTTTACAAGAAGAGTTATTACAATACAATGTTTAATGTAGAAATTAGAGTACCACAGAAGATTGCGTCGTGTAATTCTCAGCAATCCTTCACACTGAGCAAGCATGAAGCGACAGTGGAAAGGAAAAACTCCCTTTTAGCTTGAAGAAACGTCCGGCAGAACCAGGCTCAGCATAAGCAGTCATTTGCCAAGACCGTCTGTGGTGGAATAAAATCCAACTTCAAGATCTCAGACTGCTGTTTGCGAATTTCATTACTGCCAGCATGAATTATAACTTTACTCACGGATGGATGACGTTGTATGGAGTCCAGAATCTGTCCGGAAATGTCCTTGAGTGTAGCTCCAGGAAAACAAAGAGTAACAGCTCCTCTCATCCTAATGTGCCGGATGATAGAATCTCCTATGATGAGAGTGCTGGGTGGATGGTGTGCAGGCTGCTGCTAGGCAGAAGATCCCTCGGGGTCCAGGACCTGCTGGATGTTGGGCAGCTTAGCTTCAACAGGACAGCAGCGATGTTTAAACTTTGTCCACATGGTTCCACAGAAACAGCTGAAGCTGCTGTAGTACCTTTCCCTGGCCCATAGGTTTAATGGGTAACTTCTCATCTGTTCAGTGTTTGCTCATGCTGTTTTTGTGAAATTCCTGTCTGTTCTGTGTTGTTTAATTTCTCTAGTAACAATCGTGTATGTTTTTTCTTATTTTTTCATTAAACTGACGTCCATGTCTCACTTCAGCAGTCATCTACGAATTGGTTTCATTCCTGCTTCAAACCCCATGTCAGTAACAAAGGGTCCAAATATAGACATCTACTAAATGTAGGAACATGCTTGATCTGTGTTTTTGTGAACTATGTCTACTGGTTGTCTACAGCATTTGTTAAAGTGTCGATGACATTCTGAACATCTTGTCCTGTTACAGAGAAGCTATACCTGGTAGTGTTTCTCTCAAAATAGCCTATTTTCAGTAAGGTTGGACTTAGGGCAACAATGTTCAAGCTTTGTCAAAGATATGTGGCTAGAATTTGGTCCAGATTTTGACTGGGCCATTTTGTTACAGAAATGTCAGGATTCGAGAAGGCTTCACTTTGTGCACCTGTTCACTTTTGATCTGAGTGTTTAGCCATGTGTAATTCTCAACCCCTCTTTGCTCCTCAATGATTATTCATACTACTCTAACTGGATCTCTCGCTGTGACCCTCACAAGATTAGACTTTGGAGTTGTCCTTATGATCATGATCCTTCGTCACAATATAGCTACCTGGAAAACATACTTGTTTTCATGACTGCCATTTGCAGCCCCATTCCTCTGGCAAGACTGAAAGAAGTTCTGCTGAACCCCTCTACAGTGCTCAGTGGAGCCCTGCATGAATCCTTTCTTACAGATAGACTTTAAAAGCATTCATACACCACAGACCTCTGACACACTGGAATTCCCACTGCCTGGTCTTATGCTAACATCCACCAACAAAAATAGTAATCATTTGACCTGCCAATTTTTTATGTTCACTCTTCTACTCTTGTCATCTTACTCACCTACCCTCATTACCTCACATAATCACCAATCAGAAAGCATTTAAGAGTCAATTAATTTCCAGAAATTTTCAAAAAGCAGGAGAGAATATTATTTTAACTAAACCTAAATAGGTAGGTAGACCTTCACCACAAGCACTGTCACAGTATGATGCTTCCATTACAATGTTTTACAGTTGGCGAATGATTAATTTTTTTATGGGGGGGGGGGGAGGCTTCAAAAACTGTTGAAAATTTTATTTCCCATTTACAGTCATCTACAACTAGTCATGTCTGAGTATTAAAAATGACCCACATGCAAAGAACTATGTAAATGAGGTAAAAATACATAACAAAAGGTATGGTAACATGAACATGGAGTAACAAAGAAAATCAGTAAATCTATTGAAGTATGAACATGAACTGATTATATACTGAGAGAAGATAGAATGACAAAGAAACCAGAGGTTGACTAATTGAGGTGATCAGATGCACGTGAGTGAATGATCGAGAAGATGGAGGAGAAAGTACCTGGGAAGGTGGTAGAATGGCAAAAAGAAATGAAACAAAAGAGAAAAACTTTTCAAGCATAAGACACATGAGAAGACTAAATAGAAAATAATCTTAAATGAACAATGTAAGACTAACACAGAGGGGTTACTAACAAGGGTGAAATTTTAGTAATTAAGAATAAAGAAACACAAGAAAAACTAATGGATATAGCAGGAATAAGAAGAGGAAAACAGAACAGAAAGAAAATATAAGTATTATCACCAGGTTGAAAAAAAAACTCAAATCAGAGAACAATAATCTAAATGAGAGAAATAAAGTAAACTGGGGCCAACACAGAGTAGAGAAAATTATAATTAATTAGGCAGCACAGTGGTGTAATTGTTGGCACTGTTATGTTGCAGCAAGAAGGTCCTGGATTCGAACCTCGATCTGGGTCTTTCTCCCTGTGAATGTGTGGGATCCCTCCAGGTACTTCCTCCCACAATCCAAAATTATGACTGTAAGGGTTATAAGGTAAGGGTAATTGGTATCTCAAAATTGCCCTTAGATATGACTGTGTGTGTGCAATTTATTCTGTCTCTATGTTTCGCCACGATGGAGTAGCGACCTAGAGAGATGCAAGAGGCATACCCCGCCGCTCGCCCTGAGACCGCTGTAGATGGACACCAGCCACCCCACAACCCTACAAGGATAAACTGCGTAGATAATGGATGGATAGATGAAAGAGAGAAACAATGAAAAAAGAATGTAAACATCTATAAGTATCATAACACAACTTGGTTGGTCTGTCCCTTTAAATCCAAATTACATATACTGAAATTTGTGGCGTTCAAGTGACAAAGATGAAAAAGATTCAGGAGAGTGAATACCTTTGTAAACAGCTGGAGAACAGATCAATGAAGAGGTTCTGAAAGAGAGTGTGCTATAGCTACAGTGGGGTAAAAAAGTATTTAGTCAGCCACCGATTGTGCAAGTTCTCCCACTTAAAATAATGACAGAGGTCAATAATTTTCATCATAGGTACACTTCAACTGTGAGAGACAGAATGTGGGGGGAAAAAATCAAGGAATTCAAATTGTAGGATTTTTAAAGAATTTATTTGTAAATTATAGTGGAAAATAAGTATTTGGTCACTTCAAACAAGGAAGATCTCTGGCTCTCACAGACCTGTAACATCTTCTTTAAGAAGCTCTTCTGTCCTCCACTCGTTACCTGTATTAATGGCACCTGTTTGAACTCGTTATCTGTATAAAAGACACCTGTCCCCAGCCTCAAACAGTCAGACTCCAAACTCCACTATGGCCAAGACCAAAGAGCTTTCGAAGGACACCAGGAAAAGAATTGTAGACCTGCACCTGACTGGGAAGAGTGAATCTACAACAGGCAAGCAGCTTGGTGTGAAAAAAATCAACTGTGGGAGCAATTATCAGAAAATGGAAGACATACAAGACCACTGATAATCTCCCTCGATCTGGGGCTCCACGCAAGATCTCATCCCGTGGGGTCAAAATGATCATGAGAACGGTGAGAAAAAATCCCAGAACCACACGGGGGGACCTGGTGAATGACCTGCAGAGAGCTGGGACCAAAGTAACAATTAAAATATTAGACCATTCTGATAGTCAGTGCAAACGGTGATTAAATTGCATAACCAAATATAAGGACTAGACTACCAGATTGATGACAAAGGAACAAAAGTATAAATAAAAACACCTACAAGAATACATCAAATGTAAATACAAATTTATCAGGTTATGTTACTAATAATTGTTAGCCTCCTGACTGTGCAAAATTAGGCCTTGGTTTTCTGTCTAGCAGCAGGATCAGTGTTAAAGTGGACTGAGGTCATTCCCAAATCTGAGAACCAACTACACTAATTAATTACACAACTGATTGGGTAAGGGGCTGAGTCAGTGGCTGTATCACAAGAACAACTCCCTTACAATAATCTAACTCAATTTGTAAAAACTCACAACGACGGAGTGTGACAAATAGCCAGAGACTGAGCAACATAGCTTCCACGTCTTCCATTGTTGACTGTGGGACAAAACAACTGTGACCCAAAAATCTACCAAACTGTGTAGAGCTTAGTTGAGCTGCGCAGCTAGGTGCCAGTCGAAAAGGGCTATATATCATTGCTTTAGTAACATGACTTTATGTATTTAATTTCTGGTGGAACACCTTTTAGTAAATTATTTATGTATCATTGCGTGGCATTTGCCAATGGGAGAGAGCCAATGTTCATCCTGGACATGTCTGCCATCAATCACAGTCACACAGGACAAACACAAACATTCCTAAGGTCAATTTAGAGACACCAAATAACCTAAAATGCATAGTTTTGGATTGACATGTACTTTGAACTGTGAAAGGAAATAGATGGTTCCTGGAGAGAACCCACATACAGTAGAACATGCTTGCCCCATAAAGAAAGACACCCAGCTGGGATTCAAACCTGGAATCTTCTTGCTGCATAGCAAGAGTGCAAACAACTGTTCCACTGCACAGTTCAGTATGCAAACAAGAATAATTAATTGCATTTCTTAACAAGTTTTGAACTGAGTGTTTGATCCCAGATCTTCAATAAATGTCTATTTCAATGTTTTGTTTTGGAAAAACTGTTGGGAACTAAATCAGACCACATAGAAGTGATCTCATAAAAGCCATATCCCTGTGACAAGTTTGATATAAAAGAATACATAGCTCAAGAAATGTCTTTATATCTTCATTTCCTACTGATCACAAAGTGAGTAATAAAGTAAAAACAGGCTTCTTTCTCTTTGCATCTCAAACAATCACAGAACCTTCTGTTCTCTATGGATGACATCAGAATGATGATATCTGTGAAACATCATTTGGATCATAGAGGTGCCAAGAGATTTATGGTAAATACTGAAGCCAAATGAGGCTCTAATAGCCGACAAAAACAAAATGATCTGCATCACCCTCTTCAACCTCCCAGCCAATTGCACTGAATGTTTGTTAGTGCTGATTCAGACGATCAATACGACGAATGAAACAAATCAGAATGTAGGTAGGAAATGGACCTGTATCCAATAAATTCCAATCAGTGTTGTAGAGTACACAGTGTAAGATCAGCATGTTGAGCTTAAGCATTCATCACACCCTACAAGATGGACTTTGGATAATGCTAACAACCATGTGACAGTGTATCTTTATAAAAATGATGTGTGATGATACTTGAATTCATTCATTCAGTTGTTGGGTTTTGATGTGATGTATACATTTCAGGAAAGGTTTTGATAAGAATGTGAAGTGGTCATTGTTTAGTTTTTCCTTTTTCCTGCTATATGTATGTATTTTTATATACATTTTGTGTGACTTTTCCTACTTCAATTTTGTTTTTCTCTTTGTAGCTCAGTATTTTAATTGATTATGGAGCTAAATAGTCACAAAAATCTGTATGTTTCAGTTTAATTGTACTCTATTAGTTTTGCTCTTATCCTTGTTTGGAACATTTAATTAATGAAACATAACAGATAGGGACTAATTTGTAAACCTATAAACCTGTATGCAACCTCTTACAGGTGAATATTATTTGTTGGAGTCATAACCCCATACCACTTTACCATAGATTGTGAGTAGAGTATGGAAAATCTTTAAATCTTTAGTTGCGAAACGGGTACAAAATGGCTCCCATGTGGATATGAAAATCCCACATCAGATGATTCAAAATGATCAGCAAACCCAACAAATTGTTGTTACTTATGACTCCCAACATGATTTTGTGTTTATATCTGAGAATATCTTTAAATTATGTTCCTGATTTACAGATGGTGGAAACATATGTGCTATGGTAGTATATCTTGGAACTTCTTTTAAATTCTATGATATTCTGCTCCTTAACGATGGGATTTAAATGAATAAAAGAAGAAGAATGAAAGCTATTCAAACCATGAAATATGTATCAAATATAACACAACAAAGCCAACCCATCTTTAGCAATAATACTGTCTTCATAGTCTCACATCACAGGGAAACTGAGAGAGACACGTTTCCATGGCAATACAGATTATTTTCCTGCCCCCCAGCTTGACGTCATATCAAGCTTCTTGTCAACCTGCAGCAAAAAAGAGACCAGAGGAGGGACTAACGCTGATGGGACGGACTGCACAAATCTGTACTAGTTGTGACCGTGATGAAAAGTACACACCTTCTCTAGTCATTGCCCCCCTGCCCTAACATGGTGTTGTTTTTGTGAAACTGCAAAAAAGTAGTTTTTAATTTAAAATTAAATGAACATTACATGTAAACCAAGCAGATCAAACATTTCCATCCAAATAGCATTAGTTCAAATTAATAGTTAAGAGCACGTTTTAGGTTAGTTTATATCTCCCCCTCTAAAGGTGCTTATTTGTCACATTTAAGAGTGGAGAATTTGCTTTACCCTACTTTAGTGTCTCATTCTGTATTAAATACTGCCCCCTTGTGGTTTTGTATTACCTTTACATTTTTTGACATAATGTACTGTACAGCAGGGGTATCCTGCAACCTTTACATATGTTCGTGGTCCACCACACCTAAATCAGATGGTTAAATTTCCTCCTCAATAAATAGTTAGGTTCTATGGGTTCCTTATGATGACCTAATTATTTGATTCTGGTGAGTTCAATCAGAGCCATGTCTAAAAGTTTCAAGACACTGGCTATTGAGGACTAGAGTTTGATCGCTGTGCTGTACAGCATTAGAAATGCTGATTTTATTTTCCCCTTTACCAACAATGATTTAAAGTATTTTTTTTTTGTACAATGATGCAGGAAATAAGTATTTGGCCAATAACAAAAGTTCACCTCAATACTTTTTAATGTAACCTTGGTTGGCATTGACAGAGATCAAACGTTTCCTTTAGATCTTCACCAGGTTTTCGCACACTGTAGCTGGCATTTTGGCCCATTTTTGCATACAGATCTTCTCTAAAGCTGTGATGTTTTAGGCCTGTTGCTGGGCAATGTGGACTTTCAACTCCCTCAACAGATTATCCATTTGATGGAGGTCTGGACACTGACTAGGCCATTCCAGATTCTTGAAGTGCATTTTATGTAGCCACTACTTTGTTGTCACAGCAGTGTGTTTGGAATCATTGCCATGCTAGTTCTAGCAATGTTTTATCTTCAATGCTTTCACTGATGGAGGGCGTTTTGTGCCCAAAATCTCACTTTACATTCCTCCTTTCCTTAATACAGATAAGTTGTCCTGTCCCCTTTGCAGAAAAGCACCCCAAAAGCATAATTTTTCCACCCACATGCTTCACAGTAGGTGTGATGTTCTTGGGATGCAACTGTGCCTTCTTTACTCCAAACATAGTGAGGGGCATTCATACCAAAGAGTTCTAGTTTGGTCTCATCTGATCATATCACATTCTCCTAATCCTCCTCTGGATCATCCAGATGGTCTCTGGCCAAATTTAGGCAGGCCTGGACATGTGCTAGTTTAAGCAGGGAGACCTTTTGAGCGCGACAGGATTTTAATCCATGATGACGTAGTGTGTTAGTAATGGTAATCTTTGTTCCTGTGGTCCCAGCTCTTTTCAGGTCATTGATTAGTTCTCCTCATGTATTTCTGGGCTGGTTCCTCACTGTTTTCAAGATCATATGTACCCCATGAGGTGAGGTCTTGCATGGAGCACAAGTTTTTTTCATGGAGATTGTCAGCAATCTTGTATTCATTCAACACTCTAATAAATGCTCTAACATTCAATCTCTTCTCACCAAGCTGCTTGCCCATAGGAGATTGGGTCATCCCATTTTTGTGCAGGTGTACAATCTTGTCCCTATTGTCCTTGGACAGCTGTCTGGTCTTTGGTGGAGGTTGGGGTCTGACTGTAGGTTTGGGCAGGTGTCTTTTAAAAAAAAAAGATAAGTTCAAACAGGTGTCATTAATACGGATGAGTGCAGGATAGAATAAACTTTTAATACAAGTAACAGGTTTAAGGGCCAGAATGCTTGTTTGTTTGTAGGTGTTAAATACTTATTTTCTGCTCCATTACACAAATGCATTAAAAAATAATTTAATGTGACTTTACAAATGTTATTTTTTTGTGCCTGTGTTGAAAATTACAGTCATTTTTTTATTATTTATTTTTTTTGGTGGGACTAGTTGCTCAATCAGAGCTTTCTCATAATATAGTTTGAAGTCTAAAATCGGCTCTTGTGATTCATTTGTGTTACTTATTCATTTGCATAAAATGTGTTTAGGCTACACAATGGCACAGTTGGGAGATTTTTTTCTACATGGAGTTTGCACATTCTCCCTGTGAAATTAGAAAATGATGTCTTAGTTACTGTGATGGACTGGCGACCTGTCCAGGGTGTACCCCGCCTCTCGCCCGTTGACAGCTGGAGATAGGCACCAGCCCCCCCACGACCCCTTGAGGAATAAGCTGTTCAGAGAATGGATGGATGGATGTCTTAGCTAGTGAAATTGTACCGGCCATATAACTGGTGGATTCTGCAGTTTTCTATAACTTTTCTCATAATTTTCTCTATTATCTATTAAGTTTTTTCCACTACATCGCAGCACTTGCACTGGAACTGCTAAAAAAGGTAATAGACTTCAGGCTAAACATTGGGTGAGTCTGCCATGTTTGTAGTCCAAGTTCAGGAATGCCGAAGGTACTGGTGGAACAATTAAAAAGCTTGGTTTTTGGATTATTAACCCACACAATTCTTTACACCATCCTGATTTAGTTTTATTTTTCACTTTTTACCCATGGGTAGTTTATCTATGGGGAAAATATTTTGTTTTTTGTAGAAATGATGAGTGCTTCAGTAACCTCTGCCAGCATCAAGAAGGATTTGCTGAAAGACTTCATCTTATTGAGTAGTCAGTTCCTTGTGACGATGGAAATGTCAGGTACAGCAAAGCAGTGAGCTTTAGAAAACACTAGAATGACAACAAATTATGTTAGATATTCATTAATTGCCAATTAGCCATTGTTTTGATAGCAATAGCATCTGACTTTCTCCTTATGTGAGCACTATGTGCTCTGCATTTTTGCTCCTCGATGACAAACCTCTTTTTTAATGGTACCATCACAGAAATAATATTGGATAATTTATCAGTTTTTAACCTGGAGAACGCATGATCCTAACACATTCAATGATGTTAACATAACACTAACAGTAGCACACTGGGAAAACAACCTTGGGGTCTTGTGTAGAACATCTGTTGTGAATCAGCACTATATACATAAACTGAATCAAATTGAATTCTTATTCATTCATTCTTATTACAGTAGATTTGCTATTACTTGGTATCTGACAAGTTGTTTAAAGGTAAGTTCACACCGGCCAACGTGTCCAGGCAGCAAAACGCTCAAACGGACAAAAACTGATTATTTCAAATTAAAACCCAGTTGCTTGCACACTTTGTAGTCAGCGTACGTGCGTCTGCGCATCTCGTCAGTTTGTCAGTAGATGAGCAGGGATTTCTCTGTTATTTCTACACTTTCCCTTCTTATGCTCTGCTCTTTCTAGTAATGTGTATAGTACCGGGATGCCCTAACCGGGATTGGCTAGCGTTAACTAACCTAACAAGAAAGTTTATAGAAAATATTTAACTGCTTACCTGATGCTCTAATATCCTCCAATGGCTATTTTATCCCCTTCTTTTCTGTCTCTCACACCCTGCAGCTAGTGCTTCTGGTCATCTTGCCCTCACTCTCCCCCACTTTGAGTAGGGGCAGTCGAATCTGGTTTCTGCACCACATTTGCTGCTCAAAAGTTCAATTTTCCCAACTTCACGCAGTAGCTGTGTGGACGCTTGTATATTTTATTCACAATATTAACCTATTCAGCTGCATATTATCTTCAGTATGACAATTTTTTTATTATCTGTTATCCAAATTAGTTCTGATGCAATTTTTTGGTTTTGTAAATATGAATGACTTAAGTTTTCTGCAGCACAGTGAGACATTTTTGTTTCTATTCCTTAATTTTAATTAGTAGTGTATGTTTTAGATGCACTGTAAGCATAATACTTTAAAAAAATATCTGCGATCCGTTGCAGCGGGATCAACACCTTCTTCTGATGGAGCAGAAGCAGGAAACCGGCTTACGGAGGGTGGAGATGACACGATGCCTTCAATCTGCCTTCAATCAAACCTTCCTGGGATGCTGCAGACTAAACTATGACCCATAGACATGTGCAGCTGGATTTTTGTTTCTGAACTTTTTCTATACTTGTCCAATAAAAATGTCCAAATTATATGCTTGTATTTTCATTTGCAGTTTCATTACACGCAGGTTGGTGGAATCATTTTACAATATTATGTCTGGCATCAGGGTTCAGCAACATTTTTAAAATCTGATAGCGACATTTGCCCTGGCTGGTAAAAGTAGAAACGTCTTGTGCTGCTAATTAAGTAAACTGCTTTAATTTGAAAGCTGCTGAAAAGCCTAAGCCTACTCAAAGATGGGAAACACATTCTATTACATCTGTAAAACAAATTGTAGTGGAGCGGATTAAAAAACTGAAAACATTTTCAAAGCACACAGCTTTATTACAAAACAGATACAGTTGTAGTCTGTAATTCATATAATTTGTAGCATGTATATGGCAACTCCTTTCTTTAAGGGGACACATAGGTGAAACGCCGCGTCGCTCCAGCGATGGATGTAGTTTGCTGAATATTTAGATGGATTTACTCTGACATCCTGAAGTTCTGTAGCCACTGAATATCGGTGAAACCCAGGAGAACGTCTCATCACTGAAAGGCCCAGTTAAACGACCAAACCGACGGTCGGCTGCGACAACTTCACAGAGCAGTCATCTGAAACATGCGCACACACAGAATACTTAATAATTAATAAAGCCAACTTGTTAACATAGGTTTTTATGCTGGCCTGTAGTGAATAAATAAATATCCAGAAAATATTTATAGCCCACCACACCGGGGTAGTATTTGCATTTGCTTACCCACACAAGCCGCCGGGTCCTGTCTGTAGCGTCATTCCCCAGAGCTTCTACACTCGTTTGCACTACATGTTGTGGAATTTAGGGGTAAGGCAAGGCAAGTTTATTTGTAGAGCACAATTCATACACAAGGCAATTCAAAGTGCTTCACAGTTGCATAAATTAAGAAAACAGATAAACAGGAAAAAAAAAAAAACATGAACTTAAAAAATAATTAATTACAATAAAAAGCAAGATTGCAGATAAAATAATTTCAATTGTCATATGTACGGGTAAAAATAACTGTTTACAGCCTGGTTTTAAACATTGTTAGAGTTGAGACTTATCTCACATCCTCATGAAGACTGTTCCAGATTTTAGCTGCCTGAAACTGAAATGCAGCCTCACCGTGTTTATTGTTGATTCTGGGAACCACCAGGAGACCCCTCCCTGAAGTTCTCAGAGCCCAAGATGGTTCATATGTCTCTAACATGTCAGAGATGTACTTTGGTTCCAAACCATGAAAAGACTTGTACACAAGCAGAGCTGTTTTAAATTCTATTCTCTGAGCAAAGGAGCCAGTGCAGAGACCGGAGCACTGGACTAATATGGTCGTATTTCCTGGTTCTTGTCAGGACTTGAGCAGCAGCATTCTGGATGTACTGCAGCTGTCTAACAGCTCGTTTAGACAGGCCAGTGAGCAGGCCGTTTAGTTATGGATAAGTCTCTCTAAGTCTGGTTTCAACACTATTTCTCTGATCTTAGAAATGTTTTTCATATGGTAAAAAGCTGTTGATGTTATTGCTTTGATGTGGCTGTTTAAGTTCAGGCCCGAGTCCATGATTACCCCTAGATTTATAAATAGATTTTTTTGGTTCAAGAGTCAAGATGACTGATAACACTTTCTCTTTGTGTCTGTTGGCCAAAAACAATGATCTCAGTTTTGTCTGGGATTAACTGGAGAAAGTTGTTTTGCATCCACACACTGATCTGTTCAGTACAGTGACAGAGTGTATCTATAGGCCCATGTTCACCTGCCATCAGTGACACGTAGATCTGAGTGTCATCTGCGTAGTTATGGTAAGACACAATATTGCTGTTAATTAGCTGACCCAATGGAAGCATGAACAAGTGATTGACTCCTGGGGGACTCCGCAGGTCATTGGAATTTTGTCTGAGAAACATTCGGCAATTTTGACAAAGTACGTCCTGTCCTCGAGATAGGGCTTGAACCTGTTTAGAGCAGTACCAGAGATTCCCACCCAGTTTTCTAACATGTGAAGTAAGATCCCATGGTCCACTGTGTCAAAGTCAGCTCTCAGGTCCAGCAGAACTAAAACTTAGACTTTGCCTGCGTTGCTGTTCATGCGGATATCATTTGTCACCTTGATCAGAGCTGTCTCAGTGCTGTGGTGGGGCCTAAAGCCTGACTGGAAAGTATCAAATACATTGTTAGACAGGAGAGTAAGTGAGTGAGCGGTTGATATACTACTTTCTCTAGGACATTTCCTAAGAACGGTAGGTATGATGTGGGCCGGTAGTTGCTCAGTACTGTAGCATCAAGGGTGCTCTGCTTTAAAAGAGGCTTAATGGCCGCATTTTTAAGGCATTTGGGAATGTTCCAGTCTCAAGTGAGATGTTAACTAACTGACCAAGTTGTGGTAACAAGCTAGTCAGCACAGACTTTAGAAATCGAGTGGGTAATTCATCAGCGCAGCATGTACATGAACTCAGACCAGAGATAACCTCTTCGATTGTTTTGTGGTAATTATGGCATTTTTAATGCCTTGGACTTTGTCATTAAAAAATATTGCAAATGGCTTCCAATCTGAGGGTCCTAGGTTTGATTCCAGCTTCATCCAGTCACATGTCGATGTGCCCCTGGGCAAGGCACTTAACCCCAAAACATTGTCCTACCGAGCCATGTTGGCTATCGGTGTATGAATGTGAGTGTGAATGGGTGAATGTGATTTCAATGTAAAAGCGCTTTGAGTGGTCAGTATGACTAGAAAAGCGCTATATACGTTCATTTACCATCCTTTACCAAACCCATTGCAATTAGATGAAGAAATTAATTCTAAGGGCAGTGAAACTTGATTAGTTAACCTTGATTAGTTAGGAGCAATAGTATCCAAAACATTTACAACCCTTGAAGTGTAAGAGGCCAATAGATTATCGACATTTGAACATGGGGGATTTTCAAATCTGATCAAATTAATAAACTGTGTCCTTGTTGTATCATTAATGTGTCTTCTTTGAATAACTCCAGGCCCGACTGCTGGTTTGGGTACAACAGATAGGTCGAGGAAGACACAAAAATGATCAGATAAAGCAACATCAACAACATTTACATTTTATATTTTAACACCTTTCGTAATGACTAGATGTAGAGTGTGGCCTATGTGAGTCACATCACTCACGTGTTGAGTTAAACCAAACATTTCAAGGACACCACTAAGTTCTTTGGCATGCCTATCATTGGTTACATCCACATGCACATTAAAATCACCTGAAATTACTAAACAATCAAATTCCGTGCAAACAAATGTAAGTAATTCAGTAAAATCTTCAATAAAACAATTCTGTGGTGGCTTGTATATTGTCATATAAAGTGTGGAATATTGTTTTATCTCTATTTTGAATGTCACATACTCAAGTGATGGAAAAAACCCATATGACAGTTTGTGAGTCAATATATTGTCCCTCAAAATGGCACAAACACCCCCTCCCCTCTGGTCTTGGCATGTTTCAGACACAAATTTGAAGTGAGATGGACTACACTCAATCAAAACTGCATTGCCAGTGTTTTTGTCGAGCCACGAAGAGAATTGGTAAGAATTGCAGTTCCACTTCTTTTAGCCCACAACTGAATGATTTGTATATGATGTAGGAAGAATTTAAAAGTATTTGTCCACTATAACACAACATCTAAAGAAATTAAGACAGAAGTCTGAGTCTGATTTATTGTAATGGCACTTAACCAGCCCTTAGTTAAAGGAGATATATCATGCTTTTAAATCCTTCCTTTTCACATGTAAATCATTCACTTGTGGTCTATGTAAAGTAGAACCACAGTGGTTTGGTCTGAATTCCATGTTATTGTAGCCCCAGAGACCCTCCTTATACCGTTCTGAGGAGCATCTTTAGAGCAACTCATTTTTGTGCGGTCCCTTTAAATGTAAGTGAAACATTTCATGCCCCACCCCCTCCAGGTTACATAGCGTTCCGCTCCACCCCGTTCTGACATTTTTGTAGTCTGATAGCAGCGATTCGATTACTACCGGCAGATAAACTTTTTATTGCGAAGCGATCGTCACTAAATTCCTGTACATCATGTGTACCCAACGACAAAAAACTGTATAAAAAAACCCAATCATTTTATTCAAAGCATGGAGTACAGTTATATCCTCAGCTAAAAGCTAGCACACATCGCTAACAGAAGCAGAATGTACAATGCTACAACTATCAAAACAATCGCCCGTACGACATGTCAACACACAACATTCACGTCTAAAATGAAGTTTACTGTCATTTTAGTGTTATTTGAAGCTTACCGCTTTGCTTTGTCCATCATTTCCGTGGAGAGAAGGAACTGACCCTTCAATCAGACAAAGTCTTTCGGCAAATCCCTCCTGATACAGACCAAGGTTGCTGAAACACTCGTCCTCGAAGTGCTTCGCGCAAACGAGGAGAACTTTCCCCACGGATGTCGGTATATTTCCACTAAAAATAAAATTTAACCAGGCACTTCTCAGAGGCTCTGATGCTGGGGGGTCGATGTAGGGATTTGTGTGGGTTAATACACCCAATAACTGAACATTTTGACTTGCTTTCTTGTAATTTCGACATGACTGACCTTGGACTACAAAATCGCTGTGGGGAAGAAAAAATGGAGGCTTCACGAAATTGGTTACCCGGAAGTCCATTACCTTATTTGGGAGTTCAACAACAAATGCTGTGACGTAATAGACAAGAAAACGTAATAGCGAATAGAGAAAACTAAACAGACTGAAAAATATGACCCAAAAAGAATGTAAAGATATAAACACAGAACTAGAAGAGAATAAATATAAGTTGTCTGCACTCCTAAACACCCAAAATACACATTTACATGCATTTAAGGGCTAAAAAAGTGGATTTTCCATGATACTGTATGTCTCCTTTTAAGTTCCCAGCAGGTCCTCATGATTGCCAGGTGCATGCTTCAAATGTGTGAACAAGCAAGAACATTCTGGTTAAGTGGGAGGTGCGTTAGGGAGGATGTCAGGACATCTGATATCTCATGATGTCCTTGGCAGAAAGCCACCTAATGTGTACACAACCTCCCCACAGTAGGTCCTCTCAGAGAACGGAAGGCCAACAAGAGGCCTGAACTATATCCGTCTCCATGAACTGAAGCTTCTTAGCTGGGTTATAGGGAGCTTTTTTATGTCATGTTTCATTTGTCCTCAATCTTTCGTTGGGTCTTTCACATTACCTGTGACAGCAGTTCATACATACCATACAGAAAAGCTAGTTGCCTTCATCCTCCTGGAAAATCATTACTCTACAGGGAAGTCAACTGAATTATGAAATGAATTTAATGAACAGCTGAGGTGGAACATGAGTACCTAAACAAATGTCAGGAGTTTGGACTAAATTGTGGAAACTGTTTGAGTGTTGATCTCTTACCAGAAGCAACGTGGGTGTTCCATAGGAGTCATTTTAACGGGGGACATCGGGGACTTGTCCCCAGCAATATTTATGATTGACAGGTTTGTCCCCACCAAACCTGATGTGGAAATTCTTTACCTGCACTGATATAACAGCCACTTGTGCTCCCAGCAAGGTTTATGCATCAGTATCTGAACAGAATGTTATTTAAATCACTCCACTTTCTCATGCAGTCATGTTTCTTTCTGCTCATATACTACATCATTCTTTGCAGTAGATATATCATGTTCTAAAAGGCTGGTAATCTGCTAACGTGCGGAGTCCTGCAATGTTACTGGTAGGCCTACCCGTTTCAAGATGGACAAAATGCAATTAGCCTATATGGTATGCTATAACGCAGTCCACCCTTCGCTTCTTCATGGATTTTTTTAATGGCACAATTTAAATGCTTTCTTTACAGCGCTAAACATGCATTGTGTTCTGCGTCCTAAATGATTGGATGCAGTTGTGAATCTCATCCTGTCATGTCTACTGCGCTTGCCATATGTATCATGTCTGGTTATAATCATCCTGTCATCCAGACAAAAAAAAAGCAACACAAACGACTGCCAATATTTATGTTCCTCACTAGAACACGACATCTGTTCCGAGAGCTTCAGTGGAGAAAAGGGCGGAGAGACTGTATTGCGTATTAATACTTTTATGTTTTATATCTACTAAGGTTTGAGTATTAAAACTAGTGATAAATGTGAGTAAATGTTAATGTATGTCTGGGAAAAGTGTGGCGAGGGGTTTTACAGCCTTAAAATATAATAACTGTAAAAAAAAATTGAACTTCTCCACACAGAATAGTGTTGGGGTTGCAAAAGGAGCAGGTTTTATTGTTGCGCATTCTGTATTGTTCTTGTATTGATTTAATAAAGATGAGATTTTCACCACGTTAACACACTGCACAGCATAAATATGAAACAAATTAATACTTACAGGCTAAATACATATTTAATAACTGTCCCCAGCAATCCTCAAACTGCATTCAAGTTTATAATTATGTCCCCAGTGTTGGGAAAATTATCAAGAATGTAGTTATCTGGCTATTAAAGGTTAAAGGGACTGCTTATGGCAGTCAATAAGAGTAATAATTTATGAAAAAGTATTATTATTCGGGGTACCACCTTTATCAGGAACTATTTTAATAGCCAAATGTCTATATCAGTCTCATAATCTGAAGGAATGAATTCTTTACTGTTTATCGATCATAAACTTTGCAATATGTGTGCACTGAATCAAGAACGACAACAGTTACATTCCAAAAATACAATATTTATTTTTAAAAAGAAGAAAAAAAAAATCACCAAGCTAGATAAAGGGCACACGATTGATTAGAACAAATGAATTGTTAGAATAAAAGAACATAAAAGATGAATATTTAATAAGATGAGAAACCATTAATTCTGATACGATACTGGAGGAATCTGGGTCCTGCTGGAATAAAACTGAATTAGTTTCACTAATTGTAATTAGTGAAACTAATAGAGAAGAGCCTCAGTCACAGTCAAACATGTTTGATTTTTTTGAGTTGGAAAGATATCATATCCAAGAAAGGGAGAATAAAAAAACCCTAAGAGGAGCTAAAAAAATTACTGGTGAAGAGAGAGGAGCAAACTGAACAGAATGAAATAATACTAGAAAGAGAAACGTATGAGAAAACAATCTGATTAGATAAATTAAGTTAAACAGATCTAACAAGGAAGATGGATGAACTAAGGAAACACAAATGCAATATTAAACATGAAAACAATTTAAAAAATAGGGGAAAATATCTAAGGACAAGGTGAGAAAATATATAAGGGAGATAGAGATTAACTCAAAGCATGACGAGAGTAAATACCAAGAGACAAACTAAAATGGTAAGTTAAACAAAATAAGGAAATTAAATAACTAAAACTCAAAACCCAAACACCTTAAACGTCATGACACAACTACCAAAAACTGGTTCAATGACCATGGGATTACTGGGATTGATTGGCCAACAAATTTGCCTGACCTTAAGCAAACAGAAAATCTATGGGACATTACTAAGAGAAAGATGAGAGACATGTTATTAAACAATTAAGGACTGTGTTACGGCCACCTTGGCCTTTCCAATGGAGGAGCGTAGTCTTGACTCGCAATGGGCCCGCCTGGCTGCAGGTGACCGCTGATTGCAGGGAGGAGCAAATCCAAAATCAGATACACATATGGCTCCAACAGACTGTGTAAAGTGTACTATTGAAGCATCCTGGTCTTCCAGAATACATCAGCAATACCACAGGCTGATATCATCCATGCCACACTGCACTGAGACAGTAATTGATGCACAAGGGGCCCAAAGTATTGAGTACATATACATGATTATACTTTACAGAGATTAGATATTTCTCAATTAAATGTCCATATTTTTGACATGATTTGGTTATGGGACTCAACACCAGACACCGAGGACAGGTTAAGTTTTCGTAAAAGATTTTTTATTAACAAGCACTGTGGGTTTTCTTGAGAGAAACCGGTGAGCGGCAACCAGGAAACTGAGTCTGGACTGCAAGAGGAATGGGTATGGAGATTCCTGAATGAAGAGAAGCTGGAGATGTTCTGCATCTGTTACGGATCCGGTCTAGGGGGGGCAGACCCATGAAATTGAATAACAGGAGAAAGAACGAGCCAGGAGACAGTGAGCTCTGATCTGATGCAGCCTCGCTCCGTAATGTTTAACTACAAAACAGTATATCCACAAAAATATACATTCACATTTCAATTCCAATTCAGTACTTTGTTTTATATCAAAACCAAAAATGCATAGTAATTATCTGGTCCATATTAATATGAATGGCGTTTACCTCTAACACATATACTTATTACCAGAAAATAAGGTTTCTACCTGTACGTACATCTGTGGCTTTCCACATTACAAGCAAGCATATTTTGTAATGCTTGACTATCGAAATAAAAATAATCTCTAATTTATTATTGTTTGGCCTGCTAATTAAGTTTTTCAATTTTTTCACAGAACCTTATTTTTAAAAACAAAACCTAAATATAACTCAGTATTTTTACAACACATTCCTCTGTATTAAAAGAATATTATTTCTAACTTTCTATGTGTCCAGGATCTATCACTGGCATTTCTGTCTCAGTTAAAGTAACGGTGGAGAGCCGCCATTACGCAGCCTCGTTTCTGTCCTACAAACGAGCACACCTTAATCTCTGTGTCAAATCAAAGGAGCATTAATAATGAATCCCGACTGGAATTACTTTTCCCCTCAGGACTCAGGTGTCAGTCTCAGAAAAACATCCATCATCTTCAGACAAAACTGCCTCAGCAGTAGATTAGAACACTCTCCATCCACAGTCCTTACCAGTAGGTAGCGGTAATGCTCATAAAAGTTGATTGCCAACCAACATTAAACACAAGACGAAGACTGAGACCTTTTTTTTCTGACCAAGGTTTTCCTGACAACTGACTACATTTTTTCTGACACAATCGTTTGAGGCAGTTTCATCTGAAGATGAGGGATGTTTTTCTGAGTATGACACCTGAGTCTGAGGGTGTCCTAGATGAGAGATATTTTTCTGACGCTGAGGCAGTTTTGTCTGAAGATCATGGATGTTTTTCTGAGACTGATACCTGAGTCCGAGGATGTCCTAAAATGAACACCGTAGACTACACATTTTGTGTGCGTCACACATCTTACTTGTTGTCTGGTGACGGGCTGCTTGGTTTTATGATCCGTCTTTCTGTGCGTCACTCTTTCCTCCCAGTTTGTTTCTCCCTTTTTCTCCTTCTGTTTCAGTCAGTCTGTCTCCTAGTTTGTTTTATAGAAGCCACCTGTTACCCGTTGTCTAATTAGTCCTCCCTGTGTTGTCTTGCCCTTTATCGATCCTTTGTGTCTCACTCCCTACGCCAATATCATCATATTTATAACAAGGGCTTGAAGTATCTCCTGTTTGTTGCACTTGCTCGTTCACGTTGGGATAAGCTGTACAACTATTTATTTTCAAAACACTTCACCATAGTTGTGTTGTTGGGTAATTGTTTTAACACTCAATTCAATTCACTTTTATTTATATAGTGCTTATTCCCAACTAACTCAAACCCAGGGGTCGCGTTAACGGAATATTCTCCGTATTTGACCGTTTTTTTTTTAGAACAGTGACGGACAAATGTGAAGGCTGGCTATCATATTTACAGATTAGTTTTCACACATCACTCTGAACGCTTTATGTGATCCGCAGATTTTTTTTTTCCAACTCTATGCACAGAGTCCATGTAAATAAATTCTATCCACTATTCATCCCACTTCTCCTTGAAGGGTCATGGGGAGTCTGCATTTCTCCAGCGGTTATCTGGTGAGAGGTGGGGTGCACCTTGGAAAGGTTGCCAGTCCATCCATCTCAGTGCGTCCAGTTAGACGTGCACTATAGAGCCCGATGTGCGCCAGATGTTGCAATAATACATACAGCGCTGAGTAGAAGTCGAATCCTGGCCTTTCTTCTCCTTGTTGACGAGGTGCTGAGAAAAGAAAGCAGAGGAAGAAGGAGACTATGGGTTCATTAACCTTATTTTGAACGTCTAGCAGAAAATTAGTTTGCTAAATCCTTTTGCGTGTTAGCGCATCCATACCTCAGAAGTCATGTCGTCTTCATTGTTGCAAAACTTGTTCTGTATATTGTTTATCAAAACCATTGATCTGAAGATGAATGCTGATGTTATATAGATAGTTTTCTGATCAGCAAGAAATATAACACATTTTTTTTAACCCATGTCAATTGCATGCTTAAAAAAAATACCGGTGAAAGCAACGCCCAATAATGGGAGTTACAGAGACAGCAAAAGTTCAGCGTCCAAATAAGGCATTATCTGCCACAAAACTCCTTCATTTCACCAATGTTTCGTTATGAATTGCTAGCACCATTCTTTGGTGGTTTCGGAGCGTCTCGTAGGGTGCTTCTTTGTTGTCTGCAGTAAAATGCAGATCGGGCCGCATTTTCCTGTGGAAGCCCGGCCCGCGACCGACAGAGCAGTAACCGAAACCAACCCAACAGGCATTAAGATATTAATGTCCCACCCGGGCCCGACACAGAGGTAGAATTTGCAGAGCTGTAGGTCTGAGAGGGCGGACAAGGCGCTGCTGATTTTGCTGACACATGGAGCTTAATACGCATTACGCACGTCTTTCGTTGTCCTGGCTAGTTTAACACACTTTTCTGCACACCGGAAGACAGATTTGGGGTGATATTTTAGATTTATTTTAATCACAAAAACTGCGCTTGCATTTTTCAAAACAGAATTTTATCATTGTTTTACTATAGCCTTTATTTGTCCATTTTTTCTGTATTTACATTTGTATCTTCCTATTTATATTAGTTCTTGTTTATTTTCTATCTTAACTTCTTTTAATCTCCTTCTCCTGTGTACATGCCGTCGGGGGCGAGGGGTGGCTGTGGCTACTCTCGTAGAGCCTGGATGGAGGTGGAGGCTTTCGCCCTCCCTCCTCTGATGTGATCAAGCCCGACCTAAACCCGAGCATCCTTTCTAAATATCTAAAAGAACCCGGCCCGACCTGTCAGATCCCGTCGGGCCCGGGTCGGGTATCCATGCTCTGGTTTGCAGGGGTGCTTTACAGGCTTTAATCAAACTACACTAACATGCAATTTCGATGATGTCACCGTCATGCGACATCCCAGTTGTATTCTTAGCAGAGCTTTCACTCTTTGCATGATGGCGGTTGGCTAAACAGAACAGCAAACATTTAAATTGGTCATGCTTGCGTTTTTTCAAATTGCACAAACAAAATGAGCAAGTCGACTAAGTTCAGTTTCCCCTTGCCCCTTTTCTGCAACCTGTGCAGGCTACAGCTGCAATGGCGATGGCCACAATGTCATTGAGACCGCCAGTTAGTGTAAATTGGAATCAGTCAGATTAAATGCCTGTAAAAACGTTTGCAGATAACAAAAAAGTTCCTCCAAGACACTTTGAACAGGGGAATAGTGCTGGCAATTCATAACAAAACATAGGTGAAAAGAAGAGTTTTTTTGGCAGATAATGTCTTATTTTTAGGCTGCACTTTGGTTGCTGTATTAACTCCCATTATATGGATATATGCTGATTGTGAATGGATATTAACTTCTCCCAAAGGATTCAAAGTGGCTCCAAACTTTTCAGGGTGTAAATAAATGGAATGCATGCTATGAACAAGGTCCAGGTTGAAAATTGATGGTACTTCCCCTTAAAGATAACACTGTTTGGTCAAAAATGGAGTGAAATGATCACAATTCTTCTGTTTATCTTGATTAATAAAATTCTGCTAGTTTTGTTGAAAGTTATGGACGCCCCCACTTTGCCGAATGTCGTGTCGCCTAGCAACCGCGATCACGCTAAACCAGCTGGTAATGCAAGAAATATTCCCCAGTATTTTACTCACCTTTTTTACACTAGAGGAACAACAAGTTTTACTGTCTGCGCCATGTTTAAATCTCTGGCTGAGAGGTCATCATATCAAGATCATTTTATTTAATCCAGGTTACTACTTAGGATAGCTACTCTCGATGATTTCTGCAATTGAATGACTAGTGATCAAACGTACAAATTTGTAATATTACATTTTTTATATTCATTTTAACTGTAAATATTCTTTGTGAGCTTAAAATTATATATGCCTTTTGGATCAAAACAGCAATTTCTAATTTGATTTTATATATCTATGATATAGCATATTCCAAATTGGCTCTTCCTAAATAAACTGAATTGTTTTTTTGTAAACAACCACTGCAACAATAACTAACATTGTGTTTTAACAAAACTGCAGGTCATAACACTTTTCTCCACAGTTGCCTCTTGGGATGAGCTTGAAGATGAAGCTGCTGGAGGTCTGTAGGGCTCTCTGGTTGGAAAAACTTTTCTTTTGAGCACGTCGACTTAAGCAGATGCAGTGGACAGCATGACGAAGCTGCTCTAAACTCTCTCTGCAGACCAACCTGTATGATGTTCCCCTCGTCAACCAGAAAATATGAAATGAATCTGTATTCAACTGATGCAGCAACACTGCCCGTTTGTTCTAATTAAGCTTAAAGAGGTAATTTATACACATATAAATAACTGCAAAAAAACTTATCCTAATGCCAATATGTTATGTTGTTTTAAACTGTTCAACGTAAGCTTCTTTAAAAACACTAATACAACTTTTAATGAAATGACTTCATTATATTTAACATTTTTAGAAATTCATTTATTCACAACCATCGAACACCTAAATAAAAAATGTGACAAAAACACAAATGAAAGAAAAACAGTCCATCCATCCGATTTCTGCTCTCCTCTCCAGTCTCCCTTTGCTGCTTCATGTCCTAAACAAGAAGACAATAAACACAGTTTACAAAAAAGAGCAACACAACAACCTTTATGAAATGTATATTTTGTTAAAGTGATCAGTCATAAATTATGTTATTTGCGTTGTTGCAAATATACAAACAGAAGGTTTATTTTTTGCTGTAAGCACTGCAGCACGCTGGCTGGTTAGAGTCTATGATCTTTGCTTTGGCATAAACTCTGTTACATCACTGGTATTTTAATCCTCTGCTCTGAAGTGAGCGCCATAAATTTCAAGGGTTTTCTATGTCCAAAGCAGAAGTTGATGGCAGTTTAGTTGAGCTGCATTAAATGCAGGCAGCCAGATACGAAAGATGCTGCCTGTTTTCTGTTTTTTCTTCTTCTTTGAAAATAGGCTCCATGTCCGGAAAGGCTGGGGCTTGTACAGCAAACACAATAATTTACAATTTTTAAGAAAAAAGATCACAATCCAAAGCTAATGAACACAATGACTCTTAATGGCACAAAGGAGGATCTGATAACTAGAAACTGAGATGACAGCGCAGAACAATATGACTTTCCCGCCTACGTCACAGGTCAAGATTATGAGACTTTTAAATTGACATATTTGCAATTATGCATAGTGAAATTTAAATTATATTCAATTTACATTTTAAATGGTAATTTTTGTACAACATTTTATATGCATATTAGAAAGTATTTAACCTGCAACCTGCACTTTAAGGTACATTTAAAGGCAGCCTTTAAAAAGGTGTTACCACATATTAAATGGCAGTAACAGCTGGAAAAAGTGTGAGGTAAAAAGGGCACCAACATGGAAAGTGTGAGGGGGACACTGCATGTATATCCTGCGTCTATTATGCCCATGCTTGAGTGTACGGGGAAAAAATGCAAACTCCATGCAGAAAGAACCCATACCAGTATTCAAACCAAGGACCTTCTTGAAGCAAGGCAACAGTGATACTAATCTTTAAATTAATTTGATGTTACTGAACTGCCTTGGTGGAGGTCTGCGCTCTCTGTGTGCTTTTCTACTTGTATTACAATCGAGAGTACAGTTTTCACTCATTGACATGGGTTTGAGGGCAGTAGACCAAAAATGAGCCACAAGGGGACGCTCAGTAGCTCAATGTTCCTTTACCCCACACACACACCACAACTCCTAGTCTGCAGTTTCTCATTGAAAGCATCGTTTAAACATCCAAGCTCTGAAGTGAATGGCCCCCGCTGTAAAATGCATGGCGGCTGCGCTCCCTTTGTGTTTTTTGCGTTCACTGTGTTGTTCCAGCATCCTGAACATCAGCACAAACAGCAGCTGGCATGTTCCAGTCTCACAAATCCCACTGAGTCATCAGCAGGCGGCTCCTCTTTGTTGACAGGCTTAGGTGAGCTCTGACCCTCACGGGCTTCAACAAACACACAACTTGTGACGGTTATCGCTTGGTCAGACAAACAAGAGCACACACACAGCACATGTTTTGACCTCTAACACGTCAAGCAATAACACAAAACAGGTTGTTGGCTATGTGCTTTCAACGTTTACTATCTATATGTTGTTTAAAAAGCTTAAAATGTTCAAGTTCGAATGGATTGATAGAGGTTATATCAGAACGACTGACAAAAGGATGCCCAAGTGCTTTAAAGTCAAAATCGGTACATAAAAACAAGAATATGGAAAAAATGAAGAAAACAGGTTTTGTTCTTATAGGTAAGGCATGAATTGTGCATATTACATAGAGAAAATATGAGCCTCAACTTTTACTCTTTGTCCCACAAAGTACAATGATATACATTTCCATACTCATTTTCTGTTAAAGGGGGTCACTACAAGTCAGATATTTTTCTATGCTTTTGCTTATAATTAGTAACAATGAAGAAGGCAGTGCCTAAGATCATTTCAATCAAACTGGAAGAGTGAACGTTTCCATGTCAAAGATGGCAGTAATTCTGTGAAGTCACCATGGCAAAGTAAAGGAAATAAACCAAATATAGCAAATATAAGGTCTAATGATAATAAAAAGTAGGGATGTCCGATATTATTGTAATACAATTATTATGAGCTGATATTGGTATTAAAACCTAATTTTATAACTTTTTAATAAAATCTTTTATACTTTACTTTCATATTATTTACATATAAATCAAACCATACAGCTAATTCTCCTCTCACTCAAAAATTTTAAATATGAAAAATTAGAGGCATAGTTTTTGACACATTTTTGTTTGTTTGGCAAAACTTCCAATATATCATGTGGCTTCTGCATTTCTAAGCCAGCCTGGAACGTTAAGATAGACGTATCAGGGGTATTAGCTAGTATTGGTATTGGACATTAAGATGTATTGCTATATTGAATATCAGAGAAAGAAAAGCTGATATTGAACACCCCTTATGGAAAGTTCCTATGAAGCAAACATATTTGTTATAAGTTATCACAGCAAAGCATGGGTAAGCTCTCATTAACTCTTGATAATCCCATATGGCAAACTGTTGTAATAAGAAACTATATATTATTGAAAATTATTGGGCTAAAAAGTATACTAAAGTATAATAATAATAATAATAATAAATTACTGGGTCTCTTTGTTAAGCTGCTGCCCCCATGAAATGACTCTGGATAAGCAGAGGAAAACGGATGGATGGATTGTAAATAAACCATGAGCCCCAGAAATAAGCTCCACCTCTCATTATCCAATGGAGATACATTAGAAAGCTTAGTAACCTTACAACGGGAGCTTGAGATCGTCAGATATAGAGTGATGCATTATAATTGAAGATTCTTGAATTTTGCAGTGGGCAGCTTGTTGCAGCAGCTTTGTTCTATGCGAAGCAATATATATCTTCTTGATATTATTCGTCCTCATTTTCTTATTGAAAGCATAATTTTTCTGTGATTTTCATTCTGTATTGGATGTTGTGCTTCTTTATGAATTTCTGCCTTTCCTTTTTAATTTTCTGACACCTCATATGAGGAGTAACCATAGGAACAAAAGATCAGTTTACCGGTTAATCTAAGTGATACAAGAATTGCCCTGATAAGTAAGAGAAAATTTGGTTGTGGCATGTAGATGGCCACAAAGTTAATTTAAATGAGAATAAAACTGAAGTCATCATGTTTGGACGAAAAATTTCTCCAATGACTTCCCATTTTGACCTGCAGGGCCTCAAACTTGTATTAAATTGCATGCAAAAATGTGGGGGTTATATTTGACAAAAATGTCTCCTCAAAAACACATCAGCTCAATTATCCAGTGGCCTTTCTTTAAACAAAGGCTTCTATCTATAGTGAAATCATTTTTATACTTTAAAAACTTTGAACAGGGGAACCATGCTTTTATTACATCGTAGCTGGACCGTTGCAAGTCTTTAGTTATTTCAGAGTTAATCAGATCTGCCTTGCAAGACTGCAGCTGGTCCAGAATGCTGCAGCTCATCTTTTGATGCTTGCCTCTCTTCCCTGGCTGCCTGTTCTTAAGAGGATCAATTTTGAAATTTTATTGTGCACTTCTAGAGCCCTGAATGGAAAGGTCCCATGTGTAATTAATCTGACATCGAGCAGCCTTATACACCCTCTAAAGAGCTTAGATTAAATGATCATTTGCTTCTAGCTGTACCACGGTCCAGGCTGGATCACAGAGGTGATTGAGCTTTGAGGGTTGTAGCCCTCAAGTTCTGGAATAATCTTCCCTTACTAATCCAACTGTCAAACTTTTTAAATCGCTTTTAAGAACACATTTGTATTAATTGGCTTTTCATGGCATATGAGAGTTACTCGGGGAGGTTCTTAGTCATATTGTGTGAGTCTGTTGTGTGCAAAGGGAGGTGGGGGCTGATCTCAACCTGGGTGTCTAGTGTCTTGTGTTTTGTTAGTAGTCCCAATTGTTGGGTTTGATTTAGGTCTCCCTCTGGGATGGGGACGGGGGGATGACCCTGGGCTCCAAGGGGGTTTGAACTGGATGCCCCAAGGCCTCCTGCCCCTGGTGGACCGTGCTAAACAGGGGTGCCTATTGGAGTCAGTGGGGCAGCTGGCTCCCTGGGAAGGCATTCTGTCACCCCAGTCATTTCCTCCCCTTCCCCGGATGCCTCTGTCCACCTGCTCCATCATTGTACCACTCATGTAAGGTCTTTGGGGGGACACATCACTGGGGTGTGGGGAGTTGTTTCTTCACAATCCGGTGGCGGCCTTGGTCCCAATTTTACTGTACTGCTTAACCTTAGAAATTAAACACAAATCAATCTTTAATAAAGATTTTTCACACATATATATCAAGTGGATTAGCAAAAGCTGTAAAGCTCTGCTTGAGAAAGTAAATCTGTTGGTCTTGTACTTGGTACCCAGACACCAATTCTTAGTACCACACTGCCAGACAGGACATGCTTAAAAATAAAGAAGGAAAAAAAAGGATTATAATGCCCCTGACTTTCCCGTGTGAAACATCTCTCTGTCATAGGTAAAGCTACATCTATTTTTTTCTGATGTCATGCCCCACTAGGCAGCTGCGTAGCTTTATAGACTTTAGATTTTCCTGAATAGGCTATCCCAAGCTGTCAGCAATTGAGCCATCATTCAGGTTGCACTTATTAAATTATAAAGACTTGTGGATTCACATGTTGACTGATGACAATTTTCATTGGGAGATTAGGATACTGAAACCAGAAACTGTCTTTTCCCAAAGCATCAAATAGGCTAAGGCTTGAGCGGACAGGCACTGGAGTCAGTGAATTGGTCACTGGAGCGCATCTGGGAAAAATTCCTAATTGTTCATCATTAAAGTAGGGGCATTTTAACTCTGCCTTTTCTTTTGTATATGACTAGTTCTGAAGTCACATTTCACTTCATATCACCAGACATGTGTAGCAGCCTATGAATCAGCCTTGCTGTTTGAAATACCCTTTACTTGACTTGTCCTGTTGGCCTGCTTCACTCGGACGTTTGTTGCTTTATTTACTTTTTCTATCAGTTCTGCCAAACAAAACATTTAATTTCAGAGTGAGAACATTTCAATTAAACCAACCTACACGTTGCATTGCATGTGTAGCTTTCACCTGTCTGGATTCATGTCCTCATTATCTTACTAAAAAAGTATTTGTTCAGTGAATATTAGAATAGACCTAATGGCTGTGCTTGGGTGTGGAGGAGGCTTGTTGTTTAATTGAAACTGTTCAGTGAAATTGGAGAATTTCTCTGTTAGGTGACTTTAGGGTCATGCGCTTATTTCGAAACAGTGTCACCACTGTTGCTGCGTTTGCCTGGAGTAACGGCAGTTAAATCCTGACCATTGAGTGCATAGGCTTGGTTATTTATTTTTTTATCTACATCCCCATCGTAAGCTGGTGGCGGGATCTTATCCCTAATTTCCACTGCATGTGCTCCGCTACACCACGCACTCCGCATCAAAACGCTCCCTTTGTAATCAATGCAAGCGTTTCCACTGCTGACGGCAGGCGCCGGCCACGATTTTGCCATCCAGCAAAAAAAAAGATTGATTCTATTTTTGCCAGATGCCAGTCAATCTATACAAATCACACTTTAACAACAGGATACCATTACCAGCAAAACATCTTTTTTTTCAAAATAAATCAAAAAAGACAGACTAAACATAAACGATTACACATCAATGCACTAAGATAAGCCATACTTAAAACTTCTTTAAAATCAATGTACTCACCTTGTGTCAAACAAAATATGTGAAGATATCTTGACACATAATAAAAAAGAAAAGTAGATTAAACTGTTATTTGTTTGTCTTCCACGGAATTAATGGTTTTGGTCTGTCTTCTGCATTTATTACTGGCTTTTATAGCGAAATCTCACAATTCCCATGCATTCTTCTTTGAGCACCTCTGGGCTTCGGGTCGAAGCGGATGTAGATCGCATGCAGTAGAAATTAGGGACGGGAGCGAACAGCTGCAGAGTGCAACGCAGAGCGCATACAGTGAAAATTAGTGGTTAGTGGTGGTCGCCACTAAGTTCCCTAAATAGGCTAAACCCTCCGCTATATTCTGACAGAGTTTCGTGTCTTATTTCAGTAACAGTATACTTTTTACCATTAGTGAATAAAGCTCTCAGCTCCAGCAGCAACACCACAGTGGGTGATATCTTCAGATATACATTTGATTAATTCATCCAATTAATCTAACAGTCAAGTTTTGGGATCTGAAAGCCAGCGTACCCATTAAGATCCGACACATGCATTGGGAGAACATGCAAACTTCATGCAGAAAGATTCCAGGGCAGGATTTGAATCCTGGAACTTTTTTTTTTGCAAGGCAGTAGTGCTACCATCTGTTTCATAGTGCAGCCCAGGGATGTCCCACTTATGTATTTTTATTTTGAGCCACATTAAGACTGAGCATCTTGAAAGGGCTTGTTTTGGCAGATTGTATTGATAAAACGATGTATTAGCAAACTGTTAAAATATCATACCTCCTCACTGCATTCAATTATTACTTCTTAAAATCAAAGGATTTTTAACATTTTTTTACAGTGATGTAATTTGGCACCATTATGGCAAATAAAAACAGATTTGACTGATAAAATAATATTTAAACATACAGCTGTTATCTTCTATTTATAGGGCCCTTTAGAAGGTAATACTATAAATGGTTATGGTGGGTTGGATTTGGCCATGAGTTTCACACGTGTTGTGCAGTCCATATAAAACAGATAATTAAACACAGGAACTGAGAGATTTACAGTTTATGACATTTATTGAAAAACATTATATGAAGTTCTAGTTGTCTGATTTTGGAAGCTCCATAACTTTCCTGATAGAACCAACAGTTGCAGTCAAGGCTCCCCATTCAGTAGGGCTTGCATACTCCCCTTTCTCCAACAAATACTGCCGACCACTGAAGTTGGGATGTTCATAAAACACCCAGGAACCCTCGAGAACCTTGCAGGACTTGACCTCACGCTGGAGCCATTTTTCTTGCAAGGACTTCATATTGTCTGTCACCTCCAGAGTCTCACCATTAAAGTTTGGGCGACCATACAGTCTCATCTTGAATGGACCCTTGAACTGAAAACGGCAACAGAAGTGTGTTTAGTTGTGTGTACGAGATGTTTTTACAGCGTCATGTTTTCTGTAGACTCACGTTTTTGATGATCTTGCAGGATCTGACACAGTCATTGAATCCCATCCATTGACTATAACCTTTGTACTCCCCTGGACCAATAATATACTGGAAACCTGAGAAGTTGCTACGCTCATACAGGACCCACCAGCCGCCTTGCACCTTTACAGAGTTGCATCGGTGAATAAAGCCATCCAAGTCTGCTGAGTCCCCTTTGCAGTCATAGGACTTTCCCTGGAAGTCTTGACCCTCGTAAAACACAATCTGAAAAGAAGAAAAACATACATACCCATTTAATAAACATGTCCTATCAGAAGTCTGAGTGAAAATTCATCAATGTTTTGAACAGAAGTTCTCCCCAAAACTCTCCCACCTTCTCCATTTGTAGAGCTTAAAATACTGCAGTCACTGATGAACAGAGTAGACTTTATACGTGGCAGGAACAATACTAACAAATGCAGGGCTAGCAGGACCTGTAACACTTATCACAATTCAAATATTTGTCTGGAGTCTACCTTTTGTTCTTACCCACTGAATTATCTCACAACACACAAAGGTTGTATAGCAGTGCCAAGAATCGAAACCTGCCCCATCAAATCACAGTGCAGGTTGTGCCATTTGATTTTATGGAAGATAGGAATACTAGACACCTGATGATTTGTTTGTTTTTTATTATTATTTTCAAAATTTACATTTTTCTATTCAATAGTGGTAATTCAATGTAATTAAATTAAAAAATTCTTTATTGATCACAAAGGGAAATAGTGTTGCAACTAATTATTCAAGGTTTTTTAAAGAGTTGTTGTAGATGCTTATGGCTATGGGCAGTAATGAATACCTGTAATGGTCTGCATTACAGCACGCTTGAAGAAGCCTTGAAGACACTCTGTTTTTGGGTGATAGTTTCATGAAGAGGATACTCAGGGTTGTCCATAACATTCTTGATTTTATGAAGAATTGGCATTTGGATCATCATCTTCATAGGTTCCACAGTCGTCCCCAGAACAGAAACAACCTCATATATTAGGATGTTGAGCCTTTGTAAGTCCCAGGTTTTGATGCTGCTATCCCAACAGATGATGACAGTAGAGATTACACTTTCCACAGCAGACTTCAGAAATATATGCACCATATTTCTGCAAACACAGAAGGACTTATGCTTCTTCAAGAAGTACAATCTGCTTTGTCTCTTCTTACAGACACTTCCAGTCCAGTCTGTTTTACAATCTTTCTTCAAAGGCAGGTCTTTCCTCTGCAACGCTCCCATACCCGTGATGGGAGCACGCACTGCAGCCAGAGAGGCGGATCTGACAGTCTTGACACCACTTCTGATCTATTTCTCTGTAAAATGATGATAAGTAGCCATGTTAAAGTTGTTACTTTCTTAACCTTCCGGTGCATAAATTATTGCAAATAAACAATGTGGTGTGTGAGTGTGTGTTTAAAACGGTTCTGTGTTTTCTGTTTTAAATGGCGAAAATTGAAGTCTGAATGGTGTTCATCAAAACCGGAGGGATATCAGCCACCAATACTGTTTTCTTTCACATCGTGTTCATTTTATTGATCCCCGATGTTAAAGGATGGATGCTGAGTCTGCTGGACACGATAACTAGGCTTTCCGAACAGATGAATGCAGGATTATTATCAAACCGTTCTAATGTAAAATATGACACATAATGAACACAAAATATATTTCTGGTTTTTGGTCACTGTCTGCTGCGTGTTTTGTCTAAAATAATCTGATGTAGCAGATGTATTATTTAGGTACTGTGACATAAGAAGACATATTTCCTCTCTTTTAAAAAGAAAAAAATCAGTGAAAGGGAAATATTTCAGCCCTTACTTTCATACTCTGTTATACTGTTTTTATACCCCACTAGGAAGATATTACACCATTCATTTTGTGTTTTATGTTGTTCATGCCTCACATTATACAGCATATTTTGGCTGCCAGAAATATTCAGTTTCCCTCTTCACAATATAAGAACAAAATTATTTGCGGGGCTGTCTTTAATGGTGCTTAGTTCTTTCAAATTGGACACTTAGTCTTGGGACTATGAAGAACTTTGGTCTTACTTTACCAAATTTACATAGGAGAATGGAGTATTTAAGCTCCCTGAAATATTTCATTCCTCCCTCATAACATGGGAAAAAATAACTTACACACCTGCCATTCATATTATTTAGTCCTTCAGCTGCCTGAAATATTTGGAAAAAGACTGCTTATTTTTATTAATTTATTTACTGGAAGATTAATAGAATAACAATTTTAACATGACCACCTATTGTCATTTTACTGAGAAATCCCCTCTCTTGCTGGAGTGCACGCTCCCCACCTAAAGCCTGTACTTCTGTTGTTACAAGTTAAAACAAATCTCGGATTTTGCATGTGGTTTTTGTATTTCAATTCGATTCAATTCAATTCACTTTTAGTTATATAGCGCCGATTCACAACATATGTCATCTCAAGGCACTTTACGACAAAAGTCATTTCAATACAAATATACAAACATTCCAATCAGTTAAAAAAATTTCTATGTAAGGAATCCCAGCAGATTACGATGAGTCATCGATGTGAGGTTGTGCCCGGATCATGCAGACTCCAACCACAGCAATTTCTCAGCAATCCCTCATACTGAGCAAGCAATATTTGTTAAATATTATGTTTTTTACTTTTGACTTTCAAAAACTGAAAAACTTCAAAAAACTGCGGTTTATTCGCCTTTTGATTTCTTTTGAAAAACCAAAAAACGAACCATACACAGATTCTGACTAAATGTAAATAGTTACTAACTTGTTTACATTTGTTTACAAACTGGAATTCATGGAAAAACTAAATCTGAAGTAGAAGATGTGTATCAGACCTCTGGTACCTCTGTCGCCTATTAGAACGAGTCCACCTGCATTAATCGATGGTGAATGGTAACTATTAGCAGGCCCTAATGCTAGTATGGATTGTATTTAAATTTATTTACAGGGCCTATATCATGCAAAATCAAGTTTTTGGAGTTTTCAACCATCTGTTAATGCAATTTTTTGTGTTTTTTGTCTTAATTCACACATGTCGGAGTAATCCTCCTGAATCCTGCTCTCTGAGCAGCTGCCCCTCGATCTCCTAGGAATCGACTAAGTGTTCAACTAGTGACATCACTAGTTGAAAACAAGGGGGTATTGAGGTGTCTGCACCGCCCCTGCAGGCAGAGCGGCTTACCTGGGATTGAGTTCAAACACACCCTCGTCCTTCTCACTGCTCATGGCTGCTTCGGTATTTGACAGCTTAAATAACTTTTTGTTGGATTTTGTACTTTCTCTGTGAAAACGCCTGTTCGGCTGGATGGATTATAGGATTTTATTCTATATTCCTAAAGAACAGCAGCTGGATCAAAGAACAAAGACGCCTGATGGACAGAGAAGTAAGTGACTAAATGCTAATGCTAATGTGTGTTAGCCATCTATCAAGCTGCTTATGTGATCTTGTAACAGAATTGTGTGGTTAATTAATTATCTGTAGCATCTCAAAATGTTTAGTAAACGAGTGCAAACAACTCCCACGGCTTTTTTGTATACTGGGCTGGAAAAATTTGGTCCAACATTAACTAGAGGATACAAATTAAATGTACTGTTACTGTGTAACACCAACGGTAACATTTTATCATATATATGTCTATCCCAGAAGTTGAAAGCTGTAAAATAGCATGATATTGTCCCTTTAAGTGTCATGCACAGAATTTGTGCCCAGCCCACATGGGCTTATAAGATACTGACATTTCAATGAGAAGATGACCATATGCAAATATCAACAATATCATTATATCTTAGGGAAGAGCATTCCTTGCTTTAAAGTCCTAGCTTTTTCCACAAATGTCACCACACTAAACCAGTCATTACTAAACAACCAGCCCAACATATCACCTTCAGACAACCAAAATAAATCATGATTTTTACATTGAATCTTTTCAAACAGACCATTTCTCAAATCATTATACAAACGGCAATAAAACATAAAATGAAATATATTCTCAACCAAACTCAAATCACAAACGGCACAAAGTTGGTCTTCCTCAGGAACCCCTTTAAACCAACCCACGTCCACCTCCAAGGGCAGCACTCCTGCTCTGGGCTATGCACATAGGGATCTCTGTTTACTTTTTAAATTATAATTCACATAGGGCTCTGTGGAAGAGCAATAATTCCTTCAATAGTAATAGTAGTAGTAATGGGAATAGTAATTCCCATTCACTTTCAGTGTTGTATGCTAAGCTAGGGTGGACTACCCCTTTAAGCCCTGTTCCAATGCATCTGTGTATATATCTGTGGGAAGAACAAGTATTTGATACACTGCTGCGTTTTGCAAAATTTTCACTTACAAAGCATGTAGAGGTCTGTAATTTTTATCAAAGGTACTCTCAACTGTGAGGGCCGGGATCTTAAACCAAAATGCAGGAAAATAAAAGTGGATGATTTTAAATAATTAATTTCCATTTTATTGCATGACATAAGCAGTGTTGGGCATCTTGCATAAAAAAAATCATAAGTTATAGTTACAAATTACATTTTTCAAAAAGTAATTGAGTTAGTAACCAGTTATCACATTGTAAAAGTAGTTACTAAGCAAAGTAACTGTCACGTTATTTCTGTTTTCTTGTAACGCAGTTACGTTCTATAATATCTATAGCATAAAAAAAAAATTATAACTGAATGACGAATTAAAAAAAAAATACCATATACAGTATTTTAGAACATCTGGTATTTGAACTTGACTCAATAAGATTGAAGCTGTATGCAGAAATATAAAAATATACAAAAAATAAATATTGGGAATACTTAATCACACACTTTTCATTAAAGTGCAAAACTAAGACAGACAAATGTGGGTAAAAAGAAACAAATGAAAATCTGTTCATTAAGTTGTGCAAATCTCTGTTTCTGATATGTTGCACAGTAAACAGAGCACTAACCACATGGTTGTGGTAAGACATTTTAAGACTGTTTTGGTGTCACCATCTGTGACTAATGTAAATGTAGGGTCTTGATCTGGAAGCTATGGAAGGAAAACCTGAAATATTCCTGTACAATTACAGTAAAATAATAATATAAAATATTATATGTATTCAAATGCAAAAAAAAATTGTTGGGTCTGGTTCTTTAGATGTACCAAGACATTTCAAGATTGATTTGGTGTCACCAGGTCACATGAACTGGAAGCTATTGATGAAAAATCCAAAATTTTCTGCAATATATTAATAAGAAATTTTGCACGTTATTTTTTTTTAAATATAAATCTGTGTGCCAAATTTCTTGGGTGTAGAGCAACAATTTATCAATGTTTAGGGTGTCTCTGTTAGTAAATCTCACTATTGATTTATTTTCTGGGATGTATGGAAATTTATCGATGGTTCTTAACCACAACCACCGCCTTCATGGTCGCGATGTATCTGCTCTGTCACTGCAGGTGTTGGTGAGACTTTGGAGGGAGTCTCCGCTTATCCAACTGAAATATAAGAGGTCACAGCAGTCTTTACAACATACAATGAGAAAGCAAGAGCACTCAGAGTATCCGCCTACCCAAGAAATCATCATCGTATTTTCAAAGGCGTCATCACCGACACCTGCTCTCTGTGTGAATGTCAGAAAGTCTGACATTGCTACGCTTCATTCAACCACGTTGTAGTAACACAACACTTTACATCCCCAGTAACGGTAATGGCGTTGCAACGATGGAAAAAGTAATTATTAGATTACTCCAGTACCTAAAAAATATTGCCGTTAACGTAACACCGTTATTTTAAATTCTGTTACTCCCAACACTGGACATACAGTGATGCAAAAAAGTATTCAGTCAGCCACCGATTGTGCAAGTTCTCCCACTTAAAATAATGTTAGAGGTCAGTAATTTTCATCACAGGTACACTTCAACTGTGAGAGACAGAATTTGAAAAAAAAATCCAGGAATTTACATTGTAGGATTTTTAAATAATTTATTTGTAAATTATGGTGGAAAATAAGTATTTGGTCACTTCAAACAAGGTTGTCTCTGGCTCTCACAGACCTGTAACTTCTTCTTTAAGAAGCTCTTCTGTCCTCCACTCGTTACCTGTATTATTGGCACCTGTTTGAACTCGTTATCTGTATAAAAGACACCTGTCCACAGCCTCAAACAGTCAGACTCCAAACTCCACTATGGCCAAGACCAAAGAGCTTTCGAAGGACACCAGGGAAAGAATTGTAGACCTGCACCTGACTGGGAAGAGTGAATCTACAATAGGCAAGCAGCTTGGTGTGAAAAAATCAACTGTGGGAGCAATTATCAGAAAATGGAAGACATACAAGACCACTGATAATCTCCCTCGATCTGGGGCTCCACGCAAGATCTCATCCCGTGGGGTCAAAATGATCATGAGAACGGTGAGCAAAAATCCCAGAACCACACGGGGGGACCTGGTGAATGACCTGCAGAGAGCTGGGACCAAAGTAACAAAGGTTACCATCAGTAACACACTACAACGACAGGGAATCAAATCCTGCAGTGCCAGACGTGTCCCCCTGCTTAAGCCAGTGCATGTCCAGGCCCGTCTGAAGTTTGCCAGAGAGCACATGGATGATACAGCAGAGGATTGGGAGAATGTCATGTGGTCAGATGAAACCAAAGTAGAACTTTTTGGTATAAACTCAACTCGTCGTGTTTGGAGGAAGAAGAATACTGAGTTGCATCCCAAGAACACCATACCTACTGTGAAGCATGGGGGTGGAAACATCATGCTTTGGGGCTGTTTTTCTGCTAAGGGGACAGGACGACTGATCCGTGTTAAGGAAAGAATGAATGGGGCCATGTATCTTGAGATTTTGAGCCAAAACCTCCTTCCATCAGTGAGAGCTTTGAAGATGAAACGTGGCTGGGTCTTCCAAAATGACAATGATCCCAAACACACCCGCCGGGCAACGAAGGAGTGGCTCCGTAAGAAGCATTTGAAAGTTCTGGAGTTGCCTAGCCAGTCTCCAGACCTCAACCCCATAGAAAATCTCTGGAGGGAGTTGAAAGTCCGTGTTGCTCGGCGACAGCCCCAAAACATCACTGCTCTCGAGAAGATTTGCATGAAGGAATGGGCCAAAATAACAGCTACTGTGTGTGCAAACCTGGTAAAGACCTATAGTAATCGTTTGACCTCTGTTATTGCCAACAAAGGTTAGATTACAAAGTATTGAGTTGAATTTTTGTTATTGACCAAATACTTATTTTCCACCATAATTTACAAATAAATTCTTTAAAAATCCTACAATGTGAATTCCTGGATTTTTTTTCACATTCTGTCTCTCACAGTTGAAGTGTACCTATGATGAAAATTACTGACCTCTATCATCATTTTAAGTGGGAGAACTTGCACAATCGGTGGCTGACTAAATACTTTTTTGCCCCACTGTAAGTATTTGATACATAAGACAAACAGAACTCAATATTTAATACAGAAATTTCTGTTTTCAATTACAGAGATCAGACATTTTCTTTACTTCTTCACCAGGTTTGCACACACTGCAGCAGGGTTTGTATAGCGGTGTGGAAGCTATTTGCCTTCCAGTGTTGTACGCATGCGCGAAAATACCCGGATAAAAACAATAACATTCAACGTGTCTATATACAATGCAAATTAGACTGGTGCATGCAGACAGGCCTTAAGAGTTATTGGCTGATATTCTGACTTCAAATATTAGTACAAGCAAATCAGTTTTATTAGGGACCTGTATTCAAGCTATACAACATGCTTCTTCAGATTTAATGAGATTTTTCAAGTAGCTGTTAGCCCTCCCTCAGCTGTCGGAGAATGATCCGTTTTGTTGTGGTGCCCATAATCGTTCACCTAATGTTACAATAAAAAGATGAAGGTATTGAAGTATATTAAATGTCTATTAATGTTTGATTAAAGTGTTTTAGTTACCATACTTTGTAATTATACGTTTAAAATTATTTTAGAGGTATTTTGCAGAGGTCAGCTCTTGTTTGGGTCACAGAAAAACAGGACATTGAGCAGGAAAGCACAGGCAGATATCATCATACAATTGACAATGGAAGGATGTAAGAAATAACGGTCAGCAGAAAATCAAGTTAGAGCTGCGTAATGGTAAAATGTATTGCCTTCTCTTTGTTCTTAGATAAAGTTAATTCTTATGTGAATTGGTGTTAATGATGTAGTGGGAATCTTCATTGTAAGCATTATTTTATTATATAGATAGTTCTTATTTGAATTAGTGCTGATGCATTTTTAATTCTGACTATGTTACTCATGTCTAGATAAAATCTTATACTGATTCTAAGGTATCTAAACATCTCATCTTGACTTATGACAAATCTTGTTATCTGGTGTTACACTTATGACAGATCATGTGAATGTCTTTCTCAGCATTATACAAAGTATCCCTTATTGTTATCTATATTCTGACTAGTGAAGTGTGACATCCATTATTCCCTCATGACTGGTCTTGTGATTATCCTCTGATGCATGGTTGTAAGGAGGCTGGTCTTGGCAAAAGTTTGAATGAACCAATCATGTTTTGTGTCCCATATGTAACGTTAGGGGGGAGGTTCTCTAACTTTGTGTTGAAATATAAAACTTTATGTTTCTGTTATATACGTTGTCATTTCTAGGTAGGGTGACCCAGAGTGTGGATAATTTATACCACTCCTTGCAGGCAGAACCTCTGATAGAAATCCTCTGCCAGCCACTGTACAAACTACTTTGAGCTGTTTGAGAGGTTTCAGGGCATCTCTTGAAGATGATGTGGAATTGTGTTACTACACGATCCCCTATGTTGTCAAACACAGTATGATCCATCTCTGCCAACCACCGTTCACAGAATACTTTTATATTATCTGATCCAGAATGTTTGCAAACTAAATTGAAACAGCGCAAAATCCTAGAAATGTAGAAATTATCATATTATTATTCACATGATAAATATTCAAAAAAGTTTTATTAAAATTTACATAGTTTTAGGAAAAGTCAGAGACCAACAAGGCTTCATAATTTTATTTGACAAAGTTATTTAATATGCATATTTCAAAAGGGTCAAAATGTTTATTTGACTGTTCAGAATGATCAAGATCACTTTGACAGAGGCAAGGTCAACTGATAATCAACTTAACATCTTATGTTTGACTGCATTTATAACAAATAGTGAACCAAAACGCATAAACATCCATAAATACAGTGGTTTTATGCTCTTTGCGTCTTGACATAGGGGCTGCTGGCTATCAGCAAGACCTAACCTACTTTGACCTAAATTGAGCAACAGTTTGCCAGAAAAGATCTTCCACAGCAGTGAAGGGAAGGAATTGTTCACGTATGCGAAGCGTGCTGTACACATTTCGCATGTGCTGCTGCCAGTATCAGACGATATCATTCAGTAAGGGAGAGGGGTGAAATGATAATATCCTACATAATTTGAGGATTTTTTTTTAATATCGAATCCCAACCATATATAATTTGCTTATTTTAACAGATCAAATGAAATATTTCAATTACAAAACTTACACAAGACAATACATATTAGGGAAATGCGTTCACAAGCTGAAGAAAATAAGATGCAGTTAAGAGAAACAGCACTGCAGTGGTAGGCAGACCCACCATAAAAAATCAGCACTGCCTTCTGTCCTGTTGGGAAATTGCTTTGCAACACTGAAAAACCAACGGTGAACTAAAAACCAAAAATGTCTGTGTCAATACGTCTGATTCCAGTTGCAAACTTGGTGAGGAATAAGTATAAACTAGGCTTAAAAAAAATTGAGCATAGAAGAAAACCCAAGCAACCCCAAATCTTGACAGATCCAGCGGAGAACTTGGGAGGTAACCTTTTGAAAATACAGAGAGAATGAGGTTAAGCATAAAGCTAGGCAATCATTAGATCAACTCAATAAGTATTATAATTTGAATATCAATTGTCTCAATCAGAATCTAAATGCCTTAATCACTTAAATTACTCTTTTTAGTATTATTTGATATGATTTATACTCCTATAAATATACTTTTCTAAAGTCTGATGCTTCAAATAATCAAGTTACAAAATAAGACATGGACAGCACTGGTATGTTAAGAGATTTTATTTGTAATTATTTGATTAAACAAAAACTGTGCCTGTCCTGCTCATTTGGAAAAACTGCCTTCTTTATATTCCAGGATCATTTCCAGTCCACACTTCTATAGAGCTTCTGGTGGTCTCTGCTCGGGGGGAGCAGAACCCTGCCATGCTCTAGAGCTCTGTAATCATGCGGAAGGATACAGCTGTAGGGGACTTGGCGCCCCAGTGCGTGTAGTTTGGGTACTTGCCACGTTGTAGAAAGTATTGGTGTCCCCGATAGTTAGACTGATCGTAAAGGACCCAAGCCCCATCCATCACCACAGAGGAGTGAAACTCCTTGAACTTTAAAGCCTCATAACCTGCAGGGCAGTCCTCAGCACACTCTGCTGCCTGGCCTCCAAAGTCCTGCTTGTCGTAGAACCTGATCTTCCAGGACTTTCCATACACCTGGGATGTCCTGGAAAATTCCACACTTTTCATGATGAGATCATGAAAAGTGTGTTGGTAATCAGATTTACATCATATCAACATTTTTCCCCTCTTTTAGTTTTAGTCCATGGCCAGGAATGGTTTCCTTGGCTGTCATCTGAGATTCTTTCAAAAACTGAAATGAGTAGTCATGGCCATAAAGCCTCCTACTGCCATATTATAAGCATTTTATCCCTCCTTTTTGTCTGCTACGCTTTAGGGTTAGTTTTTGAATCAAACTGGCCTCAAAGAAGGGATGCATCATAGCAACTATAAGGAATTTATACCTCGATCTTACATTTTTTATAAGATGACATGACTTGATGCTCTCACTGAATCCCATCCAGTGATGACGCTCAGGGTATTCTCCAGGACTCAGGATGTACCGGGTACCAATGTAGTTGGGCCGCTCATATAGCACCCAGCTGCCATCTCCACTTAACAGAATTACAGCAGCTCAAATAGGAGCTCAAGTCCGCATTATCACTAGTGCACTCATGACTTCGGCCTTGGAAGTTCTTATCTTCAAAGAAAACAATCTGGATGTGAGAAAACAAGATGATACACAATGATAAGTATAGTATCAAAATGAACACCTAACAGCAAACTACACAGCAGGTATATATAATGTTTTTTTTTTTTTTCTATGAACACGACATCTGCATTAGCTCGTTACCTTCCCCATGGTTTGTGCTGTTACTTGCCTCCCATCCAAAGGAAGCTGACTTGTGGCTTATATCAAAATGCAGAATGTGCAGACAGGGCAAATCTTTTGACATTTAAATCAACCTGATTTGCATATCAGCAAAATGGTTTGGTCAAGTTTGATTTCCCTTTGTCCACATGTGATAACCCCTGATATCAAACAAGTGCCAAATTAATGTTACATCAACCCTATAAAGGCCCTTTTAGTACACAGATTTTTATCCATTCTGTTGTAGTACTGCACCATATTTCTCGTCATTAATAGAGGTAAATAAAAACAATCCTAGGTTTCTTTTTAGTACAGTTGCCAAACTTACACACAGTCATAACTCTGTTTAGCCAACTATTCCCGCTTCTGTCAGTAGTGATGACTTTATGGGATTTTTCATAAGTAAAATAAATTATATTAAAAATAAAATCAATGGCATTCTCCCAAACATGATTAACTCTCTTTCAGTAAATGAGGCAGTATCAGAGAGAACTGTAGAACCATGTTTATGTCTGTACTGTTTGGATTCTGTTGATCTTTCAGAATTACCACAAATATTAGCTTCATCTAAACTCTCAACTTGTTATTTAAGGAAGTGTTCGCTGTGGTTACTGGCCCTATGTTAGACATGATGATTATATCTTTAATAAATGGATATGTACCACACAATTTAAGGTTAATGTAATTTAACCTTTACTTAAGAAACTCTCCCTCGATTAATCTCTCAGTATGAGAGATTGCTGAGAAATTGCTGTGGTTGGAGTCTGCACAATCCGGGCAGAACCTCATGTTGATGACAACACAATCTGCTGGGATTCCTTACATAGAAAAGTTAATTGATTGGATTGTTTGTATAATTGTATTGAAATAACTTTTGTTGTAAAGTGCCTTGAGATGACATTTGTTGTGAATTGGCGCTATATAAATGGAAGTGAATTGAATTACTCTTATTTTATTGTATTGCTTTGTCTTTGCTCATTCTTTGACATCATGGAGTATGAGATTGTACTTCCACAGACATTCTGACAGCAAATGGATTGTGCTCCTCAAGACAGACAGATTTCGCGCCTTACAATCTAGCATAGATGCAGTTTAGAAGAAAGAACAAACTAATCTGCTAATGTTAATACTGGTTTAAAAGCCGGTTTTCAGATGTTTTTAACTTTAATTTCCGGATCTTTTTAACATTGTGTATTTCCACAAAATAGTTTCTAGCAAGTTTGTTGTTGGTTCACCACATCAATGATAGAAAAATGGTGGCTAAACTTTCATCCCTTTGGAAAACTTCTCCCAACGTATGCAGGCAATTCTGACTTAGTGACTCCTTGTGGGAAGGAGAATTTCTGAAGATCTTTCATTCCAACCGCAGTCAGATTCTACAACAAAGCAATTGCATTTGACTGCTTATATCCATAGACTAGCAAACATACATATATTTATTAGCAAGGATCATCCTTACACAGATTTAAATTGCGATGACTATTGAAGGAAAGGGGTTGAAGTTTGTGGGAAGATGCGCCTATGAAGGCTTAGGGTGAAGATTCAGGATGGGGGTACAGCCTTCTGGAATTCATCTTTTCTCAAGCCTGCTCAGGACCCCCCAAGACAAAGCCTGAAAGAAAGAGATGTTAGAGGAGGCTAGGACTATGAGTGAACTAGGGTGAGAGGGAGAGGATGAAGGGAAGAGTGGATGAAGGAATGAGGGGATGAGGGAGATGGCGAAGGGATGAAAGGATAAAGGGATGAGGGAATGGATGAAGGGAGGAAAGGATGAGGGGATGTGAGGATGAGCCCAAATAGGTCTGGAAGGGAAGGGTGCAAAACGATAAGACAGACAAGGAGTGGTTGGCAGGCAGACTATGTATGGACCGCAGAGTAATTAGAGATGCGATCCAGGCTTGAGACGCCAGGTGAATCGAGTTAGGGTAGAATGCTAAGAGGAAGTGGATATGGGGAGTGGTCCTGCTCCCAAACGTAAAATATTAAACTTCATTACATAATAGTAAACTGAAAAATATAAAAGCAACTGTTTTGTTTTCCTCCCATTTTTCATGAGTTGAACTCAAAAATGTGAAACATTTTGTAAATAAACAAAATTACCCATTACTCTCAAAATATTGCCCGCAAATCTGTCTAAACCTGTGTTAGTAGTGACTTTTATGAGGACTTATTGAGGACCTTTGCCAAGTTAATCAATCCAACCTTAGATGTGTAGCAAGGCAAAGCAATTTAAGTTTTATTTGTATAGCAGATTTTCAACAACAGGGAAATTCAGGGTCCTTTACATGAAAGTAAAAACAGCAATAAAGCATAAAACACACAAAAAACATATATAAAAACACAACTCAAAGGCAGTTCTAAACAGATGGGATCCTTGGCCTGATTTAAAATAACTCAGTGATACAGCAGCTTTGCATTCCACTGGAAGTTTGTCCAGATTAGACAAGCATAGAAACATGCCTAGTTCTAATTCTAGGGATGCTGAGTAGACTGTAATTAGAGGACCTGAGTGGCCTTGGGTGTTGGTATAGTGACAACAGATCTTAGCCATACTTTTGTGCTAGGCTATTCAATGAATTGTTTACCAGTAGGAGTATTTGAAGTCTATTGTCTGAGCTACAAGGAGGCAGTTTAAGGACTGTAGAACTGGGGGTACTTTCCTACTGGGCTACTTTCCTGGTTCTAGTGAGGATGCGAGCAGCAATTAATAGATCAGCTGCAGCTGTCTGATCTACTTTTTAGGCATACCTGTGATGACACTGTTGCAGAAATCAAGCTAACTAAAGATGAACACATGAATGAGTTTTTTGAAGGTCCTGTTGCAACATTAGTCCTTTAATCCTAGACATTTTAGGTGACAGGTGATAGAAGGCTGACCTTGTGATTTGCTTTTTTACATCGTAAAAATCATTACTTTCTCTTTTTACATAAACATCCACAGTTTCCATCGAAGTTGTATTTTGACAGAAAACGGGTGTCTAGACACGTTTCTAAAGCAGCATACTACTTGTGCGCCCTCTCCTGTGACTTTCTGGATACGCCATTTTACGTGTATAAGTTACGCTGGAAAAAACTTACGTAACCTAGGCATGAAATATATCTGCATTTACAGCATTTCGTTTGCTATTTGATAGTTTGGGTACTTACACATAAAGGGAAAATGTCCATCAGCCAATGGCTGCCGGTCTGACCAGTAAGATGCTATTGCTGTTGTTTTTTTTTTGTTTCTGGGCATCCACAGTGACCTTTGAAGGTGGAAGTGACATTACTGGAAGCTGAACTTTAGTGTTAAAGAACTAGATTTACTGCAGTACATCTTATGCAGTTGGATTTACCAGGGTTTTTTACTGTTTTATCGCACTTATTGTTTACCTTGACTAATCACTTTATTAGAGAACTTAATCGGACCCTTATGGAGATATATATATACAGTGCTCTGCATAAATGAGTACATCCCCTTTAAAAAGTATGAATTTAATCAGTAATTCAATGAACAAAAGAACAATTTCCAAACTGTCCACAAGGCCGAGTTTTATTGAAAACGTATTTAACTCCAAAACATGAAATTAAGGTTAATAATCTAATTTAGATCACAAAATCTTCAGTTTTATTCAAATTAGTTGAAGCAAAAATGAATATATCCTGCAACAACAACTACTACATCTAATATTTTGTATGAGCGCCATGATTTTTAAGGACAGCACCAAGTCTTCTAGGCATGGTCTAGGCAATCTTGGAAACATTTATCATTTTCCATACTTCAAGAATAACCTATTTCAGAGCCTGGATGCTGGATGGAGAGTGATTCTCAACTTGTCGCTTCAGAATTCCCCAGAGGTGTTCGATTGGGTTCAGATCAAGAGACAAACTTGGCCATTCAATCACCTTCACCCTATTCTGCTTCAGAAATGCAACAGTAGCTTTAGATGTGTGTTTTTGGATCATTGTCGTGTTGGAAAAGTGCATGACGACCAAGAGCACAGAGTGATAGCAGCATCTTCTCCTTCAGTATAGAGCAGTACAATGTTGAGTTCATGATACCATCAATGAAATGCAGCTCCCCAACACCAGCAGCACTCAATGCAACCCCACATAAGGACACTGCAACCACCATGTTTCACTGTATGCACCATGCATTTTTCTTTGAAATCCTCACCTTTACGACAACATACAGCTTTTAAACCATTAGTTCCAAAAGCAGTGATCTTGGTCTCATCACTCCAGAGTATAGAGTCCCAGTAGTCTTCATTTTTTCAGCATGGGCCCTAGCAAATTCGAGGCGGGCTTTTTTTTGTGCATGGGCTTTAGGAGAGGCTTCCTTCATGCACGATACTCATGCATGCCATTCCTCTGCAGTGTGCGCCGTATGGTGTCCTGGAAAATGGTCACTTTGGCTTTCTACTGCTTTAGCTAACTACAGTGAACTTGCATGGCAATTTTCTTCAACCCTTCTCATCAGAGGACGCTCCTGTCGAGATGTTAACTTCGGTCGACGGCCTTGTAAAATGGTTGCACTTCCATCTTTCTCAAATTTCTGATCACTTTTGCTACAGTATTTTGACTGATATGTAAAGCTTTGCTGATCTTCTTGTAGCACTTACCTTTTTATGTAAAGAAATGATTTCCCTTCTCAGATTTCTCTTCCATGGAGAGCCATTACTGACAGCATGGAATGGGAAGGGCTTTTCTTTGTAAAGTAATGCCCTTTTATTGTCAATAAATAAATAAATAAATAAATAAATAAATAAATTAAAAGTGGGATATATACTTGCTTTTTAACCTCACATTGACACCAGCAAATATAAAGCTGCGTCTTAGGGACATATTTGCATGCTCACTGCACGTACTACTGGAGAGTTCCACTAGGGGGCAGACTCAGTACAGATTACAAAACTCTCAGAATCATGCCAAAACAAACATGGCGACAGTAAAGGAGATAATCAGCTGTTTCGGATTACGATAGAAAAAGACGTCAGCAGTGTTGTTGAAGGTATGTAAGACCGTATTTACCGCTATTGTTGTTCATTTTCCTAATGCTTTTTGGGCCATGTACCGAATATATCTTTTTGCTTGAGAAAATTTACAAAAATATTAGTGCAAAGTGTCTTAAACAAGTAATTATAATATGATTACCTGAATGGAAATATGATCACCTATAGCTTCACCCTTGTGCCTTCTTTTCTAAACGTTTCACCCCTGTTGAACACAATTACAATATTGGAGACCGGGAGCTCCAAGCCATTAAGCTGGCCCTTGAGGAATGGAGATATTGGCCGCAAAGAATGCAACTCATTGTCACCAGACAGACAAAAAAATAATTGCATGTCTGCGATTTCTAAAAAGTATAAACCCATTTATGGTCCCTTTTCTTCTCCTGATTTAACCTTGCTATTTACTACTGTTCCGGATCCAAGAACCTCAAACCAGATTCCGTCTGCAGACAACATCGTGCTGATGAGTCCACAGATCCGGCCACTTCCTTCCTTTTTAATGCTTCATCGGGTCCCTCACCTGGGATCTCAGGCATCATATCAAGGAAGCTTAACACTCAGAGCCTGACCAAGGTGGGGGACCTCCTAATCAAATCTTCGTAACCTCCTTAGTCAGAGCAAGGATCATCCATTGCAGGCATGCTTCTAAATTCTCAGGTCACCCAGGAATCAGTCAAACTATCAGTCTCCTTTGCTGTTATTTTCGGTGCTAATCCCTTATCAAAGACGTCATCGAATATATCCCTGTCCAGTCTGTAATCTCAAAGACGATCCGCCAAACCCCTTCAACCCCTCTCAATTCCAAATATAACCTGTTCCCACATCGCCCTCAACTTCATCACCAGACACCCCAACTCCAAAGGTAAAACAATTATGTTCACTATAATCGACCGATTTTCCAAAACTTGCCATTTGATCACTAAAAAAAACGCCCTTAAAGGGACTATATCATGCCCTTTTACCGCTTTCAACTTCTGGGATAGAAATGTATATGACAAAATGTTACCGTTGTTATACAGTATTAATTTGTCCTGAAATTTAACTTGTATTCAGTAGTTAATGTAAGATCACAAAGTGAAACGGCTCGTTTCTCTATAAACCCGCCGAACGCTACGTTAAGCATACAGCCACCAGAGCCGTTTGACTTCAGCAAACCACATGAATGGACAAAGTGGATTCGGCGCTTTGAAAGATTTCGCCAGGCAGTAATCTTGCTACAAGCTCAGAGGAAAATCA